>CM077023.1:120912292-121613959 GCA_039090855.1 Macrothele yani | reverse complement strand
CAGCTTCCTAAACTCAGAGTGAGATTACAGCACAGGCTCTGACCTTTCCCTGGAACCTTTGGCCCTAAATAAGGGGCGGAAGACTGCTTATATCCCACTGAGTTTCTCACGGTGGTCGTTAAACTTTCAAATAAACAAACACATTTTTTTTATTGGAGGTTTAACGACCACCGTGAGCAACTCAATGGGCTATAAGCAGTCGCCCGTCCCTAATTTAGGGTCACTGGTTCCAGGGAAGGGAGACAGCCAGGGCCGTAAGACAAACACAACATTCATGCCTCACCGGGATTCGAACCCGGACCTCCTTTGGACGAATAATCAGAAGCCATCGCTTAGACCACTGCGCCACCGGGACGGCCACAATTATTATGACGAGCTCTTTGCACCGTACCTATTGTCAGTTAGAAGCATGACCGTACTAAGGCATGTGCAACATGTGCAGCTTCATAGGGCGGCAGTTTAGGAGGCAGAAAAATGATATTGAAATAAGAAAACTGACAAACAAGGCCGTGAAAAAATCACGAAGAGCAAGCATCTTCCATCTACTGCAGGTATCAGGAGTACAAGTCACAACAGCACAGATAGTAACAGGAGCAGAATTCACTCGGTTACAGTTAACACTGCGCTGTGAAAAATCCGGAAGAGCATGGTAGCAATGACAGAATGAGGAACGTTCGCTGTTGGCAGGACGATCACGGTTTTTTAAAGTTTTCAGAAGCAGATGCTGCCTGTGGTTTTTGGTAACCGTGATCAAACCACAAGTAATGAAATATCGCTCATCTCTAGTTGTTATTGCTTTGTGGCGTGTTTTCTTTGCTTTTTCATAGTGAGGTCATTTGTTGGTGTTTGATTTAAACAGATGTTTTCAAGGCTCAGACAAGTTTAAACACTTTCATAGTGCTCTTGTGTTTTCTGTTAAAACGGGTGAATGTGAACAAATTATATAGTTTACGTTATAAGTTATAATTAAAATGAATGGACGATCGAGATTAAACGGTGCTGCGCATCGTAAAAAGACAGAAGAAAAAATACAAGACGAAGTAACAGGAAGTAATAAATTCAATTGCAAACGCAAAGGCTTGGAGAAAATCACTTCTATGATTGAAGTTATAACGTAATTTGTCTTTCCGCTGTAACTTAGTATTTACGTCAGTAATTGTGTTATGTGCAATGTTAGAAGGTATACGTATTACTACGTATTACTAGAAAGAGGTCAATTGTAGTACTTACAAATACGTTTATTTTGCTTGCATCGTTTGTACTCCACACTCACATCCGGTTTATTGGCGTATTCAATACAGTGTCAGTGATTTAACATCCAATCGCAGCATAACAGCACGTCTATCATCAATAACATCAGTCCCCCAAAACAACCGCTGCAGTGCCATTTAATCTATCGTTCCTATCCGGCCACACATACGTCACTCTTGTTCTGACCTCAGTGTGTTGCTAACATCATTCTTGTTTGAGGGAAAGACATAACGTTAAGGTTTGAAAATGTCGAAGAGAACGAACTCAAATTTACATAGAAAAAAGAACTCAAAAGGAAAGTTAAAATAGGATATACGTTACAAAGTAAGCTCCATAAATGAGGATTATTTTTATAATGATCATTTTTTGGGTGTTTCAATATATCTTTTCTTCAGACATTTTATTTATCGGACTTCCCTATGAATATCAAAATAATTATTGTGCAGAAACATTTTTCTGCAGAATATTTTTATAAACGTAAATTTCTTAGTTTTTATGGTTTATTCAATTATGTTAAAATATTTCAATGAGATTGCAAATTAATGAGCATTTTGTATAAGTTTTCGCAACCATATATCTGCTGGTCAATGCTGTGAGTAAGTGAGAAAATTTGTTAGTGTTTGAGGGGGCGGGGAGAGTAAAATAAATGACTGCACAGGGGCTTAACATGTCCGAAATATGGGCCTGGTTAGAAGCGAATAGTTTTTCTTCTGTACAGCTTCAATACCTTGTGAAATTAGGCGGAAGAGATCACTGCCTGAGATGAAATGGGGTTGAAATTTTGTAACCGACCTGGACTAGGAATCAACCTAACCGCTCACGATCCAGAACAAGAATCGTATATTGACAGAATTCGGCTATAACCGGGGGCGTCCCATTCGTGTACCACTCGTCTCTGCTAAAACCCGACAGATTAGTCTGCGGTGGGCACGGGGGCACAAAAACTTGACCCTTGGGGACTGAGAAAACGCCTCCTAGTCCGATTAATTACGTTTTGAGTTAATATACACTATATTGGCAAAAGTCACCGGACATAGAATTTATTGACATACATTAGTACAGTGTCGGTCCGCCTTTGACCTTAATGCATGCACTGACCCTTCGAGACATGCTTTGGACAAGGTTTTGGAGCACAGCGATAGGTATGCGCTTCCATTCAGTACATAGTGCTGCCGCTAACTGCTGCTTAGTAGTAGGCCTTGGTTCCAAACTTTTTATGCGGCGCTCTAATTCATCGCATATGGGATTAAGATCAGGGCTCTGTGCTTGCCAGTCCACTCACGATACGAAATTATTGTCAAACCACGCCGTAACAGTCCCTGCTTTATGGCTCGGTGCATTATCCTGCTGGTACCAACAAGGCTCGGTTTGCTACAGAGTTGGTAGGGAATAATTGTCCAGAATATCGAGATAGACGTGCTGGTTAACAGGTTTGTCCACGATAACCAATGGGCCGAAACCATACCACGAAAAACACCCCCGCACGAGTACACTGCCGCTCCAAACATGCCAACAGTACACTGCCCGCTCCAAACATGACGACATAAACGACAAATTTGCAGCTTTAAAAAGAAGAAGAATTGATTTAATATACAAAAAATAGGTAAGTCCTCATTAAATGATTTTCATTGTAGGCAGTTGATATCTTTGTATATTGCTCTTGTAGCTCTTCACCTATTTTTCCAACCACGAGCCGCCACTGCTCAAGACGTTATTAGATAGGTGTTTTCCCATTAATTTGCTACATCAGTGAGTACAGACTTTTTCTCTTAAAGAATAGTCGTATATTTGAGGGACTCGCTTGTGCAAAACCTTTAATCAGCGATTAGAATCCAGAAACGTTGGTGTTGATTTCTTCATTCGGCAGCATCAGTTAATTCAAAGGTTGGGCTGCAAAGTTTCATAAGAGCATCCTTCCCGAAGCGAATAGCTAGGAAATGAGATAAGGATTCTTCTGTTCTAGAAGAAAACATCATTTTTGAATGCTCATATTATTCCAACTACTTTCTTGGCCATTTTATCAGGAACCCCTTTATACACTATCTACCAACAAGTAATTGGACACCTGTGATAGCAAAGGAAAACGAAGTTTATTCACCTTCAATAGTTGGAGGAGCCTCCACGAGCGGCGATTACAGCTGCGACCCTCCGGGGCATACTTTCAACCGGGCGTTGTACGACGGCTAGCGGTATTTTCTTCCACTTGGCTTGGAGAAGACAGGTCAGTTCCTTCACCGATTTCGGACGGTGGGGGCACCCCTTAAGTCGACGCTCCAACTCGTCCCAGAGATGCTCGATAGGGTTAAGGTCCGAGCTCTGCGCAGGCCAGTCCATTCGATTAACCCCATTGTCACTATACCAAGCCATGGTGGACCTCGCAACAGGACAGGTGGCGTTGTCATCCTGAAAGTAACATGGGTCCACCCCATAAAACTACCACAACGTAGGAAGCGCATGGCCATCCAAAATGGTGCAGTAGGTCTCGGCGTTGAGTCTACCAGGAATTGCGACCAAGGGTCCCGTGCCATACCAGCAGAAACATCCCCATAGCATAATTCCACCGCCGCCGAACTTCATAGCATAATTCCACCGCCGCCGAACTCTACATTCCGGAAGGAGGCGTTCTTCAGGCAAACGCCAAACCCAGACCCTGCCATCCGAATGGTAGAGGGTGAACCTAGACTCGTCTCTCCAGAGAACCTGTTTCCACTGTTCAACGGTCCACTGTCGACGCTCTTTGCACCACGTTAGCCGAGCAGCGCTATTGGACTTGATGATAAAAGGCTTGTGGGCGGCAGCACGTCCATGATAACCGAGCATATGGGCTTCCTTACTGATAGTATTCATCGAAAGAACACTCCCGGATGCCTGTTGAAATTCCTCGCGGATGTGGCTTACCGATTTGGTGCGGTTCTTCCGAATTTCTCTGGCCAGCACCCGTCGGTCTCTAACTCTCAGTTTTGTAGGTCTGCCGGATCGGGGCACATTCCGACAGTCACCTCTCATCTTCCACTTGCCAATCACGTAAGCCACTGTCGATCTTGGGTACTTCAACTCGCTGTATATGTCACGTATGGATCGGCCATTTCTGTGATACCCGACGATTACACCTTTCTCGAAATCAGAGAGCTCCGAACTGCGAGGCATCTTGCATGCGACTGGTTGCGTTGTTGTTTCCCACACGATATCTAACGGCGGCGGCCGTGACGTGTATCAGGATCGCAGATATCGTCGATTGCAGGGGTGTCCAATTACTTGTTGGTAGATAGTGTATAATGCCTACGGAAAGAAACATTAACAAATGGTGTAATTCATTATCGAAATCACAAGTACACATACGAACTGTCCTTATGAAAGGTTAAACCAGACAAAATTTAAATAAATAGCTCAAATTTATCATCACTTATGTATCATATTTTAAGAACATGACAACTTAAATACTGTAAACTGTACTCAGTTATTTGTATCACAAATTTTGTTTCTAAATGTAATTAAAATGGGGTGAAAAACAGGAAAGTTTTAAAATTTTATTCAGAATTAAGAAAAAGTCCTTATCCTGCAAAATTGTTTTCAAAACTGAAGCCGACTTTTAAATGCATTTTTCCTTTGCTGTTATCTGAGATGTTACCCTACCTATGAGAGTTGCTTTTCCTCCATCGCTGGAAAAACATCAGGATCTGTTTTTATTCTCCTTTCTTCCTGTAATTTTGCAGTATTTCGTGAAAGTTCCCTGGAATTACATATGTCGCAGCCAGTGGCGTATCTTGGGTCCGAGACCTGGGCTATCTCTCCCTCCCCCTCCTCCACAGTACTGTTTTTTTTAAAATTGCGAAGTTCATTTTTTAATTCTTAAGTAATAGAAGTAAAATTTTTTCTAAATTTTAGGTACATGCTATTGCTAACATGATACCAAATAATTATGAGGATTAGGATTTGAACTGTTATTTGTACATGAACTCCATTCTTCTTTCCTTTTGTGTGAACTTGAGTGTTACGTTTTCACAAAAATGTTTCTTTCGAGTACTTTTTCATATTTAAAAATAATGATTTTCTCTATTAACAAACCAGCCAAGTTGCTCGATTGTGCACATCCTTGTGTTGCTCTAAGATATATCTTGATTCTTTTTAATACGGAACAACTTCTTTGAGCAGTTGCAGTTGTTGATCGAAAGTCTAATACTAGATTTGCTAATTTGTACACCTCAATAAACACAATGTCCAATTATTCAACTTTATGTACCAAGTGATGTCTCGTACTGATTTGTTTTGTATTCATCAAGAGAATTAAACACCTTCAGTTTATTTTTTAATCGAGCTGTATCAAAATTTGAAGCATAGAGTTCTTTAAGCTCTGATAGTAGATGTTCAGGGAAGCTTTCATAAAATTTATCAAAACAGTTCGAATCCAACAAAGCCACGAATTTAAGGTATAATATCACTAATTTTAATTCATTGGCATTTCACACAAACTGAAATCACTTCCGCGAAACACGCGCTGTTAAAGGCGGAAGCGTGGAGCGACTGAGGTAGTCTGAAATCTTATTTTTTCTGAGCGAACACTTGCGCAAATCAATGGTGCAATCACCTCCTAGCTTATTCATGCTGTCATGGAAACGCTAGCAGGCGATAGTATTGGAGTTCTCTGCATCAGACCAGCGAAGGCCCTCGAAGACCTACTTGCGTTATGCCGTTGATCATCGCTCGCCAGACTGATTCTCATAATCGAAAGAAGCGAATCCGCTCGTGTTTTTTTCGCACCGAAAGCATCGACATATCGTAATACCGTCGATAATTGACTTTTATTTGTGCATTCTCTGGGCTTCGCAGCTAGCCTCGAATATACGCCACTGGTCGCAGTCTTAAATCATTATAATTTTTGCACTGTAACAGATCCACGATGATAGTCTGTATGCACTGAAGCTTCATTTCACGTACACTGAAACATATTTAACTGTGTGTTGCTGTAATGAATCTATCTTGACGGAACTACAATTTTGATCTTAACCAAACGTATAACGGTGTAATACGGAAATTCCTTAGATGGCCATAGCATAAATTGCATCAAATAGAAGTAATAGCTCTTTCCACGTTTATAAATGAGTCACGGAAAAATTCTCACCGGCCGCCACCGGGAATAGAACCCAGAGTCTTCCAGTTACACGCCGGACATGCTTCCACTGCACCACAGCGGCCTTGAAATTCTCCAGGCTCACATACGACAAACTGCCAAACTACCTGGCAGGTTGCTCCTCTGGAGGCCCGCAAAATTCTGGGGATTCACCAAAGATGAACAGCAGCAACTGAACAAATATCTAGAAGGCGAATGAATAATAAATAAACAGTTGACGTGGATTAGGAACATCAAATACACTGGCGTGCAAAAATTAAGGACGAGACGGTTTTTCGAATGTAACGTCGTGCAGAAGTGCACCACATCGACTCAAATCATACCATAAGATCCCCAAGATGTAAGAATATGGGACAAGTGAGCAGAACCGTCCAAACAAGGAATCCAAAGGATACAAAGGCACTTTATTGAAAAGGTAGCTTCGAGCACAACTGGACAGAAAACAGAAACGTCCATGTGACAGGCGGCTATCAAGAAAAATCCAGTCTTTAGTAGGGGATATGAACACCCCTGACTGCGTTGCAGGATTTACAACGTCTGTCCATGCTGAGGACGAGGTTGTCAAAGAGCTGTTGAGGCATCGCGGCCCATTCCTCTTGTAGCGCCAATCGCAGCTGCGGAATCGTTGCTGGTGACTGGTGACGTGCTGCCAAGCGCCTCACGAGAAGGTCCCACACGTGTTCGATTGGATTTAGGTCTGGGGACCTTGCGGGCCAATCCATACATTGAATATCTTCACTCTCCAACAGCTCTGCGACAGCCACTGTACGATGAGATGTAGCGTTGTCGTCCATGAAGAGGAACTCAGGACCCACAGCACTTCTAAACAGACGCAGGTGAGGCAGGAGAACCTCGGTACAATAGCAGACACCAGTGACTGAACTTCCTTGGAAGATGTGGAGGGCTACCAAGCATGATACCGCCCCAAACGAGAACTCCGCCACCTCCAAACCGGTCCCTTTCGATGATGTCGGAGGTAGGATTGCGTGTTTCCTGCTTTCTCCAGATGTGTATACGTCCAGAATCGCTCGTCAGACTAAATCGGCTCTCATCCGTAAAGAGAACTCGGCCCCATTGCTGATGTGTCCAGTTCTTGTGCTCCTAGCACCACAGAGACCGCCGTCTCCGATGAGCAGGCGTTAATGGCACACACCGTACTGGTCGTCGTGCAAATAGAACACCTTTGTGCAGCCTCCTGGCCACGGTAAAACACGATAACGGATGTCCAGTTGCCTGTTGCATGTGCTTTGCGATTTCTCCCGCTGTCTGCCGTCTGTCTCTCCTCGCCTGTAGGACAATATACCGGTAGTCCGCCGCCGTGGTTGCTCGTGGACGACCACTGCCAAACTCTCGGACAGCTGTTCCTGTCGTTTTAAATGCTCTCCAAGCTCGTGAAACGATGGTGTGAGCGATCCCGAACTCCTCGGCCACACTAGTCACACTTCGACCTTCTTCCAACTTCCCAATGACGCGACCTCGGGTAAAGTCATCCAGATGTCGTCTACTGGATTGCCTGTTGGCCATATCACACGGTGGCATCAACTCGACGTCGTTCAAACCGATGTACACCGTGCAATAGCTTTCACCAAATTGCTGAGCGTACACCGCCAGTGTGCTTTATACCCTTCCGACACTCCCCCTACCCCTACGTAATGCTGCATATATGCGCATGCCTTACCGTACCGGACCCTAGTTTGTCTCTTGAGTGGTCTGTCGGTCCGTTCTGCCTGTCCGATCCGCTGTTATGCTAATTTCTCCTGTTCGTCCTTAATTTTTGCACACCAGTGTAGAAGTAGTCGCTCTTTCCACGCTTATAAATGAGTCACGGAAAAATTCTCATCCTTCTAGTTATTTGTTCAGTTGCTACTGTTCATCTTTGGTGAATCCCCAGCATTGTATGGGGTTCCAGAAAAGCAACCTGCCAGGTGGTTTGGCAGTTTGTTGTATGCAAGTCTGGAGAATTTCGAGGCCGCTGTGGTGCAGTGAAAGCATGTCCGGCGCGTAACTGGAAGACCTGGGTTCGATTCCCGGTGGCTGCCGATGAGAATTTTTCCGTGACTCGTTCATAAACGTGGAAAGAGTGATTACTTCTATTTGATGTTCCTAATCCACGTCAACTGTGTATTTACTATAAATTGCAATTCGCCAAAAAAGAAAAAAAAAAAAAAAAAAAAAACAACCATGAGATACAAGAGTTTGCCATTCAGAGCAATAAATTGATGCACTTCACATGTTTAGTTTTTCTTCATAGCCTTTGAACTAATACGCTGAATGGGCGGAAACAACATTTTCCTTTCCGTTGTGAAAAAAAGGTAAGATTCTGGATTATAGGCGGAAAAAGGGTGAAAAGTTATTTTTGGTAAAAAAATCCAGCACAAGTCACAAAGAGCAACGGATTTGTTGTGGGGAATTTAAAGAAACAAAGACATCACTTGGGGGCTGTCTGGCTACTAGTCGAGGAGAGGTGGAGAGCAAACAGATGAGAAAATAAAAGGAAAGTGTGTCAGCCTTCATGAAGAGGAGGATCGATGCCTTTGTAGGGAAGACAGATGAATTTGAGTTTTCGAAGAAAGTGGCATTCTCGCGCTCGGCGTTTATTGGAGATCTCAACAAAAAAAACCTTCCCACATAGAGACATTACCCGATGAAAAAATTCTCCCACTAAAATAAGTTCTGTCCCATGCATTGCACTGACTACAGTATCTTGTAATCTTCTTTCAATTTGCCCTTAGCACAGCATTTTCTTGCTACACATTACTCTCTCCAAAATAGTCTCAACCGTGAATATGGAAAGGACCGGAAGATGTGACAGTTGTAGATACCTTTCTGCCCACTTCGTATGAGGGCAATAATTACAGCATCTGCCAAAAGAACAGAAAGATGTAGATGCTACATTTATTGATTTCTTTATCGTCATCAATTGAAATTTCTTTTTACCGATTCTTCAAGAAGGGTTTCGTTTCGAATTCCAATATAAGATTTATACGAAAAAATTATGGCTCAGGGCACAATTATATTTGTGGTGCAGTATCAGCACCTTTCGATCCAATGTCGACTACAAAAATATGAAAGCCCGCTGGCACAGTGGTCTGAGCGATGGCTTCTGATCATTTGTCCGAGATGGGTCCGAGTTTGAATCCCGGTGGGCATGGATGTTGCGTTTGTCTTACGGCGTTGGCTCACTCCTTCCCTGGAACCAGTGACCCTAAATTAGGGACAGGCGACTGCTTATAGCCCACTGAGTTACTCACGGTGGTTGTTAAACCTCCAATCAAAAACAAAATCGTACTTTGACTTAACGCCGTCCGTTTTTTTTTTTTCGATTGGAGCTTTAACGACCACCGTGAGCAACTCAATGGGCTATAAGCAGTCGCCCGTCCCTAATTTGGGGTCACTGGTTCCAGTGAAGGGAGAGAGCCAGTGCCGTAAGACAAACACAACATCCATGCCTCACCGGGATTCGAACCCGGACCCCTTTTGGACGAATGATCAGAAGCCATCGCTTAGACCACTGCGCCACCGGGGGCGTCTCAGTTTTTTTTTAGAAAACCAAACATAACTCTGATACTGAAAGAAGATCTTAGATTTAATCTTCTTATAAGAAACATGACATGACGCCTCGGGGCTTTGATTCGAATATTCGAATAAATCGTTTATTGTCCAGTCAAGTCCCCATGTTAAAATTGTTGAAGCGTTCTATTATTCAGTTTGCTGTCGACATTCCTGGAAAAAGCTGTTTGGTTGACGTGAGAAAGCTTGGAAACTTTGAATTCTGATTACTAGTATAATTTTACTATTTTAAGTAGAAACTCTACGTTACCTCTTGCTAATGATATGATCCTGCGCGGTGTCTCCTCAGGAAAGGAAAAAAAGTGTTAAGGGGAACCTAAAATACACCGGACTGTTTCATATTGCCGTATGGTAAGTGTTACAAACAGAGTGTCACAATTGAAAGGACACCAACCAGAAAAAAGAGAAAGCTTCCTAAACAGTACTGCAGAGTGCCACAATTGAAACGACACCAACCAGAAAAAAGAGAAAGCTTCTTAAACAGTACTGCAGAGTGTCACAATTGAAAGGACACCAACCAGAAAAAAGAGAAAGCTTCCTAAACAGTACTGCAGAGTCACAATGGTCGGCTGGTACCGGGGGAACAAGGATTAGGTACTTTTCACTCGCAAAGAGATAAGCATAATCAATAGTTTCCAGTACTTCGTTGAACGAAATCTTTCCGTAGGGAAATACACTATCTACCAACAAATAATTGGACACCCCTGCAATCGACGATATCTGCGGTCCTGATACATGTCACGGCCGCCGCCGTTAAATATCGTGTGGGAAACAACAACACAACCAGTCGCATGCAAGATGCCACGCAGTTCGGAGCTGTCTGATTTCGAGAAAGGTGTAATCGTCGGGTATCACAGAAATGGCCGATCCATACGTGACATATCCAGCGAGTTGAAGTACCCAAAATGGACAGTGGCCTACGTGATTGGCAAGTGGAAGATGAGAGGTGACTGTCGGAATGTGCCCCGACCCGGCAGACCCACAAAACTGGGAGTTAGAGACCGACGGGTGCTAGCCAGAGAAATTCGGAAGAACAGCACCAAATCGATGGGCCACATCCGCGAGTGTTCTTTCGATAATACCATCCGTAAGGAAGCCCATCTGCTCGGTTATCATGGACGTGCTGCCGCCCAGAAGCCTTTGATCATCAAGTCCAATAGCGCTGCTCGGCTAACGTGGTGCAAAGAACGTCGACAGTGGACCGTTGAACAGTGGAAACAGGTTCTCTGGAGTGACGAATCAAGGTTCACTCTCCACCGTTCGGATGGCAGGGTCTGGGTTTGGCGTCTGCCTGGAGAACGCCTCCTGCCGGAATGTATTGTGCCACCTGTGAAGTTCGGCGGAGGTGGAATTATGCTATGGGGGTGTTTCTCCTGGTATGGCAAGGGACCCTTGGTCGCAATTCCTGGTAGACTCAACGCCGAGACCTACTGCACCATTTTGAATGACCATGCGCTTCCTACGTTGTGGCAGTTTTACGGGGTGGACCCATGTTACTTTCAGGATGACAATGCCACCTGTCATGTTGCGAGGTCCATCATGGCTTGGTATGGTGACAATGGGGTTAATTGAATGGACTGGCCTGCGCAGAGCCCGGACCTTAACCCTATCGAGCACCTCTGGGACGAGTTGGAGCGTCGACTTAAGGGGTGTCCCCACCGTCCGAAATCGGTGAAGGAACTGACCTGTCTTCTCCAAGCCGAGTGGAAGAAAATACCGCTAGCCGTCGTACAACGCCTGGTTGAGAGTATGCCCCGGAGGGTCGCAGCTGTAATCGCCGCTCGTAGAGGCTCCACCAACTATTGAAGATGAATAAACTTCGTTTTCCTTTGCTATCACAGGTGTCCAATTACTTGTTGGTAGATAGTGTAGTACTGCATGGTACATTAAAAATTAAAAGAAAAGATGACAATGTGCTTTCACATGATACTTTCATTGCTTTGAGATACAGAAAAGGTGCAGAAATATTTTACATTTGAGTTTTTGTTTATTATAAGACGATATATAATGTTGCACGGGGTTCAAATAACTATTACTAGAGTGAAGTGATGGTTAAGAAAGACTCACAGTTCGTGTCCCTAGTAAAATGTTCTTCTAGACTTGAAGACATTTCCACATTTGCTGCAGAATATCAACTCCAAAACTTAGCAAACAATAACGAACTTAATAGTAAATTTAAGGAGCTTCACTACACAAACTCGTTATAACTGAACAAGCCAACGGGACAATCGTTTAGAATAACATCGGGTATAAGAATCTCGTCTATCGCGCTATTATGCTGCTGATCTAATACCTACCATATCAGTTCAGATAAACGGCCTGTTTTATATCTAAGTTATCTTGCCCTGACTTATTGCCAGTGATGCCACAAAGAAAAAACTCTTTGGAGATCCGACGTGACGTTTAGTACAGATAACGTAAGGGTGAATAGTATGCGTCACAGACGTCATTACACACAAAACTTCAGACATGTCTCTCTTGTTCATCTTTGGACATATTAGTGCAACGAGATAGTAAAATTCTAGAGCAACATTCGATAGAACTGTTGATACGACATCACAGAATAAATTTCAAATGATTCGAATGGCTTACTCACCTTGATATCATCTGAGAGAGAATTATTCATAGCTACAGATTTTAATATTTTTCTCATGCGTCTGAAATTTAAACGAAATTCAGTTCTCCCAAAAATATAGTACTATGATTCTTTGTCTTGTTTTATTTCTACACTAAGAAGTAAAACTAAATTAAGCATTACAAATGTACGTTAAGCACATTCATAAAGGAAAGCGTTATTTCAGATTATTGAACCAACCTGTCCTTCGACTGCATATTCGGCATCAGATTCTGGAAAACAGATCTTATAAAATTTTTAAGCGTATCACAAGATTTATCTCTAACTTGGTTGCAAATATCTCAAACATTTTACTGTATACATATGCCATAAGAACAAAAATTACCTTCTCACATGTCGAACTGTTTTTACAAAAAAATACTTTGGTACTTGATCATTGATATAATATATTTTATGATGTGCGACCCTGCGGATTTTCAGACAAATCTTCCTGTCTTTTGTTGAGAACTAGTTCTTTTACAAAATAGTGCCTAGCTTTCTGAAACATACAAACCTTTACAAATCTTCGAGTGACTGATTGCTTAGATACAGCAAATAGATATTTGAAAATTCTGTCTGAAACATAAAGTGAAATATTTCAAACCTCATGATAGACTCGCAGTGTGTTGAATAAATGAAACTTTGTGTCTAAAAAGTACGTTAAAATATCGGGATAAAATATTCAACATATACCAATCTTAAGGCACATACCGTGTCTCATCTTCATGGAAGAATTTTTAAAGTTTAACAAGTCGTAAAATATATTAAAAATATTACCAAACATACTATTTTTAGAGCTCAAATTCTATAAAAAAATACCAATATTTATCATTGTCCTTTATAAAATCACACAAAAATGAGAGGTTTCAATGTAAAAAATGGTGTTACGAAGAGAATTTTCGTTAATTTATTATAAGCTTTATTTCTTTTTCGGCGGGGCGCATTACACAGAAAAGGAGTATGTTCCAGAGTAATATTCCCCGTAAGGGCCAGCCCTTTGCTATAATAAAACGAGAATCTCTCTCACAGAACTACAAGGTATCTTCTGTGTTTGTGTGAAAAGGTACAACAGAAATTTTCAAGCGATGGGAAAAACACTCTTAAGTGTGGCTTACCTTGGTCCTACCTGCACCTTAAAATTCCATGCATTGCATTTTCTGAAGTCTTGAAGTTTTATATATACACTATATTGACAAAAGTCAATGGACACCTAGAAGAGAAACACAACATAGCATTTTTTTACATACATTAGTACGGCGGAGTTGGTCCACCTTTGGCCTTAATATGCATGCACTGACCTTTCGAGAAAATGCTTTCGACAACGTTTTGGAACATAGCGATAGGTATGCGCTTCCATTCAGTATGTAATGCTGCTGCTAACTGTTGCTTAGTAGTAGGCCTTGGTTCCAAACTTCTTATGCGGCACTCTAATTCTTCCCATAGGTGCTCTATGGGATTAAAATCAGGGCCATGTGCTGGCCAGTCCACACACGATACGGAATCATCGTCAAACCACGCCGCAACAGTCCTTGCTTACCAACAAGTCTCGGTTCCATAGTATTGCCACAGAGTTGGTAGGGCATAATTATCCAGAATATCGAGGTAGACGTGCTGGTTAACAATTTTGTCCACGATAAACAATGTGCCGGGACCATACCACGAAAAACACCCCCACACGAGTACACTGCCATCTCCAAACTTGACCGTAGGAACAGTACCGTGTGGTAAATAGCGTTCCCCCGGCTGCTGCCATACCCACACACGGCAGTCAGACTGATGGATCGTGTATCTGGATTCATCAGTCCATAGACCCACTTCCATTGATCTACGGATCACGATAAATGTTCTTTACACTATGCTAAATGACGAACAGCATTCCGAGTGGAGATGAAAAGCTTATGAGCAGCCGCACGACCACGGTAACACATAGAATGAAGTTCTCTGCAAATGGTACGTGTTTATACTGAGGTACCAGCATTTTTACTCACCTGTACACTGAGGTCTTGTGCAGTACTCCGTCGATTAGCTGTGAGGACTCTCCTGAGGCTTGGACGTCCTCTATCACTGATTTTCTTTGGTCTGCTGGTACGTTTTGCTGCGTCAGGTACGCCATGTGCGTTTCACTTTTTCAGTACATCCAAAACAGTTGCCTTGGGTATGTTTAAACGCCTCTCGGTTTCTTTTATGGACAACGCACTAATATAACACCCAACAATCTTTCCTTTCTCAAAGTCAGTTCTGTGGCGCTGCGTCATTTTCACTCCACCTCACAGTACGATATGATCGCGGTCAGCTGCATGTTTGTTTTTATACCGTTTGCAGTTGTACCGCGCATCTTAACAACGCAGCGGGTTCGTTCATTTGCTTTTAAAAGGGTTTCCGGTGACTTTTTTCAATATATTGTACATACGGGACACTGAGTTATAAATTCACTGTAAAAAAAATTCTGAAATTCACGAGCCACTTTCCGTCATTCCTTTCGTGAATAAACGAAGCATAATTCAGGTGAAACCTTTTCTGTGAAATGATGGAAAGAAACCTGAATGTCATGGACTTTTCGTACCACGGGAAAATTCTGAATTTTCAGAAACCTTTCCACAATTTCTTTCTTATATTGATGGTAAATTACCGTTTTAGAGATGTGTTAACGGAAAATTCTGAATTTTCAGAGACCTTTCCGCAATTCCTTTCTTATATTGACGGAAAGACACAGTTCTAACTTTTTCCGTACCCGCATGACGAGAAATTACCGGTAATTGGTAAGAGTACTTTAGGTTTGATAAACTTTTAAATTTCAATGATCTGTCAAATTAACTGATTTCGAAGTTCCATAGCAAGATGAGATATTATGGATAGCATATCGCATGAATTTTGTTTATGCACAGGATATGTTTCCTCCTCTTCCCGATTTTGTGCATCAGCTACTAATTATATATTGTGTTATTGTAAGAAACCGGGTACTCAACTTATTGTACAGGTGATTATACGATGTCTATGTATCAGTCTTTGGATTCCTTAAGACAAAAGCTACTAAAACTATCAAGAGTAAATTTTATATTTAGGAATTTTTTGAAATAATACTATAAGAAAGCACATTTCCCCTTTTTTTAAAGATAATTGAAAGTCATTGTAAGTTTAAAAAGATCAGGTTGCAAAGCATTTTGTTGCTTCGAAAAATCACGATGAAAAATGCTTAATTTGTGAAAAGTCCTCCTACAGGAAAAAAGTATTACAAAGCTATTCAGAAAATTAATAAGCTCCAACAGAAAATAATTAAATCACTCGCATTAATGCCAAAATAAAATTTCATCGTCGCATAATTTGTTTTACGATGAACGTGACTCTGACTTCCGAGTGTTTCTGGCTCAGTGGTTAAAGGCACGCGATCTGTTGAACTGACCCAAACCACACGGGTTCGAATCCGACTGCTAGGAAAGGTTATCATGGCGTAAGAGCTAAAAAATGCAGAGTCTTGTGAAATTTCAGTTTAAATACGGAAAAACCTGAAACGGACTTTTTTGAAATAAACGGAATTTCTGACTACGGAAAATCTGTGAAAATACGGAAGTTAAAATACACAGGGACTTTTAAAAACGGAAATTTCGTTAAAAGACGGACACTTACCGGCGACTTTGGTGCACGTTATTTTCAGAAATTTTCCGTGAACTGACACCACTTATTTTTTTACAGTGTAGATTCCACAAGGCGTTGAATTGCATCTAGTATACCAGGTGTTCACCAGATAGTCTTTTAACTGGCTCAAATTTAAAGGAAGATGACTTTGCTCCCGGATCTGTTTTTTCAACATGTCCTATGCAATCTCAGTGGTGTTCATATCTGAGCTTTGTGGTGGCCAGGGAAGATGGTTGAAGTCGCTTCAAGATCTCTGCACGACTGCTGAAAATATCTAGCGCGACGGACAGTAGAATTAGCTGTGCAACTTCCTTTGGAAGAACGCTGGGTCCCCGCAACTGCGGAGTTTTGCGCCACTGTAGTTCCACCACTGGTATACAAGACAAAACAATGAGTGTTTAAAAGAGAGAGAGAGAGAGAAAGAGTAAACAGATCAAAACACTATGTTCTTCTTATCCCATGCAGAAGTCAGTATAGAATCTTGTGTCGTTTTTACTAGAGGTATGAAGAAGCACAAAAAGTTTTAATTCTTGAACCTTTTGCATTCAGAAGATAAACATTGTAAACGATATTTGTTTTCTTTAATTTGGAAAGTGAGGACACACACTAGCAACACAGAATGTTCTACTTACCTTAGAGAAAGAGCAACGCAGAATGTTCTACTTACCTTAGAGAAAGAGCAACGCAGAATGTTCTACTTACCTTAGAGAAAGAGCAACGCAGAATGTTTTATGCTGTTTACCTCAAAGAGTAACAGTCCGAGAACGTTGTTGGTTGCCGTTCATGTTAGGGAATTAAGGAGCAGAGAATATTGTGTACTACATATTAATTTGGTAAGCATGAAAGAACGTTGTGTATCATGTATTATAACAAAGCGTAAGCATAAAAACGTTGCGTACTACATATAACGTATGTGACGTACTTACCTCAGAGGTGACCCACACGTCAAAACAGGTAGTTGTAGTGATAAACCTTCGCCGGTGTAGTTCTAGTTCAAGCGGTAGAACATGCGACTTCGAAGAAAGAAAAAGTGGGTTCAAATCCCATCACTGGCAAATTTTGGCTTTTACGCTATACGTAGGGTAAGTATCAAAGAACATCGTGTGCTACTTACCATTGAACTCAATAAGTGAGGGAAAGAGTCTATAACATATCACATAGAATAAGCAAAATACAGGACGTTGTGTCCTACTTACCTCCGACAGTAAGGTGTACAAACGTTGTGCTATACATAAGTAAACGTACAACTTCAAAAGAGAAGGTATGTTTTTTTTCAGGAAAAGTTAAAAAACAGTCGTGAATTAATTTAATATGAATAAACCTGAGCAAAGAAACGGAAGTGTTTATTCAGCTCAAGTATAACAAAATCCATTGGCTACTCACCCTGTTGGCTTTAGGTAGGCAGTCGAGAATACTGAACATAAGCTTGGCATTGCCCTCAGGATCATCTGGCAGGCAGACGCTGAAACCATCAACGAGCATGTCGAAAAGACCCTTTGTAAACAAAGGCTCTGGTAGCTCTCGTAGGTAATCCTTCAAAACACCTGTCAAGCATAAGTGATCTTGAAAGTGTAATGTTGACAGAATTATCACACGGAAAAAAGCATTGCTATTGAAATTATTTATAAGGTAAATAAGAACAGGTTTTCAAAATATGCACAGGTACCAGCCATAGAAGCTTTTATTGGCCACTATTATGTAACATTAAATAACATCGAAACCTCTTCAAGCATTCTCATAAGCACATTTCTTCTACTTTCTATACCATGAATGCAACACGCATTTCCACAGAGTTTATTCATGCATGTGTCTGTTACTCTAACTTTCATCAAAACTGGTTTATGCATTTTGAAATATTTACCCACTCTCTGGATTCACTTGAACATACACAGAAGAGCAATTGAATTAGAGGTACATGTCTAGTAACGAGTAGCACCACCTTTCGCCCTGATGACGGCGGCGATTCGTCTCGGCATGGACTCGACGAGACACCGGAAGCCATACGGATCCACGACCCCTGAACAAGCTCCCATAGTTCACGAAGATTTGATGGAGGGGGGGGGTCATCTCTCTCGATGGCATAATAGATGTGTTCGATGGGATTGAGGTCAGGTGACCTGGCTAACCAAGGAAGCGAGGTCACGTCGGTGGAGTGTTCATCCAACCATTCGGATACAATGCGGGAGCTGCATTGTCTTGTTGCAGGATGAGGTCCCCAGTGGGATATTGAAGACGCACAAATGGGAGCAAATGGTCGTTCAGGATATCCCGGTAACGTTGACCTGTGAAGGACGATGTCACACGTACTAAGGGGTCCCATTTCAGTCCACGTAAACAGTCCCCAGACAAGAATGTCACCCCCACCAGCTTGGAGGGTACCCTGCTGGCAAGAAGGATCCATCGCTTGATGTGGGTTGCGCCGTACTCGTATCCTGCCATCCGCATGTACCAACGTGAATCTCGACTCATCAGTCCAGGCAACATTTTTTCACATGTCTAGGGTCCAGTGGCGATGTTCCCAAGCCCATGCTAATCTTTGCACCCTGTGATGTGCGGTCAGCAGCAGTAGCTTTGTGGGACGATGGCTTCTGTACCCCATAGCGAGGAGATGGTTCTGGATGGTGTGGCTGCTTACACGTTTTTGTGCACCAGCGTTAAATTGCCGAGTGATTTCTTGCACTGTGGCCCGTCTATTCGCTGTTACAATGCGAGCTAGCCGACGATGACCCCGCTCATCCACACGCTGTTGTCCACGGCAGTTGGCCCTTGCAGGGATGGTTTTACCGGATTCGATATACTCACGGTGCACCCGTGACACAGTTGCTCGTGAAAATCCCAGTGACTTCCGAGATGGAGTGACCCATTCGTCGGGCCCGGACAATTTGTCCACAATCAAATGCGCTTAGATCCTTCGTCTTACCCATACTGCGTCCGACTCTTACTGATTCCCGTCGCATCACTCCTTATATTGTCGGATCGCTGCATACGTCATGCCGTTTTCGTTTACAGGGTAGCCAACAGCGCCACATTTGCATAACGCCAGCTGTCTCTAATTCAATTGCTCTTCAGTGTATGTTGTGTCAGCATTGTACCTGGTTTCACGCATAAAAAACTGTTCTGATTGTGCACTCATACGGTGTACTCCGTGTATAATAGCGCTATCGGTTCTCGATTTACAGGATGCCTATATATTACTATTTTCTGTACTGTATGGACATTGTGTTTCTTTACGGGTTGAAACACATCGCTTTGCATTTGTATTCGTGCACTGGTCATTAATATATTTTATTCATATCTGTACATAAATTATGAAGCTTTTCATATGTACGGGAAGATTTCAGCTGTAGGTGTAACACATAAATGGCATTTCTAGTTTAATACAGTTCTGACCATCATATCAGATCTGTATTCGTTCACGCTGAATTTCATTAAAATGCAGTCTTTAACGCTTAGTTTCATTAAAATCTAGCAGTACGTTACTAATTTGCGGTGTATATATTATTTGCATGAAGATTTAATAATGAAATATGGAAATTACAGAATAAGGCATCATGATATTTTTTTGTTTTCCTCTATAAAGATATACACGGTCGAGTCATATTATTGTGACCACCAGCTAATATCCAGAATAACCGCCGTGTGCAGCGCGGACAGCAGCTAGATGGGCTGGGAGTGACTCAATAAGGTGCTGGAAGGTATTCATAGATATGTGGACTCATGCTTACTGCAGTGCATCTGACAGCTGCTGGAGGGTGCGCGGTGGAGGATCCAACACGATCGAGGTGGTCCCACAGATGCTCAATTGGGTTTAAGTCTGGGGAATTAGAGAGCCAAGGAAATACTTTGAAGTCTTTATCGCGCTCTTCCAACCACTCTCATGCTGGAAGATACCATCCGCCCCAGGGAAGACAATCAGCATGCATGGGTGTACGTGGTCAGCAAGGATGGATTCATAACGAATTCGGTCCATTGTGCCTTCCCACAGGTATGAGTGGACCCAGATAATGCCACGAAAACATTCCCCAGACCATAACGCTGCCCCCAACAGCTTGTGTTCTTCCAGCAATGGTGGAAGAGTGTTTGTTCTTCGATGTTTCTCGCCTTATACGCCAACGTCCATCCGTTCGATGAAGCAGAAAACGTGACTCATCGGAGAAGGCCATCCTTTGCCAATCAGCGGAGGTCCAATTCCGATACTGCAGTACAAATGTAAGCCTTTTCTACCGATGCACCTTCGTTAGCATAGGTGCATTGACCATCCGTCAGCATCGGAGCCCCATACCCAGCAGGGTGTGCTGAACTGTCGTTTCAGACACACTTCCGGTAGCCCCCTGGTTCATTCGGCAGTGAGTTGCTCCACTGTAGCGTGTCGATCGGCCGTCACGTACCTACTAAGCCGACGTTCACCTCTTATATCAATGACACGTAGTGCTCGGCAGTTTCCACGTTACTTATTCGCAATGGTGCCATTTCTCCAATCACGATACACTTTAACCACAGCAACACGCGAACAGTTCACAAACTGCGCTGCTTCAGAAGTACTGCCACCCTTGTCGCGAAAGCAGATAATCATTCCTTTTTGCAAATCTGATAAATCGCTCCTTTTATCCATGACAGCAAGAAGTGATATGTTTTCAGAATGCCTGCAGCACACCTTATATACCCTCCAAGTCAGCTCACGACACATGCCTTCATTCATTGGCTACGCGCTGTTTACGTCAAAAGTAGGAGGTGGTCACAATAATGTGACTCGCCTGTGTATATACACTATCTGATCAAAGGTATCCGACACTTGTCCATCCATAAACTCCCTGTAATAAGGAAGGAAGTATTATAGAGTTGGTCCATTCTTTGCGGGTATTAGAGCCTCCACTCGGCTGGGAAGGCTTTTCGCTAGATAATGAATGGTATGTTGCTTCGGGAATTGCCTTCCATTCTGCCACAAGGACATTAGTCAGGTCGGTCACCGATGTTAGGCGATTCGGCCTTGTTTTCAGTCGGCGTTCCAAGTCATCCGAAAGGTGCTCCACGGGGTTGAGATCGGGGTTCTGTGCAGCTCAGTTAAATTCTTCCACACCCATCTTATCAAACTATTCTTCTACGGAACCTATTTTGTGAACGGGGACATTGCTGCTTAGGTAAGGAAGGATCCTTCACCGAGCTGTTGCCTTTATGTTGGGAGCACAAAATTTTCGAGGATGTCATTATATGCAGCAGGATTAAAACTCCCGGGCATTGGAATTAGGGGGCCGAACCTAAACCACGAAAAACAGCTCCAGAGCATGATTCCTCCTTCACGGAACTTCATATTTGATGCAGCACATTCGGGCAGCTAGCATTCGCTTGGCATCCTCCACACCGAGACTCATCCGTCGGACCGCCAGATGGTGTCGTGTGATTCATCACTCCAGTGTCCACTGGCGCCGAGATTTACTCCTCTCCAATAGACACGTGGCGTTGATCTCGCTGATGTTAGGCTTTGTATGCTGCTGCTCGGCCATAGAAACCCATTTCCTTCAGTTTTTAACGAACCGCTGTGGTACTGGCGTTGTTTCCACAGGTATTTTAGAACTCGGTGGTGAATGATCCGATAGAGGATAGGAGCTTTTGTCGCACCACCGCTTCCGCATTCGGTGGTCCAGCCCTGACATTTTCCTACAGGTCGCGATTGCGTCTTTATTCCACTTAACAACAGCATCACCTATATAATTGATCGGGGCAGATGTAGCAGGGAAGAAATTGTGTTGCTGAAACGGCATTCTATGACCGTGCCATGTTGAATGTCAATGAGCTCTGCCATACATTCTATTCTACTGTTTATGCTTGTCTATAATGCTTGCTAGGCCACGTGCGTGTTTTTTTATACCTGTATGAGACATCGCTGTGATGTATATGGGCAAATCTACTATTCAAAAATGGCACCCGGATACTTTTGATAATATAGTACATTAGACTGCTGGAAGGCAGTTGGTTTACCCTATTTTTAAGTAACTGAAAGTTAGGGGAATACACAGCCCTCTAAATTATTCTTAAGTTGTGATATGACAGAATGAGCGATTGTAGGATATTGCTTCTTGTAGCTCAACAGGTAACTTCAGAAGGTTGAACAAGGATTGACTGTTTTTTGAGACAGTGTAAAATTTATGTAAAAGATACACGTGGCTGCAGATAACCGGACTGAAGATAACCGGTGATCAGACGAACTGCTTTCCTCATCCCGAGAATCGGGAATTTTGCGGCTAGTTTATGTTAGTCCAGACGAACTTGCCACTTCAATAGTATCAAACGCTGTTGACATGAAAAGGATATCTTTGCTCGAATTCCTTTTGAATCATATTTTGAAATGAAAAACAAAAAGGCAGCCATGCCAAGGCAAGTTTCTTGAGTAAATACACAGACCAAGATCAGACAGGGAAGTGGCCCTTGTCAAAGTATTACCAAAGATGAAAAATTGAGGGGAATTTTACCTATTCTGTTGCATATAAAAAAGTTTGGTTTTGGGAAAACCAAACTAAAGCATATAGTTGGATTTGGGTAAACCCAAACTATAAGACACTATGCTTACCTGTGCGATAAATTACTTTAGTGTCACCATTCAAACAGAAGGCAACACAGCAAAGCAAATGCTGATCTT
Source organism: Macrothele yani (assembly GCA_039090855.1). Taxonomy (NCBI): domain Eukaryota; kingdom Metazoa; phylum Arthropoda; class Arachnida; order Araneae; family Macrothelidae; genus Macrothele; species Macrothele yani. The sequence goes on along the minus strand of CM077023.1, from coordinate 121,591,129 downwards.
ATATGCATCGTGGAATAAGCTAGGACATCCTAAGAAGACGTTATCAAAGAAAACTTAAACCGAACAATGCAATCTCGATAATGCAATGATTCTGGTTGGAACCCCAAGCTAGGCTCAAGTTAGAGTCTACGATGAGGCATGGGTGGAGTGCTTGTCTAACATCACGGGCGCTTTCTCTTCCCTGGAACCAGTGGCTCTAAATTAAGGAAAGGGACTGCTTATAGCTCCCAGTGTTCTCATGGTGTTCGTTAAACCCCGTAACAAACAGAAACAAAGCAAAGATACATATGATGTTCCCGAAAAGCAGTTAGACAGAAAGCGACAAAAAGTAGGATCATAATTACACACTTTGCAAAAAAAAAAAAAAAAAAAAAAAAAGAAAGAAAAAAAAATCGAAGCACCCAGAACGAATCATCCAATCGAGATGAAAATTGGTATGTGCAACGTACATGTATAGAAAAGGAAATGGTTGCAATTCCAGAGCAGTTGGGTCATCTATTCGGATAAAACAGCTACACGAGTGAAACAAGTCAGTACTTTGTAGCGCCACCTCTGGCCCCGATACAAGCGGTTGCCGGCGTGGCATAGACGCATACAGTTCACGGATACTGTTCTGAGGGGTATCATGCTAGATGATGTCCAAATAGTGGGTCAGTTCGCTGACATTCCGGGATGGGCGTAGGTGGCGTCGCATCATGTCTTAAACGTGTTCAATCAGAGAGAGATCGGGCTGGCCACGGAAGAGTGTTAACATTAAGGAGGCAGGTCTGAGAGAGCCGTGCTATGTGTCGCCGGGAATAATCCTGTTGAAACATTGCTCGGCGATGCTGCGACACGAATGGCAACACAACAGGTCATAGAATGTCGTAGACGTACCGTTGAGCCGTGAGGGTGGTACGGAGGTCTAGCAACGGTGTCCGGCTATCGTAGGAAATGGCTACCCAGACAGTCACTCCCGGTGTGAGACCCGTGTGCCGTTCCACGGTAAAGGTAGGATCCGTACGCTGTTCGACTCGTCTGCAGACACGTATGAGCTGGTCATCGGCGCCAAGTGCAAACCATGACTCATCAATGAATACAACACGACGCCACTGGACTCTACCCATGTTTATCACGCCCGTAACCACTGAAACCGGTGCCGGCGATGTTCACTGGTCCATGGTAGGCCACTCCGTCCGTGGCGTCTTCGAATGTAGTCCCCGTGCCGCAAATCATTTGGCAACTGTCCGGATGGCCACTTCCTAAATTTACACTTTTCCCATAAATTAAGCATGAATAACAAACAGCGCCGCAAATGAACTTTATCGAACGCCATACTTGGCTTCATGTACGAACTGACAGCACGGGTCTCCAACCGGTTAGAACCCTACAGCGCCAGCTAGCGGGGGCGGCGGAAACTTTTGCATACTCCTAATAGTTACGCATTGATTGTCTTTTTTGCTTTGTTGGACTTAATAGATGTAAGAGTTACAGGATGACAGTTTGAGGGGCAGAATTAGTTACTTTTTTTGGAATACATAGAATATTAGCAAGTTTCCAACTTACTGGAAAGATTCCCGTGGAAAAGCATATTAAAATTAAACATCATAGGACGGCAGATGTTAGTTCAAGGGCGAAAAATTTCGTAACATCAAGTAGAATTTTATCTGAGCCAAAGGCTTTACCCGTTACCAGAATCTGAGGCTTTTTGACGGGAATGTTTCAGCTACGCACCTTTGAATGATAGAACACAGCCAAGCACATGGCATTAGAAGAATCTAGAAATTAAAAAAAAAATTAGGAGCAACCATCAGGAAAGAGTTCTTGGCAAGAATGGTGCAATTACACTGCTCAATATAGGAACCGCAACAACCAAAAAGGTTCGACGTGGAATGGTGCAAATCACATGGGATAAGAGACTACCTGAGATACATAACTCATCAAAATTTTGCACAGATCTGTTACATGGACGTTGGCTGAACAGGGTTTAAAGACAGAGGACTCGCCTCACGGGAAGGCAGACATTTAGGGTAGAGTATGTCAGTCGTAAACATCTCCAATATGCCGGGGATACGCTAACGCGACACCTATGTTCAACTGACTGACATAGAGCGGCAGAGGATCGTAGATACGCAAGTTCTGGGTCTCAGCTTACATGCAATTTCTTCAAGGGAGCGGAACAACGTAAGTACAATGCAATGTCACTTGCCAGGCTGTGTCACAGAGCACAGAATGACCCGACGGGAAGAAAATGGTAGAATGTGTCGTACTATAGCAGGTGAAGATCACCAACTCAGTAGAAGGGGCGTTTGCGACACGTTCAGCAGGGGGACTGTGCTGCAGTGTGACACGCTAACTGCTACATGTAAAAGAATATCCTTCCAAACGAAGCAACGACGTCTGCATGATGTGGGTATGCGGTAGAGACGCCCAACCCGGAACATATTGCATCATAGTTCCCGTCGTAGGGAATGGTACTGAGAGAAAGACGATACTGACCTTCAGAATAGAGGCGCGTATTATTCACGGATGTGTCCAGGTTCTGCTTAGGGGAGCCAGATGGGAGCACATTTGAGTGGCGCTATCGTTACCAACGACATGCTTAGACGTACACAATCATCCGGCATACACTGGTACACATACGTATGGTACACTGGTGTGGGGTAGAATCCGATAAGGCGGCAGAACATCTCTTGTCCACATTTCTGGCACAGTGACGACCAAATATTATGTTGATGTCATCATCACAATATCATCATATGATGTTTGCCTGCCACCACGCCGGGAACAATCTTAGTGTAGGACAACGCCCTTCTGCTCAGTGTTCATGTTACAAAGGACTACTCCCAGATCATAGATATCCTCCCATGGCTGCCAAAGTCCTTGAGCTTGACGCCAATTGATCCCGTGTTAGACCTTATAGGTCTCCACTACCACCGACTCCCTCCAGTAGCTAACATGCAACAGTTGTGTGCCCAGTTGTTGGTTACTGATCGGAATGACATACCACAGCGAACTATTGATGATACCATTGACAGCATGCCTTGAGGCCCTGTATTTTGCAGATCAACTCCCTACTGGGAAAAAACGGATCTTGTTTCTAATAACAATTAGTCCACCACGTTAGAAAGAAAGCAGAGCCACCCTCTTTGTGTTTCTGCATTTAAAAGAGAGCCAAAAGACTGCACTCCATTAAGAAATTGAGAAAGGGTAGAACTACTTTTTATTGTAGCTAGTTCTACCACATCCCCACATCCATTATAATCAGTCTGCAAGTCTTTTTCTAGTTTGAATTCTAATGGCCACCCATGGCGGAAGGATTGTCATAAGGAGTCCCAGACCAGATACCCAGAACCCTGCTTTGGTATCTCTTGCATTTCAAATATCTCTGTGTCAAACAGAAAGGGTTTTGTCCTTTGCCTCATGGAAGCACAGCAGCACACTAAGCAACTGGCCCAGCTGGTACTATGTGTTGTCTCGTAATATCAGCCTGTAGGTGTTTTTCCAGTTTGGGTACTATTGACAATTTACAGTAGAAGGAATAATGATTTATTCACTTCTACTTATGTTTGCAGTGAATTAATTGAATCTTTGTTTAAATAAATTTAATGATTCAGTTCAATTATTATTTAAATAAATAATTAATACGTAACTACATGTCACTGAGCTGTTCTATGAGGTACAGAAGAAACATCATGTGCCAAGTCCCAACGTTACTGATGGAGTTAGATTTTATTTACTGTTGATGTATCGAATGTCTCCATTCAGAGTGGTATTAGCATGCAACTTGAGTTTCACGATATCCATCACATGTCTCACACAAGACCTTTTGTACTTCATACCTATTATGTTTTTCTCTTACAGGTATTCCTGAATTTGGTCCTTTCATGATTTCCTCAGATTTCCTCTACTTTTCTTTCCTGCCACTTGCGCTAAATAAATTCTCTAAGATAGCACCTCATCACTCATTCTTTCAGAAGGCCAAACCACTGTAAAATATTTGTCTTCCCTCTGCTATTAACATTTTGCTTCACATTACACATCTGTAACACATCTTTCCTCACATGATCAGAACGCGCGTTTCGGCAAACCCCCTATGTAACGCATCTCTCAAGCATCCAAACGACTTCTGTGTCTCTCCTGAAGTACCCAGGTTTTCCTGCCGTACACCAGAGTAAGAACAAATGCACTTTCATACACAACCATTCGGGACCTTTTCAGGAACTCAACAGCTCTGTGAAATCCTTCTAAGGCAGCTATGACTTTCTCTGGTGAATTTACTCGCCTAGGGATTTCACCATATAATGTTTTTTCTCTCTCAAACATTCTTCATAAATACATATTCCCATTTCCCTGGCCTAACACTGTACTATTTTACCGATCTTGCATTCAGTACTAGCAGTTCCTATCTCAAAAACCATAACTTTGGCATTTCCTTCCTTTGTACTAGGTTTGGGTTTTACTCAAAAAAGATTCGTACATCTGGAATAACATACTTTGCACCTGAATTTTGCTCTTCACCAATAGGGCTGTGTCATCAGCATTCAGTAATCTGCACACACGGGAATTACCAAGACGCAAGCCAGTACTTTCCACTTTGGCATCAAGCATGGATGCCTCCATAAATACCCCGAGCAGCCATAGTAACATTTCACAAACCTTGTCTGACTCCTGCACCAACTGAAAACTATTTCTAAAAACAACATTCATACGTATCTCTACTGCCAGCATACAGTAGAGACACGAATTCTGTATGGTGGTAGCTCTACAGCCAGCATACAGCTAAGAGCGGTTAACATTCGTGCAGTTAAAATTCAAAAGTTAAAAACAACGCCTTCAACACACGATAAAAACATGAAAGGAGAAAACTCTTTTACAAGTCAGGTAAAAACTTTATTAAAAGTTTAAAATATCTACAGATAAAAAGTTAGATCTTTCGGGATCACTATGTCCCACCTTCAGACTACATCGGTACGTGCTAGTGTGCTCTATATATACACACTTGTGACGTGCCTGCCCAGCAGGACGCACACGACATAAAGGCAGATAGCAGCGATACGAACGTCCGCGTAGCTCAATTGGTAGAGCGACTTATTCCGGAATGAGGGGACCCGGGTTCGAGCCCCGGCGTGGACAAAAATGACGGAGAAATTTACTTCGTTATACACTGTGTGACGTACCTGCCAGCAGGACGCACACGACATAAAGGCAGATAGGAGGCAGAACAATCGTCCGTGTAGCTCAATTAGTAGAGCAACTTATTCCGGAATGAGGGGACCCGGGTTCGAATCCTGGTGCGGATAAAAATGACGGAGAAATTCACTTCGTTATAATGGCGCCCGAACTATCCGGATAACCCGACCGTTAAAAATCTCGCATTGGTGTGATATTATTTCCACACCGCGAGATAGGAAAAATCAGAGAATCCCATCTCCAGCGCTTCAAAAAATAAATGTGTGTGACGTTGCATTCCACACACCAGATTGACTGGGAGTTCTCAAGTGCACGTTCTACAGTGGATGACTGCCTGCAACGATTCATGGTCACGGCTGACCCGTGGGCCATGCCCCGGCCCTCTTTCGGGGGGGAGATGTGACGTACCTGCCAGCAGGACGCACACGACATAAAGGCAGATAGGGGGCAGAACAAACGTCCGTGTAGCTCAATTGGTAGAGCAACTTATTCCGGAATGAGGGGACCCGGGTTCGAATCCTGGTGCGGATAAAAATGACGGAGAAATTCACTTCGTTATAACTGTCTAAGAACTTGACGTAAATCCAATTTTGTGAAGAGTGCTCGCCCCGCACTCTTCACAAAATTGGACCTACGTCATGGAAGTTCTTAGACAATACGTATATAGAGCACACTAGCACATACCGATATAGTCTGAAGATGGGACACAGTGATCCCGAAAGATCTAACTTTTTATCTGTAAATATTTTAAAATTTTAGTAAAGTTTTTACCTGACTTGTAAAAGGGTTTTCTCCTTTCATAAGCTTTTTTCGTGTGTTGAAGGTGTTGTTTTCAGCATATAGCTTTCACACATTGAAGAATATATTCACAGTTATGTGATAATATTCAGCACCGTCCACAGAGAGACTCAATCAGTGGGGGAGGAGTTTGCCTCCAAAGGGCGCTCCGCTGGGCAACTGCGGCACACATGACAGCAAGAAGGGCCTTTATTAATCTGAGAAGCTGACATAAAATTATGCTTCAGTATAAATATTGTTAATTAATGTACTACCTAGTTCTCTAGGATATTGGACAAAAGACTAACTAACTGAATTTTATTCCAGAATCCTTATGTGAAATGAACAAAGGGAACCGTCTACTGTGGGGTGATCTTCCACACTGATGTACTTTTTATGATTTTCAAGACTCAAAGAAAGATTTAAATAAATAATACTGAACTAAGTAATTCATCCCAAACGTAACATACAGAAAAACAAGGGGTAAACGCATAGTATTATGATCCATATTTTATATACCAAGGTAAGCCAAAAGTTCGCTCTGTTTGCAGCTAAAACTTTTAATGATGCAAAAAAGCCATTGACACTCACCTTATTCTGACAAGTACAGGCTGTTGTTTTCTATAGTCGTTCGCCAGCGTTCCACTAGAGCAATGATCCCACGGCGGTAGCACTCGGCAAGTTTCAAGGACAGAAACTCATGCCAGAATCCACATCCACCACTGAAGCTAAGTGCTTTCCTTCTAAGATATTCTCCATGGAGCGAAACGAAACAGGTGGTAAACGGATTGGGGGCAAGGTCTAGACTGTGTGAAAAATGGGGTAGGATCTCAAACCCCTCCAATTCTTGTTGTTTTTGACGGACCACTCTGGAGGTGTGACCTGGGGCATTACTCATTTGCAACAAAGTCCGCTGCGTATTGATGATCGTTGGATAGCTTTGGCGCAGAGCATCACGGACCTGATGCAGTTGTTCGGTATAAAGATTCCCGTCCACAGCCTGACCATCTGGCATGATTTACCAGTGCCCAGGGCCCTCACAATTCCACTAAACGCACAGCACGACTTTCCTCTTGAACCGCCCTCTATTCACCACTGGTTGTGCTTCCTGGCGTGACCTCAGCCACGGGTTCCCAGTGGTTGGTAACGTAGGAATATCCAGTTTCCATAATCTGTGACGATACGAAGCCAAAAGCCTATAGGCCTGTGGATTTGAAAGCAATCGACACACAGAGAGAGAGGCATGTTGTTCTACCTGCTGGGGTGTCAATTCATGGGGAACAGGTCGATGGCTCCTGAAGGGGAAACCAAGCTGGTGCAGAAGACGAACGATGGTTGACTGGGAAGACCACACCCTAGCTACCAGTTGTAGTGTACTGATACCGGAATTTGCTGTCACAGCTTCGACCAGGGTGTCAGTGTTGGTGATTGTTGGATGTACTGACCTCAACTTATCTTCGGGAGTGGTGTCCTAAGCATTGAAACGCTGGAACAGTTTTCGTGCAGTGCTGCTGTCTCTTGTTTCCTCGCCTTGAACTGCACAAATTTCTCTCGCTGCTGCTACCGCGTTTAAAATATTTTTTTCAATAATGGCGTGGAAACACTCGAATAGCACGTTTACGGACCTTCATCTTTTGCTCATCTGATAGCACAATGTGGTTTTGCGCCAAATGTACGTCATTGCGGTACTTATCCTATGCTGGCGCGCGTTTCGCACAGGAATGGAGGTCCCACATTATGTGTAGTTCAAAACGTGACGAACGTTTGATTCACCTTGGAAATCCACAGTTACAGACCAACCAAAGTGTATACCAGACCTAAGGAAGTGCATCTTGCAACTGAAAAAGCTGTGAATTGAAATTGCCATATTTCATTTCTTGGATGTACAGATTGCAAAAAGAAACAAAAGATATATATATATATATATATATATATATATATATAATCATTTGGATTTGCATTTATGATTGCAAGAGGAAACAAAAGCTGTACATATCCATTTGGATTTGCATTTATGTTGGTATTATCGGGACAAACTTTCATGAATTCTATTCTGTCTGCTAATGCATTAGTTCATGGACAGACGAACTGAGCCGATCCTTCCATAACGTGTTCTTATTTTCTTTTCTTCAAAGACAATGCCTGAGAAGGGCAATCAGATTGAATGTAGCAGAAATGCCTATGCGAAAATTTGTGAAGGATAATTCAGTCGAATTCACTGTTGGAGTGAATCCTAAAACCAAATCCGATTGTTCTTAATTTAAAAATTGTAGCTTAGAAGTGTTTTCTTAATCTTTAACAAACGCTTTCCGATGAGTCACCTTCGAATCGTTGATTAAGGAAAGCATGGATAGAAATACTAATCATTGAAGAACTGTGAACATTTACATCATGCAAATACTTTGCTGTGTGTTTGAGCAGCCTTCGCAATTGGAACTTCTCTGACAGCCTGCTAGAATGGATGCTGGCAGATTATACCAAGTTTCACTAACTGTTGTTTGTTCTATTCCGTAAATGTTATATGGGACTTCTGGGATGACTCACTAATATAGTTTCCTTGTGATTTGTGTCATTTATTTATAAGCAAATCTAATCTTCATGTCTGCTGATGACATCAAACGTTTCAGACTTGCGGTACTCCGCAGAGTCTGAAACGTTTGTGCAGCTTAATTCATTCGTGCCACTGATACCTACTTTTCTCAAACATTTCAAGCTTCACAGTGCTTTTTTAAAACGCAAAAATGCCTTGTTTCAACGTTCCATGTGCTGCTAAAATCGGATTTCATCTAACGTGCCATTTTCAATGGATCTTTCGGATTCTTTGTGCATGTTAATACATTTACTTCTACAGAAATTAAAAGTTACGCTTCTCGAAGTATTAATAATCTTAGGAAGCTTTGCTGAACGTACCTCTTTCAGAATGTGCGCTTGTTGTTTGGAAAACTTTCTACGCTCTGCATATGAAAGAAACTGAAACTGTGCAGAGTAGCTCCTTGAGGAAACAGTATTTGAAAACGCACGCACTGCACGTTCAAGATATCAGTTTCTGAGGCAAGCGTTTTACTTTCAAACCCGACATGATGCTACATTACAGTTTCTACTCCAGTACCATATACTGTACAGTGATACTTACTTGCGAACATATTTTTCTTGCTTGTGTTTAGAGTGCCTTTTGTTGTTCCTAGGGCTCACGCCACCTTCAACGTACCAATGTTCAGAACTGATGTTTTCTGGCATTCGCTTGCTTGTCATAGCCTGTCATCCGTTTAGCTTTACGCAAAGTATAGCCTTTTTTTCAACTGATGAAATACAGCTTTCAAGAAAGTTAAGTAGTTTCACTCGTCAGAAAATATAGCCTATCATATTTAAGTGTCGATTCCACTTTTATGTGGTACAGCCTATTCTCGTGAAAGGGGCCCTAATGTCAGATTATTTGCAATAAAATCTCGAGATATTAGCAAATGTTATCCGGCAACTATCACTCATTCCGCCAAAGGGTGAACAGGCCAATTCATTTCTGACTGACTCTGATTTCAGACGAAGAGAGAGAGAGAGAAAAGGATGTGTGACAACAACAGCATCAGATCTTGGAAATAATTTGCTAATGAGATGTAAGGAAACACATAAGAACGATAATGGCTAAGAGCTCTACGAACTGCAATATGACTCCCTCTTGCGTCTCTCCAATTATTCCATGAGAATAAGAATACCTACCAGTTACGGAAGCCAATCAAAGAACATATAGTTAAAGAAGTCAATCAGAGAACGTGTAAAAAGACTTAATATGTTAGAAAGACTTAAAGTATTGGAAGCATGATTAGAACAGGAAAAGGAATTAGTTGCATCAAATAGAAGTCACCGCTCTTTCCACGTTTATAAGTGAGTCACGGACATCTGTGTATTTATTTAGGAATTAGTTGACTTGCTAAAAATGCCGTAAATACACAACTCCTCTATGCGAAAGAAAACAAGCTGGAAAGAAAATAATCCCTGGAGGACTGCAGGCTTTCCCAAGTGTGGCCAGCCCTCGATAAAATTAGAAAGATACTCTTAAAGGAAACAAAAGACAATATCTCACAGGTGATAGATTTGTAGGCATAGTGGCTGAAATACATAAATAGAGTATCATTGAGTACATTTTTTGCTTATGAAATAAATAGAGTATGATCGTTCTTCCTCCTTGTCGCAATCATAGAGTGATTGCGACAAGGAGGAAGAATGGTAGTTTCTGGAAACTTTACAAGAGACCTTCAACAGTGATAAAGTATTTATTAGAGATGGACATATAACACAAAGAAACGAATTATACAGACAGTGCCTGGTGAAAAAGACTTTATAGACATGAGTCAAGAAGTTGGTAGAATAATGGACTTCACTAAGGAATGTGGTATGGCACTGGTCAATATATTCTTTCATAAACGAAAGAAACTCCTTATCACATATGAGAGTGGAGGAAGAATATCATAAGTAGATCATGCATTTCACCACAGATTTAAGCGGAAAGAAGTACAAAACTGTAAAGTATTTGCATGGGATAAGGTGAAATTTTAATAGTGTGTGCTTGTTAGGAACCAAGAAATTAAAGAGGGAACTGCAGGAAGAACGAAAATATATCGCAAGTAAGAAGCTAAAGTCAAATGATAAAAACTAAGAACACGCATGTAGGCAAGTTTTTAAAGACTGTCCGCTCCAAGAGATAAGCATCTGAATTTAAAATAACAAGATGAGAGCAACAGTTAGAGGAAAGGAGTTTTTAAAGAAGGATCAAGGACAAAGATTAGACTGTTTATGAATACGTAATAAACATTGAGACGCCAGGAAAGAGTAGCAGAAGAAGACCCAAGATTAGATGGAAGGACTGTTTAAATAATGTCATGAAGGATTGAGGATATGACACAGGACAGAAATGAGTGGACAAAGAAAGTCTCTAACAGATACCCTAGTAAAATGTGGGACTAATAATGCTTGGCCAGAAGAAGGTTGATGGTTTTTTATTTGTCTCTAATGCTTTCTCTTTCTCTCTTGCGCTATCTCTCAAAATACCAGTGTGGGTGCCACTGAACGAGGTGATTATAGAGATGTCCCTGTATGAGTTAAAGATGAACACTTAAGTTCACAAATGGACACAAAAATTGAAAACTTATGGCACAGTGATAGACTGTGGTACAGAGAAAATATGATAACAATAACAATGCCACACTCTGGCGTGGATGATGTGATGCTGTTTGCGGCCACCTCCTCCTCAGTAAGGAGTGTGTTCTCCATTGCTGGTGATGTAGGTAATAAGACAACGTGGCACTGATACATACAAATGCTTGATGATGTCATGGGGCACATTTCATTCTTCTTTCAAATGAATACTCAAGGTATCGAGTGCCTGTGCTGAACCTGGACGTCCTGGAGACGACTTCCCACAATACCTAGATATGTTTTATAGGGAAGAATCTGGGTACATGGCCAGCCAATATGGGATGTTGATATCACTATACACTATAGGGTGAAGCAAGCCATATAGAGACCTGCATTATCTTGTTACACAATGACATTAGGGCTGACACGGAGGAATGCTAGGCGATGGACTTCAAGAATATCATCCATGTATCCTTGTATCATTTTTATGATTAGCACCAAAGGAGATTTAGAGTGGTAATTCATGGCACCCCACACTATAATTTCGATGACGTGGACAATGTGATGTATCTGAATGGATCCTCTAACTGCTATTGGCGAAGCCATACCTTGTACGGTCAATGCATCCAGACAGAAGCAGAACTGATGAGAGAAGACGACTTGGTACCATTCTTCCACCCCAAGCCCTTTGCTCTGAACACCACAGTAGACGAACGTGACAGTGTCATGGGCAACCGATTCGTTGCTTGTGATTCAGTTTCCGTCAAGTCGACATATGGTCTTGTAAAACCGGAAAATGTAACGGAGGAACCACATTTCGTTGGATATCAGAAGGTGGTGCAGAGGTGGGTAAAGTTTCGTGTCTCCGGATGAGGCGATCCTTTCGTCCTGTTGTACGCCTCTGTGGAGCAGAACCATACTTACTGATAGAAGAACCTTCCCTGATTCGCTGTTGTAAACACCGTGTCACTGTGCTTAGAAGAAGACCAATTTGCATGGCTATTTCATTTACTGACCAATTGGATGGCTATTGACAAATTTAGATGGCTATTCCCCTACTACTAAACGTCTTTGCTCAGATAAGGCCATTTGTGGATATTGTCATGCACATGTAGCTCTTATCTGTGTTGCTTTATTATTTCTATATTGCACTATCACGCAGCTAAAAATAAATTGACGCCATATCCCCACAACCGGATATACTTTAAATTGGGCATAATTGATGACAGGGCCACCGATATATCCAGTTATAGAGACGTGACGGGAATGTTTAAATCACATATATAGACTGAGTGACCACTTTATTATGACCACCTGACGGTTTTAAGCAAATGAGCTATGACTGCACACTGTAGCTGCCTGAGGGCGAGGCTAGTATAGAAAGGGAAAGCTTAGTGCTTGCGACAGTAGTAGAAGTGATTTTTGGGTGACGAGATGGGTAAAAAAATGCGATTTGACGGACTTTCAACGTGGGATGATTGTAGGAGCTCGGAGCCATGGAGCGAGTATGACCGAAACCGCCGAATTCGTTAAATTTTCCAGAGCAGCTGTTGCTAAAGTGTTTAAAGACTGGACTGTCAGCCAAAAAACTGGGTCTCTACGTGCAACGTGTGGTCGTCATCGACTAGTGACTGCTCGGGCGGAATGGAGAGTGTCCAGACTAGTAACAGACAACAAAAGGGCAACAGTGCAGCAAATTACGGACAATCTTAATCAAGGATCCCCTCAAATGATCTCTGCACGCACTGTTCGCCGTACACTGCATCGGATGGGATATGGCAGCCGAAGGCCTGTTCGAACACTTTTGCTGTCTACAGTTAACAAGAGAAAACGTCTCCAGTTCCCACAGGAGCACAAGGATTGTACAGTCGATAATTGGAAACAAATTATGTGGTCCGATGAATCACGTTTTCAGTTGCACCATGCCGATGGCCGAGTGAGAATTTGGCGGAAACAGCACGACAGCATGGACCCCAAATGCATTGCTACAACTCTTCAAGCTGGTGGAGACAACGTTATGGTTTGGGGAATGTTTTACTGGCATGCTTTGGGCCCTTTAATTCGTGTTGATCAACGTCTGACTGGCACATCATATCTAAACATCGTTTCGGACCAAGTGCATCCTGCCATGTGGATGGTTTATCCCAATGGCGATGGCTACTTTCAACAAGATAACGCATCCTTTCATAGTGCTCGTATTGCACAGGATAAGTTTCAGGAACAATCTCCAGATGTCAACCCCATTGAGAATTTGTGGGATGAAGTTGAACGAGCCATCAGACAGCTGGATCCACAACCCTGCAACCTCACACTCTTGGAAAGTGCTATTCATCAAGCATGGTCTCAGATTCCCCAAACCACCTATCAACATCTCGTGGAGTCCATGCCACGAAGAATCGACGCAGTATTAAAGGCAAAAGATGGCCCAACGAAGTACTGAGGGGGTGGTCATAATAAAGTGGCCACTCAGTGTACATACGTACAGTAGTTAGAGAGAGAGAGAGAGAGAGAGAGAGAGAGAGAGAGAGAGAGAGAGAAGGACATGTATTATATTATTCATACTAATGTGACATCGCAGTGAGTGTTTCAGATTTTGTGCCAGTTGGTGTAGAGGTGGCACCTAAAAGCGCGAATTTTGGAAGCATGCAAAACAAAACTACGGAACACTAGGATCTTGTAAATGTTATGGCTTATCAAAACGTGTAGGGCTTGAAACAGTTTGTTTTAACTTCTACGTTTAATTTTTGTTTCCAAGTATTTCATTACTTGGAATATTTCTCGAAGAAGGTAAAGTTTTGCAACTACCCAACATTTCGAAAAATCCCAGATGCCTTATTTCAAGAAATTGACCCATCGCTCGATACGGGAACCTCAGACACACTTATATACATTTCACGAATCGTTATACGTATTTGTATTCCACATTGCGTTTTCGTACGAAGATTCCTCATACATTTGCTGAATTGCCTATAACTTATCTTCATTCTGAACGTGTTGCTTCCAGTCATACCTTGTCATTCGACGAAGTGAACCGAGCCATATCTAGTAGCTACTGTTTAAAACAGAAAAAGATTTGACAGCTTTGAAAAGGATCACCCATAAATTTAGTTACACAGTACTGTAGCACAATAAATTAGGATTACCCATACAATATTCAGGGTATTCTCGGAAGGTCAAGTATTTCTTTCTTGATCAGTGAAGCAATATTGGGTCTCTGATGTTTTTTCTCGCATGATTTGTTCATTGCAGAACGGTAACACCGTAATTAATTACTCTTTCGCAATCTTGCAGTATCTATATGGGTGCCCTTCTTACTTCACGACACGTAACAGAGGAATTGCCTTCAGATAAAAAATGATTTTCAATGGAAAGGGGTGTCCCCGCTGTTTCTGTTATTTGAAATGAAAAGTTCCCTTTATTTTTGAGCATTAACAGCAGAATGGAATCCTTCCCAACGGATTTATCTTGGAGGTGTTTTTTCTGCTCTCGCATTTTGCTACCTCAGTTTATGTTATAGAATTTCGTGCAAAAAAAAAAAAAAAAGAAAGAGACTAATGCTGTCTTCAGAAACCAGCCACACAGTAAGTTAAGCTCGCCTAGTGATGCCCATTATGTTGTCGCGAATGTTTTTTAAAAGCCTTATGTATAGAGTGCTTGATAGTACTGTTGTCAGTGGAGAGAGCACGGTGCCCTCCGGTCACGACTCAAGTAAGAGCTTGAAATATTGGTTAGCCTACAACTTAATTTGTCGCCTGCTTTCACTCATGCATAGGTAATTGAATTTGTTTGGTATCATTTCGCCAATAAAATACCAGCCGCCCTCTTGGGCTTTCACGCATAACCGTAGCAAGGGTTTGGTGCGACACGCAAAAACTTCCAGCAATCTGGTGAACCTGTGGACGAAAATGGTTGGTGGTACAGACAGGTGAAAGGAGACTGGCGAGGATCGTGCAAGCGAACAGACGAACCACAGCCTGGCAAATGACTGCAGAATTTAACATTGATGTGCCGAGGGTCATCTCCGAAGGCACCACGTGCCGTGTCTAAGGCCGGCGTTGTACCTAATAAACTGGCATCTCAGTGCATATGGAACATGGTTGAACGCCATCTTCATAGTTAACTGCAATCAGCGCAGACATCAGCCTCCTTGAAAAACCAGGTGCAAGAAGCGTGGTGGAAGTGCCACTTGCTACTATCCAGTAATTCTACGACTCTTTTAAACGACACATAGCTGAGTGTATAGCCATAACAGGTGTTTCACCAGTGCTGATATGGCCCTAAGTAACCACCATTTCGTCGCATTAACCCTTTAAGCGGCAAAGAGAAATGCTCACATAGCGGCCGGGTTTTACGAAAGCTACGGCCAAACAATTCATTTCCCGCTCTCATCTCAATAGTTCTGATCTCAAACCTGTCACAACCAACCAACAATCACCAATGTTCATCACAGATAGCCTCCTTGGTTAGTCCTTTGTTTTCTGGTCCATGAACCGAGGAATTATGAGGAACTGCAAGTACCTCTGACACGGACATCATATCACTGGGTTGAAACAAGTGACTCAAACATCTCTCTCATTTCTTAGGATCTCAGCTATTATTACAGCCTTTTCAGTTGGCAATCAGTCCGTACGAATTAGTGTCAATCCTCCTCATAAATGACCACTTTGAATAGGAAAGCTAAGGGGAAACCAACGCTTTCTGATGTGCAGGTTCACTCCAAACCGTATTCAGCCCACATATTAGACAGCGATTATATTCGTTCGAGCAGACTTCAGGAAACTTTGCTAACCCCGAGTTAACTCGTTGCAACCGGTTAAAGGGTTACGTTTGTTCATTCGTTCTGAAAATGTTCACTTACCTTGATGACGAAGTAAATTTCTCCATCATTATTAAGCCAGGGGCGGGATTCGCAACTGTCGGCTCCGGAGCTCCGAGTGCTATCCACTGTACTACACTGGCATGAGCACTCACTGCTATCTGCCTTTATCTCATGTGCATCCTGTTGAGCAGACACGTCACATTGCACCCCCCACCGAAAGACGGCCGGGGGCATGGCCCAAGGGTCAGCCGGGACCATGTGTCGCTGTTGGCAGTCATCCGATGAAGAATGAGAAATCCCAGACAATTTGGTGTGTGGAATGTAACATTACAGTGATTTATTTTTTTCGAAGCACTGAAGAAGGGATTCTCATTTTTCCTGTCTCGCTGTGTGGAAAGAATATCACACCTTTGCGAGAAACCTAACAGCCAGATCAACCTGGAATTTCCGGCGCCCATATGACGAAGTAAATTTCTCCATCATTTTTATGCTAGGGATGGAATTCCGGAGCTCCGAGTGCTATCCACTATACTACACTGGCATGAGCTCTCACTGCTATCTGCCTTTTTCTCATATGCGTCCTGTGAGGCAGGCACGTCACACCTTGCACATGAGGTTCCATTAAATATCCTTACTGCTAAGTAAAGAACGATAAAATCCGTTTATTGGCATAAGACAGCAAACACAAGATTGCAAGCTTTCAGCACCTACGGGTGCCTTCTTCAGGCTTAGACGTGGTTTTGGAACAACGTTAGTAATCTAAATGAATGTACATAAAATTTAAAATTGCATGTGAAAATTAAAAATGTATAACAACGTGACAGCACGGCACGTGCGGAAACAGAGGAATCAGGTCCTTTCACGAGAGGCACGCAGGAACATGCGCCATATCAAAGGTAGCTCCATTGACACGTCATCGTTGCAGACATCATTGCTAAACAAGATCTCCAGAGACTCCCTGATGGCTGTACCTCTGGCGGTAGTGTATGGAGCAACCTGTTGCAAATCGGCCCATTGTGGAGTGGCAGAAGATGTCATGACCTCCCTAGATAGGGCAGTGGACGATTTATTATTCAAGACGTCTCTTCTATGTTCGGACAAACGAGTCGCAAAGGACCTCTTTGTCATGCCAATATAAAACTTGGTATTTCCATCCTGGTATCGAAGGGGTATGGAATACACCCCTGCGTTAGCAAGTAAAGTGCTGCGGCTTCCGGATGAAAGTAAGAATTGTGATATTGACCTAGGGTGGCAAATTCCAACTCCAAGTGTAACGTATACTCTATATTCACTTTCCTTTTGATTTTACTATCTCTGGTTATTTCATTTTCCTATGTAAATTATCTTCCTACTGAACGGAATATTATTTCACCCGCTGAATGAGATCTGGCAATGAGTGTAAGTCATGACGTGGTGGTAGCTCGTATATAGGCGCGTTCATCGAGAAGTTGTGGGGTTGTTGCGTTGTGTGTTGTTGCGTTGTAGTTGTGTTGTTGCGTTGTAGTTGTGTGTTGTTGCGTTGTAGTTGTGTTGTTGCGTTGTAGTTGTGTGTTGTTGCGTTGGAGTTGAGGGTGGTTGGTGGTGTGTTACGTTGCAGTGTGTTGTTATGTAGTAGTGATATATGAGTGCCTTAGTTGACCAGGAGTCATCATAATAAACAAGTTGTTCTGTAAGTTCAGTCTTTCTCAATTCTTAGTTTTGTCAGACCTCTGTCTGGCTGTTAGGTTTATGACTTTGATTACTTAATATAAATAACCAGCGTTGAGACTTTGTTTAAGTTCATAATTAACGAGTAACAACACCCTTTTGGGAATTCATCATTTTGAAGCTTAGAGCATTATTCATTCATAATAATTAGCTTAGCAAAAAGATAAACAAAGCTAATTCATTATACAAGCCCTAACTTCTTAAATGCATTCCGGATGAAATTGGAAAGTCCCGGTAAGTACGGAAAGGAGCCGATGAACCTCTGACTGGGTTCCTTGATACGACGACGTTGATTAACAAACTCAAGTTCGGCGCTCCTAAAGATGTCATCGATTTCATACTGGTTATAGCCTGCAGCGGAGGCCAACGATTTAAAATTGTTGATTTCCGCAATCCTGCACGCGTCATTTGAAGAGTGGGAAAACGCTCGTTTAGCTCGATGTCTGGAAAATGCCAATTTGTGAGTAGCCGGCCCAAAAGATGAGGGTAAAATTAAATTTGGGGTATAAGTGGGCTTGTAATAAACCTCAGTCGAAAAAGTTCCATAAAGCGGTTTAGTGACGAGGACGTCCAGGAAAGGAAGGGAATCATCATTGGCGCAAACCATAGTAAACTTGATGTCATTATGGAGGGAATTGATGAAGGAGAAGAAATCATCCAATTCTTCCAACCCGTGAGGCCAAACAAAAAATATATCGTCTACATAACGTAGCCATAATGCAGGTACCAATCCGGTTCTATTTAGGATATGTGATTCTAGCGGCCTTAACACAGCCTCAGCAAGCACAGAGGACATCGGGGAGCCCATAGCCACCCCTCTCGACTGTTTAAATACTTGGTTGTTAAAACCGAAATAATTAGAGTCTATTACAACGTCGATTGCATAAGAGAGAGCCGCCAACGACTCTTGGGAAAACAAAGTGGATTCCAGTAACGCTTGTTTTATGGTGCAAGATGCTTCCTCTACCGGTACTGACGGAAAAATTGAAACTATATCAAACGTACCAATGATGTGATGTGGAGCCACTGTGAAGTCTTTAACTCTGTTGATAAAATCCACTGATGACCGAAGCACCGTGGAGGATGACGATAAAAACGGAGCAACGAAACCAGCTAAACTTCGTTCAATATTTATCGACGGGGCAGACCTCCTCGTGACGATGGGGCGTAGTGGGTTGCCTTGCTTATGATTCTTAACTCTAGCTTGTAAGGATGGGATTTTTTGGTCCTGGAGGAAGCCAAGCAGACTCACGAATAGCATCCGGTACGGAAGGCATTTTTGCTAATCTCTTCACTTTAGCAATCCACTGCTGAAAGCTTGCAACCTTTTGTTTGCTGTCTTATGCCAATAAACGGATTTTATCGTTCTTTACTTAGTTGTTTGGCGTATTACTACCCATTTTTATCTTGTTTATCCTTACTGCTGCTACCGGTGCTGCAGCTTCAGAGAGCATGAACGTACTGAGTTTTTCCAATGTGATCTTGTAGATAAGTAAGTGAATTATTCATGAAATATCAATAATTTGCAGCATCTACGATGGAAGATCAAATGAAAAGGGTCTCAGGTAAATGCAACACAAAATAATAATCTGACACGTATGTATTTACCATACACGTTGAGACAGTAATCCCAGATTAGAGCAAGAGACTATGTTGCCTTCTAATAAAATAATCTTTGGTGCCAGTGGAAGCAAAACGGTGCAAAACTGTATTTTCGCATAATCCATCGTTGCGCAAATTTAATGTAGGACGAAAAGCCATCAGTTACACGAGATGAGATTCTACCGATATGAGACCTACGGACTTCCCAACACATTAACGCAGACTGAATTAAGGGTTTGGCTCACTTGGGTATCTCAGTTCATGAAAATTTGGCTGAATTCATCAACAGAATTAAAATAAACATCAAACTAGTGGTGGTGTTAATATTCATGAGAAGTACGTAACATCCTAAGGAATGTTACAGTCCTAGTTAATCCAAATTTCTGTATCTTAATTAGCAATCCCATGAGCTATCTACAAAGATAGTCATAATGTAAGGAAAAACCACAACTATTGTGCAGTAAAGAACGTGCTCCACATTTTTTGCAGGAGAGTGAATTCCGATATTTACAGTAATTATGAATATTCATATTTCCCTTTACCTGTTTGTATTGTAGCTAACGATTGTTCGATAACTCATTACCAGAATATTTTCATGAGAATAATTACTTATTTCTTTTTTGAAAAGGCTGAACTAACTGACAAATACAGCTCAATCAGGCTGCTATATTTTTAAACGGCTTTCACATTTTGAAACGTTTGTCCCAGCTGGTAAAACATGAAGTCTACAGGTCATGTCTCTCAAGCGCGTAAAAACAACTAATGAAAACTCATAGCTACCAGCAAACGCCTACGGTTGACAAAAACTCCTATTTGTATTAAGTACGAAACACCCAAAGCTTGTTCATTTGCTCAGTGAAACTGCAATGGATATAAAAATGGATGTACGGATGTATTATGATAAAACGGTTGTATGTATGTGTGTGTGTATGTGTGATTTGAGTCTAATGTTTTAGCTAAACAACTTGTCAAGAGAAATTGGTCACAAACTTAAGAACAGGCGACCAGTGAGAGTTCAGGATCACATTCTTCGGGGTGCTGGTGTTTCCTTATGAGAGTCAAACTTTATTTATCTGGCATTTGTACCTTGAGTGTTACCTTATACATAATCTGCTTTATTATATAGTTAGCGTTTACACAATTATACTGATTTAAATAGTAATGAGTGGCAACGATACAAAGAGTTCCGTTAGCAGTGGTTATGGAAAAGAAACCGAGAAAAAACACTGTTGCTTTGGGGCAGAAATCTCACGTGATAAAGTGCTATGAGAGAAGTGAAAGGCTCGTGATGCCACTTTGGTGAGCAAGACTTACAAGACAGCCGACGTTTTACAATATTTGTTTGAATAGTAATAAAATTAAAGCAGACGGTGCTTTTGCATCGCAGCTAACTGCAAATACACTGAGTGATCACTGAATTATGGCCATCTACCTAATACTTCGTAGGTCTTCCTTTCGCTCTCAATACAGCAGCTATCCGACGTGGCATCTAGTCAATAAGATGCCATAAGCAGTTGGGAGGTATGGCCAACCAAGTTGTGCGTAATGCTGCCTTCAGTGGAGGTATGGAGATGATTGGTGTATCCAGATGCCGGTTATGTCGTTCCATAGTGTCCCAGAAGTACTCTATGGGATTGATACCTGGGAAGTTCGGAAGCCAATCTATATGCTGGAAGTTTGAACTGTGTTCTTTAAACCATTGCTGTACAACATTGGACCTGTGTCTCGGCGCATTGTAATCTTGGAAGACACCGTCGCCATTCGTGAAAGAGTGAAACATTGCTGGGTATACAGGGTCAGCAAGCAATTCACGATAGATAGCTGGACCTGTGTCTCGGGCACATTGTCATCTTGGAAGACACCGTCGCCATTCGGGAAACAATGAAACATTGCTGGGTGTACAGAGTCAGCAAACAATTAACGATAGTGGGCACCAGTCATACGTTTTCCCACATTCACCAGGAATCCAAGTTCCTGTCAGGTAAACATGCCCTACACCATACAACCGTCTCCACTGGCTTGCACTGTGGAGGTCAGGCAGGACGGATCGAGTGACTCATGTTGTTTGGGCCAAATACATACACGACCATCCATGGAGTGGAGTAAAATACACGACTCCTCAGACCATCACACTTTTTTCCCAGTCATCCGAAGTCTAGCTTGCGTGATCTTTGCACCAGGAGAGTCTTTTGCGCGGATGAACCGCGTTTAGGAGAGGATTTCGTCGGGGCGCCTACTGTTTATAACCCATAGGTGCGAGCGTGCGAATCATGGTCATAACTGATACTGTTCTGTATTAACCTTTGTTGTATTGGGTAGTCAACTGTTGAACAGTTCTGCGCCTGTTGGCCTGTAGGAGTCATCGGATCTGGCGCTCAACACACATCAATCTTTCGCTGTCGTGTGTAGTTTTGCCTCTGGGTCGTTGTTTGACCATTTTCGCGCCAGTTTTAATACACTTTAAATATGGCGGCTCGCAAACTACTCACCAGTTCAGCCGTTTGGGATATCGAGGCACACGCTCTCCGAGCTCCCACAATCTGTCCTTTCTCAAAGTCCGACAAATCCTTCCGTTTTCCCATCACGCTCCGAATTTTACTATCTACTGTTCCACTCATACCATATGCTACGTCGGTCGACAAATCGTGCTCTCTCAGAAATCATGAGGTCAATGGGCCGCATCTACTTTTGATAGGGGTTGGGTTTTTTCACAATCCTAGAACTTTTCGTTCTAGGATTGTGAAAATGCTACTCTAATTAATGATGCCACAGTAATAAAAAGAAATGAAAGTTAATCACACGGTGTGTATCATAAAAGAAAACGTAAAAACTAGCCATACTATAACATACTGTACAAAAAAGGTAGTCATTCTGGATACTCATGAAACGCATATAGCGTATTAAATCCGTTTATTTGTTTTGTGTAGTAAGCACAAAGATTCGCCAAGCTTTCGCACTCCACTAAGAAGAAACTTTTTCAAGGCAATAGCAGACATAAAACAGGCCATTTTATGTCTACCGTTGC
The DNA here is from genome assembly GCA_039090855.1 of Macrothele yani. Lineage (NCBI taxonomy): Eukaryota > Metazoa > Arthropoda > Arachnida > Araneae > Macrothelidae > Macrothele > Macrothele yani. The sequence continues at coordinate 121,568,897 of CM077023.1, read as the reverse complement.
CTTGGAAAAGCCTCCTAGTGGAGTGCGAAAGCTTGGCGAATCTTTGTGCTCTACAACTTAAATCTTGGCCCTCAGTCTCCGGCAGCTGGAATGTACCTGGCCAAGGCAGCGGCCAGTGCGACATGAAGGCAGAGGGTGCTAAGAATCCCCGGAGGACCGGACTAGGCTGCCATTTGATGCTGACCTTGGCTACCTACAACGGACGCTCCCTATCTTCTGATTCAAGGCTTCTTGAATTGGAAGAGGAACTACAAAGGATCAAGTGGGACATCGTCGGGCTAAGTGAGGTAAGGAGAAAAGGAGAAGATCTCATTGAACTGAAAAGTGGACATCTCTTCTATTATCGTGGGACAGATACTGGCAGAACTAGTGGTGTTGGATTTATAATAAACAAGAAACTGAAGGATAAAGTGGTAGAAGTTGAAAGTTCCTCTGACAGAGCTGCACGACTCGTTATCCAACTATCGAGAAGATACCAGGCTCAGATTATTCAAACTTATGCACCCACCACAAGTCATCCTGAAGAAGAAATTGAAGAATTTTATGAGGAAATTCGTCATCTAAATAATAAAGGTAAGCAGCACTTGAAGATAATTATGGGAGATTTCAATGCAAAAATAGGGCACCGGCAACAGAATGAAACTTCAGTAGGTAAATTCGGTCACGGCAACAGAAACCAGCGTGGAAATACTCTCGTTGAGTTTGCAGAGGCAGAAGGATTTTTCATCTTGAATTCCTTTTTCAAGAAAAAGCCACGCAGGAAATGGACATGGAGACAACCAATTGGGACGACAAGTGAAATTGATTTTATTATGTGTAACAAAAAATTCGTCATCGAAGACTGCAGTGTGCTGAACAAGTTCAACACAGGTAGTGACCATAGATTGGTGAGATGTAAGATGCACCTCAACACTAAACTGGAACGTGGCAAGCTCATAAGACAAACAAAATGTATTGACATAACCAACCTTAAAAAACCCCATAATACTTTCAAGTTGGAACTGAAGAACAGATTCTCTGCTTTAGAAGGCCTAACATCGGAAGAAGTGGATATTTCGGAAGTTAACAGAAAAGTAACCAAAGCTCTTATGGAAACAGCAACAAAATTAGCTGGGTCTAAGAACAAGTTGCATGTAAACAAATTATCAGGAAAAACCAAAATGTTGATGCAAAAAAGAAGAGAGATGAGGACAACTAAAAAAGATGTGACTTCCAAAGTGGAATATATAGAGCTATGCAAGACAGCACGAAAAAGTATCACTGAAGACGTAAGGAAATTCAACTGTGAGCTAGTGAGGAAAGCAATTGAAAACAACCAAAGCCTAAAGATAGCAAAGGGACATCTCAGTAAGGGAAGAAAACAGATTATGGCTCTGAGAAAAGAAGATGGTTCTATAACAAGAAATAGAGGCGAAATTTTGACAAGAGTGAAAGATTTCTACTCCAAATTATATGAAAGGGATGATACATGTACTCCCGACATCATGAAAGGTACCAGAGTTCTTCCAGTCCTCCCAGCAGAAGTTGCTCATGCAATCAAGAACATGAAGCGGGGGAAAGCTCCAGGAGAAGATGGAATTACTATAGACATCATACAAGAAGCAAGTGGAGAAATTGAAACAGTACTCGCCCAAATTTTCACTCGATGCCTTAATGAAGGGAAGATTCCTGAGGATTGGAACAATGCTACAATGATCCTGCTACATAAAAAAGGTGACATTGAGGATCTCAGGAACTACAGACCTATCAGCCTCCTATCAGTGGTTTATAAAATCTTCACTAAAGTTCTTTCACACCGCTTGAAGGTAACACTGGACATGGCTCAACCGAGAGAACAAGCTGGATTCAGGAGTGGCTACAGCACAATAGATCATATCCACGTACTGAGAGAACTAATTGAAAGAGCGAGGGAATATGAACTTCCATTGTGCATGGCTTTTATCGATTATGAAAAAGCCTTTGATTCGGTGAAACCATCAGCAGTTACCACGGCTCTGAAATCCTGCGGTATTGAAGATGCATACATTAATATTATTAATAACATCTATGAAAATGCAAGTGCAAAGATTCGGCTGTTTGAAAATACAACACACATAAAAATTGGAAAGGGAGTGAGACAAGGTGACACCATATCTCCGAAGCTCTTTAATGCCATATTGGAAAATGTCTTTCAATCACTGAACTGGGAAAACAAAGGGATAAAGATTAATGGAGATTATCTAAATCACCTTCGTTTTGCTGATGACGTAGTCATTTTTGCAACTACCCCATCAGAGCTGCAGAGTATGATCCAGGAACTTGCTGACAAGAGTAAAGAAGTGGGATTAAAAATGAACTTTCAGAAGACAAAAGTGATGTTCAATGCTTTTACAAGAAATGAAGATTTATCGATTGATGGAGAAAAACTGGAGATAACAGATACGTATGTTTATCTTGGACAGCAGATATCAAGTGAGGGTCACATTGATGAAGAAATTAATCGGCGTACAAAACTTGCCTGGAGAGCTTTTGGAAGAAACAGCATAATTTTCAAGAGCAATATGCCATTATGTCTTAAAAGAAAAGTGTTTGATCAATGCATCCTTCCAGTGCTTACGTATGGTGCAGAAACGTGGACCTTAACTAAAAGAGACATACAAAGGCTGCAGACAACTCAAAGAAGCATGGAGAGGTGCATGCTTGGTATAACCAGGAGAGATAAGAAGAGGAACTCGTGGATCCGAAAAATGACGAGAGTGGAAGACATCATGATCAGAGTTAAATCCCTGAAATGGCAATGGGCTGGACATACTGCCAGAAGGACAGACCATAGATGGACAGCCGAAATTTTAGATTGGATTCCAAGGGACAGGAAAAGACCCAGAAAAAGACCACATGGGAGATGGGTGGATGAAATTCGTAAATATGCGGGAGTGACATGGAGGAGACTGGCACAAGACAGATCGTTGTGGAGGAAACTTGGGGAGACCTTCGTCCAGCAGTGGATTGATAATGGTTGACAATGATGATGATGATGATGTGTTTCATGAGTATTCACAGTCTTGTGTATTTAAAATAAAGTAGTCATTGTGGTTTTGATCTATTGAAATCTTAGTTAATTCGCACTTAAAAATAAATGCTGTAATTCAAGTGTTTCAGGATCTTAACTTTCATGTTAGAAGTGCCTATATTAATAAAGCTGTATCTTAAAAATATGGAACTTTTCTAAAATGTTATAGTACTGGGAAACTTTTCAATTTAAACACACACACAAACACACACACATTGGTTTCGTAAAATATCTTTTACTAGCCTGCAAATATTGTGATTTATACCTAACGCGCTGGTTTTGCATTTGCAAAAATTTATACGGTTCGCATTCATTTAGAACAATGCGATTATCAAAAAAGATTATCTTAGTAATGGCATATGAATGCCGGATATCTTACGCTTATTTTGAAATAATTTTTTGTTTGTGCTTCTGTTCTTTCCCATCTGAAATGGTAAAGAAACTTATCTCTCCCTCATAATGTAATAACGAAAGTATTTGTTATTTATAAGTTCAAAGCAATACATGGATGAAAATTGCACGCATTTGAAAGTTAGAACAAAAATACATGCACATATTTGTCAATTTGAATCTCAGGTCATGTTTGGAATGCAAAATCCATCATTCGTGACATTTCGATGAAAACTAGGACCAGTGGAAATGATGTGCGTGGTTTTGATTCGTAAAATGTGAATAGAAATATGTGTAAATCAGGAGTTCAAAGAAAAAAAAATTAAATATGCATAATTTAAAGCTGAAAGGAAATTTGTTTCTCCAAATTGAATATAAAATTCAAGTCTTCTATCACTCACTTGTGATGACGTTTATATCCGGCACGTGGTCCACAGAAAGATCAACTGCATGAGAATTGGCTTCGAAGGCATCTCGCAGAGTTTTCTTTCGAACTGCAGAACCACAGAGTCGATAGATCCCAACAATGTCTAATCCCCTCTTTTCTACTTCTTCAGCGCACCGCTTCACTATTAGGGGTACGGAGAATCCTGAATTCTCCCGGATAACTACAGTTTCCAGATCAACCCCAAAAAGTCCTGTTAAGCTCTGACTCGGCAGACGCTGGAAAGTCTGCCTAGGATCACGATATCGCAGTTTTAAATATAGAGTTCCCCTTGGTTCCATTTTTAGAGCAAGACTGTGTGCAGGCGATTCGCGCAAAATTGTCAAAAGGTGGACTGATCCTTTGTAACAGAGTTTGTGTCTTAACTGTGGGTCCCAGCTGTAAAGAAGGAAGGCCACCTCTGTGTTATCTACGAGTTCGATTTCAAACACTTCATCCCAATCGAAGCTGTGCTCTCCTGTCCGAACTACAGTACGGGCCTTGTGCACTCGATCGCATTCAATAACGCAGTAGAGATCCCGGAAGTGGTCACTGTGACTGGTGGATCGCAGTCCTCTTCCAGCCAAAAGATGAACCCACAGGAGTCCGCTGAATCCATCACCCTGGAGTACTGTCTCAGAATCCTTTTCCGGTCTGTATTTCAGGAACTCTCGAGGATTAAGGGTTAAAAGTTGAAGTCTTTCTTCAGAAGGTTTGACAGGAGTAGGATTAGGTATCTGTCGTAGGTATTCCAAAATGTAAGGATGGGAAAGTATAGAAGGTTGTTGATTCGGGTGCTGAGAAACATCTGTTGCGAGGTCTGTTGCTGAGCGAAGCATTGGTCGACGATTGTAAATAGTAGATAGAGAATTGCGTAATCCCAGACCTCTTTCTTCTTCCTAGAAAAGGAAAACACCTTTTCAGACAATATTTCTTAGAACTGAATTCGAAGCAATGAAACATAATGTATAATTTTTTTCAGTCGAATATCATAAAGGCATATCTAACAATCACAATAATTAAAATATTTGTATCTAGAGACAACATACAATGGGTAGGCGTTTACCCCCACTTTAATGCAAAAGCTAAAACTCATGGTGACTCGCCCTTACAAGTATCCCCAAGCAGTTATCAATCATGAGATACGTGTTCTTAACAGCACTTAGCAAGAACAGAAAAACTGCATTTAACTCTCACAGCCATTATAATAAAATCCAAACAGTAGAACTATAAACTTTTTTGTGCTTGAAAAATAAACATTCAGATATTTATTCAGAAACATTCGTTGTTGTAGTGTTTTGTAGTATCAAATTTCCAAGCTGATTTGAAATAAACGATCAATCATGACTATTGGATTGATGCATAAGTTCATGCTGTTTTATTTCACGAGTGTTTCCCAGGTCAGTAGTGACGGTGCAGATGGCCAGTTGTATACCAAAACGTAGCCAGTAATATTGTGTATCTAAATCATATTGCGTTGTGTGATTGTGGCTAATGGTTTTTTGGTTTTCAGGTCCGGAAGTATGGAGTGTTAAGTACAGAGGAATGAATATTTCCGACATCTGCTCCGTTACGAGTTTAACATGGGATCCACAGCCGCCGATGCTATTCGACAAATTTGTGCTGTGTATAGGGAGGATGCTATTGCCCCCGAGGACAGCTGCAAATGGTTTGAGCGGTTCCGAGGTGGGAATTTTGACCTCAACTACTCTTCACGCTCAGGTCATCCATCTCACTTTGATGGGGATCGTTTGAATCATCTGATCCACTTGGATCCGCGTCAAACCACACGCGAATTGGCCACTGAGATGGACTGTGATCAGGCCACAGTGGTGCGACACCTGGAACGCATGGGAAAGGTCCAGAAATCGGTTTCTTGGGTGCTTCACACTCTCACCGAGGATAACAAGAATAAGCGTGTTGCCATATGTGGTTCCTTGCTCGTCCGTTATCCCGAATGTTCTCAGCAACGCATACCCTTTCTGTCACGTATTGTTACTGGAGATGAAAAGTGGTGCCTGTACGTGAATTTCAGGCATCGGAGGGAATGGTTAAGCCCAAACAAGACGCCCACACCACGTCCAAAACATAACCTTCATCCTGCGAAGATCATGTGTGTCTGGTGGCACATGGAAGGCATTATTCCCTGGGAAATGCTGCCGAGGAATCAGACCATCAACGCTGCACTCTATTGTGAGCAACTCCACCGTGTGGAGGGAGCAATTCAGCAGAAACGGCCTCATCGGCGCCATGGTGTCCTTCTCCAACATGATAACGCACGCCCTTACTCTGCAAACATGACCAAAATGGCCACTCAGTCAGGACATGAAATGGGAGATCCTTCCACATCCGGCATATTCCCCAGGTGTCTCCCCTTCAGACTATCACCTGTTCCGATCTCTGTCGAATGTACTCCGCGGCAGAACGTTCAACAATGATGTAGATCTCCAGAATTTCCTTGATGATTTCTTCGAAACAAAACCAGCACCTTTTTTCAAGAATGGCATTGCAGACCTATCCAGACGTTGGGACACCATCGTAAATAATGGGGGGGGGGGGGGGATACATAGATGATTGATTCCGTTTTCCCTTCTGATGTAATACATTCCTGCAGTGTGGTGAAAAAAACGGCATGAACTTATGCATCACCCAAATACATAACTGAAGTGGTATTGAGAAATAAAACTAGTGACTGAAATCTGAAGATAGAGTAAATAACATAATCTGATATTAAGAAAAAGAAATAGTTGCCAAAATAAGTACCAGCTGTAACATACAGAAGCAATCAAAGTAAAACGTTTGTTTTTAAATTTATAACTTCTAGTCAAAAATCATGACATTTTTATGAAGGAGACTTCACTAAGGAAACTAACGAAGTTTTTACTATCTAAATGATTTATTGCAAATATTGTTTATATATAATAATAATAATAACACTTTTATTGTTTTAGCTGTTACATTATACCTTACATTAAGTTTGTATTTACGTTTGATTGTAACGAAAGTAATTATTATAACAGCCAGGGAAATCAGAGAAAAGGTCTTTAAAGACCTGACTAAAGCCCTGATCTCCCTATTTAATAGATACAAGTCATGTAAAAATTGTCAAAGAGTAAAGGTAAGTAAATTGTAGGTAGGTCACGCAGTAGATCAGCAGTTGTTAGTAGATATTAGTAGCAGTTAGAAAGAGATTGAAAAGGTATACAATATATTAATTGGAGGTTTTTGTATAAGTTAATAAAGTATGTTTTTAATCTTTTTTAAACAAGATATAATTGTTAATGTGTTTTAGTCCTTAAGGTAAAAATTGGTCTCTGATAGTTGATACTTTGTTTCATTTGTTGTGTTCCAGGCAAGCATGGCTTTACCTGAAATCTATTTCTAGTTTCATAAGTATGGATATCAAAATTTATATCTATAATATCTATATTGATATTTTGTTTAATCCTTTTAAACATATTTAATTCCAATGTATATTGATATAATTGTTTTATATTCAAAATGTTATGTTTGTTAACATCTATTTGCATGTAATTATAAATATTTGGATATGGTGTATTATTAGTATTAGTATTTAGTTTAAGTTCTAATAATCTAATAAATTTATTCTGGAGTACTTAGAGTTTCCTGATATTAGTTTGTGATGTTTGTCCCCAACAGGATAGACAATAGTTAAAGTGTGTATGCACAAAAATGTAGTGTAGTACAACAATTTAAGGGTTTTATAAGTAAGATTAGTAAGTACTCGGCTAACTACTTGTATTTCTATGCTTCTAGAGGTGTTATTAATCGTTTGTCGATTCCATTTTAAGTTATGCTGTAGTGTTTCTCCTAAACAGAACTAATTCACTATGGCAATTTTCTTATTATTGTAGTAAATAGTTATATCTTGATATTGGTTTAGATTTTGTTTTGTCAAAAACATAGCCTTAGTTTTAACTGTATTTACAATAAGTTCATCAGAGATCATCCAGTCGTGATATTTACTTATTTGATTAATAAAGAGCTTAATTATTTGTATGCTATCATGTCCTGTGAACAGAATTGTGAGCCGCCCCGGTGGCGCAGTGGTCTAAGCGATGGCCTCTGATCATTCGTCCGAAAGGGGTCCGGGTTCGAATCCCGGTGAGGCATGGATGTTGTGTTTGTCTTACGGCACTGGCTCTCTCCCTTCCCTGGAACCAGTGACCCTAAATTAGGGACGGGCGACTGCTTATAGCCCATTGAGTTGCTCACGGTGGTCGTTAAACCTTCAATCAAAAAAAAAAAAAAAAAAAACAGAATTGTGATATCGTCAGCATAAAGTGTTAGGTATATGTTTTTTGATACTGTAAAAATATCATTTATGCAAATGTTAAAAGGCCGCCCAGGTGGCGCAGTGGTCTAAGCGATGGCCTCTGATCATTCGTCCGAAAGGGGTCCGGGTTCGAATCCCGGTGAGGCATGGATATTGTGTTTGTCTTACGGCACTGGTTCTCTCCCTTCCCTGGAACCAGTGACCCTAAATTAGGGACTAGCGACTGCTTATAGCCCATTGAGTTGCTCACGGTGGTCGTTAAACCTCCAACCAAAAAAAAAAAATGTTAAAAGGTATGGGTCCACTTATAGAACCCTGTGGTACTCCCATGACATTTTTTTCCATTGGGGATTTATAGTGGTTGATTTGCGTGAAAATATATACACTATCTACCAACAAGTAATTGGACACCTGTGATAGCAAAGGAAAACGAAGTTTATTCACCTTCAATAGTTGGTGGAGCCTCCACGAGCGGCGATTGCAGCTGCAACCCTCCGGGGCATACTCTCAACCGGGCGTTGTACGACGGCTAGCGGTATTTTCTTTCACTCGGCCTGGAGAAGACAGGTCAGTTCCTTCACCGATTTCGGACGGTGGGGACACCCCTTAAGTCGACGCTCCAACTCGTCCCAGAGGTGCTCGATAGGGTTAAGGTCCGGGCTCTGCGCAGGCCAGTCCATTCGATTAGCCCCATTGTCACCATTCCAAGCCATGGTGGACCTCGCAACATGACAGGTGGCATTGTCATCCTGAAAGTAACATGGGTCCACCCCGTAAAACTGTCACAACGTAGGAAGTGCATGGTCATCCAAAATGGTGCAGTAGGTGTCGGCGTGGAGTCTACCAGGAATTGCGAATAAGGGTCCCGTGCCATACCAGGAGAAACACCCCCATAGCATAATTATTCCACCGCCGCCGAACTTCACAGTTGGCACAATACATTTCTGCAGGAGGCGTTCTCCAGGCAGACGCCAAACCCAGACCCTGCCATCCGAACGGTAGAGGGTGAACCTTGATTCGTCGCTCCAGAGAACCTGTTTCCACTGTTCAACGGTCCACTGTTCAACGGTCCACTGTCGACGTTCTTTGCACCACGTTAGCCGAGCAGTGCTATTAGACTTGGTCATCAAAGGCTTCTGGACCACAACACGTCCATGATAACTGAGCAGCTGGGCTTCCTTACGGATAGTATTCATCGAAAGAACACTCCCGGATGCCTGTTAAAACTCCTCGCGGATGTGGCCCATCGATTTGGTGCGGTTCTTCCGAATTTCTCTGGCCAGCACCCGTCGGTCTCTAACTCCCAGTTTTGTAGGTCTGCCGGGTCGGGGCACATCCCGACAGTCACCTCTCATCTTGCACTTGCCACTCACATAGGCCACTGTCGATTTTGGGTACTTCAACTTACTGGATATGTCACGTATGGATCGGCCATTTCTGTGATACCCGACGATTACACCTTTCTCGAAATCAGACAGCTCCGAACTACGTGGCATCTTGCATGCGACTGGTTGCGTTGTTGTTTCCCTCGCGATATTTAACGGCGGCGGCCGTGACGTGTATTAGGACCGCAGATATCGTCGATTGCAGGGGTGTCCAATTACTTGTTGGTAGATAGTGTATGATATATGTACAGGACATATAAGAATAATTCCTACCTGTTAGTAAGCAAAGGACAAAATAAGAAAGAAGTATTCCTACAGGAATTCATTACGTAGAATACTTTTTATTACCTACGTGAATTCATCAAGTAGAATACTTTTTATTTCCTACGTGAATTCATTTCTACGTGATGAATTCACGTAGGAAATAAAAAATAATAAAATAAAGAAGTATTCCTACAGGAATTCATTACGTAGAATACTTTTTATTGCCTACGTGAATTCATCAAGTAGAATACTTTTTATTTCCTACGTGAATTCATTTCTACGTGATGAATTCACGTAGGAAATAAAAAATAATAAAATAAAGAAGTATTCCTACGTGAATTCATCACGTAGGAATACTTCTTTCTTATTTTAGAATTTGAATGTTATACACTGCTGTCAGCTAACAAACTGTTTACGTTTCGCGTTGTCGGGAAAATCTCTGCCGCAGTCCTCTTATGATCTTGAGTTCTGGTACCAGTTTTTTTCTTGCTTCCCGCCTTCATGAAATGAATTATTCAGGGAATAACTGTTAATCCGATGTACTTTTCCTCAATCCCAGTTCGATGTTTACTGCAACAAACCCACACGGTGACGTGGTATTGCTTATTATGTGGTATTGAAGTATTGTATGAAATCATATTGCCTCTGGTCTCTTCGTTTTGAGTAAGAGTGATGTATTTTTTTTTGTTACCTTCATAGATTATTGTCTTTATTATTATTATTATGGATAATACATGTCTTTTTCGGTTTAGCGCTTAGTTAAACGAATTCTTGTGCAGCAGGCACACCAATACATTAGACTTTTGTTCAGGATAGTACAACGCAGCTATGTTTTGTTTCTAACCCAAAAAATCCAGCTTTCACCAAGTCTAAAGGTATATCCACTAGTTAACGTTTAGTCTTGAACGACATCTGTTCAGTCGTCACTTTATCAGCGTTTCAGAAATGGTTAGTCATTTGCTTTCAGGTGTCTAGCTTTGATTTAAATTTTTTTCTGAACTGCCTTCCAATTTTTTTAACATGTCTTTTGTAAAAACAGTACGTCCTTATGGTATCACTTTGTTCTTAGGTCAGTCTGCCTGTGGGCACCATATCTCTGCAACTAGTAGTCCAATTTAAAAATTATTTTTTTGCATTGGGGATTTCAAAATGCGAGAACGGTGACTCTTGCTTTCTGGTTTTATTCCGATGCATAGCTCAGCAGCTAGAGGGCGTAAATGCAGATAATATCGAATTCAAAATGCATTTTATTCCATATCGTTGCTTCTAAATACCTGGCCGATAAAATTCGTTTTTCCCTTCGATACTATTTATAACGAAGACTATTTTGGGTACAGCTTCTTTTTCAGGAAATGCATAGTTTTTCCGATAGAGGGCGTAAAGGTGAATTGTGATTTCCCCAGTATCTCTGCTTCTAAAAGACCGATCTGAAAAATCATTTTTGTATGAGGTAGAGCTCCTGGTGAGAGATGTTCGGCATGTAATTCCTAATCTTTGCTACTAGAGGGCGTAAATGTATATATTTCTATTCGAAATATTTTATTCGATTTTAAAATCCCTTAGAATATCCTTTTTGGGTAGGATACTCTTCCTTATGAGGAATATTTTGCAGCCATTTTCTTCTTTAAGTAAATTACAGCTTTTCCGCTTGGAAGTGCAAATTTATATTAATTATTTTAAGTTTTCGTCTACATCTCTTTTACAAATTGTTTGATTTAAGAATTTTTATTTGCCTCTGATATCTTTCGCCATGAAAAACTTTTTGTGCACAGTTTATTAATTTTTGTAACACAGTTTTTAACTGCTATAGTGGAAGTTAGTAGCTATTTCTGTTTGCGCATGTTTTATTGATTGTGCCTTTATCTCATGTGCACCGCAGGACTCACAGGAGATAAAGGCAGATAGCAGCTAGAGCATGCTATCTGTCTTTATCGCGTAGCTCAGTTGGGAGAGCGACTGACTCCGGAGTAAGGGGACCTGGTTTCGATGCCCGGCGTGGACAAAGATGATGGAGAAATTTACTTCGTCATATCTGATTTTATGAACATAAGTGTATTTGTCCACTTTCTTTTTTGTATGGAATTAGATTTACAATATAACGCCAATTTGTATTTTATGGCTTTTTCTCCTAATGGTAATTTGATATTTGCCGTACTTTATTCATTCTCAGGTTTTGATATAATCTGTTTTGGTCGCTCTTAGGGACTTCCTTTTTCTGTATGAGTCATAATCTGCAATGAATTTCAATTTCTTTGCTACATTTTGTGCTCCATTCTCTTATACATGGCAACCTTTCTTGAGGTCACCCATTTGTTGATTTTGTTTATCGCTGGGTTTCTTTGTTTTGCTTGGAGGTTTAACGACCATCGTGAGCAACTCAATGGGCAATAAGCAGTCGCCCGTCCCTAATTTAGGGCCACTGGTTCCAGGGAAGGGAGAGAGCCAGTGCCGTAAGACAAACACAACATCCATGCTTCACCGGGAATCGAACCCACAACCCTTTTTTTTTTTTGATTGGAGGTTTAACGACCACCGTGAGCAACTCAATGGGCTATAAGCAGTCGCCCGTCCCTAATTTAGGGTCACTGGTTCCAGGGAAGGGAAAGAGCCAGCGCCGTAAGACAAAAACAACATCCATACCTTACCGGGATTCGAATCCGGACCCCGTTCGGACGAATGATCAGAGGCCATCGCTTAGACCACTGCGCCACCGGGACGGCGCAACCCTTTCGGACGAATGATCAGAGACCATCGCTCAGACCACTGCGCCACCGGGGCGGCTCACCTGGGTTGATCTGTAGTTTCATTTTCTTTTAACTCTGTACCTTCTTTGGATTAAAACAAGTTAGTAAAATCATGGAATGCATTGATTATGATACGCTTTCCAACATACCAGAAATTATTACTCAAGTTATGTGGATAATGGCTGTGGAATAAATCTCGCTCCTGTGTCCTGACCTGTGACCCCATTTCGATGATATTCAACAGAACCGGTTCAGTATACCTCAGGAATAACATACTAAAGGTTTGTCGCAATAAAAGCAGTTTTACACAAGTTATGAGAATAATGGTTGTGGAATAAATCTTGCTTTTGTGCAATGACCTTTGACCCCATTTCGTTGATATTCAACAGAACCAGTTCACTATACCTTCGAAACAACATGATAACGTTTTGTCGCAATCGAAGCATTTTTAGGTAAGTTATGATGCACAAGGGCAATGGAATGGATTCCAACCCAGTGTCCTGACCTTTAACCCCATTTCGCCCATTTTCAATAGGGTTCGTGCCCAGGTGGTGCCCTACCACATACTAAAATTTCATCGAAATCGAACAATATTTACGCATGTTTTGACGCATAAATGCAATGAAATGGATCCCGCTTTTATGTCTTGACCTTTGACCCCATTTCGCTCATTTTCAATAGGGTTTGTCCCCAGGTGGTTCCTTCCCACATACTAAAATCTCATCAAAATCGAACCATTTTTACGCAAGTTATGACGCATAAGGGCAATGGAATAAATTCCGCTCTTATGCCCTGCCTGACCTTTGACCCCATTTCGCCCATTTTCAATAGGGTTCCCTACCACATACTAAAAGTTTATCAAAATCGAACCATATTTACGCAAGTTATGACGCATAAAGGCAATAGAATGGATCCAGCTCCTATGTCCTGACCTTTGACCCTATTTCACCCATTTTCAATCGGGTTCGTCTCCAGGTGGTTCCCTACCACATACTAGAATGTCATCGAAATCGAACCATTTTTACGCAAGTTATGACGCATAAGAGCAATGGAATGAATCCCGCTCCTATGTCCTGACCTTTGATCCTGTTTCGCCCATTTTCAATAGGGTTCGTCCCCAGGTGGTCCCCTACCACATACTAAAATTTCGTCGAAATCGAAGCATTTTCACGTGAGTTATCGTGCGGACGGACGGACGGACAAAGCTGGGGCATATACGCTTCTTCAACCTACGGTTGGAAAGCGTAAAAAACACAACATTTCTTTGTCAAGGATAATACATGTACATTTCGAGGCACATTACATCGTATGGGTTGCAGAAGCAGACGGCCTGTCCGCAAGCCATTGCTATCTGCAGCTAACAAGATGAAATGCATCCAGTTCGCTCAGGAACACAGGAATTGGACAGTAAATGAGTGGAAACGGGTAATGTGATCCGACGAATCACGTTTTCAACCACACCATGCAGATGGAAGGGTGAAGTTATGGAGACAGTAGCACGAAAGAATGGACTCATCTTGAATCGTTACTGCTCTTCAAGATGGCGAAGGCAACGTTATGGTATGGGGCCTGTTTTCATGGGAGTGATTAATTAATACAGACATTTGACGTGAACCAGGAACATCAAACAGAGGTCATCCATCTTTCCACGTTTATAAGTGAGTCACGGAAAACTTCTCATTGGCCGCCACCGGGAATCGAACCCAGGGTCTTCCAGTTACGCGCCGGATATGTTTCCACTGCACCACAGCTGCCTCGAATTCCTCCAGGCAAACACACACTAACTGCCAAGTCAATTTGGCCGGTTGCTTCTTGGAGCCCCGCACAATGCTGGGGATTCACCAAAGACGGTAAGCAGCAACTGAACAAATAATTAGAAGGCTAATGAATGTTCCTGGTCCACGTCAAATGTCTATATTAATTATTCATTCGCCTTCTAATTATTTGTTCAGTTGCTGCTTACCATCTTTGGTGAATCCCCAGCATTGTGCGGGGCTCCAAGAAGCAACCTGCCAAATTGACTTAGCAGTTAGTGTGTGTTAGCCTGGAGGAATTCGAGGCAGCTGTGATGCAGTGGAAACATATCCGGCGCGTAACTGGAAGACCCTGGGTTCGATTCCCGGTGGCGACCAATGAGAAGTTTTCCGTGACTCACTTATAAACGTGGAAAGAGCGATGACCTCTGTTTTATGTTCATGGGAGTGTTTGGGCCCTTAGATTCGTGTGGAGCAACGTCTGCCGCCAGAAGGTATTTAAATATCTTTGCCGACCAAGTCCACACACTTATGTTGATGGTTTATCCCAATGGAGACGGATACTTCCAGCAGGACAATGCTCTATGTCATAGTGCTCACATTGTACGCGAATGGTGTGAGGCGCATCAAAGAGTCTTTTTTCTGCAACATTAGTCTCCTCACTCACCGGATCTCAATCTAATGGAGCATTTGTGGGATGAAGTAGAAAGGGGCATCAGACAGCTGTATCCGCTACCATTAAATCTTCAAGAGCTGGAGGGTGCAATTCATCGCATATGGGCTAATATGCCCGAAGCCACTTACCGACATTTAATAGAGTCCATACCAAGACGAATTCAAACAGTATTAAGGGCAAAAGGGGGCCCAACAACGTATTAACCAGGTGGTCATAATGATTTGGCCACTCAGTGTATGAGTAATAATAAATGTAATTTTGCGGTTTGTGGCGCCATCTACATTCCAAATATTTGTTAGGATTAAAATAAGATATAAAAGTAAACGCTCAGTAAACACTTATTACCGTGACTGAAACAAACACACTAGTAGTTCCATTTACTGTTGTCAAAAAAAAAAAAATAAAAATAAAATCTAGCGTTTTAGCAGCCCCATGAAACCAATGGAACTACATTAAAAATTCCCATTCTCATAAATTTTTAGATCATGGAAAGATGAGAGTTTCAGTGACATGTAGAAAAGCAGTTATTCAATGTTTTATGACAATAAGTATTTGCCGAACGTTTACCTTTACATTTTATTTTCTTCCTATAGAATTTTCAGAATGTTGACGGCGCCACATGCCATCAAATTAAAATTATTATTGCACATATAAATACCCTGATTTTACGCGGTTTCTTTGCCATACGTTATGTTATTATAAATTTAACATTTTCTATCGTGTAACCAATTTTCAAAGCTTTTGGTTCATCTGTTATATTCCAGAATGTGAATTTCCGTTTCGAACACTGGGGAGCATAGGCTCCAAAGACCGTGTTAATGCGACTTTCGTTATTTAGTCATCTTTCCCTTAAATAGTATACCAGTCTGGGCACCACTGTTTTTATCCCATTGTTTTTATGGCTTCAAGATCAGGATGACTCAAATTCGAAGCCTTAAATGACAAAAACTTTATTATCATAATATGACGCCTTCTTGGCCATTTGACATTTTCCTACTACTTGGAGAGTACACAGTTAAATTTACAATATTGCTATTTTACTTAATAATCCATCGATTGTTTTAGAAAAAAACGTCGCAAACTTTATTTGTAATTTTCTTTGCCGGAGAAGTCTGGCACTTCAATTCAAGTGCATACAGTATTTCCACTGTTATCTGTTATGGACTTTACTGTTGCGTTAAATGTATATTTTGCCTAACTCTCTTGACTTCAGTGTTGCTCTGTTAGAGGTGGTAATATTTTCTGTTGTGTTCTTAATAAGTTCCACGATTTTGTTTGTATTCCTGGTCAGGATGGCTTAACGTATTTGAATCAATTGACTATTCTCTTATCTCAGCTTAGTTTTCTTTTCACTTCAAACATGAACTTTTATTTTACATGGCTTAAATCAAAATCATTATATTTATTTGACGTACTGTCACCCGTGGAAGTTTAGGTCCTATCTGTGTGCTTGAGGCATCATGCTTGTGAGATTTATTTATTTTTTTGATTGGAGGTTTAACGACCACCGTGAGCAACTCAATGGGCTATAAGCAGTCGCCCGTCCCTAATTTAGGGTCACTGGTTCCAGGGAAGGAAGAGAGCCAGTGCCGTAAGACAAACACAACATCCATGCCTGACGGGGATTCGAACCCGGACCTCTTACGGACGAATGATCAGAGGCCAGCGCCTTAGACCACTGCGCCACCGGGGTGGCCTTTGTGAGATTTACCTAGAATTTTAACTTTTGCATTTTGTTTTCTTTTTACTTCGTTAAAATGCCATCGTTCATTTTCCATGATATTCTTCTTGTTGCAATATCTCAGCGTGTTTCATCAATCTTTATTTTTACACAGCTCTTCGCTACTTCTAAATGTTAATGATTTTTTCGTTCTCGTGATGCATTAATTTATCAGTTTATTCATAATACATTATATTGACAAAAGTCACCGGACACCTAGAAGAGAAACACAACATTTATTGACATACATATTAGTACGGCGTCGGTCCACCTTTGGCCTTAATGCATGCACTGACCCTTCGAAGCTCGAAGTGGTTGGGTTTTGAGCTCCGTGATTTTCGTTGCTATAAGGTGTTTATTGAGTGCTTTAGTTTCTGTGGTTGCGTGTATCTTCAAGTTGAAGTTCTACACTTTACGTTCGTGTATCTCCCAGGTTGGTGAGTGCCATATTTTCTCATTATTCACTGTTTTATTTTTCAACCAAGCTGGTCTTTTTTCGTTAAAGTCTCGCCATTGCTTCGATGGCAGAGGCAGACAAGGGTGACGCCCACATCCTTATCTTGGCAGATCAGCCAGCTTCCTCTTCTTCTTCTACCGCGGTAGCTCCTGCTCAGCTTAATGAGGTGGCTCCCGAGCGTCATTGCGACGTCATGGACACCTCTTCTTCTCCAGCTATAACTCCCACCAAGTGCGGTGGTGCCAAGTCTCCTATCTACATCTCAGCAGATGATGACGTATCCGTTATCAGCAATACTGAGCTCACAGCTTCTACTTCTCATCAACCTTCTGATCCGCCCTCACTGCTAGGGGCCGCTTCATCGAATTCTCGACCCATGTCTGCCCAAGCGTCCTATGCTTCTGCAACTTCTGGGGTCCTCACACCCCCAGTTTCATCTGCTATGCCTTTTCCTGAATCCTATGTCACTGTCGTCGGTTCTACTGCTACAATTGACATACCAGAGGATTCCCGAGCTGGTCACCTTTTTCCTCCACTTTGGAACGGGGAGTCTATTTTGATGCGCTTCCCGACACTAAGCTGTGGCAATATAGCCGAGCCCTCAAAACTATCTTACCAAAGGATGCAATAGACTTTGTAGCTC
Source organism: Macrothele yani (assembly GCA_039090855.1). Classification (NCBI taxonomy): domain Eukaryota; kingdom Metazoa; phylum Arthropoda; class Arachnida; order Araneae; family Macrothelidae; genus Macrothele; species Macrothele yani. Next base: position 121,551,094 of record CM077023.1, on the reverse strand, counting down.
GAAAACCCAGATCTGTCTTGGTCTATTTTAAGGATAAAGCGCATGCTGACCAGGTCCTTACGGAAGGTCTAACCATCAATGACGTGCATCTGTTAGCACAACCGGTTGCGCACCGCCCGGTGCAGGTGACCTTCTACCCCGTACCACCAGAAGTATCCGACGCTGCACTCTGCACTTTGCTCAGCAGGTACGGCAGAGTTGTTGGCTCCATAACAACTCTCTCTGCGGCTCCCAGAGACCCTGAAGACAAATCGATTCGGGGTTTCCGCCGCACTGCTCGAGTCCTCTTTTCATCTGTTGCTGATCTGAAAGCGGTTCCGAATGTTTTGCACATCCGCTGTGGACCGCAACGCCGAAGAGTTGAGATAATCGCTTCACAGTATTGCACTATCTGTCAGAGCGAAAGTCACATAAGGGCTCAGTGCCCACGTGTCTCCCTGCAAACAGCTCCACAAACTACATCTTCTTCTACTTTGTCCACCAACGCTTCACAGACTTCTTCCTATTCGAGGAAAGTCGCGGAATCAAGATCTTCCAAAAGTCAGCTTACTGCCATTGGTCAACAAACGACTTTAATGCCTCCACCTCCTGCTGATCCTAAGAATTTTCCCAGGCTTCCAAAATCGACTCTCCCTAGTACTTTTACAACCACTGCTGATGTACATGTTGACCACTCCTCAGCTTTTACCGTTGGCTCCATGACACAAGTCACAGGTAACGCTTCGGGTTCAGACTCTCCAGACGTTCATGAAGCTTTTGTGGTTGCTGGAAAACGCAGTGGTGCTACTCACCCCAAGACGAAGAAGTCAAAGACTGGCGTCCCGAAGATCATCTCGCTCTTCTACCCGCTCATCCACTCGCTCCGTCAGCTCTCGACGACCGTTCTCCAGGTCGCCTCTACACACTTCCTCTGAGACAGCATGTGAGGGTGCCTTTCCCTCACTAGATGAATTCACAACGTTTCTTGCTGAAAATGCTTTCCCTGCTGAGCCTCTGCCATACGAGGACGTGCTGGATTGCCTTTTAGGGTCCTCTAGCCCTTCCTCAGCACGCACTTCCATTCAGCAGTATGAAGCAGCTCTTCCACAAGTGCTGGTTCAATTACACTCACTTGAAAACACTCTTCGGAGCACTGCGGACGAGGTCCCGTGGAGTGCTTGTTTTCTCCGTCGACTCCACTCCATCACTACAGCCAGTCAATTCCTACTGCATCCCACAACTAACCTAGACATTCAAGGTGGTGTCACTTAATTGTCGTGGTTTTGCGACACCTCTTGCGAATGCGCTGCTACGAGAGGATCTTGCTCCGCTGAATGCTGATTTATTACTTCTGCAGGAAACAAACTGTACTTCCACCACCTCTGACAAACCAATATATATAAATTGTAACTTCTCATTGTACAGAATCATGTATATAGGTCGTTTCACGAACCACAGACATCTGTAAACTTTGTCGTTTTTACAATATATTCTTATCTTCAATTCCTGATTCAAATGTGTAATTTTACTTTTCAACTGTGTAAATTTGTGTTCTCCAATACTCACTGTGATGAGTTGTGTCTTCTCTCTGTATTTTCAGAGATTATTTTTTCTTTTGTATTCTCAGGAAAATTATTGTATATAACTATTTTTCATATCACCGTTGTATGTAACATGTAGTACCGCGAGCCACATTCATCTGTAAATTTTTCATCATCTGTCTTTCGAACTTTTGATTTCATGTTTGTCTCCTTGATCACCTGCAACCTCCTGGTTTTCCAGGTCACCCACAATGTATCACCTTTCGGTCAGAACTTTTTTTTCATCAATATTGTGTAAAATTTATACTCTATAGTGCTCATCATTCTGGGTTGATTTTACTCTCTGTATTACCAGAGATTCATGTTGCCTCGCCAGTTTTCTACTGCACTTAACTGTTGTCATGCAAACGTTGCACCGAATCCTGTAATTAACGTAGCGCAAGCTGCACATTCTGTTAATTTCTCATCACCTGTCTTTTGAATCTATGTCTGCAAGCTCGAATTCTGTTTTATTCCTTGCTTCAATACTGTGCAAAATTAATATTGTATAACGCTCTTCAAGCTGAATTGGTCCTATTCTTTGCTTTGTCAGAGACTTTTGTTGCCTCACCAGACACTCGAGTGTAATTAACTGTTTTTTTTTACTATCATTAATGTACAAAACCGTGTAAATAAGCAGTAGCGTAAGCTACAAGCATCTGTAAATTTTTTTTTGTCATACATCATTTGAGATGATTTATTCAAGCACATCTCCTGTATCTTTCTTCTAATAAATACTGTGTGCAAACTGTCTCTTCGAGACAGGCTTTTGACAAGGTTTTGGAACAAAGCGATAGGTATGCGCATCTATTCAGTACATAATGCTGCCGCTATCTGTTGCTTAGTAGTAGGCCTTGGTTCCAAACTTCTTATGCGGCGCTCTAATTCATCCCTGCCGCCCCGGTGGCGCAGTGGTCTAAGGCGCTGGCCTCTGATCATTCGTCCGTAAGGGGTCCGGGTTCGAATCCCGGTCAGGCATGGATGCTGTGTTTGTCTTACGGCACTGGCTCTCTCCCTTCCCTGGAACCAGTGACCCTAAATTAGGGACGGGCGACTGCTTATAGCCCATTGAGTTGCTCACGGTGGTCGTTAAACCTCCAATCAAAAAAAAAAAAAATTCATCCCATAGGTGCTCTATGAGATTAAGATCAGGGCTCCGTGCTGGCGGTTCACACACGATACGGAATTAACGTCAAACCACGCCGTAACAGTCCTTGCTTTATGGGACGTAAGTCGTGTCTGTTTTGAGCTCCGTGTTTCGCCGTCTACTGAGTGTGTTTTGTGTGCTCTGTCGTTTAGCTTTTGTGCTTGTCTTCAAGACGAAGGTTGTATCTTTCATTTAAGACATCTCCCGAGTCGGTGAGTACTATTTTTAGTTAGCTATCAGCACTTTATTTTCTCGACCAGTTGGTCGTTTTTACTAAATTAGGCCTCGCCATCGGCGATGGCGACTGCTGATAAGAGCAGCGTTCCAGCTCTCGTCACAGCTTCTCTTACTACGTCGATCTTTATCTCTGACGGAGAAAACCAACCAGCGTCCGTCCTTGATGATAAGGAATATCATCCTCTTCCTGATGCCTATTGCTCTTCTTCTTCTACGCTTCGACTCTCTGACTGCCGCCCCGGTGGCGCGGTGGTCTAAGGCGCTGGCCTCTGATCATTCGTCCGTAAGGGGTCCGGGTTCGAATCCCGGTCAGGCATGGATGTTGTGTTTGTCTTACGGCACTGGCTCTCTCCCTTCCCTGGAACCAGTGACCCTAAATTAGGGACGGGCGACTGCTTATAGCCCATTGAGTTGCTCACCGTGGTCGTTCAACCTCCAATCAAAAAAAAAAAAAAACTCTCTGACTCCACCCCTCCTGGTGGTGAGGCTACGTCGTTCGTTTCTGATGCTGCCGATGACGTAATGGATATATCTGAGGGCGTTGCTTCTCTACCCTCGGTAACCTTGCCCAGCGTTGTGTCAGCTCCTTCATCCAGCGCTGCACCTCTGCCTTCCAGTGGAGGTTTGCCTTCCCGCTCTTATTCTAGCGTTACCTCAGGTGCGTCCCTACAGACGCAAGCGACTCGCTTTCCCCTTGCGGATGCCCATGTCCAGATACATCGTGACTCACTTCAATTGGACGTTCCGCACTTTTCACCGGCTGCGCAGGAACTTCACTCCACCCGCGAGTTGGGAGTGTGCCTAGATACTCTTCCGAATACACCGTTGAAGGTCTATTGTGATACGCTCCTAGCTTTTCTTTCAGCCGGAGCCATTACTCACCTCACCCGCCGGCCGAGGACGGTGATTGTTTATTTCACATCCAAAGAGCATGCAGACACGCTTCTAAACTTTGGTCTTGACCTGGGAGATCACCACCTTGAAGCTGAACCGATCGCCAGGCGCCCTGTTCAGGTCTCCTTGCATCCGGTGCCCCCGAATTCTCGGATGCGATGATATGTACTGCACTTAGTAAGTGTGGTAAAATTGTTGGTCCTGTTATCACACATTCAGCTGCGCCCTAGGATCCTGCAAATAAGAATGTTCGTAGTTTTCGCCGGAGTGTTCGACTCATCTTTCCATCAGAGGAGCATCTCCGTAAGTTCCCACGGATCCTAAACATCCGATGTGGGTAGCTCTCCTACAGAATTGACATGCTAACATCAGAACACTGTGCTAATTGCAAAAAACTTCGGCATCAGCGTGCTCGTTGCCCCAACAACGAGTATCCAGCTCCCACGGCTTCTACAGTGCCTACCGCCTCTAAGCAGCCTCCTGCTACATCTCGCTCTCGACCTGCACCGTCTTCTAGTGTGCCAACTGCCCCTGGGCCGAGTTACACAAAAAGTATATCTAAAGCCTCTTGTCAACGAGCGTCTTTTGATGCTGATCTCACCTCCCACCTTCACTTTCCAGTGCTTGCCTCACCTATTACTCCTGATCACGTGGCAACATCGGGAGACCTCGCCGCTTGTTTCCCACCAGTCTTCACTGTTGGTGTCTCCGAGTGTGACGGCTGCGCCGATAACTCCTCTGACTCTGCGTCTGCTTCCCGAGCATCGTCGCCCCCTGGAAAACGCATTTCTGGCACTCGTACAGGTACCCGACGTAAGAAGAAGAAGAAGAAATCTTCCTCTGCGGATGGGCAACCGTTCCGTGCTACCAAATCTTCAGGAGATTTTTCTCCCTCTCCTGCGCCAACAGAAATTGAAAGGGACACTGATGATGATGGGTCTCCGCCTTCGTTTGAGGTCTTTTCAAGTGTACTCTCCAAATGTGGTGCTCCTTCAGAACCTCTCAATCTTGGATATTACTATCAGTTTTGCACCCACACCACGAACCTGGAGTCGACGTATGACTACCTCCGAGAGCGCGAAGACATTCTTCCCGCGCTGCTCCTGCAAGCCGGGTGCATTGCTAAGTACCTTCGTGGGTTTGTACATGACCCCCTGCACCACTCATGGACCCTTGGCTGCGTAAACCGATTACAACAACTCCTGAAAGTTGCTCCGCGACTCCTCCAATCAACGACTGACCAGTCCATTCAAGGTCACGACCCTTAATTGCAGAGGATTCGCTAGCCCCCTAGCGAATGCTCTTGTAATGGAAGACCTCTCGCCCCTCAGGGCCGATCTGTTACTACTGCAAGAAACAAACTGCCATTCCTCCACTCTGCTTACTCACTGGCGTGCTAGCGATTATGTGTTCCATCATGCATTTCGCTATTCATCTCATGGTGGGCTTGCTATCGGAATACATCAGCAGTTCCGATCCACCCTCACTGCACTCTCAGTGCAGAACTTTTGCCGGGATTTACTCCAGCAAGTCTCCTTCACAGTTGGCGGAGCTCGATTTCACATCTTTAATGTGTATATTCCGTGCACCTCTATTCATTTATCCATCTTGTTCACCAAACTCCGTCAAGCTCTCTCTAAAGTCTCGTCTTCGGATCGTGTGCTCTTGGGTGGAGACTTCAATTGCACCCTTGACCCGGCACTGGATCGCTCTCCTTCGTCACGAGAGCGTCGGACGGATCTCGTCGCACTACTCCATGACCTTGTTGCTGATTTTTCCTTCACCGATGCTTATAGGCGCCTACATCCACAAGAGACTACGCACACGTGACGCTCGTCTGGGAGTCAGCTTCCATCGACTGCACGCTTGTATCTGGTTTACGTTTCCACACCCCTTCTTGCGTCTATTACCGAGTTGCGACATCAACCTACTGCTTCCTCAGACCACTGCACGGTCACCCGCACAGTGTTTGTTGCGGCGTCACTCCCTCGGACTGTACGTCCGTGGACGTTTGACTCAAATCTCCTCACTGATCCTGACTTTTGTGCCTCTGTCCGTTTTTCCCTCGATGCTCGTCGCGCAGGGTTGCATTCCGCACCCTGTACCTTGATGTACTGGATTCATGTCAAGCAGCAGCTCCTCTTACATATCAAGCAACTTTCCTTCACCATGACGACTTCTAGTCAGATGCGCCTCGATCACGCCAGGCAGATGCTCGCACTGATTGGGTTGTCAGATCCGCTGTTTCCAGCATATCAGGCGGAGCTCCAGGCTTTGCTGAAACCTCTTGCGCAGCAAGCACTTTTACGTCTGCGTATTAAACATCTCAACCCGGAGGAATGCACCTATGATTTTCTAACATCAATGGAATCTGCACGTAAGTCTTCTACCTCGCTTCGTCATCTTCGCCTCCCCTCTGGCGAAATCACATCGAATTCGGCAGCGATTTGCTCTCACGTTCGTCAGTTCTATACCACCAAGTTCAGTGAAACTCCTCCCCCTTCTCCCTCTGCTCTCCCCCATCTTCTCAATAAATTGCCTCAAGTTCCGTCTCATCTTGCTCACACCCCGTCTCTCTCACCCACATCCACGGAGTTGTCCGACACCTTCTTTTTCCTTAACCCCCATGCCGCTCCGGGTCCGGACTGCCTCTCTTTTCCTTTTTATCGTGCGTTCTTGCCTCTTCTGTTGCCTTTTCTCCTCTCCGCTTCTTCTGCTGCATTGAACTGCTCCCCCCTCCCGAGGAGTTTCACGGACGCACATGTGGTCCTATTTCCTAAGAAGGGTGACCCTCTTGACTTGGGCGATTGGCGCCCCATTTCTCTTCTCAATCAAGATTATAAACTCTATACTAAGCTTCTTTCCCGTCGACTAAACTCTGTCCTACCTCACATCCTTGCTGACCCTCAAACCTATACTGTTCCTGGCCGTTCTCTTTCCTCCAATGTTCAACTTCTTCGCGATCTCATTCATCTTGCCAAGACTCATTCTGAACCTCTTGCTCTCGTTTCCTTAGACCTGCGTTCCACTTTCGATAATATCTCACACGCCTATTTACCACAAACCCTGCTACACTTTGACTTTCCTTCACAATTTGTCTCTGTTCTTCTCTCCCTCTACCGGGACGCCGTTTTCCATGTCAAGACGGCATCTTTTCTCACATCACACGTTCCCTTCAAGCGGGGAGTTCGTCAGGGCTGCCCGCTTTCTGGTCAACTGTTTGCGATTGCCGTCGAGCCCTTTCTACGCCCTCTGCAAACATCTCTCCTAGCACAACTTCCACCACCAGTTTCTAGCTCACGGCATCACTCAGTCATTTACTCTGCCTATGCAGATGACATTACCGTCTGCATTCGTAGCCACTCACAGTTCCAACTGCTTCGTCTTTTGTTCTCCGAATATGCTTCATGTTCTACAGCTGATCTGAATACGTCTAAGAGCACTGGATTGTGGTGCGGGTCGTGGTCCAATCGCATGGATGCTCCATGGGGGCCACATGGTCATCCACTACCCAACGCTTCCTGGGTGTGCACTTAGGCGCACCACAAGCTACATCCAGTGCAACTCGCACGGAACTCCATCCTCGCCTCCTCCGCACAGTTGCGTACTGGTGTCGTGCGCAGTTCTGTACGTCCTACTACCAGCGTGCAAATCTCACCAGGACATACCTTCTGTCCATCTGCAAGCATTCTTGGATTGCATCTACGACCCCGCTTTTCTGTCTCCAGGAGGTTACACGCTGCCTTACTCGAGTAATGTGGGCGGGTCATCACTGGATTAACGTCCACAAGCTCTGTGCTCCTCCCTCCTATGATGGTGTTGGCCTACCTGATGTCCCGCTGTGCTACAAAGCATGCCGAGTGATCAACTTCATTCACCTTTTCACGGCTCCAGTGGCTTCCGCAGTTCAGGTACGTGACATTCTTGCCTCCTTGCGTAACCCACATTTTTCCTTTCTTACTTTAGTTCTCATGAATTGCTGTCCTTTCCCCCTCTAAACTCCCACCTGCATATTCTGAAGCCCTCACTCACCTTCGCTCTCTCCCCCTCATTCGCTCCCCTCCCTCTTGAACTCTAGAGCTTCTTTCTGAACCCCTCTTCTTCAACTCCCTTGTTCATCCCCCCATCTCCCCTGCTTTTCATTCCCCTCTTGGCTCCGAGCAGATGTAGTAACCGTAAAAGATCTCACTAACTCGGATCCATCCTGGCGCCCTTTCTCTGGCCTCCCCCCTGCTATTCTCTCGTTCCCATCCGCCAATTTGGTCTATGAATCCCTGCTAATTGCACTTCTTTCGCTTTTCCCTGATCTTGTCTCCCTCACCGGTCTCGTCTCTGTCTTTTCTGCCCCTCTTCCGCTGCCGTTTTTCCTCCCACTCTCAGACTCGGTTCTTCCTCTCTCCTCTCTCTCCTCTAAATCTCTTTATCGTTTTCTAGTGCACCTTGCCACCCCTTCACCGCTTTATATTCTCGAGGTTCCCCCTGCTTCTCTTCCTCTTGTCTGGGCCGCTGCCCGCTCACTCTTATCCGCCCCTATTGAAATTAATACCCACTGGCTCTTTTTGCATAATCGCCTCCCTGTTCCGTATTTTCTCTTTCGCATGTCCCTTCTCTCCTCCCCTCTCTGCTCCTTCTGCGCACAGGAGGCAGACGTTTCTCACGTCTACCTTTACTGTCCCATCCTGATGCCTCTCCTCCACCAGGCTTTCCGGATTGCCAGTCGCTCTTGCTCTCAAGATCTTCCGTTCTCTGCCTACAGACATCTTCTTCTGCGGGCTCATCCACCTCCAATCGCATGGATGCTCCATGGGGGCCTCTTCCGTCAGTATGTGCCTATCTTTTCGTGCTGGTTAAACACGTTATTTACGTAAACCTTCAACAACTCCGCAGCGTTTCCTCGCCGGTCTCTTTACACCAGGCCAGCGCAGCACTTTTGTGCCATTTCCGAGATCGATTGCTTTCTCGACTCCGCCTGGAGTACCAGTCGGATTCTCCCAGTCGTCGAGAAGCCACCTTCTATGCTACCTGGGCGCCGGTCGGTCCATGGTTTGCGGTTGATTCTGGACTGCTACACCTATCAGTACCCTAGGACATTCTACACCTCCTTTGCTGAGTTCCGTTGCAACCTGGTGCCCCTCCTCCACTCTACGACTCGTCTCGATGTATACCATGTGATCGTGCTACAGCCTGTGCTGTAATACCCAAGTTTTTGTTTTCTCGCTTTCAGTGTGCATATCATTGTAATCTTATCATTTGAATTGTTGTTCTTCGTGTCATACTATGCTTTACCATATTTACATTGTTATCAGTGTGCCCTCTGATTCCGTGACCTCCCGTCACTTTTATGTACTTGGGGGTGTACCCTGGTCACCTTAAGTGCTTTCTGTCTATGCACCTAGTGTATTACACCTTGTTCCTGTAGTGTGTTTTACTTTGAGATGTCATGTGGTGTACGTCTCTATCTCTCATTTGTTATATTTGCCGCACTCACACACCTTCTTAGTGTTTAGCCATTTTCATTGCACCTGTTTGATTTTTGTACAGTTCTATACTTCCACATTGTGTACATACTATTTTCGTGCTTTCACATTGTGTTAATGCTTTGATCGTGCACGTACAAATTTATGATAAATTCTGTCATCTGTCAGAACCCATGGCTTGTCCTGTGCTTTCACTTTATGCATATACTCATAACATCCCAGAGTGCACTCATGGTTTATCGTGTGCTTTTTACTGTACTTGTAACATTTTTTGCGCTGTATCGTGTCTTCACATTGTGTACTTTATTTGGTCATCCCTGTGTATAATATGGTTCATCATGTCTTGTTAATGTACCAGTTACATCTATTGCGTCGTACAGTGCTTTCATTTTGCGCTCATTCCTCTTATCATCCCAGTGTGCATTCCTAGTTTTGCTCTGTGATCTTACTGCTCCTTCTGCATTTTTGTTTCGTGCAATCCACTCTACCGTTGAATTGTGAATGATAATGTCATCTCAGTATATTTTTATGCTTACTCGTGTACATTAATTACCTTCACCCCGCCTGTATTATGTTGCTTTGGTGCCCTCGTTAAATAACTTGCACAATTGTGCACGCTGTGTTTTTATCTCACGTATGTAATGTTTTAAATTCACGACGGTGTTTGTGCTGTTCTTTTTCTAATTGTGTACTATTGTTTCGCCTGTGTTATCCTGTAAATCATGCCCAGCCAATGTCATGTGACACGATGTGTTTCTCTCTGTCACTTCTACTGCAATTTTTATGCAATAAGCTTTGCTTGCAGCATTTGTTATTCATCCCCATTGTCATTGCAGTGTATATACCATCATGTTTTAACAGTTTGTATTATTTCCCAGTGAGACGCCCAACGCTGTACGTCTCCCTCTTATGTTTTCTTATGATGAATAATAATAAAGCGATTTTGAAACCTTGCTTTATGGCTCGGTGCATTATCCTGCTGGTACCAACAAGGCTCGGTTCCATAGTATTGCCACAAAGTTGGTAGGGCATAATTGTCCAGAATTTTGGGATAGACGTGCTGGTTAACAGGTTTGTCCACGACAACCAGTGGGCCGGGACCATACTACGAAAAACACCCACACACGAGTACACTGCCAGCTCCAAACTTGACCATAGGAACAGTACACTGTGGTAAATACCGTTCCCCCGACTGCCGCCAAACCCACACACGGCCATCAGGCTGATGGTGTATCTGGATTCATCAGTCCATGGGACCAGTTTCTATTGATCTACGGTGCACGATAAATATTCTTTACATCGTGCTAAACGACGAGTTGTATTCCGAGATTCCGAGTGGAGATGAAAGGCTTATTTGCAGCCGCACGACCGCGGTAACCCATGGAATGAAGTTCTTTGCGAATGATATGAGTACATACCGAGGTTGCAGTATTTTTACTCACCTGTACACTGAGGTCTTGTGCAGTACTCCATCTATTAGCCTTAACGACTCCCCTGAGTCTTCGACGTCCTCTATCACTGATTTTCTTTGGTCTGCCGGTACGTTTTGTTTCTTCAGGCACGCCATGTGTCTTCCACTTATTCAGTACATCCAAAACAGTTAACTTGGGTATGTTTAAACACATCCGAGTTTTTCTTATGAACAACCCACGAATATAACACCCAACAATCTTTCCTTTCTCAAAGTCAGTTCTCTCTCACCGCGGCATTTTCACTCAACCTCACAGTGCGATATGATCGTGGTCAGCTGCAGGCTTGTTTTTATATCGTTTGCAGCTGTACCGCACATTTTAACAACGCAGCGGATCCGTTCGTTTGCTTTTGAAGGGGGTCCGGTGAATTTTGTCGATATAGTGTATATTTGAATATCAGTTTATCACCTGCCATTCATCTAAATAAGTGACAAGCGTATTGTATGAAGACGGGACACTAGTCAGAATTATGACAGCATAATGCATTTCTTACTTCTTCGTCCATTGCGCTGAGTTTGTGGACAATTTCTAATGTGAGCTCGCTGTGTTCTTGTATCCCTTCATTCTCATCGTATCTCTTACCGTAGAATTTCTTTATGACATATACACTGGTGTGCAAAAATTAAGGACGAAGAGGAGAAATTAGCATAACAGCGGAACGAGCAGGCAGAACGGACCGAAACACCACTCAGGAGATAGATTAGGGTCCGGTATGGTAGGACATGCGCATATATGCTGCATGACGTGTGTGTGTGTGGGGGGGGGGGGTCGGAAGGGTATAAAGCACACGAGCGATGTACAATCAGCAATTCGGTGAAAGATATTGCACGGTGTGCATCGGTTTGAACGACGCCGAGTTGCTACCACCGTGTGATATGGCCAACAGGAAATCCAGTAGGCTACATCTGGATGACCTTACCCGAGGTCGCGTCGTTGGGAAGTTGGAAGAACGTCGAAGAGTGACTAGTGTGGCCGAGGAGTTCGGGATCGCTCACAGCATCGTTTCACGAGCTTGGAGACCATTTGAAACGACAGTAACAGCTGTCCGAGAGCCTAGCAGTGGTCGTCCACGAGCAACCATGGCGGCGGACGACCGGTATATTGTCCTACAGGCGAGAAGAGACAGACAGCAGACTGTGGAAGTAAATTGCAAGGCACATGCAACAGACAACTTATAACGAAGTGAATTTCTCCGTCATTTTTATCCGCGTCGGGGTTCGAACCCGGGTCCACTCATTCCGGAATAAGTTGCTCTACCAATTAAGCTACGCGGACATTGATTCTAATTGCTATCTGCCTTTATGTCGTGTGCGTCCTTCTGGCAGGTACGTCACATCTCCTGGTACGTTACATCATCTCCCCCTTATTTTTCTTTTTTTCGAAGTGCTGGATACTCTTATTTTTCCTATCTCGCGGTGTGGAAATAACATCACACCATTGCGAGATTTTGAACGGTCGGGTCATCCGGATAGTTCGGGCGCCATTATAACGAAGTAAATTTCTCCGTCATTTTTATCCGCGCCGGGGTTCGAACCCGGGTCCACTCATTCCGGAATAAGTTGCTCTACCAATTAAGCTACGCGGACATTGATTCTAATTGCTATCTGCCTTTATGTCGTGTGCGTCCTTCTGGCAGGTACGTCACATCTCCTGGTACGTTACAAACTGGACGTCCGTTATCGCGTTCTACCGTGGCCAGGAGGCTGCACAAAGGTGGTCTATTTGCACGTCGACCAGTACGGTGTGTGCCATTAACACCTGCTCATCGGAGACGGCGGTTTTTGTGGTGCCAGGAACACAAAAACTGGACACATCAGCAATGGGGTCGAGTTCTCTTTACGGAGGAGAACCGATTTAGTCTGACGAGCGATTCTGGACGTATACACATCTGGAGAGAGCAGGGAACACGCAATCACACCTCCAACATCATCGGAAGGGACCGGTTTGGAGGTGGCGCAGTTCTCGTTTGGGGCGGTATCATGCTTGGTAGCCGTACTGACCTCCACATCTTCCAAGGAGGTTCAGTCACTGGTGTCCGCTATTGTACCGAGGTTCTCCTGCCTCACGTGCGTCTGTTTAGAGATGCTGTGGGTCCTGAGTTCCTCTTCATGCACGACAACGCTACACCTCATCGTACAGTGGCTGTCGCAGATCTGTTGGAGAGTGAAGATATTCAACGCATGGATTGGCCCGCAAGGTCCCCGGACCTAAATCCAATCGAACACGTGTGGGAACTTCTCGGGAGACGCTTGGCAGCACGTCACCAGCCGCCAGCAACGATTCCGCAGCTGCTATTGGCGCTACAAGAGGAATGGGCCGCGATGCCTCAACAGCTCCTTGACAACCTCGTCCTCAGCATGGACAGACATTGTAATTCCTTCAACGCAGTCAGGGGTGATCATATCCCCTACTAAAGACTGGATTTTTCTTGGCAGCCGCCTGTCACATGGACGTTTCTGTCTTCTGTCGAGTTGTGCTGGAAGCTACCTTTTCAATAAAGTGCCTTTGTATCCTTTGGATTCCTTGTTTGGACGGTTTTGCTCATTTGTCCCATATTCTTACATCTTGGGGATCTTATGGTATGATTTGAGTCGATGTGGAGCACTTCTGCACGACGTTACATTCGAAAAGCCGTCTCGTCCTTAATGTTTGCACGCCAGTGTAGCTTACATGTTAAATAGGCTCTTTCATGCACTGTTTTGGCAGCGATTCATATACAAGCGGTACGAGTCACATCCGGACACCTCTTTACTGATAAATGCGGTTCTACGCAAGTGTTACGTTAAGACCCAACTATAAATATGCTCGTAGGGTTATGATGAGACAATAGCACAACTGTGTATACACCATGCCTCGATCGACGGAGTTATTTGATTTCCAGAGTGGATCGATAATAGGGTGCCTATATAAGCAGTCTCTCCGTACCTAATATTTCGGAGACATTGAAGATCCCTAGGTCGGTGGTTGAGATGTGATATGCAAATGTAATTGAACTAGGGCTGAATCTACCAAGAAATGACATGGTAAAAATCCGAAGCTAACATAACGTGACTGAAGAGCTCTGCAATGGCGCCCCCGGTGACGTATGGGTTCAAGTGTTGGCATCTCACCGTTCGTCTGAGTGGGCCAGGGTTCGAGTTCCTGATGAGGCACAGGTGGTGCTTTTACCTTACCGCACTGTCTCTTTCCCTTCCCTGGAAACAGTGTCCCTAAATTAGGGACGGGCGACTGCCTATAGCCCTTAGAGGTGCTCACAGCTGTCGTCAAACCTCGAAACACAAAAAAGGACTGCCCACACAGAACGCAAATCAACATTGTCTGAAATTACGGAAGCCCTAAGCGAGACTATAGGGAGTTATATTGCACCAGTACAGTGCGCAGGACGCTGCCAACATGAATTACAACCGTTGAGTAGCCTTCCACAAGCCGCCAATTACTTCGAATTATTCCACATTCCTATTAGAATGATGTAAGGAACGTCGATCTCTGACTGTAAATCAATGGAAAACTGTGCTTTGGACCAACGAGTCACGGCACACAGTTCACCAGTCTGTTGGTTGTTTTCGGGTATCTTCCGGACTAGATCGTTCCGAAAAAGTTTGGTAGAGGTAGCGTGAGGATTTGGAGCTGTTTTTCGTGGTTCAGCTTGGGCGGATTAGTGGATTTGGAAAAAACCATGAATGCTGAGCTCTACCTAGACGTTCTCGACAATTATGGGTTACCAACGTTGTGGCAGGAAGTTGAAGAAGACCCATACCACTATTTAGTTTTTTATATACATGCAGGACAACGCACCATGTCATACTTTCCGCGTTGTTTCAGATTGGTCTGAGGACATGGACGTCTAAATGTTGGACTGGCCAGCAGAGAATCTTGACCCAAATTCTATAAAGAATCGCTCAGGAAAATTTGATTCTTGGGTGCGTGGAAGATGAGATCGTCCAACAAACAAAGCTGAACTGGTCGCTGCTTTGAAGGCCGAATGACGGATTATTGATGGACATTTACAAAAAAGTAGTGACGAGTATATTCCACGAAGACTAGAGGCCGTCATAGCGACCAAGGTTTCAGCAGACAATATTAAGTTTTCCGTAAATAAAGAATAACTGGATATTAAAGGTAGGACAGCGTATGTTTCGATTGAGCTTCGTTTCTGATATTAATTATTTGTCCGTCGCCCTCCAAGTGGTTTTAATCGAGTTGTCCTTTTTTTAGTCAAACATTTTTTTCTGGTTCATCTTCTCAGCACTACGTCTCTTGGATTAAGATCGTTTCTGCAAGAAACTCCCACATCTCTTACGTTTCACTATTTTACTTTGTGACTGAAAGCTATGGGAAGTGGATACAGCCATGTTTGTCATCCAACAGAACGCATTATCATTTACGAGTTTTTACCTCATACTTTTGGAACTGACCTTCGCTTTCTAAATACACGAATTCCATTTTTAGCTTTTGCACTCTTCGGATTTGTTCCGAAACTAAGTGCAAATTATTTTTGAGAAAAGCTGAAGTTTAAGGTAATGCCTGATAATCTGTAAAATGATAGCGTTAGCATAATTGTTTGCATCTTTCTCATTTTTGAGATGCTTCAGTCTCATCTATGTTGACATCCTATCATCTACAAAATGACGGTTGGTTGCCGTACATTACTTTGAAGTTTGTTACAGTTAGTAAACAAATAGAAAACGAAACTGACCAACAACTATATCATTTGAATTCTTATTTCTAATATATTCATTATTTGAAGGAGAATGGATGTGAGGACACACAGTAAGCATTGAACAGACACGTCGTTCCGTCAGAAACAATCTTTTCTTCGATTGACAAAGTATACCTATCTTGTCATTTTGCTTTTATACGGGCAAGCAAAACCCCCATCAGTTCTCACTTCTGTCACACGAAAAGCGAGAGTGTTATTTCTCATCCTTTCGGAGTTCACTGTTTTTTCGAGTAAAGCTTTCAGCACTGCTTATGTCACTATTTCTCGGGAAAACCTTTGTAGTAACCTCTTCTTGTTACGCCATTCGTTTTTTTCCTGTGCTGTAAGAATTTCTCTTTTCCCTTGCATAAAGTGACATTATTGCATAACTTTTTACCTGAACAGTTGTGGCATAGTCCTAGATCGATGTTTGTTACAACAGTTCCAAATTTCTTTTCAGCATAGAGCAAAGTTTGATATCATCCGGACAGAGACGACGGAGCATCATTTTTAGGCGATCACTCATTTAGGACGTTCGATAATATCGTCCTCCTGGATCTTCTGAATCCATTTGGAGAATTCTAGAATTCGAGTATTTTTAACACTCAAAATTCTGTGTTCAGAGCTAATAAGGAAATGTAAGTCACATAAGTAATAGTGTTTGTACCGCTTTAACAATGACTAGGAGCGATTCTTATCGCATGGGGGAATAGCTACGTTGAGGCATTGGAAAGACATTTGCTGAATAAACAGACGATCCGTTCATATCTGTCTTGAAGGTCCCTTACCGCCGGTGCTAATAATAATAGTAGTAGTTTTATTTCCCATTGACAGACAAATCTCACGAGGTCTGCCAATTAAGTAATGAGACTGGGTCAAAAAAACACATTTACTTACATTTTTAATCAACTACAATGTGATCACCTTCGAAGTAGTTCCCTTGAGCTTGCACACATTTATTCCAACGGTGCTGCCATTGCAGGTAACAGTTGTGGAACCCATCAGCTGAGACACTTTTCAAGGCCTGCGTCACAGCCTTTTGGACGTCTGCTGCTGCGTCAAAATGGTCTTCTTTCACAACTCATTTCAGTTTTGGGAATGAAAAAAAGTCGCAGGGAGCCATGTCGGGTGAATAAGGAGGATGCGGTAGTGTTTCAATGCATTTGGAGGACGACAGTGCGGTATGGGACGGCACATTATCGTGATGCCAGGATCCGGTTGTCAATCAGCATTCGACGAACACTTTCGCGATTCATGTTCAGTTCTTCCGCTATCATTCTCACGGTTAATCGCCTAGTACGTCGCACAACTTCACTCACCCGGGCTGTGTTGTCCTCTGTCCGTGCCGTTGTTAGTCGCCCACTCCGGTGTTCGTCTTCCACATTGTTTCTGCCCTCACAAAACATTTTGTGCCAGCGAAACGCTTGTCTTCTTGACATTACCTCATTGCCGAAAGCCTGCTGCAGTTTTCCGTACGTTACCGCCGCATTTTCCGGTAGTTTCACACAAAAAAGTATGGCATACTGCTGTGAACTTCACGAGCCAAGCAGCTACTACACACTGAGGCCTTCCAGGATGCTGTCACTTGGACTACGGGTGGGGGAAGAACCAATGTCACACATATGTGACGTACGAGGCTACTTCCACTTGGACTACGGGTGGGGAAGAACCACTGTCACACATATGTGACGTACGAGGCTGCTTCTACTTGGACTACGGGTGGGGGAAGAACTAATGTCACACATATGTAACGTACGAGGCTGCAGCGTTGCCACAGCGCGCGCTACAAAATGTTTCATTACTTAATTGTCAGACCTCGTAGAACGAGGAAAACAAAATAAGGGGGAGTATAAGAGGACAATTTCAGTTTGTCGAATAACTTGCGTTATCCCCCCCCCCGAAATTGCATTACTTTGTTTTATTTGATTCAATGTAAAGCAGAGTCGGTTAGGAAAAGATCTTAATCACTGACTAGAGTATGAGCACATACCCAGATAACGTCTAAGCTTACGAAGTACACCCTCAGTGGCCGTCTGATTTCTGGATAATCGTCCAAGCTGGGGTAAAGGTTAGATTCTCCGATCAGGCATGCGCGGTGCGGTAATCCTGCGGCACTAGTAATCACTCTTCCCCGGAGCTGGTAGCCCCAAATTAGGGATGGTCGGATACTTGTATTCCTAAGAGTTGCTGAAAGTGGCCGTTGATTCCCGAAATAGAATAAAACCCCAAAAGATCTCATCATTATCAACCATTCTGAATCCTCTGCTGGATGAAGGTCTTTCAAAGTTTCTTCCACAACTCTCTGCCATGAGCCATTCCCTTCCATGTCACTCACACGTGATTATCTTCTAGGTCTTTTCCCATCCCTTGATATCCAGTGTAACATTTCATTTGTAGAACAGTGATCAGTTCTTCTAGAAATATGTTCAGCCCCTTGCAGTTTGAGTGTCTTCACTTTAATCACATTGTCATCAGCTCTTGACATTTTCATGATGCACGAGTTCCTCTTCCTATCCTTACTGGCTTTGCCAAGCATGCATCTCTCCAGTCCAGGCTTCTTTCAGCTGTTTTCAACCTCTTTTTTAGTTAAGGTCCATGTCTCTGATCCATAAGTAAGAACTGGAGGGATGCTTTGATTAAACACGTTTCCTTTAAGACATAGTAGAAAATTCTTCTTGAATATTGTGCCATTTCTTCCAAATGAACTCCGGGGAAATTTCAAATGCTATTCATTTCTACTTTGATGTGGCCATGGCTTGATATCTGTTGTCTTAGGCATCAGTTATACACAGTCATCAATTACTTCTAAATTCCAGCAGTAGCCTCTAAATCTTTAGTTCTTGTAAAATTATTGCACACCAATTTTGTTTTCTGTAAGTTCATCTTCAGTCACACGTTTTTTCTCTTGTCAGTAAGTTCCTGGATCATACTGTGTGGCTGTGGGGAGGGACTTGCAAAACGGACGATGTTATCAGCAAGACAAGAGAAAGTGGGTTAAACAAACTCCATTAAGTTTTATCCTTTTGTATTACCAGTTCCATGACTGAAAGACATTTTGCAATATAGCGTTGAAGAGCTTGGGAGACATATTGTCACCTTATCTTACTCTATTTCCAATTTTTATACGGGTTGTGTCCTCAAACAGTCGAACGTTTGCGCTTGCATTTTCATACATGTTATCAACAGTATTAACAAACAATCGAACCTAATGTTAATATTGTTGGATTAATAACAGGTTCGACTGTTGTTAATCCAACAGTATTCAGTACCGTTGGATTTCCAATATACAGCTGCTGATAATTTCATGGAATCAAAAGCCTTTTCATAATCAATAAAAGCCACGCATAGTGGATGTACATATTTAGTCTCTCTTTCAGTTAGTTCTTTCAGAACATGGATATGACCTATAGTGCTGTAACCACTCCTGAAATAAGTTCGTTCTGGTGGTTGAGACATTTCCAATATTTTCTTCAAGCGATGTGACGATACCTTAGTGTAGATTACGTAAACGACTGATAGGAGGCTGATTGTCTGTAGTTCCTGAGATCCTCGAAGTCCCCTCTTTTATATAGAAGGACCACTGTAGCATTGTTTCATTCATAAGAAATCTTTCCTTCGTTATGGCATGCACTAGAAACTTTGGCGAGTGTGGTTTCTATTTCTTTATTGGCTTACTCTACAATATCCACTGTGATTCCATATCCCCCTGGAGCTCTTACCCGCTTGTGATGTGCCTGCCCCACAGGACGCACATGAGATAAAGGCAGATAGCAGTGAGAGCACAGGCAGAGTAGTTTAGTGGATAGCACTCGGAGCTCCGGTGCCGAGAGTTGTGGGTTCGAATACCACCCCTGGCATAAAAATTGATGAAAAAATTTACTTTGTTATACGCTTCTTGTTCTGTTACTTCTCAGTTCCATGAGATCATCTCCTTTACTTCGTCATAAGCTTCTTGAAATGACCACTTCTCAGTTCCATGTGATCATCTCCTTTTTTCCTTACTTCCTTTAGTCTAACAACATCCAATTTTATTCACTTACAGTATTTGTGCTCGGTTTTATCCCTAACGCCGTTAGAAGGTATGAGCTGGGTGAGATACGAGTATATCTTGTACGTGATTGAGACATTGTGAGCATTATAAAGCTCCATTCCAACTTGGCATCGCCGCCCCGGTGGCGCAGTGGTCTAAGCGATGGCCTCTGATCATTCGTCCGAACGGGGTCCGGGTTCGAATCCCGGTGAGGCATGGATGTTGTGTTTGTCTTACGGCACTGACTCTCTCCCTTCCCTGGAACCAGTGACCCTAAATCAGGGACGGGCGACTGCTTATAGCCCATTGAGTTGCTCACGGTGGTCGTTAAACCTCCAACCAAAAAAAAAAAACAACTTGGCATCTTTCACCAGGGAGGTAAAAGACGATACAATTTGCTTAAAACATGTTACAAATTTCTTCCAGGAGGATTTATGTTGACCATGCAATATTTACTTGTTTTGAAAGATAATTCCACTAACGTCCGCTAATGTTTGAAATATTGCAGAAGTAATGCATAGCCTGTAACGTACCAGGAGATGTGACGTACCTGCCCGAAGGACGCACACGACATAAAGACAGATAGGAATCAAAATAAAACGTCCGCGTAGCTCAATTGGTAGAGTGACTTATTCCGGAATGAGGGGAACCGGGTTCGAATCCTGGCGCGGATAAAAATGACGGAGAAATTTACTTCGTTATAATGGCGCCCGAACTATCCGGATGACCCGACCGTTCAAAATCTCGCATTGGTGTGATGTTATTTCCACACCGCGAGATAGGAAAAATAAGAGAATCCTTTCTCCAGCACTTCGAAAAAAAAATAAATAAAAATAAGGGGGAGATGATGTAACGTACCAGGAGATGTAACGTACCTGCCCGAAGGACGCACACGACATAAAGGCAGATAGGAATCAGAATAAAACGTCCGCGTAGCTCAATTGGTAAAGCAACTTATTCCGGAATGAGGGGACCCGGGTTCGAGTCCTGGCGCGGATAGAAATGACGGAGAAATTTACTTCGTTAGAAGCCTGAAAAGAATTACCCTGAATCGTCATATTTTTTTGTCACTGGTTGGAGAAGTTTTTTTCTTTATCTTCAGGGTGAATACTAGCATTATTCAGCTCCAGAAAAGTGAGTGGTCTAAGATATTGCATTTTGGGGTAAAGTAATTTAACATTTACAGACTCAGTCTCGATTCTTTGATCGGTCCTAGCATATGATTCATGCGTTTATTTATTATGTTTCTTTATGAAGAATATGCAACAGCGTTGTTTTTCTTTTATGGCTTTTCAATTGATAATCCCATTTTATGCCTGCATGTAGTGTGCAAGCGCATAAGCTGATTGGTCAGTTTAAATTTTAATTTTGAAATCACTGCATCCATCGAGATTACATTTTGTGACGTATACCTGAAAATAACCTTTCTTTTGAGTCTCTATCTTCCTATGTAAGTTCAGTAACTTTTTGGTTAAACGTTTTCTCCTGAATGACACATTACTTTCCCAAAAAGTTTTCTTCTGCTGTTTGGCAACGCTGACAGTGGGTCACATCAAGATAAAAACGACAACCTTGAATGTTGTGGGTGTGCAGATGTAGAGATTGCCAGCAGTTAGAGAGATTGATTGAGCAGATTGAAAGCAGATTTTAAAGATAACAGGCTGCAGTGTTGTCGAGATCTACATTGTATGTACGTAGATTTGTACAAATTACGAGTAGATTGTAAATGCTGAGATTTTTAAACGTTCATATAAATTTTGTCGAGTTATACGTTACCGACTATTGCTATAATTTGAGCGAAGGCCTGAGAGAAATGCTGTATCAGTGGATTTGCGCTTTCAGTGAATGAAAGAAAAAAAAATAGTGTAAGAAAACTTAAGTCTATTTTCTCATGTTGGTTATTAGCTCTGGCCGTTTGGTTATTTGTTTACAAAATGTAATTTCTGTACAAAGTAGGTATACAAGAATATTAGCAAACTGGTTCAATCATTTAAATTTACTCTACAGCTATGAAAAGCTTAAAACTCCATAATTCATGGTGTTTGATTAAAATCTGAAATTAATGTACAGAATAACATTCTTAAGTATTTATTTTTGTATAGAGCATGGCCTTTCCCGAGTATTATTTGAAGTTGGAAACATTGCATCTGTTTTGTGACATTAGAAATTTAAGATGTGTTTGATTTCAAACCGAGGAAGCAGGTAAAAAACCCTTACTTGTTTTAATTTGTCGAGTAAACTTTCGGCGCTATGAGCACTTCGTGGTAAATTTGGTCGAACTCCTTGTCCTCTTCGTGTTCGGTCATAGATAGCTGATGTTGAAGGAGCTCTCGTTAACCATGCACTATACTCAGCTGAGGTAAAAATAGGAGATGTCATTCTTCGAGCTAAATGGTAGAGAAAGTATTTAAGATGGTGAAACCATTCTTTGCAAAAACTTTTAGGAAAGTTATATGTATAAAATACATTATATATTTTAAATGGAGTTAATACATGTGTATTAACAATAAATTCACAGAGAACTTTTGCTTTTACAAATCATTTAAACATGAATTATTCATCTTACTTTAAACACTATAGGAAAATAGTTTGATTAGTGGTTCTTCTTTTTATCGATTGAACCAATCATCTGTGTTTTTGCATGTATTTTTTCCGTATTTTACACCACAGTATAGATTATTTCTTTCTGCTAAAAGATCAAGGAATTGAAGTGTCTGACAATTTTGCAACGAAAATGTTTGAGATTCAGGATCAATATGTTGTAAAGAAGTAGGGTTTTTTCATCAAGAAAAAAATGAAGATTTTTCAGATATATTTCCTTGATTATTTGTGGGAAAGAGAAGAACGGAGCCTCAAATAAAATAACAAAAGAAGAAAAATATAGAACTTTTAGATTTCTGTAAAGCGTAAGCTACACTGATATGATTTGTTGCACAAGCTATTATTATACACGAATTTGATGTCCGTAGGCGCCCCTGTGTTTATTAATCCGAGCCCGTAAGCGCGCCTTTTTTCCTTAATTTGATCTCCATAGGCACGTCTCCTGTTCAATGCAACATTATTTAGGCATTGCCCCACTTCTATGTCCTATTCAAGATAACCGCATTGACTTAGGCCATGGTGGCTGTGATCCTTGTCTTCAAATCGCCCGAATCATGAACAGGAAGTCATTACACAAAGTGTTTTACATAAACCTCACCAGAGGAAATAACTGGAGTCATATCAACGTATCTCGGAGATCAGAACATGAGAAAATTGCCTGCCTGAAAATGCTAACTGAAAAGATGAACAGCTTGGGCTTGTGCGGAGGTGCTCCGTCTGGCCGTGATATCACTACAGGCTGACAATCTGCCACTTGTACTATGAAAAAGAGTTCTAACAGATCACAACTGCTCTTGTGACCCCTGCCTCGGCGAAAGGGGAAGGTCCACTTATTTGACAGTGTATGACACATCACCAAACGTTAACTCTGAAGCCAATACGAGCGATCTCCTGGAAATGTGAAGGTTTTCCAAATCCCAAGTACAGAAATAATGCAGCTTCACTTTTCTACGGACATGAAACTTGGATTTATCCGAAAATTCAATCTTTAAGTACTCAGTGTTATCTTCTAAGCGATTCAGTATTTCGAGAGCAAATGCTATCATGTTGTAGCTCGTGGAGAAACTGTAGTTTGTGGGGTTCGGACAATTGGTTACAGCACAGCTGGTCACAAAGCATTACGGGGCGGGGAAAAAAATATATTTTTTATTTCTTTGTGTACTTTTATGTAAGATGAGCACAAAACCGTTAGGGGGTCGTACAAAAATCCCACTTTCGATTTCGCCCTGTCAACCTCCCCATAGGCCATCTCTAAAGATTACAATTTTGTTGCTAACACCCCACCGTGCTCGTGCCGCGTTGATGAAATGGGAAATTAAATTATTTGCATCGAGATATAGCTTGACATAATATTGCATTTCTACCCAAGTATTAAAAATATGATCATGGGGTTGGGTCATTTCAACAACTTTTAACGCAGTGTACTTATGTTAGCCTATCAATTTACTGTGGCATTAATATTTTTATAGAAAATGAAAATGATAATATCGCACTGTTTGTCAGGCACAATACATTAATTATCACGACCTAGGTCTTTTTAACAGTTTTTAATCCGCCAAGCTCATATTCATAACGTGTACATAAGATGCCAAGTTAGTAATGCTGTGCTTTTAGTTAGGCCCCAAACATTACTTAATGGGCCCTATAAATAGGCCTAAGGCATATTAATAAATGTTTGGTGCCTAAGTAAAAGCGCAATATTATTAACTTGAATTTTTACATAAAACTTATGAGATCGACGGATTAAAAACTGTTAACGAGGCCTAGGGTCTTAAATTAAGGTTTTGTGTCTGAGTAAAAGTGTGACATTCACTGCTCTGAAAGCCTCAGTATGTTGCCAAAGCAAATATTTAACACTGACAAAGTCTTTGTACTTTTCCCACTGTAACGTACCAGGAGATGTGACGTACCTGCCAGAAGGACGCACACGACATAAAGGCAGATAGGAATCAGAATAAAATGACGCAGAAATTTACTTCGTTAGAATGGCGCCCGAACTATCCGGATGACCCGACCGTTCACAATCTCGCAATGGTGTGATGTTATTTCCACACCGCGAGATAGGAAAAATAAGAGCAGCACTTCGAAAAAAAAAAAAATAAATAAGGGGGAGATGATGTAACGTACCAGGAGATGTGACGTACCTGCCAGAAGGACGCACACGACATAAAGGCAGATAGGAATCAGAATAAAATGACGCAGAAATTTACTTCGTTAGACCACGTCCAAAATAAATAAATAAATAAATAAATTCCACTTTATCATCCTTTTCCGAACATAGCCATGCTCTATTCCGTTACTTCACCAAATGCCGTAGTTTTAAATAAAATTCAAAGTCACGGCCATTTATTTCCCCACATGAAAATTATATTTTTGTTTGACCTCCTAATACAATTTAACAAGGCACGTTTTCTATTACACAGTCGAGTCAGATTATTGTGACCACCTCCAACTTTTGACGTCAACAGCGCGTAGCCAATGAAAAAAGGCACGCGTCATGAGCTGGCTTGGAGGGTATATAGGGTGTGCTGTAGGCATTCTGCAAACATATCACTCGTTGCTGTTATGGATAAATGCAGCGATTTATCAAATTTGCAAACAGGGATGATGATCGGCTTTCGGGCCAAGGTGGCAGTAATTCTGGGCAGTTTGTGAACTGTTCGCATCGCTGCGAATAAGCAATGTGGAAACTGCGGAGCACCACGTGCCATTGATGTGAGAGGTGAACGTCTGCTTCGAAGGTGCGTGAGGACCGATCGACACGCTACAATGGAGCAACTCACTGACCGAATGAACCAGGGGGTACCGTCCGTGTGTCTAAAACGACAGTTCAGAGAACCCTGCTGCGTAAGGGGCTCCGATGCAGACCGATGGTCACTGCACGTGCTAACGAAGGTGCATCGGCAGAAAAGGCTTACATTTGCACGGCAGTATCGGAATTGGACGTCCGCTGATTGGCAAAGAATTGTCTTCTCCGATGAGCCACGTTTTCTGCTTCATCGAACGGATGGACGTTGGCGTATAAGGCGATAAACATCGGAGAACAAACACTCTTCAACCATTGCTTGCAGAACACAAGCTGGTGAGGGAAGCGTTATTGTCTGGGGAATGTTTTCGTGACATTCCTTGGGTCCACTCATACCTGTGAAAGGCAATATGGACCGAATTCGTTATGAATTCATCCTTGCAGACCACGTACACCCATACATGCTGATTGTCTTCCCTAGGGCGGATGGGATCTTTCAAAACAACAATGCGACGTGTCACACAACTAGAAATGTCCGAGAATGGTTGGAAGAGCACGATAAAGACTTCAAAGTACTTCCCTGGCCCCCTAATGCCCCAGACTTAAACCCAATTAAGCATCTGTGAGACCACCGCGATCGTGTTGTTCGCTCTATGGATCCCCCACCAAGCACCCTCCAGCAGCTGTCAGATGCGCTGCAGTCAGCATGGCTCCACATACCTGTAAACACCTTCCAGCACCTTATTGAGTCACTCTCAGCCCGTCTAGCTGCTGTTCCCAACTCAATTCTCCTTTTATAAGTGACAACAATGCTTGTTGCACATGTCAGACTTACAGAACAGCATATTTCCGTCATGTAGCCCCAAACGATTTTGTGGCCAGTTGTCCACGTGACAAGTTGTCTGGTGGCTAGTTGTCCTGTGTACAGTTGTAGACATTTGTAGATAGCCGATGGATTTTTATGCGTGGTAGCTGTGATTACAATTATATTATCCTGAATGATTTTTTTGGGGGTGTTCTTTGAAACAGCTCCCCATTCGTTCAACAATTTCTTCGCTTGTTCTAAACGAGCTAGAATGATGAGTGATGTTCACACTAATTTTCACTGTAAAAGTTTTGTACCACAGGCGGATGGGTACACACGAAGGCGGATCTCTGCTATATGATTTTGAATTTATTTTTTCATCTGAGTATCGGACTTTGTGTATCAAAATATGCGCGATGCCTTTACTTGTAGGGGATCATATTTAGTGCTCGATTGCCAGTGTGGGCAACGCAATGAGAAAAGCTATGATTTAAAATCAGTGAAAAACAACTTTAAGACTTTTTCTATCATGTGCCGCAAAAAGCGTCAATGTACTTTAAGAACAAAATGATTTAGAACCATTTGAAGTTTTAATATATCTGTATAACTCTCAGATCATTTTGAATGGGTAGTGAGAGAAAAAAAGGACACAGAATTGTTATTTAGAGCATTAAGAGAAGAAAATTTGTGTTTCAGATATATTAATAGAATGAAGCCTATTTTGCTAAAAACAACGCTGTAAGGAAACACTGAATGGGGGGGGGGGGTATTAAGGAAGTCAGTTGCTGGATAGAAGGATATATTCAGTGATCTCCTGATTACTGAATTTTTGGCTTACATAGAGCTTAAAACCACAGAAATTCAAGGAGTTTTGTCCCCCCACCGTAACTCCTCCTAGCTATCTGATAAAAGATGGTAAACTTTAATGTAAGTTTACCAGAGCTGAGAGTTTTCAGATTATTATTAATTAAAAAAAAATTCTTTTAGCTTAGTAGCCAACTCGAATTGCTTTTACAACATACAGTGTAACCTGGTTTATACGTTTTTCACTTTTATGTGTAATTCTGTGATAGTCCTAAACACTCTTTCCCGAAAAAAAAAAAAAAAAAAAAAAAAAGAAACACCTAGAAGGAATTATCCAATCGAGATGAAAATTGGTATGTACAATGTACATTACAGCAAAGGAAATGGTTTTAATTCTAAAGCAGTTGGGCCATTTATTCGGATAAAATAGCTACACGAGTGGAACAAGTCAGTACGTTATATAGCCATCTCTGCCTCGAATACAAGCCGTTACAAGGCGTGGCATAGACAAATACGATTCCCGCACACTAACCTGAGGTATAGCATGCTAGATGGCGTCCAGTTCGCCGACATTCCGGGGTGGGAGTAGGTGTCATCGTGTCCCAAACATGTTCGATCGGTGAGAGATCTGGCGATCGGGATGGCGATGGAAGGGTATCGACATTACGGAAGCAGGCGTGAGAGAGCCGTGCTGTGAATGGCCTTGCATTATCCTGTTGAGAAATTGTTCGGTGAAGCTACGACAGGAATGGCAACTCAGCAGATCGTAGATTGTCGTCGGCGTACCGTGAGCCGTGGGGGTGGTACGGAGGACTACCATGGGTGTACGGCTGTCGTAGGATATGGCTCCCACACAGTCACTCCCGCTGTGCGAGCCGTGTGCCATTGCACGGTAAAGGCAGGATTTGTGCGCTGGCCGGCTCGTCTCCAGACACGTATTCGTTGATCATCGACACAAAGTGCGAACCGTGACTCATCACTGAAGACAACACGACGCCACTGGACATTATCCCTCGTTGATCGGGCCCGACACCACTTTGCAACCGGTTCCGGCGATGCTCGCTGAACAGTAATGGGTGGAGGAGTGGCCTCCTCGAATGTTTCCGCAAATCGTCTGGCAACGATCCGGTTGTCCACTACCGTGCCTGTAGACGACGCAACATGGCCTCGGATGGTTGAGAGCGACGAATTCGGTTCTGTTCGTGCGGCTCTCACAGTCACTCGATCCTCACGTTCTGTCGTTGCCCTCGGACGTCCATTACCCGCTTGCCGCTGGGTTGTGCCCTCCTTGACCCATTGGCACCAATATCGTCCGATTGCCGTGTCGCCCTGACGCAAATGCCTAGTGATACGGCGACTTGACCAACCAGCCTATCTCAGCCCAATTATACATCTTCCCTCACACTCGCTCAATAGAGCATATTGTGCACGGATCCGCAGTCGAGGTATCCTCACATTCCGAGCAGGTTAATGCAACCGCAATCCGCTGTCACAATTGTCCCTGCGTGCCAGCTTTGCTCTTGATATACCTTCCTTGATGCGCAGTTCCCATGGGCTGTGGCGGGCCACAATTTAGTCATTGATCGTTATTTTTAATCATTTGCATATTCGGCCCTGAAGTACTTGCATGCAGGGTTTCATCCGGATACAACGATTTTCTCGGGGTGCTTTGGTTTATTTTTGGCAAAGAGTGTATTTTACTGCGGTTTCTATCGCTTTTTCAATTCGGTTATACGTAATTCATCGATAGGCTTTTTGCGATTATACATTAAATTTTGAATTCCAGATTATCAAAAACACACGGTTCTTCCATTCTTTTTTACATTTGCAACCCAGGATGTTATAATTTTGAGAAAATAGAGATAGCGTTTGTTTTGCAGCCACGAAATAGATGATGCACCTAAAAAATTACTAAATAACATTCACAGTTCTCTCTTTTTATCCGAATTCAAGGAAAGATTAGTGAATATTTTCCTTGGCATTAATGCTGAATCAACTAGTGGACAAACAGCTTTGAAAACAGCGATGCTCATGGGTTAAAAATATGTAATACGGGCATTGAATATAAATTTACTATCCAGTATTTCAAAGGCAAGGGCTTCTTTTTTTTATGTATTGAAAATATGAAATAGTACAGAATTTCTTAACCTAGATTTTATAATGAAATTAGGATAAAAATTAATAGAAAAGGCAAAATAGACATAGGATTAAGGTAGCAAACAAAGTATGTATGTATGTATGTATGTATGTATTACATTATAATCTAAAATAATGCCCTTCCTCCTCTTTTTTACGCTTTCCAACCGTAGGTTGAAGAAGCGTATATGCTCCATCTTTGTCTGTCTGCCTGACCGCACGATAACTCGCTTAAAAATGATTCGATGTAGATGAAATTTTAGTATGTGGTACGGGACAACCTGGGGACGAACCCTCTTGAAAATGGGCGAAATGGGGTCAAAAGTCAGGATATAGGAGCGGAATCCATTCCATTGCCCTTATGCGTTATAACTTAGGTAAAAATGCTTCGATTGCAACAAAACTTTAGTACGTTGTTCCGGAGATATACTGAACTAATTCTCTTTAATATCATTGAAATGGGTTCAAAGGTCAGGGCACAGGAGCGAGATTTATTAAACAGCTATTATCCTCATAACTTGAGTAATGATTTCTGGTATGTTGGAAAGCGTGTCATAATCAAAGCATTGCATGATTTTACTAACTTGTTTCTTCCTGCAGGCTTTAAACATTTTGCAAATATTATACGTTTTTACATTTATACATTTTTTAAGACCCTCCCTTATTTTTTAAGACCGAGGTTCCAGTGTATTTGCAAATCGTTTTGTCTCATTCTCATTTATTTGGGCTTCTTAACGATGCCCATGGACACAGAAGGCCAACTAAAAGGACCTCAGTTTTCAGGGAAGGTGGAGCCTGAACTGCAGAACAAGTAAACCTGGAAATGGAAACCGTGTCGTCGACCCGAGAAGTTAATTTCATAACCACTAGTTCAGAAGGTGACTTTCCGCTCCAACTGGTCAACGCAAAGGCATCGTGTAAGAGTAAACAAACTGAGAAGACGCAATCCAGTTTCCAAGAATCATTTAACCCTGTGTTACATTTTCAGCGATTATTTTGGAGGACATTTTTTGGTGTGAATGCAATTGCAAAGTTCGATGATTGCTCACACGAAAATCTACAAATAAGTTTCTATTATTCAGCTGGTTTCAGTACATTTTGGATAAAGAATAATAGAACTGCCTGCATATAAATCTGAATTACATAAAGCGTGTGACGTACTACAGAAGTGAAAACGTGTGTCAAGACAAATCTGCAGCGAGACATTCTGTCCGCGTAGCTCAGTTGGGAGAGCGACATACTCCGGAATGAGGAGACACGGGTTCGATGCCCGTCGCGGAAAAACTTGTGTTTTCACATTGGCGCCAGATTGCGGGAAATGGATCCACTGGCCGTTGGGATCTTCGAAAAATGTGTGATGTTTGTTCCACACATTGTTTGGAATTAATGAAAAATTCCTACTTTGCTTCAAAGAAAGAAAAAAATTAAGAGAAGCGAATTATTATGGGGATAAACTGAGAAGTAACTGAATTACAACCATCTACCTAATCGGAAAAGCGAATTATTATGGGCATAAACTGGGAGGTAACTGAATTACAACCATCTACCTAACACTACGTGGGTCCTCCTTCCGACCGGAGAACGGTAGCCACCCGGCGTGGCATAGACTGTACGAGGTGTCTGTACACTTGTGTGGAATCTACAATCTGTTTGTATTGCGGTCAACAGTTCGGGTATGGAGAGGGGTGGTGTGACCAGTTGCCTCACCTGGCGTCCAACAGCATCCAATTGGGTTGAGATCAGGCGAGTTTGGTGGCCATCGGGGCAGCACATTTTTGCAGTTGACGGCTCAATACAATATGAGTCCGTCAGAAACAAAATATCGCGTGACTAAGCGCCGCAGAAGGGCTGCAAGAGGAGAAGCCTCATACGCCACCCTCTCCTAACAACAACCCATCGACGTAAACGGCTCTCCTGGTGCTGACACCATGCGGATTGGACGATGAAAGATCGAAAGCAGGTGTGCAATAAAGTTTTCCAGTTGATGGCCCAATACAATATGTTTCAACCAAAATGACGATATGTACTCCATTCTGACTGCTAGATAGTGTGCTTTCGATCACTCGAGCAATGTGTTGTGTGGTTAACATAAAAGCTTACTAAAATGGGTAACACACAGTATTTTGTGTTTTCTTTGTTTTCGCACGCCCCCTGCCAAGATACCACGAAAAGTTCTAACGTTATTTAATAAATCCCAGTACTCGACCAAATAAAAAGCCAAACACCAGTCATCGCCCGCTAGCGGAGGTAACTGGCGTACCAAAATCCACAATCGCAAGTGAGCCAGCAAGACAAATTGTGAGAGGAATGGGCTTTGAGCGGAAAACGAGAAAACTTCCCAAAACGGAAGCGTGACGTTGAGGAGGCCCTCAGTCAATGGTTCTCTATTGTAATTGCACACGGTGTGCGTGTCAATGGTCCAATATTGAAAACAAAATCAAAAGAGATAGCAAAAAAACTGGTTCATATGAGTTTTAAAGCAACAAATGGTTGGTTAGCGCGATGGAAATCCAATCATAAAATTAAGTTTAAGAAAGCACACGGCAAGAAGGATAGTGCTGATGCTGCGAGCACAGAACAGTGGAAATCCACTAAAGAGTCGGATTTTGTTGTTCAGTAAATAGTAGTTTGCCTTTTGTTTTAAACTCTTTGTGATGCTAACTCGAGAAGAAAGGCGAGTGTATGTTTTTGCTCTTTGTGTAAAGCTTTGCATAACTGGGGCAGCCGCTTAATTGGGCCGAAGTGTTCTGTCCCCGATGTTTCCTAATCAACCAGAATCAAGTGTATACTTTTCACCGTCATTTACATTTGTGTCGCCGGTTGTTTGTTTTGTCATTTTGGCGCAACTTCTGGTTCCTTTAGCAACCGTGGCCCTCAAAAAACCCACAGGTGTCGTTGTGCCAGAAATAAACGCACGAACCCTTCGTGTGCCTCAATGGCCTTTCGTAAACTCTTATATAACCTTAGTTTTAGCAATCGTCCGTAACTTCGTTCTCAACTGAAACACCAACCCCTTATATACACCTCTTCAGCTTATAGGCTACTCTTTACTCTTTATTACGCCAGTATTGGTGTAACTCACTTTGCAAAGGTGTGGTTGTAAATCAGTAAGCACTTAGCATATTTCACTTTCACGTACTAAAGTTTTTCTGGGTTCATTGAAAAATGCCGATGTATGGTACTTTTTGTAAGAACAATTTACTAAAATGATGAAAATTCACCATTCAAGTTTACGCAACTGAGATTTCTTTACCCCTTGCATTTACATCTCCATTAAACATGGATAAAAAGATAATTCATTTACGTTACACTTTTTGCAACAACTTCATTCAGAAATACCGTACAATTAATACATAAAAATAAAGGAAGACTATGAAATGCTGCAAGATTCAATTGACTGTGAACCTTAGTGCACAAGTACCTGCTTTTAAACTTTGAATAAAATCCCAACATAATAAGTCGAAGTGTATCAGAGAATGTCTTTATAAGAAAACACCATAAATCGGAGCCGGATAGCTCCGAGGATACGTCAGCTGGGTTCAGAACATTTTGAATAAACAATAATAGAACTACCAGTATTATTTTTTATACCTGAATTATATAAAGAGAATTGTAATAAATATTTAATGAAATTTAAATTGTTATGAATATTTACTTCGAATATTAACGACAGCATGAACACCAAATGAGTCTCAATTTTTCAGCATACATTCTGGTGTTCAAAAGTTAAGATAAAATGAAAAAAAAACCAGGAGAACAAAACAAAACTATTTAATTGATTTGGATGTATGTAGAAGTACCTAGATAAATGTAGTAAGGTCAATTTCACACGAAGAAAACAAATAGAGAAAAAATCCAGTTAGAATTATGAGTTAGGCCGAAAAGAAAAACATTTAACAAGAGTTTATAGCGTTCTATTCAACAATGATACGTGGTTATTCCTAATGGCGATATACACGGTTGAGTCACATTATTGTAACTACCAGCTAATACCCAGAGTAACCGCCGTGTGCAACGCGGACAGCAGCTAGACGGGCTGGGAGTGACTCAATAAAGTGCTGGAAGGTGTTCACAGGTATGTGGAGTCATGCTGACTACAGTGCATCTGACAGCTTTTAGAGCGTGAGTGGTGGAGGATCCATAGAGCGAACAACACGATCTAGGTGGTCCCACAGATGCTCAATTGGGTTTAAGCCTGAGGAATTAAGGGGCCAGGGAAGTACTTTGAAGTCTTCATCGTGCTCTTCCAACCACTCAAGGACATTTCTAGCTGCCTGACACTTCGCATTGTCGTGCTGGAAGATTTCATCAGCTCCAAGGAAGACAATCGGCATGTATGGGGGTACGAGGTCTGCAAGGATGAATTCATAACGAATTCGGTCCATAGTACCTTCCACAGGTATGAGTGGACCCAGAGAATGCCACGAAAACATTCCCCAGACCATAACGATGCCCCCACAAGCTTGTGTTATTCCAGCAATGGTTGAAGAGTGTTTGTTCTCCGATGTTTTTCGCCTTATACGCCAACGTACATGCGTTTGATGAAGTAGAAAACATGATTCATCGGAGAATGCAATCAATCCTTTGCCAATGAGCGGAGGTCCAATTCGGATACTGCCGTGCAAATGACACTGCCTTTTCTGCCGATGCACTTTTGTTAGCATAGGTGCAGTGACCATCCGTCAGCATCGGAGCCCCTATACCCTGCAGGGTTCGCTGAACCGTCGTTTTAGACACACTTCGGGTAGGCCCCTGGTTCATTCGGCCAGTGAGTTGCCCCAGTGTAACGTGTCGATTGGTCCTCACGCACCTTCGAAGCCATCGTTCATCTCTCACATCAGTGGTATGTGGTGCTCCGCTGTTTCCACGTCGCTTACTCACAATGGTGCCATTTCTCAAATCACGATACCCTTTAACTACAGCAGCACGCGAGGAGTTCGCAAACTGCACTGTTTCAGAAATACTGCCACCCTTGGCCCGAAAGCCGATAGTCATCCCTAATTGCAATTCTGATAAATCTCTCCTTTTATCCATGACAGCAACGAGTGATGTGTTTTCAGAATGCCTACAGAATACCTTATATGCCCTCCAAGCCAGCTCACGACACGTGCCTTCTTTCATTGACTGCGCGCTGTTGACGTCAAAAGTAGGAGGTGGTCACATTAATGAGACACTACTGTGTAGTATCCATAGTGAAGCTTCATACTCAGCATGAAGTTTCACTCTATCGCATAACGATTCCAGGAGTTTGGGGGAAGTGATACCCATTCGGGATGTAAGGATAATGCTCCTGCTCAAGTTTGTCTCGAGGAATCTCTGATATTTTATATAGGGGATCACGTTTACTGGTCATGCAGGGATTTACCAAAGTAATGGAAACACCGACTGCAACTAGAGTACACGCAGCGCGCCGTATACAAATACCTGAGACGACGTCACCCGCGATGTGAGGTATATAAAGAGGTGCAGTACAATGTCGGCTATCCCCTAGCAGTGCCACAGTAGCAGGTGAAATAGCTGCTGTGGAGTAATTGTCGACAATGTCAGATCTCAATGACTGCAAAACAGGCATGATCACTGACCCGCGTCTTACAGGAGCTTCAGTAACTAAAACGGCAGAAATAGTAGGTGGAATATGAGGAACTGTATCCCAAATTAAAACTAGCTATCAAAAAGGACACGGCATTGCCCACAAACGTGCAAATTGTTGACGACATGCGAAGATATCAGGTAGGGACAGTCGAACGTTGGCACGAATTGTGTTGTACAACAGACCCCGATTCCGCAAATAGCAGCAGAGTCGAGAACCATTCGGAATGATCCCATTTCTGTCAAACAGTTTGTCGAGAACTCCATCGTGCCGGTATTTATCGCTGGCCGTGCTGCAGTCCACAAACCTCTGATTACCAACATTAATGTAACAAAACGTGTAAGGTGTTGCAAAGCACACAAAACTAGCAACATGTCATCCGGTCTGATGAATCGTGCTTCATATTGTTTCTCAAGACTGGAAAAGGAAAAGTCTAGCGAAAATCTGAAGAAGCGTACCACCCCTACTCTGAAGCATGAAGTTGGATCGCAGATGCCATATAATGGCATTTCTTAGGGACAATGGCTATTCTTCAGCGTTGTGTCACATCTGTAACGTACGAATCCATTCTTGGGGACCATCTTCACCCAATATTGAAGATATTGTTCCTTAATGACCGTCCCTGCATTCATGTAGATAACGAACCCATGCATTCTGAGAAACGCGTCAAGTTGTGTTTTGTTGAGCATGAGGACTACCCTGGTTACCTCAATCTCCAGAATTCAATATGATTGAACATTTCGGGGGAATACCTGGAGTGAAAGGCCAGATCACACTTTCTACTTTCAACATCACTGGCACAGTTGGGACATAATTTACACGAAGAATGGTCCCAAATGCCATCATCTTATGTACATGATTTGTATAAGTATATACCAAGTTGAATTGCTGGTGTTCTGAAAGCCTGTATTGGGCCTATAGCTTTTTCTAAAAAAATCCCCTCAAAGAGTAATGTAAGTGCCTTCATTATTTTGATAAACTCCTGTACATTCCGTTCTCTAGGAAATGTCCTACTCGTGTAAACATCAAGATACTGATGTTAATTTTCATTGAAAGGAAGTCACTACCTATTACTTCAATTAACAGGAGACCGTGAGATTTGAGGATTTCATCTGGATAACGCACAGCTCTCCACAGTAAGCAGGCAGAGCAGTCTGTGTTTCTATTCACAACGAGGTATCCTCACAATAGCAAGCCATATCCTCCATAACTGTTCCTAACAACGATATTAGTGGGGAGCAGATGAAGGCTGGTCTTAAATCTGGCTGTATCTCAATCGCAATTTAGTCGTGAAAAGAACATTGGGACATTGATCTTGGGTTCAGTCCAGACATGGTCGAAACGCCACTAAACAAATGGAGACCAGTAGAGCTCGAAGCTGTTGTCGAGCGTGAAAGCTCAACATCCTAGAGTCTTCAGTATCTAAATTTTTGTTGCATTTAGTGACCTCCTTCCAACTGGAAATTATATTCGTTCCATTCCTTTTTTTTATTGAAGGTTTAACGACCACCGTGAGCATCTCAATGGGCTATAAGCAGTCGCCCGTCCCTAATTTAGGGTCACTGGTTCCAGGGAAGGGAGAGAGCCAGTGCCGTAAGACAAACACAACATCCATGCCTGACCGGGAGTCGAACCCGGACCCCTTACGGACGAATGATCAGAGGCCAGCGCCTTAGACCACTGCGCCACCGGGGCGGCCATTCCATTCCTTTTTGTCTCATTTTATTTAGTAAAATTATCATCTACCTTTGCCTTGAGATTTCGTCTACAGTCTCTTTTCCTGAAGGTTTAATATAAAAGTTTGTAAGTGCTTTGTTAACTCTTCCTTTACTATTGAACCTTTTTTAGCTGAAATATTTTGAGCAAAGGAGAGATTAAACATATGCTAGTTTTGGTTTGATTTCTTCTTTCTTTGGGATTATTGAAATTTTCTAGCTTCTGTTGCCAAAATTAGTTTCTAATTTTTATAACTTTTGACTTTGATTATGTACCTAGTCATTAAAAGTTTCCTACTTATTCTCGTATTTCATTTATTGTTTGAGTTGGGCACATAATTTGTCCTTTCTTCTCTTCATGATATTCTTGAAACAGAAAAATTACTCCACATGTCTATAAAAAAATCTAACAGGCAGTTTCAAATTTGTGGTTCAGGTAAATTAAAGTGACCCAAAATAATCAAATTTTGCTCTAATAATCGTGAAGTAACGGAGAAAATTAGTGGGAAGATATAAAGCGAACAGGAGAGTCAAGTAGAAAATGTCGAGGGAAAAATTTGGAAGTCTTCCAAAAAAGGAAGTAATAAAAATAAGCTCGTTCCATTAGCGTTAATGAGAGTCTTTTAGTGTACGCATTTACTTCCAGGAGATTCAGTACCAGAAAAATACTTAATAACTCTTATCGGGAATAAGCTATTACAGTAACTGTCTCAGGCTTAACAATCCTTACTGACGTTTAGGATTTGGAAGAGAGCGTTAAATGTTGATTTCATTGGGAGAAATAGTCTTTCCCTAATCACAGGACATAATTTCCACACGGAAGAAATGAACTGTGAAAATCAGATAAACAAAGGACACAGAAGTATTATTTAAAAGTGAGATGATATCTGTCGCAAATGAAACTTAAAAACGAATTTTTTGACAATCAAACAGAAAAATCCTTTTTTTTTTTTTTTGAATTTTGAAAATGCGCCTCGTGCCCCCGAAAAAAAGCAAAATATTAGCTTTCACAGAAAAACTTAATTCACATAAAATATTGGCATGCGTACTTATATTGTGCCCACGTTGTGTAGGAACACAAAGTTAGTTTCAACTTAGTTGTAAAGTTAGTTGTGTGGGGACCCAACTCTTTTCCCGGTATGGCTCATGCTGAAGAATACTTGGTGTAGAAATCATAAACTCAAAGTAAGGGGTAATAAGTTAGGATAAAAATAAATAAATAAATAATAATAATAATAATAATAAAATTTTCTCAGTTTATAAAACGACATGCCACAGTAACTACACGACATAAATTAAAAATTTTACCTATGAGTTATATTTCTACCTAGATTCTCAATATTGTATGAATTTTTTTATTAGCAGATCACTTTCCCACATGGATCCAGTGGTGCCTGATATCAATCTCAATATACAACACAACAACCAGGAATATTCGAAAAACAACTTACAGAGGATTGTCAAGCGACGTGACTTAACTGATTTTGGGCGTGATACGATCTTATGAGCACAAAAGGAGGTGATTACACACCCGAAATTACGACTGACGAGGTCCGAAACCTGCAAAATCATCAGTCGATACGAACAGGTAGTTGGACATGGAGAGCCGTCAACCGAAAATTTGTCATTAATATAACTGTTCTCAAATTTAAAAAAATTCTCAAAACCTTTAATTTTAAAGTGATTCATAAACCCATAAACAAAATTAACTTTTTCGATCAAATTACTATGTTGAAGATAAAAACTTGTGGGGAATTTACCAAATCCCATGTAAATGTGGCGCTTCGTATATAGGATAGACCCGTAGGGCTTTGCGTTTTCGATTGAAGGAGCACAAGACCTACATTCGGAACTGTTATCTAAAGAAGACATCGATGGCTAAACACTGTTACGAAAATGATCATAAATTTCTCTTCGAAGAAGCAAACTTAATTGAGAAGCCAGATTCAACCAGCAAACTTGATATTTGGAAACTTTCCATATACTGTGCATCAGAATTCTTCGCAACTTGTTAACGACGGGGCATCGACACCATTTCTATCACGCGCGTGGAAGCAACTAACTAAAACCTATGATTCTAAACACCATTGATGATGTCATATGTGATTTGAATATTTACGTGCCATTCGTTCTGATGAAGCTAGGCCAGAGCCCAGCGAAACCTTGGCCAACTTGGAAAATAACATATTTGTGAGAAACACTGTACTTCCTTAATGAAAACAAAAACTTTAAAATAAATTATAATGAAGGATATTTTCCAATCCAGTGCGCATCAGAAGGCCAGACAAACACACAACTTTTGTTTGTAAGTAAACACGAAAAAGTCTCGCTGAGTCAAAGATCTTCCGAAAATGATCTAAGAGGTATGAAAAAAAAAATCACTTGGACAGAGAAATCCAGGTTCTGCTGTTCAATGAATTCAGACCAAGTGAGTGAAAAAGCATGTTAAAGCTTTTGGTTGACTTGTAATGATCATTTTATGAACCATGGGAATGAAGTTGTGTGATGCATCTATTAATACAGCCGAACCCCTATATAAAGAAGCTGAACGGAAAGTTAAAAAAATTCGATATATGCAAACTTCGTTATAATCCAACAGATCAAGAAAAGATCTACTTTTGACATATTGCATTGTGTTAGGTTAAAATTCATCTGTCATAAATTGTTCACCAATTAATCAAAGGTAGATAATACTTGTTTAATTATAAACTAGAGCTAGCAATAATAAAAATAGGAATTAGATCTGTAATAAACAAAACTTGTAATTAATGTAAAAATGAAAGTAACTGCAAAAATTTGAAATTTTACCTGTTACATTTATTTCACTGTTTACACGTTACGTCGGAAATGTGAGGAGTCAGTTGTTTGTTTTGTGCTTGTTATGAGAACATCTGTTAAAGTTTTTCAGCTTCCTCTTGTGAAGTGGTTGAGATGCTTCTAGATGCAAAGTACGATTTTCTAAAATTTCAATAGGAAAGTCTGTTTGAAATTGTTTTCTTTCCTATTGTGATTTCTTCTGTATCACTTGATTCTTGCCCAGAATGTGGAAAAGAATCAAGTATTTCATCATTCTTGCCCAGAATGTGCTCCGCTATGTCCACATCTGTGTTTAGCGATTCTACGGAGAGCTCATCATCAACATCCACATAATGTTGAAAAGAAACAAAAGAGAAAATGATTCCTTTTCCTCTCGGATGACTTGAAGTTTCATTATCGCTATCACATTCATTTCTTCTATCTTCAATCTCATTTGCAAATATGTTTTCATCGTTCACATGAAAATCTTTTCCAAAACCTGTAAGTTTCTAGCACATTTGAACTGCTTCTTTTGAAATAGCACAGCTTAGAATATCACATGGCATTCTACGTCAGTAACTGCTGCTACCGTTCTATTGGGTTGTCGGAAAAGTCATGACGTATTTTAGCCATGTTTTGCAAAGGTCATTTGTTGATAGAAAGAACAAAGATCAATCAATGATATAATGCCCGTTTTGTTCGATAACCTGTTGCCATCTTTCAGTGAGCTGCAGAATGCCTCGTTCATAGAAGGACCTGTCTTCCGTGGCGAATAACTGTACAAGGTGCTGATTTACAGCCTCGTCTGAATTGAACGTTACACCACGCAAGGACTGTTGAAGAGAGCGAAACAAGTGAAAGTCTGACGGCGCAAGGTCAGGCGAGTACGCTGGGTGTAGCAACACATCCCACCCAAGCTCCAATAATTTTTGGCGGGTGATCAAACTTGTGTGTGGACTCGCGTTGTCGTGATGGAACACAACACCTTTACGATGAACGAGCTCTGGAAGTTTTTGGATGATGCATTCGTTCAAACTGTCCAATTGCCGACAGTCACATTCGAATTGATTGTATGGTTCCGTGGTAGGAGTTAGAAAAACACGACACCTTTAAAATCTCACCACACTGAGACCAGAACCTTCCGCTGATGAATGTCTGCTTTGCATGTCGTTTGAGGCGAAGCAGCACGTCACGACCAAGACCGTTTGCGCAGCACATTGTTGTACACAATCCACTTTTCGTCACCAGTTATCAGTCGCTTCAAAGAAGGATCGTTTTCTTCACGTTTAATGAGCATATCGCAGATGTTTATACGCGCCGTCAATTGAACTTCTTTGAGTTCATGAGGAACCCACACATCGAGCTTGCTTACGTATCCCAGCTTCTCCATGTGGTCGTGAACGCTTGAATGATAGACGTGCAATGTGTCTATAATCTCTCGTGTCGTGTAACGTGTGTTTAACTCGATCAATGCCTTGATTTGGTCGTCATCAACTTCGGTGGGCCTTCCGGACCGAGGAGCATCTTTGAGGTCAAAATCACCAGCACGGAATTTTGCGAACTACCGCTGGCACCGACGTTCTTGTAGAGCATTATCACCGCACACTTTACGCAACTTTTCACAAGCTTGATGCGCGTTTTTCCCTTTACAGAAGTAAAACAGTAAAATATGGCGAAAATGCACAGTTTGGTCTTCCATCTTCAACTTGATGTCAAATCTCCGCAAATGAACCAAAGCGCTCACTATTCCTTTTAAACTGCAGCTAGAACTAGCACCTGTCGAATGCCATAGCGATAACAGAGCTGCGCATGCCTCTAGTACTTCCAAAACCTCCCAACCGCCATCGGGTGCAAAAATACGTCATGACTTTTCCGACAACCCAATACGTCAATAACTGCTGTTATCATTCTAAGTCAAGAACGGCTGATTCATCTGTTTTCTATATTAATTAGAACTTTCCGAAGTATACCTTTTTTTGTAAAGAATTTTCATATTTTCCATTAGTATCTGATCCATTGTCTGGATCGTGTATT
Organism: Macrothele yani; assembly: GCA_039090855.1. Taxonomy (NCBI): domain Eukaryota; kingdom Metazoa; phylum Arthropoda; class Arachnida; order Araneae; family Macrothelidae; genus Macrothele; species Macrothele yani. The sequence continues at coordinate 121,510,352 of CM077023.1, read as the reverse complement.
AGGAGGAAAACGATGAACAGTTGTCTATTTTACGAGAGCCATCCAGAAAATAGGTGCCGTTTGCGCATCACTCCAGCGCAAGTAGTCGCTTCACAGTCTCGCATGCGCAGTTGTGTTGCCTCATCCATTAGTCACGCCCTGACGTCATTTTGTGAGGTTATGCTTATGGTCAAGGTTTGTGCTGTGCGTCAATAATGTTTAAGTTAATACAACGGCCCGCGGACTGTGAAGTCCTGTCTGTGATAAGGTTTCTGAATGCGAGAAATGTCAGACTAAGTGAGATTCATTGTTAAATTTGAGAAATGTACGGACAAAACGCAATGAGTACAGGAATGGCGCGGAAGTGGGTCGAATGTTTAATGAAGGACGACAGAGGTTCACGACATATTGCGCAGTTGCAGGCCTTCTCTGGTCACGGAAGATTTGGTGCAGAGACTGAATAAAAACATTAGGGAGAACCGAAGCTTCAGAATTTCCGATCTTTCAGAACATTTACCTGAAGTTTCGAAACCACTGCTGCACGAAATCGTTACAGAAAAGCTTCAGTACCGTAAAGTGTGTGCACGTTGGGTGCCAAAGATGTCGACGGAAGAACCCAAAACGAAGCACATGGGATCTGCTTTGGAAATTTTGGGGCGGTACGCGGATGAAGGCGATGATTTTTTTAAGCCGTATGATGACGTGAGATGAGACTTGCGTCTCTCACATCACACCTGAATCGAAACAGCAGTCATTGCAGTGGAAACATATCATTCGTCCGACGATGACCTGAAGACGACATTTGAGCGGTGACGCAAAACCCAGGCGGCTGACTTCTATGAGGAGAGTATCCAGAAACTTGTGCGAGGATATGAAAAAAGCCTTAACATCCACGGGGAATATATTGAAAGGCCGATTAAAGTACAGAATTCATCGCACATCAAAAATTAGTTATCAGTAGTATTATTTTGGTTTTATCTTCAAGCGGTACTTACTTTCTAGACGACCCTAGTAAAACCACGTTAGTTGTGTGAACCGTTCAGTTGTTCATAATAAGGAGCATCTTTCATTTTTTTATGCTCATTTCAGCGTCGATTATTATTTTTATCCATTCGGTAAAAATCTCCGATGTCGTCCAGTATTAGTTATCGGCTGGTAGTTTTTCACCTTTTTTTAGAACAAGGCGGATTTTTTTTTAATTTCCGATAACGAATAACTTTTCGATTGGATTCGATTGGAGGTTTAACGACCACCGTGAGCAACTCAATGGGCTATATGCAGTCGCCCGTCCCTAATTTAGGGTCACTGGTTCCAGGGAAGGGAGAGAGCCAGTGCCGTAAGACAAACACAACATCCATGCCTCACCGGGATTCGAACCCGGACCCCTTTCGGACGAATGATCAGAAGCCATCGCTTAGACCACTGCGCCACAGGGGCGGCACGAATAACTTTCTTTTGTCTGAATCATACATTTACCCGCTCAGCGTCACAGTCAATGTGATATTTTTAGCACGTCTTTTGTAAAAAAAGATCGTGCTCATGTTACTGGATTGTCTGTCCGTCTGTGGACACCATATCTCTGCAACTGTTAGTCCGATTTGAAAAATTCTTTCTGCATTGGGAAGCTTGAAATGTGCGAAGGACGTTTCGTTATTATTTTTTTTTTTACGATGCACAATTTCTCCGTTAGAGGGCGTAAATGCCGATGATATCGAATTCAAAATAAATTTTATTCCATATATTTGCTTCTAAACATACAATTGAATTTTTTTTTATCCCATTTATGTGGAAGGCTATTTTAGGTATAATCACTTTTTCAAGTTACGTACAGATTTTACGCTAGGAGGCGTAAATGTAAATTGCGTTTCCTTGTTATCTCTGCTTCTTAAACTCCGACTTGAAAAAAATCTTTCTGCAGCGGATACAGCTCCTGATGGGAAATCTTTTGCGTATAATTTCTAATTTTTGGTAAAAAATGGTTTAGCCACTAGGGGGCGTAAGTGTTAATTTCAGCTTCTCGTGTATTTGCAGCAAAATCTGAGCTTCTAAAATCTTGATTAAAAAAATTATTTCGTGGACCGATACCATTCACGACGATAAACCACCTTTTCGGAATATTTTCTTCTTAAAATAATGCATGGTATTCCAGTCAGGGGACGTAGATGTTATATTATTTTTGTCAATATCTCTACTTCTAAGAATCCGATTTGAAAAACAATCCTTCTTTGTTGGTAGCGTTTCCGGTGCGAAATGTTTTTAATATAATTTCAAAATTTTCAAGTAATTCATAGAATTTCCCCTAGGGGCGCAAAGGTAAATTGCGTGTTCCCCGATATATCTGCTTCTAAAACTCCGATTTGAAAAAATCTTCCTGTATCGCATACAGCTCCTTGTGGGAAATGTTTTGCATATATTTCTAATATCTGATAAGTAATGGTTTGTCCACCAGGGGACGCAAGTATTAATTTCTGCTTCTCATGTACTTGCAGCAAAATCTGAGCTCCTGAAGACTCGATTGAAATAATGTTTTCCTGGTTCGATACCGTTCACATCGAAAAACCTTTTGAGAATACTTGCTTCTTAAACTAATGCATGGTTTTTCATCCAGGGGGCGTAGATGAATATCTTATATTTGTAGATATCTCTGCTTCTAAGTGTCCGATTTGAAAAATTATTCCTTTGTTGGAGAGCGTTTCCGTAGCAAAATTTTTCTCATATAATTTCAAATTTTTCTTAACGGACAAGTTTGCCACCAGAGAACGTAAGTTCACGTTTCCGATTGCAGCAATATCTGCGGGATTAAATACCCGATTGAAAAACTTCTTTCTTCGGTCAGATACTACAGCTTTCCATACCGGTTCCATTGACTTTGAATAGCTTTGATAAATTTAATACGCGTCAGAACGGATTCAAAAGACGTGCTCATTACCACCAAAAATTCGGTGTCATCTTTCTTATTTAGAATTGTTTTCACCTACTACATTTTTTCTTTTTAAAAGCTAAAGTTTTATGTGGCAATAATGGGTAAAAAAGCCTCCAGTCTCGTTGGTGTTATACACATCATAGGACTCATACTGCAAAATAACCATTTTTTAATGGTTTTGTCGTCTACTAAAGTGCTTTCACCACAGACAATCGTTAACACAATACCGTGGCGATCTCTGAAACGCCGCAACCTTCCATTACTGAGCTGAAAATCCTCTTTTTCTAACAGGTTAGGGAAATCTAATGCCTTTTTGTTTAATAGAGGCCCAGTTACTGGAATGTTTTCTCTTCTGATTGCACACCTGCGTGAATTCTCTGTCGAAAAAGGGTTCTTTCAACAATCAACGAACCATCGCTGAAATTTGTTTTCAATCTATCCTTACTTTTTAAAATTGTAGAAAGAGAATTTAGTGGAATACCAAACTTTTTCACAATTTAAAATTTTTTACTCCTCCTTTTCCCCCTAAACTGATTACTTTGATTTTCTCACTGAGCTTTAAAATTTTGCGATTATTGAAAGCTACGAAAGCGTGTAGGTGATCAGCCATCACACGTTGGTAGCACGCAGCGATTAAGAACCTCTCCAGACACACCAAGCAACCTAATGTGTCCCACGATAACGCTCTGCAAGCCATCACAGAGCCACCACCGCCTTCAACAGAGCCGACCAGCACGATGGAACCATGGCCTGATCCTATCGACGTCACATTCGCACCCTCCCGTCATCTCGGTACAACTGAAAATGGGATTCATCTGAGCACACGACAAGGCGCTACGCTGCAGAGATCCAGTTTTGATGTTGCCGGCACCAGGAAAGGTGCAATGTCCGATGACGACCGATCAACAGTGGCGCACGAGTAGAGCGTCGGCTCCTGTAGCCCAGGGTGTACAGCGTACGCAGTACCGTTCACTCGCTCACGCTGCTTGGGCTTCCGACATTTAACCTGGAATGATTTGCGTCGCCGTTGCCAAGCCGTCGGTTGGAACGAACCTGGATAGTCTACGTCGAGCCCGGTCATCAATGGAGTGTGGTCGGCCACCGCTGGTACGTCCATCGATAGTATTATCGCAGTACACTCTTAATACGACTTCCCTCGGGAACCATACGGTTCTTACCACCCGGGCTATAGAATGACCCATCTGCCTTGCGCTGACAATGCGTCCAAGATCAAAGTCACTCAGATCACCACGTTTGCCCATGTTTGACGATTGCTATACATTTCTGGAAAGTCCTGCTGTCCGTCTATTTATTGCTTGCGTTCGGTTTGGGTCTGTTCTACTTTGCGCGAGGGATGCCAATGGCAACTGCCCATCATCCCTATATCTTTAATATTTTGTCTACTGAGTGTATATTGAAAAGCCATTTCCTCACTCATAGAGAGCGTTTTCGTTTTGTCTTTTTATATGAAGCTATCACATATTTTTGTACTGATTATCGCGTTTACTTTCTGTTATGGTGATGTCACTGTGATTCACATTGCAAACATCTCTGCTAGAAGAGTTGCGTTGCATACGTCTTCTTTGTATGGACCGTTTAGGTTTCATTTACGCGCATCTACGTCTCTTAGGACAAGTCGAACGAACCTATAAACGGAAGTTCTATGCCAAATAATTGTTTCTAGTGAGTTTAGAACGATTCTAGTAAGACGCTATTTCATCTTGTTATTGGCAATTTCGAGTTTTCCTGTGAGCAATCATTGATTTATTAATCAGTCTTTGAATTGCCTTTTAAAACCGTTTTCTGTTTTTCAAATGATGCCCAACCACGTTCGAATTCCTCCGGCAATTTTATCCACATAATCTCCACACATGCAGATATTTTGTCTCAAGTATAAACGGGTATACAAATCAATAATGTACTTCAGTATATTAGTTGTCGAGTCTTACAGTGTCCTCATTATTCGCCGGAAATATTATCTTCGTTATACAACCTTAAAACACTTTTATTGAGTTTTCCATTTTATGAATTATATAGCTAACTGAAAGTCCATTTAAGTTTCTAAAATTTAAAAACTACAGCTTCTGTCTGATATTATTTCACATTGATCACGTCGAAATAACGCCGATTCTGCATTTTTATGGAAAAATGATATTACCGTTCCCAAGCGCAAGGTACAGAAATTCAAATTCTTTGAAAGGATGTGGGGATGGAATGGAAAAAGTTATCAGAAATGTTAAGGAAAGTATTGTCGAAACATTTCCCTAGTACATGGTACGCACGACACAATATTTGGCACAGAAATGTCGTTAGGAACTCATATTCGTCTGGATAACTCCTAAGATAAGATGAAAACTGCATCATCCTGAAGTTGGAATCGATCCTCTCATTTGCCTATTTGGGTCTGAGAATATTACGATTGTAGCACCCTAGACAATGGATTGCCACGCAACGGAAGTAGTGAAAGTTACCTCTTTAGCTTCAATGCATCAATGATGAGTTCACCGATCAGTAGCAACCTCTGTTTTCTTGACGACATTCAGTAGTTTCTCAAACCTACCAGACTTTCATTACGAATACATCTACCAATACGCTAAGGCATGAGTAAAAATTTCTGCATTTGCTTTCACAGCTTTCCAGTAGCGCACACACGGGGAGGGTCTGCCGGGGCCGGACTCCTCCCAAGAAGGCCCGAGTCCTTAAAACAAATTATTTTCATTCAAAATACATTCCGATTATGGCTAAATTAAAAAAAAAATAGATTCTGCGCATTGCTTTATAAATTTAGTATTTTCGTTATTATCAATTATTTTTCTGTCCGTCTTAATTTTAGTTGTCGTAATGATCGTTATATTTACGGACGTCTTATGCACAATGATTACTGAATTTATCTTACTGCTTCAGATAATTTTTTAAATCTGTGTGTTCATCTGTGTTGATTTATGCAAACATTCATTAAAAACGTACATACATACATAGATACATACACTATATTATCAAGAGTATTCTGACGCTTCCAATTATTTGCATAAGTGCAAAGAACGGTTGCGCAGGAAGGTGCGCGCTGTGTGAGTGGGAAGGAGAGGTGCATATACTACGTATAAAGCTGAGATGATTTGTCGTGTTATTAGTAACTTTGAATAGATATACAGCATGGACGTGAACTTTCCGAGTTCCAGCTTGGGCTGATCATAGGATACCATTTGAGTAACGTTTCCATACTGAGCATTTCAGCTAAAATAAACACACCCAAATCAATTGTAAGTGATGTCGTGAAGATATGGAAGCAGGACGGTGTAACGAGAGTAAATACAACGTTCAGAAAAGCCGCACAAACTGGTGGAACGTGACAGAAAAGCCATGGTAAGAAATGTTAAGAAATCTCGTTCTTCCTCTGCCGTTTCCATCGCTGCTGAAGTAGGAAATGCTTGTAATTGCTCGGTTAGTACCATAACTATCCGCAGAGAGTTGCAAAGTGTGGGTTATTATTCTGTAGCGGCGGCACACAAGACGCACATCACTACTATATGAATGCGAAGCGCCGTTTGGAGTGGTGTGTCTCCCGTCGTAACTGGACTGTTGGCGACTAGAAAGCTGTTCTTTGGAGTGATGAATCAAGTTTTTAATTCTTCCAATCTGGTCGATGCGCTTAGATTTGGCGACAGCCCGGCGAACCATTTTCGTCGGACTCTGTTCTTCCAACTAATAAGTTCGGTCGAGGTTCCATCAAGGTATGGAGTTCTTTTTTCGTGGAAGGGACTCGGCCCTTTGGTTATTATACCACAAACCATGAACTCTGAAATGTACCACGACGTTCTGGGTAATTCTACCCTAGCAACAACGGGGCAGTACTATGGAAATGACCGTCGTCTTTTCCCAACACGACGGAGCTCCCTGCCACGTTGCATGGCGTATGCAGGACTGTTTGCTTGAAAATGAGATGCTATTGTTAGACTGGCCTGCTTAGAGTCTTTATCTTAACCACATAGAACACCTCTGGGATGAGCTGAAGTGACGAATACGAAATAGACCACAACGACCGTCTTCGCTCTCCACTCTGGCAGTAGATTTACAGGAAGAATGGCGAGCTAGTAATGTCGAGACCAACCGGAAATTTGTTGATAGTATGCTTCGACGTGTTGCCGATGCCATACAAGTAAAGGTGGACAGACTATAACTACTAGTTGCGATAATAATGCCATTAGTCCCAAAACATTGTGGTGTCCGAATACTTTTGATAATATATTGTGCATTCATATATATATATATATATATATATATATATTTAACTTAGCCTTAATCAGAATAAGATTTACATGTATCTATATACAAAATATAGCGCATTTTGCTTGCCAAGTAAATTTATTGTTGAACCCCACCCTTGATGAAATTGTGTGTGCGCCACTGCAGCTTTTAACTAGTGCAAAATGGCGGGGAATAATTGTGACAAACAACCCAAATGTTTTTGTTTTGAGGGGAGTTCAGAGACTCCGATGTGAATCTAAGGCTTCCTTGTGGTCATTGATTCCAGGGTAGGAGGAGACCCAGAGCCGAAAAAAATACCCATTTTATTTTGGATTTGAAACCCGGCTGGTATTGTCTGCGCCTTGAACCCCGGCTTGTAAAACTCGGTTTGGACCCCGTACGAGATACAAGAGGCTCGCGACCGTGGACCAGTCGACCACAGCTTGACAAACATAAATACGTAGAAAATACTTCTGATGACGTTTGGTAACATAAAATATCTTTTTTTCGTGCTTCATAATGGTATTTCTTGTGGATAAAAGTGTGTGTGAAGAAGAAATGAAGTGCCAGACAAACAGAGAAAAACTGACTGAAGAAATGCACATCTGCAGAGAAGTAAAACATCAGATTTTCACGAAATCCTGAACTGTTTTCACGGTATTAGCAACTTACCTCTGTCTCTCCTTCCGCTTCTTGCAGCAGGAAGTTCCGGTGCAGACAGCGCCCCGTCACTGTCCTCTTGGGAATCATATGGTAAAAGTTTCACGGGCTTCTGTTGCTGAATCTGCTGGAATCTGCGGAAATCCATCTCTGACATGCGTACACGGGGAAGAGAATTGCTCCTGTTCTGCGCATAGCCACGAGGTTGAGGAAAGTTTGGTCTCACCACTGCTCGTTGTCTCGGGGGCTGCGCTGCGTTTTTCGTGCCTTCTGTTGCTTCAGTGTCCGATGAACTTTCGAGAAAGGGTCTTCGACGGGGCAAAGTTATTGTATGTGGTACGTCCTCTGCCCTGACGGACAAAAGTAAGCGCTACTTATTATATTTTCACCTATAACACAAAATATTTTAACTGAATACACTTAAGTTTAAAGGAGACAATGATGCTCAAGTTATGACAGCTTTAATTCCATATTTTGTTACACGTGATAACGCACATTAACATATATACATGAAAAGAATGTTGATTTCTCACACTTCTGTTTTGCATTTTATTTTTCGGTTCGGGGTTTAAAGACCACCATGGGAAAATTTAAGGGCTCGTTCCTAATTTAGGATCACTAGTTCCAGGGAAGGGATAGAAGCAGCGCCGAAGGACAAACACACCAGCAATGCTTCATCCGGGACTCAAATTTAGGCCCATCTCGGACGACGCCTTTGAACACTCAGTCACTGGAAAGGAATTCCTCACGATCTTACAAAACATAACTAGTTGCACTACCGTATTAAATTCTCTAAATAACCCTTCCCCATATTTCCTCAGCTCATTCAGCATTACAACCAATTGTCTACAATAATGTAGCGAACGGGATTAATTCAGCTACAATTTAACGTGATTACAACATACAAAATTTATCCTATATAGATCCGCAGATCGATTTTTAATTAACGTTAACATCAAATGATGCGCCAGCTCAAACTGAGCTTGTTTTTACATTTTATGAAGTGAGTATTGTCTTCATCGAAATCTATGGTTGTGTGTTTTAACTAACATCCTTCTGCTGACGGTGCTTTTCTTAGTTTCCGAAAGCATTCGGAAGATCCTCGTATATAATTAGTCTTCCATTAAGTGCATTTTCAGCATTTTAAAAATGTTTTTAAGTGATACCGTGCGATGAACGCAATTTCTTAAAAAAAAAAAAAAAACTGTAGACCTATAGCATAATCATCATCATCTACGTACACTGGCCACTGAATTAGAAACCTACTGTATATGCCGATGTACATAAACGCCCCTGTAGCGTATATGCAAAATACGTGGTCACCTGCGTCACCACATGATCTAGGTAACTATTTAAGACTGCTGCTTCTCAATACTGTTGATCCCAATGGGAAAAACAAAGGATCTTTCCGAGTTCGATAAAGGGTTTATTGTGGGTGCCCGTCTGGTTGGAGCGACGATTTTGAAAACAGACTAGTTTCTGAAAAAAAGTGAGATATCCGTAGTCTTGAATCAGTGGAAAAATAACCTACACCGGTTTTCTAAGAGGCATAACTGTGGCACGACGATAATAATTTGTCAGGAACGAGATCGCCTCTTCCGAGAAGGCTTCTACGGAGAAATATTACTTTCTGTGTGCAGCAATTGACCGAGTCATTCAATAAAGGCTATTCCCAATCCATATCTCAGCAAACTATGCGCAGGGAACTGAAAAGGATCGATAATGGCAGTCGCATGCCTATGCGGATACCACTGATTTCTGCGAAACACCGGTAAGTTCACCTACAGTGGCATCCAGAACACCGAGTCTGGACACGGGAAGACTGGAAAAAAGCCATATGGTTCGACAAGTATCGGGCACACCTTATTCTATAGCAACGGTAGGCAGAACGTTTGGCGGAAACCCCATGAGGCAATTTACTCAGCTTGCCTTGCAAACACAACTCAAGCTTCTGGAGATGGTGCCATGGTGTGGGTCACGCTATGTTGGTACGGACCGGGTTCCTTGATATTGCAGAAAGGTCGGATGTCCTTCAGAGATTATCTGAACATTGTTGCCGATCAAGTCCATCCTGCAATAACGACTTTTTATCCAGCAGATGACGGCTATTTCACGGACGACAATGCGACTGTCCATTGCGCAAGATGTATGTTCAGCGAGCATGACAGCGACTTCCTCCATCTTTCCTAGCCAGCACAAAGCCCGGGTCTGAACTCCATTGAGAATGTATGGGGCATTTTAGAAAAACAGATCCGGAAGCAAAGCAATCTTCCATCAAATCTGAACCAGTTAAATGACTGCCTGGTATATGCACTCCAACACCTTGTGGAATCTATGATAAATCGAATACGTGCTGTATGTAATTTGGGCTAAAAAAGGTCCGACCTAGTTCTGAATAAAAGATTCTAATTCAGTGGCCGGCATGCGTACTTCTCCCCGTACAATTCGTGGAAGACAGGTCGTCAACCCACGCAACACCCTGGACATCCAAAGTTATGGAACTCTAAAGAAATCTAAAATGACGCATTATATCGTAGGGAATCACAATGAAAATATGAATGAGAGAAGATTGGTTTTCTTTTCTTCAAAATATGTTTTTCTTACTGTACACATAGTGAATGCTGCCGTAAAAAAGTAAGGCCCAGTAATGAATGAGAAAGAGTGATATCATATTTGTTTTGAATTTTCAAGGTCTTTACTGATGGAATTTCGCATGGTACCGATACAGATAAAAATTTAATGTGAAAAATATTAGGATCTAGCAGTGGCGTATATTCGAGGCTAGCTAGCTATGCTAGCTGCGAAGCTCAGAGAATGCACAAATAAAAGTCAATTAAATATACACAAATAAAAGTTAATTAAATATACACAAATAAAAGTTAATTAAATATTCACAAATAAAAATCAATTATCAACGATATTAAGATATGTCGATGCTTTCGGTGCGGAAAAAAACACGAGCGGATTCGCTTCTTTCGATTATGAGAATCAGTCTGGCGAGCGATGATCAACGGCATAACACAAGTAGGTCTTCGAGGGCCTTCGCTGGTCTGATACGAAGAGCTCCAATACTATCGCCTGCTAGCGTTTCCATGACAGCATGAATAAGCTAGGGAGGTGATTGCACCATTGATTTGCGCAAGGGTTCGCTCAGAAAAAATAAGATTTCAGACTACCTCAGTCCCTCCATGCTTCCGCCTTTAACAGCGCGTGTTTTGCGAGAGTTATTTCAGTTTGTGTGAAATGTCAATGAATTAAAATCAGTGATATTATATCTTAAATTCGTGGCTTTGTTGGATTAGAACTGTTTTGATAAATTTTGTGAAAGCTTCCCTGAGCGTCTACTATCAGAGCTTAAAGAACTGTATGCTTCAAATTTTGATACAGCTCTATTAAAAAATGAACTGAAGGTGTTTAATTCTCTTGATGAATACAAAACAAATTGGTAAGGGACATTACTTGTTACATAAAGTTGAATAATTGGACATAGTGTTTATTGAGGTGTACAAATTAGCAAATCTAATGTCAAACTGTTCATCAACAACTGCAACTGACGAAAGAAGTTTTTCCGTGTAAAAAAGAATCAAGATATATCTTAGAGCCACACAAGGACATGCACATTTCAGCAATTTGGCTGGTTTGTTATAAGAGAAAAACATTTTTAAATATGAAAAAATACTTGGAAGAAACATTTTTGTGAAAACGCAACATTTAAGTTCACACAAAAGGAAAGAAGAATGGAGTTCATGTACAAATAAGTGTTCAAATCCTAATGCTCATAATTATTTGGTATCATGATAGCAATGGCATGTACCTGAAATTTAGAAAAAAATGATACTTCTATTACTTAACAATTAAAAAATAAACTTCGCAATTTTTTAAAAAACAGTACTGTGGGGGAGGGCGGGTGAGATAGCCCAGGTCTCGGACCCAAGATACGCCACTGGGATCTAGAACTTTTTTTCTGAAGAAAGCGATTTTTGAAATAAAATTTTTCACGTTTTGTGGATTAATAATTTCATATGAAAGATCTTCCGCCCAGTGCTGAGGTCCTATCTGAAATACAGAAAGGGCGGTTGAGCAAGGATAGTTGTTTCAAGAATGGCATTTCTCCGTTAAATGCACTGCTACAAAAACTCCGGGGAAAACTGACTGCCCTGTCATTTTACTTATGGGTATTTCCAAAGATTTGCATTTTCTTATGGTCGGCTGAACGTGACATTAGTTTTGTACAAAATAATTGAGAAAGTAAAGAAGAAGGTAGAGGTTGCGGCATATTCCATCTTCAGAAAAAGTACCTGTGCGGTGCTATTGGACCCTGCTGTCCAGCTTCTGTCATTAAGAGGAAAAACTGTTCCAACTACGTATGAGACTTGGACGTTTCGTTGGGTCCTAGATGATTTCACTTAAATTCCTTTGCGCGTAAGTCTATATTTAAACCACTGAAGAATTATTTATGCTGGTTCCAGAAACTTAACTGTTGTAGATGTTGAGTTTAATAAATTAGCTTACTGAATTTGTTAATAGGCCATGTTAGGATTTCTTATAACGTACAAATATTCGTGCCGACGTATTTGTTGGAATACTTTTGTTGTAGTAATGTAGTCGCTTTAACAATAGATTCGGTAGAAAGCTTCAGTAATTAGTGATGTAAGGTAGATTCTTATCTGGCTTCCTAGGAGTCGGCAGCAGGTAATGGTTTAGCATTACGTTGCATCGTACAGCAGGACTACATATTTTCACAGACAGATTTCTTTGAAAACAAAACCTTTTTACAAAACATGATCTACTATGGAAAGTACAGAACTAACTTCTGTACTTTCGACAGTAGATCATGCTTCTTGGCTCGGAAACATGGCATAGAACTCCTCATTCACTGATTCCAGAGAGGGAGCATTTATTTCAATCGTTGAAAGCTGTAGCTTTACATACAGTGCTCCACAGAAGTATAGGTCTACCATGTTTTGTCGATATGTGAGATCGTACAATAATCGTCTATGAAATATATTTGCTTATGTAAGAACACGCATTGCTAGACGCACCAGACTATGCAAATTAACCTGTTGAACGTCATGCGTGTTGACTACCATTGAACACCACGCACCCCCCGCCACCACATAAATATACACTGACGGAAAAAAAAATCCCAACACCAAGAAGGAGTTGTGTTCGATAAACGACAGTTGGTAGGCGGTGAGAGTACATCTGTAAGATGACGTCTACGCAAATTTCACGCTCGGCGCATACGTGTGGCGCTAGTAGCGGCCCTCGGAACAGGCAAAGCAGGTTTGCTGTACATACGCGCTGTAACGTTCGTGAGCGTTAGTTATCGTTGAGATTCGACGTAGTGTGTTGATGTTAGTCAAGAATGCCTTTAAGAAGACGAAGAAGCCATTATCAACAGCTCACGGAGTTTTAACGAGGTCGTGGAATAGGGCTACGAGAAAGTGGATTTTCTTTCCTCAATATTGCAGAACGACTTGGCAGGAATGTAGCCACTCTGCATGATTACTGGCAGCGGTGGTCAAGGGTAGGTACTGCCTCAAGAAGACCGGGTTCCGGCCGGCCACGTGGCACTACTGAGAGGGAAGACCGCCGTGTACGGCGTATGGCCGTGGCGCATTGTACCGCGTCTTTGGCAGCAATTCGAGCTGCAGTTGCCACCACAGTGACACAACGAACTGTTACAAATCGGTTACTTGAAGGACAGCTCCGAGCCAGACGCCCTGTAGCGCGCATTCCACTTACTCCAAACCACTGCCGTGTGCGTCATCAGTGGTGTCAAGCTAGAGCTCATTGGAGGACGGAGTGGAGATCTGTTGTGTTTTCTGATGAAAGCCGGTTCTGCCTGGGTGCCAGTGATGGCCGTGTGTTGGTTAGAAGGAGGCCAGGTGAGCGCCTGCAACCAACCTGTATGCAGCTGAGACACACTGGACCTACACCTGGAGTTATGGTCTGGGGAGCAATTTCCTATGACAGCAGGAGCACTCTCGTGGTTATCCCACGCACCCTGACGGCACAGTTGTACGTCGGTCTGGTGATTCGACCTTTTGTGCTGCCATTCAAGAACAGCATTCCAGGGGGCGTTTTTCAACAGGATAACGCTCGCCCGCATACCGTTGTTGTAACCCAACATGCTCTACAGAGTGTCGACATGTTGCCGTGGCCTGCTGGATCACCAGATCTTTCACCAATCGAGCACGTATGGGACATCATTGGACGAAAACTCCAGTGTCACCCCAACCAGCATTAACCGTCCCTGTATTGACCGACCAAGTGCAACAGGCATGGAACTCCATCCCCCAAACTGACATCCAGCATCTGTATGACACAATGCCTGAACGTTTGCGTGCTTCTATTCAACATTCTGGCGGTTACACCGGTTATTAATGTACCAGCATTTCACAATTAAAATGGCTCTTCTCGCGCTTACAATAAGCTGTTATCTTCAAACATTAATAGATTAAATATGTTACCTATACAAATATATTGCCGCCATTTCATTCCTCTACAACTATTTTTTCGTGATGTTGGGATTTTTTTTCCGTCAGTGTAGGTCCAGATGTCAGGTAGTTGTTGGAATGGCACTGCGTGCATTCCGATGCCAATTTCCCTTGAAGTTGAACTATGCCGCGTGGTGTGCAATTGTCTGAACGCGAAAAAGGTTTAATCGAAGCGTATCATCGATGTGGAAAAGTTGTTAGGGAAATTGCATGAGTGATTGGGAGATCTCATAATGTTGTTGGTAATTTCCTGCGTAATAGAGCAACAAATGGGACGGTTAAACGTCCCGAACGTCCTTCAATGCTATCTGTAAGGGGTAAACATAACATTGTCAGAGCAGCATCGAATTCTTCGCTATCTACGACGGAGAACTGGTGGAGGGGCAACCCCAAAGTCAATTCGGAAACCGCTCGGCGGGTTATAAGGTCGAACCTTTACATTGCAGAGCAAAATTGCAGAAAGCACTGTATTTAAAACTCATTCACAAACAGAGACGACTGAAATTTGCTCGTAAAAACATGGGCAGAGATTGGTGCAAGGTAAGACAGTTTTCTCTTGTTTTCATTGAATTAATTTGTTTTATTTTTGTGGATCCCAGTGTCTAATTATTGCTATATGTATCTCTAGGTCATGTTCAGTGATGAGAAAAAGTTCAAACTAGACGGTCCGGATGGATTTAATTCCTACTGGCACGATCTGTGGAAAGAGCCGAAGTTCTTGTCCAAGAGAAATTTTGGAGAGGTGAGTTGCATGGTTTGGGGAGCCTATAGGGCTCGTGAAACTGTTTCCTTAGAATTTGTGTCAACCAAAATGAAAGGCGCTTCATATCAAGCTATTCAAAAAACCCTTTTGCCGTATTTACGTAGATTTCGCCGAAATCGTCCCATTTATCAGCAAGACAACCCAGCTATCCACGTCAGCAGCAGCACTAAACAATGGTTAGCGGCTCAGAACGTTGAGGTACTGGACTGGCCAGCTTGTTCGCCTGACTGTAACCCTATGAAAAGTGTTTGGGGACACCGTGTTCGCGAAATATTTGCCAATAACGTGACTTACGGTTATGTTGCACAATTACAACGAGCTATTCACAATGCGTGGACTAATTTGGACCTTACAACCTACAAAAACCTTGCTAACAGTATAAAACACAGAATTTTCAGTCTAATTCAGAAAAACGTTGGTCTCATTAATTATTAGTGTGCATGGACCTATATTTATGTGTAAGACCACATAAGGACTTTTTTCACTTTTCCTTCATAAAACAATAAAATAGAACTGTTTATTACATTTCGTTGCAGTTTATGCGTGTGTGTGAGATGGACAAAACTAGTAATTACATTAAAAACGTTCTCCGTGTGCCTGGTTTGAGGTGAATTATGGTGAACCTACACTGAAGAGCAATTGAATTAGAGATACCTATCTAGTAACGTGTAGCACCACCTTTCGCCCTGATGACGGCGGCGATTCGTCTCGGCATGGACTCGACAAGACACCGGAAGCGTTGGGAAGCCATACGGATCCACTTCCCCTGAACAAGCTCCCACAGTTCACGAAGATTTGATGGAGGGGGTCAGAGCCTTGAACATCTCTCTCGATGGCATCCCAGATGTGCTCGATAGGATTGAGGTCAGGTGACCTAGCTGGCCAAGGAAGTGAGGTCACGTTTGTGGAGTGTTCATCCAACCATTCGGATACAATTCGGGAGCGATGACACGGTGCATTGTCTTGTTGCAGGATGAGGTCCCCAGTGGGATGTTGAAGACGCACAAACGGGAGCAAATGGTCGTCCAGGATATCCCGGTAACGCTGACCTGTGAGGGACGATGTCACACGTACCAGGGGTCCCATTTCAGTCCACGTAAACAGTCCCTAGACGAGAATGCCTCCCCCACCAGCTTCAAGAGTACCCTGCTGGCAAAAAGGATCCATCGCTTCATGTGGTTTGCGCCGTACTCGTATCCTGCCATCCGCATGTACCAACGTGAATCTCGACTCATCAGTCCAGGCAACATTTTCTGCATGTCTAGGGTCCAGTGGCGATGTTCCCGAGCCCATACTAATCTTTGCACCCTGTGATGTGCGGTCAGCAGCGGTACCCTCGTGGGACGATGGCTTCTGTACCCCATAGCGAGGAGATGGTTCTGGATGGTATGGCTGCTTACAAGTTTTTGTCCACCAGCGTTAAATTGTCGAGTGATTTCTTGCACTGTGGCCCGTCTATCCGCTGTTACAATGCGAGCTATCCGACGATGACCCCGCTCATCCACACGCTGTTGTTCACGGCAGTTGGGCCCTTGCAGGGATGGTTTTACCGGATTCGATGTACTCACGGTTCACCCGTGACACAGTGGCTCGTGAAAATCCCAGTACCTACACGACTTCCGAGATGGAGTGACCCATTCGTCGGGCCCCGACAATTTGCCCACGATCAAATGCGCTTAGATCCTTCGTCTTAGCCATACTGCGTCCGACTCTTACTGATTCCCGTCGCATCACTCCTTATATTGTCGGAACGCTGCATACGTCATGTCGTTTCCGTTTACAGGGCTGCCCACAGCGCCACATTTCCATAACGCCAGCTGTCTCTAATTCAATTGCTCTTCAGTGTATACCTCTGTGGAGCACTGTAGACGTAGTGCTTTTCATTTACTGATATCAGCTAGAAACATTTGATTCATAAATTGGTCACTGAAACTTGTTTACCGTTCGACTGAGCACAACAAAACTTAGGCTTTGTTAATTTCAGTAACTAAAGAGTGTTACATTGAGAAAACATTTATTTCATCACTTATACATTGATGAAACTTCGATTTTAATGTACTGTTATTCTTACACTGAACCCCATAAAAGAACATTTTTTATCAATTGCTGGTCTCTGAAATTTTGACGCAGGCGTACTCTTCTGCTTTCTGAGCCCAGTTAAAGAACTTACGGAGGGCGATTAATAGGTTTAAGGCTCAAATACGAGTATGATGCAAGAATGTTGACAGTGCTTGTCAGTGTTGCATCGTCTCCCAGTAGCATAAAAATGAAAAGGAAGTCAGTTGTTTGTTGTAGTTAAGCATCTTGAATGCTATTTCAGGTAAAACTGTACATGTGAAGCCCATCTGGCAGTACTTGATTTTTTAGCGATAGCAGAAATTGTGACGGCCAGTATTCACAAATCTATGGGCAGTCTGTGGAGTTTCTACACCACCATTTGCTTTCTGAGTCCAGTTAAAGAACTTATTTTTCAGGGTTCTTTATCGCAGTTACTAAAACAGTGGAACACTTTTGAGTGACGATGAACTTCTCCTGGAAAACTACAGGTTCATGGTTATACTTATATATGTTTGGCATAGAACTTACTGAACCACCCTGTAAATTCACCATTTTATCATTACTTGTGACTGAAGATACAAACATGAGATGTAATACCAACGAGGGAACAGTCATTTCGTCAGTAAACATAAACTTGATTTACGTAGATCATTTGTTTATCCTATTTTTTTGGTAACTGGAATGTAACATAGGCGCTTTGCTCTTTCGACATACCTAGGAAGAGTATTGAAGTTTGATATTTTATCAGCTACTTATCACCAAAGCCTGTGATAGACTTGCAATTTTTCTTTTGCTGACGCCAGGGAGTAATTTTTCCGAACACCTTGAGGACGGAAGTGTCTCGGATTTCAATTTGTTTTCGGTTTTTGGAGTATTTTCATAAGCTATACCTATATAATGACATAGCTTGGGAATAGAACCAAGTCAAAATACTAAATCCATTTATATTTCAAGAAATTCAAGTCATTCGCAAAGAACGAATCTGTAAACTGAGTCGTTCGCGAAAGATTTTTTAATAAAAAGAATGGATTTTTTAATAAAAGAATAGCGGATTTCCTCAAATAATCAGTCAGACTTACTTTTTATTAGATATCAGATGTTCACCAAGGTGTCTTGATGAGTTTCATGTTCTCGTCAGAAAACGTAACCTTAATCAGAAGTGTAAAAAGTGCAATAAATTTCATGAACGTTTTGAAACCAGCTTATCTAAAAACTAAGAAAAAAATTCCGTAAAATTTAAAAATACATTTAAACTGGAAGTCATTCACTATGGAAGACTCAATGAATGACACAAACTGATTCGACTCAGAATCAGTTCGCGAGAGCCATTTCCTGAGGAAACAGTTTACCGGAAGTTTCAACGAACGACACAAACGGATCCGACTAAGAATCGATTCGCCATAGTCATTCCATGCGGAAATCGTTCACGAGAACTGTCGACGAACGAATTGTATTAGTGAGTCAAATCGAAAGAATCGATTCTTTCAAAATCAATTGGTTTGCCGACCGCTACAACAGATCAGCACCTACGGTATCTGACGTCACGTGCCGTAACCGTCGGGTGCACAGAGATCTGCACAACGCCAGAGAACCTTCTCAGAGTCTTCTGGAATTTTTCATTTGTGACGCCATGTCGGTCCTCAAAAAAAAAAAACGTTTCGGATGTTGGAGGTTTTCGGTTTTGGGATTTTGGGATAAGGGATGCTCAACTCGTGTATATGTTCCTTTACATCTTATGAATAAATAAAATTTATTATGGCAAGGTAGTAGAATTGCAGACATTTCAAGATAATCGTAAATGTTTATTGTACTTTTGAAACTGAGTTTACAGAAACAGAAAAATTAATTTTTGAGTCAGTCGTTTATTTTGGTGAAGAGACATGGTGGCTCTTGATGATCCACTTGCACTGAGCTTCATCAGTGCGGTGAAAAGAACTGTACGAAATAGAAAACCGTTCTTTACAATAATCCAGAAAAGTTGCATTAGCTGAAGTTGAAGTTCAGAGCTATTTCAACCATTGGCTTTCATTAAGTTAAGATTATTTCAAACTTCGGAAGAATGCTCGATAACTTGTAACCGTTTTAAGGATAGTCATGTTTAAATACCTATAGTAGAAAGCAAACAAGTCGAAGGTATTTCAGGATTAGATATATGTTTGCTGATTAATCTTCTGGTCTGATTCATTCCCTACCCTGGAGCCAGTTACTCGAAATTAGAGATTAACGAAATTTACAGGCCTTGTATGCTCGTGGGAGTTATTATGGTCCCACCACAAACAAAATGAAGGAATATAAAAAATAAAATATTTAACGAGAATGATTCCATTGAATACACTATGGTTTACTCATGTGTGTATTACTGTCATTCTGGGCAGCGAAAGCGAGTATCGTACAGTTTTTTGACTCTTAAAAAATACCTTATAATTAGCTGGAATAGTGAACTTAGGTAAGATTATGGCCATTATCACATGTTTACTTCTCCAAATATTGTTCTTGAACGATTGCTTCCTTTCTTTTTTTTTCCACCATCAATTGTAGAAAAATAATGAAAAACACTTTTTTTCATCAAAACATTATAAAAACGCACTGAATGAAAGCTTTTCTTTTCTTTAGTAACGCAATTATTGATTTTAGCTGGCAACACAATTGGGATTATTAATATCATTAATTAATGTCATAAAAACTAATGCTTAACTGTTCTCTGTAAAAACCGCTTTTAAGTGAAAACAATAATTATGGCAGTTTATGGTATAAAAATCGGTTTCTTTTTTTTTTTCTCCTAATTACAGCCCTTTCCTGAAACTCATTAATAATGTAAACGGCTGGTAAGCGATTTCTTTTGTTAGAAGTGATGATGGGAAGGTATTAGCAACAACTGTGCCACCGGAAAAATATGAATATTTAGTTAGCAGTTTTCAAACCCTTCGTGCGGCCGTAGATAAAGCCCCATGTGGCCGTAGATAAAGTTCTGCGAGGATGTAAGTGAATATTTTGCTATTCATGCGGATAGCAGATAAAAGCTGATGATATGAAAACGCGAAAGAAGATAACTTACGTCGGTCGTTCTGCGGGGAAAGAAATAAAAATAATTCTGCAGAGCCATATATTTTAGAAACAGCACGACTGAAATAAATACACAAAAAGTTGTTTATTGATCAAATATGTACGATTTTTCTACAGTCGTAGCTACAACACCGGTGGAAAAACAACGTCCCTCAACTTACACAGATTTCGAAAAATATAGCAGCACTAAAATCAAGAAAGAATAATGAGATCTTTTTTTTAAAATAGTTTCAAACACTATACCGTAGACAAGTTTAATTTAACAAACCATATTTAAAACATTCAAACCAAAAGAGGGAAATTTCACAGATTATATTGCTCTGTTAAATGTTTGTATTTATACGCGACCATAGGTAACAAGTTTTAAAGAGCGCCTGCCCCAATAGATGATGGCTTTAATTACACTGACGGAAAAAAATCCCAACACCACGAAAAAATAGTTGTAGAGGAATGAAATGGCGGCAATACATGTGTATAGGTAACTAATTTAATCGATTAAGGTTTCAAGATCACAGCTTATTGTAAGCGCGAGAAGAGCCATTTTAAATGTGAAATGCTGGTACATTAATAACCGGTGTAACCGCCAGAATGTTGAATGCAAGCACGCAATCGTTCATGCATTGTGGCGTACAGATGCTGGATGTCAGTTTGGAGGATGGAGTTCCATGCCTGTTGCACTTGGTCGGTCAATACAGGGACGGTTAATGCTGGTTGGGGGTGACGCTGGAGTTGTCGTCCAATGATGTCCCATACGTGCTCGATTGGTGAAAGATCTGGTGATCTAGCAGGCCACGGCAACATGTCGACACTCTGTAGAGCATGTTGGGTTACAACAGCGGTATACGGGCGAGCGTTATCCTGTTGGAAAACACCCCTGGAATGCTGTTCATGAATGGCAGCACAACAGGTTGAATCACCAGACCGACGTACAACCGTGCCGTCTGGGTGCGTGGGATAACCACGAGAGTGCTCCTGCTGTCATATGAAATTGCTCCCCAGACCATAACTCCAGGTGTAGGTCCAGTGTGTCTCGGCCGCAGACAGGTTGGTTGCAGGCGCTCACCTGGCCTCCTTCTAACCAACACACGGCCATCACTGGCACCCAGGCAGAACCGGCTTTCATCAGAAAACACAACAGATCTCCACTCCGTCCTCCAATGAGCTCTAGCTTGACACCAATGACGTCGCAAACTGCAGTGGTTTGGAGTAAGTGGAATGCACGCTACAGGGCGTCTGGCTCGGAGCTGTCCTTCAAGTAACCGATTTGTAACAGTTCGTTGTGTCACTGTGGTGGCAACTGCAGCTCGAATTGCTGCCGCAGACGCAGTACGATGCGCCACGGCCATACGCCGTACACGGCGGTCTTCCCTCTCAGTAGTGCCACGTGGCCGGCCGGAACCCGGTCTTCCCTCTCAGTAGTGCCACGTGGCCGGCCGGAACCCGGTCTTCTTGAGGCAGTACTTTCCCTTGACCACCGTTGCCAACAATCATGCAGAGTGGCTACATTCCTGCCAAGTCGTTCTGCAATACTGCGGAAAGAAAATCCGCCTTCTCGTAGCCCTCTTCCACGACCTCGTTCAAACTCCGTGAGCTGCTGATAAGGGCTTCTTCGTCTTCTTAAAGGTATTCTTGACTATTATCAACACCCTACGTCGAATCTCAACGATAACTAACGCTCACGAACGTTACAGCGCGTATTTACAGCAAACCTGCTTTGCATGTTCCGAATGGCGCTACTAGCGCCACACGTATGCGCCGAGCGCGAAATTTGCATAGACGTCATCTTACAGATGTACTCTCACCCCTACCAACTGTCGTTTATCTAACACAACCCCTTCTTGGTGATGGGACTTTTTTTCCGTCAGTGTATTTTGAAATGTTCGCATGGAAGATTTTCACTCACCTTGAACAAGTTATTTCAATACGTGACATTTACTTGCAATGAAATTATACTTTGTTGCTACCGAAGAGTCACTTGATCAAAAAGTTCATTTCACCGAAAGGTTTCTTTAACCTAAAAGTTCATTTCATCGAAAGGTCATTTCACCGAAGGGTCAGTTTATCGAAAACTTTGGATTTCATTACAGGATCTGTTGAAGCATGGTGCAAGTTCGGCAGGCAGACCAACGAAACGTTAGGGGATCATACTCAAATTGCACTTGTGATTTCTCCGTGTCACAGAGAACGGAAAGATTTAGTTTAAGTCCGTAGGCCTTGGCTTAGGCCTTTTTAGCAAATTTTTATCATGTTCATAAGATTTACATAAAAGTCAAGTTCAGTGCTCATGTTTATAATGTTTGCTTAAAAAGTACAATTAATAATGCTGCACAGTTTTTCAGGCAAAAACAATCAATTTTAGGTCCCTAGGCCTTGGCTTAGGCCTTTTTACCCAATTTTAATCGTGCGAACTCATGTTCATAAGGTTTACATAAAAAGTCGAATTAATAATGTTGCACATTTTTTCAGGCAAAAAGAATCAAGTTTAGGGCCCTAGGTCTCGGCTTAGGCCTTTTTATCAAATTTTAACCGTGCGTGCTCATGTTTATAAGATTTACATAGAATGTTACTTTACATTTTATGTAATGCTTATGAATATGAGTAGGGTTAAAATCTTTTAAAATGGCCCGTATCTAGGCCTACGGTCAAAAAATTAATGTTTTGTGGTTGAGTAAAAGTGGAACATTATACTTGATTTGCTATGCAACCCTTATGAATACGAGCTCGGAGGATTAAAATTTGACAAAAAGGCACAGATTTAGGCCTTATAATTAATGTTATTATATTTTGAAAAACCAACTCATGGGGAGGTGTTTCATAGAAATTAAAAGTGTATTTTTTATACAATACAATAATATTTAGGTGGCTAGTTTTTCAAAAACCCGCACCACACTCCAACATATCTCTAACAACAAAATTCTAAGTTTCCGATAAACTGACCATTCGGTGAAATGATCTTTCGATATAAGGAATGTTTAGGTAAATTAATCCTTCGGTGAAATGAACTTTTCGATCCAATGTCCTTTCGATGAAATGAACTTTTAGGTGAAGAGATTTTTCGGTGAAATGAACTTTTCGGTCAAGTGACCCTTCGGTGAAACGTACCTTTTGATCAAGTGATTTTCGGTCAAGTGACCTTTCGATCAAGTGAACGATACCCGAGCAGAACGTGTGAACACACGGAATTCCTCATTCTTAACAGGTGGCAGGGAGCTGATCACGTTATCCGTGTACACTCTTATCTCAGAGAAGTCTGAAATAATAATCAACTTTTTCTTTTCTACGCATGACAGCAATCAATGTGTGCAAATACTGCGAGACGTAGTCACGATTTATTTCCCCGCACGGGGATAACTGGTTTTCCAGTTATTTGGGGAGCGGCGCCCCCACGGCCCGAGCTGACCTTGTGACTGGTCAACATCTGATGTCATGCCACCGCTTGTTTGTTTTTTGTTTCGGTGCTGTTGGTGTTTGCAGGGACGGCTGTTCATCCAGCTGTTGGGGAGTCGCGGCCCCACGATCCCGAGCTGGTCTTGTGTCTCGCTTTTTCGTTTTTATTTATTTTCTCCACTGGCTAGTTGCCCGTGTTGTGTTCTCTACCTAATCTCTACCACGTTATGTACTAACACCCCGGTCTTGTGGTTTTGTTACCCTCCACCACTAACTGATTTATATTAACCGCTCAGTTCGTAGGTTGCTGAGATTCCGTTTAGGTTCCCTGCCAGGATTTGTCTTCTTTGGATTTCTTTTTTTTTTCCTTTTAGCTGGTTTGGGTGCTAGACCTACCTGCATGTTTGCCGCGTGCGGAGACCCGTGAGGCGGAAATGGGATGTCTGGCGGCTGAGGTCGCAGGAGACCGGTTAAGTGCCTGCTGTGTACCAACACTCCTCTTCGACCCCGGCTTCGCTGTAAACGGGAGGCTAGGGACTAACCCACCTCTAGTCAGAAGTCTTGTACCAAGTTGTGTACAGGGCTTTAGCGGCTTTTTTGTCGTATGGCACGGCAGGGTGAGCCCGGGGGCTGTGGGATCATGCCAAAGGCGTTGGCATGACGGTACCCGGAGGCCGAAGTGTCCGCCGAGTGCGTGTGATCACAGCCAACGGACTATATCTGCAACGTATAAGCTCCAGAACTGTGTCCAGCGTCATTTTCTTGGCTTGCAGACCTCCAGTTCTCCCTTGTAGGGCTCGGTGGTGGGTGGAGTAGTCTGCAGACGAATCTTCCTCCTTTTTTTCCATGGGTAAAAAGAACAAAAACTCCAAATTTAAGTCAAATGACAAAATGATAGTTGACAACGACTGTCCTTCGTCTTCTCAACCTACCAAGTCTCATACCCTTAAACGGTCTTTAGACCTTGACTCTGACCAAGAATGTGGAACCTCTTCTTCGGCGGCTGTACCAGTCGCTCCGAAGCGTCGTCTCCCCTCAATTGTTGTGACTACGCATGCTACTCACTTGCTTGTAGAATCCATCGATCCGCATGAGAGACTGTCCACCAGATCTCCCTTTTTCATTTCTAAAGCTTTGGACGCTGCGGTTGGCCCCTTGAAGTCTGTGAGGAAGCTTCGCTCTGGGGACCTGCTTGTCCAAACTTGCAGTGTTTCTCAGAGTAACACTTTTCTGAACCTCACTAGTCTTCAAGGCATTCCTGTAAAAGTGACACCTCACCCGTTTCTTAACACCTCTCGGGGTGTTATTTCGGAGTTTGATCTCTTGCCATGCAGTGAAGACGAATTCGTGACTGAACTTGCTGATCAAGGTGTTATTGCTGCACGTCGTATGATGTTCCGGCGTGATGGTTCCATGATTAAGTCAAAAAATGTCATCTTGACTTTTAACTCCCCGAAAGTTCCGACCGAAATCAAGGCTGGCTACTTGGTCTGTGGAGTTCGCCCGTACATTCCCAGTCCTCTGCGCTGTTTCAGGTGCCAGAGGTACGGGCATTCACAACGTTTCTGTAAGAGTTCCGCTCGTTGCGCAAATTGTGGCTCCAGTGAACATGACGGGGAAGGTTGCACTTCTGCGGCCTGCTGTGTTAACTGCGGTGAGGCCCATGCAGCTTACTCCCGCAACTGTATGAAAATGGAAGGACGAGATGGCGATCCAGCGCCTCAAGACCCTGGAAGGCCTCTCGTACCCTGCTGCCAAGGCCAAGTTGGGTATTCCCAACACCCGCCAGCGTACTTTTGCCGCAGTTGTTCAGTCTCAGCCACAACCCGTGCAGCCCTTTGTTCCGCGCCCTGTAGCTCTCGCAGCGCTTGCCAAGCGATCTACAGCTGACCAAGCGACACAGGTGTTTTTCCCCGAGCTCGCGATTTTTCGACTACCTGATTCTGGGCCTTCTCTTTTGCAGCCGACCCTCTCTTCCAGTTTAAAGCAGAAAGCCTGCACGTGCGGACGACCCGGCCCTAAATCCGCAAAGGTGTGCAGTGTCCATCCAACTGTCTCGGCCTCAGCGAGGTCCCCACCCTCAACCAACATTATAGAGGAACATAGGGGGGAGGAGAGTGACAGTTCGTCCCCAGCCTCAAACAACATTGCAGAGGAACATGGGGGGAAGAGAGTGACAGTCTGTCCCCGCCCTCTGCCAGCATTGCAGAGGAGTGTGGGGAGGAGAGTGACTCATCCTTTGTGTAGTTGTGTTTAAAAAAAAAAAAAAATATATAATTATAATAGTAAATTAATAAATTTTTATATAAACCTAATTAACTACCTTGTCTTCACAGCTTTCATCATACTCTTTTTTCAACTTTTACCAAGCCTGTCTGCTCTTAATCATTTTCCACGTTTTTAAAAATCTGTGGCTGATAGTTCTTTGTCTGGCGCTCTTTGGCCAAACCTGGCCCTTGCGCCAATAAAATCCAACAACCAACCAACCAACCACGATTTATTTTTCCAACATATGTCACTAGACTTCATAATCGGAAAGGCCAAACACTTACCTAAAAGGTATTGGCTTCATTCCTTCTATACACTTCGTGCACATTAACGAGAACATTTTGTTATGCAGCTGGCCTTTTAAGGTTGAAACTTTCATCATATCTGCTCTCAAGTTGTTGTTGTTACTATAATTCTTCAGGTCATGAAACATTCATATTTTCATTCACAGGACACTAAAAAACGCTGAATTCTGACTGCTATTTGACATGCGTGATATCTCGTCAACACTAGACGCATATTCGCTATTATGTGAGTGTTGTCGACCTTCATTACGCCCCCTGTTTTTAATCCTATTTCTTTCCTTCCTTCACTCCTCCCTCAGCAACTTGCCTTTAAAAATTCACAATTCTAAAAACGGTACTCTATTCCAAAACACATACCCATACACCTAATAAATAGTCACTTACATCACACCCATATTCGATTCAATACCTATTTCACAACGTACAATTTACATACCTCAAACTAACACATTTACGTACATACTATACTGTGCAAATTAATTGGGACAAAGTAAAAAATCACTCTTGTTTCCAAAACTATGCCTTTATATCATTCTATGCCTTGATATACACTGATAAATACCTGTATTAGTATGACCTCCTTTAGCAGAAATGACCTCTTTAATTCGTTTTGGCATTGACTCCACTAATTGAGTGCACATATTTTTGACTTCATAATCGTGGAACCACACTTTTATAGCATTCGTTATCATGCGTTCTTTGGTTGTAGAGTCCATTTTACCTAAACGTCTCTTCAAAATATTCCACAAGTTTTCTATGGGATTTAAGTTTGATGAATTTCCAGGCCAATCAAGCAAATGAATTTGATTTTACAGCATGAAATTCTTGACCAATTTCGAATTGTGACATGAGGCCAAGTCATGTTGAAATGTCCCGTCAAAAGTTTGCGAGAATGGAACAATCCTACGTTGTAATATTTCTACGTACTTGGCTGAATTCATCATACCTTGAACAGGAACTAAGTTTCCAGTGCCATTTGATGTGAAAAAATCCCAAAATATCTGTTTCAGGGGTGTTTTACAGTTTGTTTGACATGCTCAGGTCTCTTAAAGGTTCACAGTTGCTTCGTATAACGACATTTGCTTGGTAACCTTACACAATTAAATGAGTTTCATCACTAAAAATTACCTTTTTCCAGTCGGCAGCAGCCTATGATTTATATTTTTTGGCCCATACTAAACGCTTTATCTTCATTTTCGCATTCAAATATTGCTTTTTCGTTGGTCTTCTTGCCTTCCGGCCAACTTCCAAAAGCCTACGGCGTACAGTTGAATCACTAACATCACAACCACTAGCCAATAAATCTCTTTGAAAGACGGTGCTTGTTTTTTTTTTTGGATTCATTTTACTATTTCTGATTAGATATTTATAGGTTCGTGGAGTTGTTTTTCGTTTTCTTCCACATTTACCTTTCCTTTTTGGAGACGATGATCCAGATGCATTGTATCGCGTAAGCAGTCTTGATACACTTGATTTGCTTACACCAACTGCAGAAGCGATATCTCTCACTGACATAGAAGTGTGATCCTTCAAAGCAATTATTTTTGCACGCTTCCTTAGCGAAATATCCATTTTTCAATACACGAAAGCAACACGTACTCACAGAGAGCAAACACTAACATCCACCTGTCACACACGAAAGCTCACAACTGAAGCTGAAGTGCCTATTTCCTGTTTAAAACCGGTCAACCCACATTCTTACTATCAAGTTCTAACAGTCACACCACCTCACAGCTGATAAAACCGGTTTACGTGGGTTTCCGACATCAACTGGCGATCACATTACAATTCTGAGAATAAAATAGCTTGTCCCAAATAATT
The DNA here is from genome assembly GCA_039090855.1 of Macrothele yani. NCBI lineage: Eukaryota > Metazoa > Arthropoda > Arachnida > Araneae > Macrothelidae > Macrothele > Macrothele yani. The sequence goes on along the minus strand of CM077023.1, from coordinate 121,482,377 downwards.
TGCACGGTATAGTACATACAACACATTCATACACTCAATTTAAACCCACTATCTACATAATTACACTATTTACATTTTACGGCAGTCAAACCACTGTCAACTGTGATTTACGTAGCGTTCCATTTGCCTCATACCTCGTAAATACCCTGCAGCAAACCCTAACCTCATTCGGCCAGTCACAAACAATCCTAAGCACTTTCAACAGCAACGCTGTTGAAAGTGCTTGCGTATCCCTCTGCTCTGCTAACCACAGATCAAGTGAGCAAATTCATCAAGGTTCCGGCTTCAGTCGCAAACTCCGCATCGTTGTATCTCTGGCGCCATCTATTGTCAGTGCTGTTCTCTTTTTTTTTTTCCTTTCATTGTTGTTCTACTTTAATTAAGGCTTTCCAATGGTCATTGAAGTTGTTTGGGTCGTTAATATTACAAACTCTTGATCTGTTTCTTTTTTGCCGATTAACACCGATTCTGCAACTCTCAACTGCCTTTCATGAAAGGCAAGGTTTGCTGCGGAGCTCCAGCTGGGTAGGTCCTCGACCATTCTCCTATAACCCCGATCTGTCGCCCTGCGACTACCACATCTTCGGGCCACTGAAAAAAGCTCTCAAGAGCCGCCGGTTCGCCAACGACGCTGAGGTGCGGGACGCCGGTGAAGACTGGTTCCACAGCCAACCACGGACGTTCTTCGCTCAGGGTATCCACAATCTCCTGCCGCGTTGGGACACTTACTTGAACCGACAAGGCGACTATGTGTAGCGGGTATGTAGCCCACGTATCACTCTTACTTCCTGTATGTTCACATATTGCAACCTATAAATTCTTACGGCAAAAAACCGACATCCTCAGTTTCGTTTGGGCGACCCTTATACTATGAGCACGTACGTTTTTTTTTTTTTTTTATTTAACAGATTTCGTGTTAGACAGCTGTGACTATAAGAACGGTGATTCTTGCACTTCCTACGATTTCTAGTGCTCAGTTTTTCGTTAGGCGGCACAAACGTATTTTTTAAGTTTTTCTAAAAGTCGAACAGGAAAAATTTGGTTTTTCACTGAGTGGATGGAAGCCAAAGCTTTATCAGTTGTTTCAAGGACGTTACTCCCACCGACTGCCGCCCCGGTGGCGCAGTGGTCTAAGGCGCTGGCCTCTGATCATTCGTCCGTAATGGGTCCGGGTTCGAATCCCGGTGTGGCATGGATGTTGTGTTTGTCTTACGGCACTGGCTCTCTCCCTTCCCTGGAACCAGTGACCCTAAATTAGGGACGGGCGACTGCTTATAGCCCATTGAGTTGCTCACGGTGGTCGTTAAACCTCCAATCAAAAAAAAAAATCCCACAGACTGGGATAAATTTTTTAAAGAAAATTCGGAGGACCTTAAGAGGGTGTGACGTGCCTGCACCGCAGAACGCACATGAGATAAAGGCAGATAGCAGTGAGAGCATATGTCCGCGTAGCTCAGTTGGCATAGCGGCTTACTCCGGAGTGAGGGGACCCGGATTCGATGCCCTGCGTGGATAAAGATGATGAAGAAATGAACTTCGTCATAAGGTGCAGATGCTGTGGGATTTAAAATAGATTTTATTTCACATTTTTACTTCCGAATACCCGATTGAAAAATTCTTTCTTTCTTTCCTTCGATACTATCTATTACGAAGACTATTTTGGGTACCATTTGTTTTTAGAGTAATGCTCAATTTTTCGCAAGAGGTTGTAAAGGTAAATTGCGATTTATCCGATATCTCTGCTTCTAAAAGTTCGACTTAAAAATTACTTTTTGCGTTGGATAGAATTTCTGGCGGAAAACTTTCTGCATATAGCTTCAAATTTTTGGGAAGAACGGTTTTGCCACTAGGTGACGTAAGTGTATATTTATGTTTCTGATGCATTTGCAGCAGTAGCTGCGCTTCCGAAAACTCGATCGAAAAATTTTCTTAGCGGTCCGATATTGCTCACCCAGTTAACCTTTTGTGCACATACATTCTGCATAAAATAATGCACATTTTTTCCGCCTGGAAGCGTAGATGTATAGCTTATGTTCCCCCATATCTCTACTTCTGACAGTCCGATTTGAAAACTTTCATTGTCAGACAGCGTAACTCATGCGAAATCTTTTGCATATAATTTGAAATTTTTCTTAAAGCACAAGTTCGCCACTAGAGCGCATAAGTCACGTTTCTGTTTACAGCATATTTACAGCAATTTGTACGCGTTAAAAAATCTGATTGAAAAAAATTCCGTTTTCGGCCAGGTACTACTAACTGAAAACCTTTATTCACGTTTTCTGCTCGAAATAATACACAATTACCCCTCTAGGGGATACAAATGTTAAATTTTTTTTCGATATATCTATTTCTAAAAGTCCAATTTAAAATACTCTTCCAACACCGGATACCATTTGCCTTTTGAAACATTTTGCACGCACTCGTAGATTTTTGTAGTTCACAGTTCTCACGCTATGGGGTGTTAGCGTGCATTTCTGTTTATAACTGTATCTTCGCTACTGAGAGTCCTATTGAAGAATTTCTTTTTTTCTGATTGTACGCCATTTGCTACACAGAATTTTGGAAACATTATCCTCTTTAAATAATGAACAGTTTTCCTTCTAGTGGGGCGTAAATGATGATACTTTTTCTCGCTATCCCTGCTCCTAGAAGACGTATTTGAAAAATACAGGGTGATTCATAAAGAAGTATACAGTTTCAACGCACAATAAAACAAGAACAACATTAGTTATTTTATGTTACCTGTAACAGAATTGTAGGGGAATGTTTCAAGTTTTTTTAGAGACAATCACAGATGTTCTATGTGTGCACCCTTAGTCCCACATCAAGCCAGAAATCCATTTCCGCCCAAACGCGAGGTAAGATATCTGAATCAAGTGCAGTGATAGCGGCTGTGATACGCTGTTTCAGCTCCGCTAGATCAACAGGAAGGGGAGGGGCGAATACCTTGTCCTTTACGTACCCCCACAGGAAAAGGTCACAAGGTGTTAAGTCAGGACTTCTGGGTGGCCATTGGGTCAGTGGCATGTTGTAGTCCGCGGCTCGTCCAATCTATCGGTGACGAAGATGTTCATCGAGATAATCTCACACGTCGCCTAACCAGTGCAGTGGTGCAACATCCAATTGGAGAATAAAGTTGCAGATAGATTTTCTGGTTGGAGGTTCTTTTCCGAATCGCGATCGAAAATGCCATTCCACAACAGTTACAGATTCCGTTTTGCACAATTCAAGAACACAAAACGCCTTCTCCACTGCACACGCTGCCATTTTGACTGACTGGTCACGTAACGCGCGCTACCGCCTACGTCCCTTACCTCACTAGCGGGGCACAAACTTTATATGTACATCTACCTAACGGTTCACAGTTATGGTCCGTGTCTTCAACTGTTACTGTTTTACAGCATCTGGAAACTGTATACTTCTTTATGAATCACCCTGTACTTTTTCTTAGCGTAACCTTTGCTATGAATAATAGTTTCCACGTGTTTTCTACTTTTCCATTCAAAATTTTGCCCCAGGGGACGTCAGCGTATATTTCTATGTGTGAAAGACATCATTCGATTCTAAAAATCCCTTAGAAAAATTCTTTTTTTGCAGGATACTTTTCTTTTCTTTTACATCCATTTTCTCCTTTAAGTAACTCACAGTTTTCCGCTAGGGCACGTAAAATTATAATACGTTATACTCTATACCTGTTCTTCTAAGTTTTCAATTTGAAAATCACTTTTGCCTTTAATATCTTCTACTCTGAGAAATTTCTATGCACAATTTGTAAATTTCCGTAACGCACTTTTCAGCCGCTAGTGTAAGTTGATGCTTTTATTTGTGATTATTTAACGATTGTTTAGCAGTGCGGTTATTTATTTATTTATTCTGCAAACTGGTTCCATTCATTGTGAATAACCCCGATCACACTGCGTATTTTAAATTATGCTAATTTTGCTCTAGGTGGTGCAAGCGTATTCTTTTTTTAAGTTGAATTTGTAGGTTCCCTAAGAATCTGCTTTGAAATACACAGTCGTGTAACATTATTGTGACCACCTCCTACTTTTGACGTCAACAGCGCGAAGCCAATGAGAGGAGGCACGTGTCGCGAGCTGCCTTAGAGGGTATACAGTATAACGCGTGATGTAGGCAATCTGAAAGCATATCACTCGTTGCTGTCTTGGATAAATGGAGCGATTTGTCAGATTTGCAAAAAGGGATGATTATCGGCTTTCGGGCCAAGTCTGGCAATATTTCTGAAACAGCGCAGTTTGTGAACTGTTCGCTTGCTCCTGTGGTTAAAGTGTATCGTGATTGGAGAAATGGCACCATTGCGAATAAGCGACGTGTAAACTGTGGAGCACCACTTGCCATTGACGTGAGAGGTGAACGTCGGCTGCGAAGGTGCGTGAGGGCCGATCGATACGCTTCAGTGGAGCAACTCATTGGCCAAATGAACCAAGGGGCTACAGAAAGTGTCTCTAAAACGACAGTTCAGCGAACCCTGCTGCGTATGGGGCTCCGATGCAGACGGATGGTCACTGGACCTATGCTAACGAAGGTGCATCGGCAGAAAAGGCTAACATTAGCAGGGCAGTATCGGAATTGGACCTCAGCTGATTGGCAAAGGATTGCCTTCTCCGATGAGTCATGTTTGTTTTCCGCTTCATCAAACGGATGGACGTCGGCGTATAAGGCGTGAAACATCGGAGAACAAACACTCTTCAACCATTGCTGGAAGAACACAAGTTGGTGGGGGCAGCATTATGGTCTGGGGAATGTTTTCGTGCTATTCTCTGGGTCCACTCATACCTGTGGAAAGCACTATGGACCGAATTCGTTATGAATCCATCCTTGCAGACCACGTACACCCATACATGCTGATTGTCTGCCCTGGGGTAGATGGGATCTTCCAACACGACAATGCAACGGGTCACACAGCTAGAAATGTCTGAGAGTGGTTGGAAGAGCACGAGGAAGACTTCAGAGTACTTCCCTGGCCCCCTAATTTCTCAGACTTAAACCCAATTGAGCATCTGCGGGACCACCTCGAACATGTTGTTCGCTCTATGGATCCTCCACCACGTACCCTCCAGCAGCTGTCAGATGCACTGCAGTCAGCATCGCTCCACACACCTGTGAACACCTTCCAGCACCTTATTGAGTCACTCCCAACCCGTCTAGCTGCTGTCCGCGCTGCACACGGCAGTTACTCTGGATATTAGCTGGTTGTCACAATAATGTGACTCGACCGTGTATTTGTTTCATGGCTGAAATAATTCAAAAGATGTGCTCAATAAAACCGAATGTTCGGTGAATATTCGGTTTTAATCATCGAATATTCACCTTTCTTGTTTGTACCTTTCAACCAAGGAAACATTACGTTCAAGGGTTATCCCATGAAAATGTTCCACATATTTACTTTGTTCTGAATCAGCTCAGGAATGCAACATTTCCTTTGAACTGCAGGAAAGTTGACACCTTCTTCTTTCGTAAGAATAGTGGAAAAGAAATAAGTCGAATTAATATCTGAGAATGCACACCACACACTTCTGAAGATCACACGAACCACACGGCAAATAACCAGTTTGCTTCCCCATAAACACACCATTACGGTTTTCATCAATTAGTGGAATTTTAACAGAAATTTAAATTTCTAATCACAGCGTAAATGAATAACTCAGAGTTCAGTACCTTTATAAAAATAAATGTACTGAATGCTGCATGATATAAAAATATAAACTTTAATATATTAGGCAGTATATATATATTTATAATGCATGATATAGAAATATAAACTTTAATAAGAAAAATAACAACAAAAGTGCCTTTCGAGCTCCGGATCTGAAAAGCAAAAAATGTTGAGCATTAAGTCGACTGATGCAATTATGTAAATATATTTCTTTCGCATGAAAAAATGCACAAGCCGTGTATGAGTGTAAATGTGTAGAGGTATCGTGGTTTAGTTCCCCTTGGGGCCAATTTACCTTTCACTTGATGTAATTAGCATTAACAGATCTGGAACTTCTGAAGAGTGGCAGATGGAAGAGAAGTGCAACAAAGCAGTCGTCCCAATTAGAAACTTCATTGTCGGAATTCCGAAAGGCTTGAAAGTGAGGTAGACTGAAAGAATAGAAGCCGTCTAATTACGCTAATAGGATACATAAAGATAAAAGCACGGGCCGAGAGCATTGTTGAATGAAAAAGTGTAATTTATTCCAGTGGCAAAAAAGAAAAGCTATTTTATTCTTGCTTAAATATAAAGGTCATCCAATAGAAGAAGAATGAATAAGAAGAAAATCTTGCAATTCCAAGATATCGAATTTCAGTGCTAAACAAATTGTTTAATTTGAATGGAAATTTTGAGCAGTATTACTTGTTTTCGACCTGAAGGAACATGTGAAAGATAAATGACAAGAAAATGTCTAGAATCAAGTAATTAAGAAAGAATAATTAAATTATTTGCCTGTCAGTGAGGGCTTTTTTATTTCTTTTTTTATTAGTACTTTCACATTGAAATTTGTTGAGTGGAAAGTATTTGTCTTGGGCGATAGCTCGGGACTGAGAATTCCACGTAGAAACGACGGATGCCTAGAGCATAATGGATGGAAAACTATTCCTGGTGAGCATAATTGAAGCACCCCTGACAACGGAGCGTGGAATTTGGAATTTTTAATTTCGAAAGTATGGCAGATATTGCCAAAATTTAAGAGAAGTTGCACAGTATTTCCTTTTTCTGTTTCGGAGTTTAACAACAACCATGAGCTTTTCCGAAGGTTATAAGCAGTCACCCGTTATCTTATATGTATATACGAAGTACAAGATACAAGAATTCTACCTTAGATGCACGATTAGAACTTGCAGGAGAAAATAAAGTGTTTATTAAAAGTTAAAAACAGCATGAGATCTTTCGTGACTGCTACAGCCACATCTTCAGATGGAAAGACCCGAATGCTCGGAATCCGACAGTTAAATACAGGAGCAAAAAACAGGTCGTTGCCACTAAATCCGAAGAAATACCCGATAACAGAGGAAAAACACAATCATATTAAGGCTACAAATATACATATAAACAATAATCTCCACTTCAATGTAGAACTGCTATATTAAGCAGCGATAATACTGTTGGTCACATATATTTTTTGTTTAAGTATGCAGGGTGGAGTAGCTAGGTCCATATAACGCTATGAAATACAAAAAAAAAAAAAAAATACGAACGTTAATGGTAAAAAAGTTTTTACTTACTCATAGTAATTTCGGCATTTTGTCACTGTTGCAATTCTCCTCTGCTCGTAGAACGGATATTTGCTTATTTTGATGAGATACTAGATCTGCCTGAACGGAAGATTCACGGATTAAAAGTACTATTTCAAGTTAAAATTCTATACCTTTGTATAGGTGTTTGCAAGGAATGATGATTAAAAATGAAAGTGTAAAACTCAAATGAATAATAAAAGCCAAATGAGGAAAGTTAAAACCCAAAGGAATAAAAGAGGTTCAAAGATCACAGGAGCGGAATGGCTAAAGTAGACCGAGGTGAACATAATGCCATAGATACCGCCACTAACAGCTTGCGCGTTGATACACAGTTGGTCTGCGACGACGAAGGTTGAAGGCAGAGCGATACAAGACATTACATCAGTCTTTCAAGAATCGTCGACTAGGACTTGGTGCCCACGTACAACTTGATGTTCCACTGAAGAAGGCAAAATTCTTGTCGAAACATGTTTGGGAAGTGTGTTGCGGTGGTGGGTTGAGTTTGGGTCCATCTTTTATTCCTTTGGGTTTTAACTTTCCTCATTTGGCTTTTATTATTCATTTGAGTTTTTAACTTTCATTTTTTAATCATCATTTCTTGCAAACACCTATACAAAGGTATAGAATTTTAACTTGAAATAGTACTTTTAATCCGTGAATCTTCCGTTCAGGCAGATCTAGTATCTCATCAAAATAAGCAAATGTCCGTTCTACGAGCAGAGGAATTGCAACAGTGACAAAATGCCGAAATTACTATGAGTAAGTAAAAAACCTTTTACCATTAATGTTCGGTTTTTTTTCATAGCGTTTTATGGACCTATCTACTCCATCCTGCATACTGAAACAAAAAATATACGCGACGAACAGTATTATCACTGCTTAATATAGCAGTTCTACATTGAAGTCTTTGGCCAAGTAATATCGCACCATACGTCTTTTTTTTTTTTTTTTTTTTGCGTATGGGAATATAAGAATAATCTCCACGGTTGATGTAAGATGGCAGAAAATTCATCATTACAACAAATATTAAAGTTTTGAAATATGTACATACTTTCAGTAAGCAGTAATGAGGTTCTGGAGGGTGGAACCGCAAGGATGGTAGTTTCGCTCCAAGTGGGAGAGTGGGAGCCTTTATTGACTAAGCGAGAGAGGGCTGTAGATTGTAAAGGCTCCCACTCTCCAACTTGGAGCGAGACTACCATCCTTGCGGTTCCACCCTCCAGAACCTTACTTACTGAAAGTATGCATATATTTCAAAACTTTAATATTTGCTGTAATGATGAACTTTCTGCCATCTTACATCAACCGTGGAGATTATTGTTTAGGAATAGAAGTCATGAACTTTAAGTTATATATATATGTTGCCTTAATATGATTGTGTTTTTCCTCTGTTATCGGGTATTTCTTCGGATTTAGTGGCAACGATCTGCTTTTTGCTCCTGTATTTAACCGTCGGATTCCGAGCACTCGGGTCTTTCCATCTGACGATGTGGCTGTAGCAGCCACGAAAGATCTCATGGTGTTTTTAACTTTTTAACTTTTAAAAAACACTTTATTTTCTCCTGCAAGTTCTAATCGTGCATCTAAGGCAGAATTCTTGTACTTCGTTTGATTTACTGCACGAATATTTTATTGCATTATATGGATATATGTGAATATCGGAAAATATCATGAAACAGTGACTTGAATCGTACAACTTAGAAAAAGAGCATTTTGTCTTCAGGGGAAGAAAGCACTTAACAGTTCCTTCGGGAAGACAGATCTGATAGTTGACCACCCACCCACCATTAGAGAACGACGCTCACCCCCTAACCACCTTTCGCCAACGCCATGAACAAGAAGTTATAAATCAATTGACAGCCACAGTCAGCTGTTCGCATTAGAGAATTTCCCCGACAGGTTTAAAACCTACTCTCCCCACTCTAACCGTGCCAATTACATATTGTTGCGTCATAGAACACACAATGCAGGTATTTTCCACCAAAGTGGAGAAAAAAAAGAGAATTCAGTCTTGTAGTTAGTAACGGGTGTGAGTAGAATATATTTTTCTACGGAATGTAACTAGAAGGTAAAAGAGCACAAACTTCAGGCGGGAATCATTGGGAAATCCTAAGTACCGATCTCCCCGCTGAAAGCAAAAAACATTTTACCAAATTAATATTTTCTTCTTCCACCCATACAGAAAATAGATTTTACGAGCGAGTTAATTCATTTGTTTTTAATTTACTCACTTGTTGTTCCTAAGGAATAGAAACCTGCGATTCTTCTGATATCAGATTGAACGCAGTCAACATTCAATCTCTTAGCATTCAATCCCGGTTAACCAATCCTGCCAACATAATCTAGCGGCTACGACGAAGTAAGCAAATCAAGCTAACAGTCCCTAATTTGAGGCCACTGGTGCCAGGGAAGGGAGAGACCAATGCCGTAAGGTAAACACATCACCTATGCCTCAACCGGGACTAGAACCCAGACCAATTGCGAATGGTCAGAAGCCAGCGGCCGCCTCACTGCAAACGCATCCTCACAAACACCAAAATCGGGTTAGTGACAGATGAGAACTACAACGAAAAGGACATCTAAAAGAAGCCTTCGATATCCTGGTGTGTGGCAAGCTGAGTTATAGTGTGGCCACACTATCTACCAAAAAAGTTACTTCGTGCCTAATCGATGTCATGCTGCTGATCCTTTGGTAAAAATATGCAGACGTCTCTGCAGCTGATTTGGGTCATGTAATAGGACAAGTCACCTAGTAACGTGCGGCGTCTACGTGACTGTAATATCTCTGTCCATTGTTCCTACCTACATATAGGTCAGTGTTCATCCAAGAGCAAGCTTAATACTGCTTTACTAACACGCTGAGTATTTCAGAATTAGGATTTTATAAGTAGGACGTCAACAAAACACAAGTGATACAGCTCAACTATCTGTAGCAAGATATCTGTTGGTTCGTTGCGAAACAGATGGTCTTCGATGCTGCAGTAGTCTTACTACACCTGCATGTAGTAGGACGTTCATTGGAATGAAGCTGTGTGGGAAAGTTGTACACAAGGTAGCTAACGTATTAGCCTACTTCCACGTCCTCTTCCAAGAAATCGGCACTTTATATGCCATTAGTCACGCGCAAGCTATAATGTTCATCCGCAATGCGATAGATGAAGCAACATTCATCCACAATGATGCGTTTAGCACAGATAACGAGCATTACTGGGCTGCCGACAAATTACTACTGCACCGTTACTATACAGAACCGGTGTGTTTACTAAATACGCACACCCGGTTCAGTAGTACACGAATGATTAGTAGAACACAAAGGGCAAACATATTTTTGGTCTCCACTTTTACGATGATTATCAGGATGGCGACCGACTCCTGCACATATTGAAGAACATATCTGAGCTACGTAGTTGCAAGGCTTGTGAATAAATTCAATGGATCTCCATCCCATTCAGGGACGTCGCTAGACTTTGAAATCAGGATGGGCAACGGGTGGGCGAGAATTAATTTTGATGGGGCAAGCTTGATAGCACTTTGTTTTACGAAACACTGAAAGAACGAATTTTTAATGACATCAAACAAAGATCTTCGCTCTTGCCACGTTTATAAGTGAGTCACGGAAAAATTCTCATTAGCTGCCACCGGGAGTCGAACCCAGGGTCTTCCAGTTACGCGCCGGATATGCTTCCGCTACACCACAGCGGCGCGTAACTGGAAGACCCTGGGTTCGACTCCCGGTGGCGGCCAATGAGAATTTTTCCGTGACTCACTTATAAACGTGGAAAGAGCGAAGATCTTTGTTTGATGTCCGCGGTCCACGTAAAATGCTTGTATTAATTTTTAATGTTTTTTTTTTCATTGAAATTTTAACGACCACTGTGAGCAACTTAATGGGCTGTAAGCAGTTGCCTGTCCCTAACTTAAGGTCACTGATTCCAGAGAAGGGAGAGAGCAGCTCGTGCCGTAAGACAAGCAGAGCATTCATTCCGCACTGCGATCCCAACCCGGACCCTTCTCGGACGAATGGTCATAAGCCAGCGCTTAGACCACTGCGCCACCGGTTTTAATGCTTTTTACTACCGGCTACAAAATAATTCGTGCAATCCCCACCCCTTCCACCTAAATACACAAACTGTACATACACGGATCTGCCTAGTTACGCCATTGGTGTAAGATAGAAGTGTTGGTAGAATGTCGCTTTCAACTTTTTGCTTGCTCTGAATGCCTTGTCTTAAATTGCTTTTCAAAACTTTGCATTTTTGCCTACGAAAATAGTCCTGTACGTGAACAATATATTTAAAAGAAAATGCAGTTTTTGTTTATTTAAATCAAATTTTAACGTGGTGCCACGCGGACACAACACCCCCCTAACTTATTTGCTTCCAGCCAGCGACGTTGCCTTGCCCTCCTCTCCTACGAAGCAGTCGTCAGTCAGCCACTTTCTGCACTTTCACTGTCTTGGGGCAGTCTTAAGAGCGCTAGTGTAGCTTTAGACTCCACTTTTCGTATTGGAATCCCCTATTTTGTAAAGAAAACAAGCAGAGCAATTGGTAGTGACCATCTCAGTGAATTGCTATCCACCCTCCTCATTCACCCCCTATACATACTAACATGAAAAAAAGGCTTATACTAAGGATTTAGAAAAGTGGAGAACAATTGAATTTTTTCATGACCCTGCGGATGATATTTCGATAACTTTTCTACGGAGAAGTATACGACTCACTTCCTAGGAAGAAATACGCAGAGCTACATGAAATAAAACACAAGACTTATTATTGACAAAGTGCAGATTACTTTTTAAAGTTAAATATACTGAAAATGGCATATTTTGAGCTGGGTGGGCGGCATCGTGGGGAGGACAAATTTCAGGGTGGGATGAAGCCCTCCCCCTCCCCCTGGCGACGTCCCTGATCCCATTGCATTCTGACTGCTCTTCCCTGATTGATAACTGCCTTGGAACGTTCGTGGATTAACTCTGAAAGTCCAGTGTCTTGGCCTCCACTTTCGCCTGCTCTGGTGGCTACGCACTTCCTGAAGGAATATATCAAGGCACTGATATATGCAACACACAGTTATACACTGAGGGGCCATTTTATTATGACCACCTGACAGTTTTAAGCAAATGAACTATGGATGCACGCTGTTGCCACCAGAGGGCGAGGCTAGTATAAAAAGGGAAAGCTTAGTGCTTGTGACAGTAGTAGAAGAGATTTTAGGGTGACGAGATGGGTAAAAAATGCGATTTGACGGACTTTCAACGTGGGATGATTGTAGGAGCTCGGAGCCATGGAGCGAGTACCACCGAAACCGCCGCAATGGTGAAATGTTCCAGAGCAGCTGTTGTTAAAGTGTTTAAAGACTGGGCTGTCAGCCAAAAAACTGAGTCTCTACGTGCAACGTGTAGTCGTCATCGACTAGTGACAGCTCGGGCGGAACGGAGAGTGTCCAGACTGGTAACAGACAACAGAAAGGCAACAGTGCAGCAAATAACAGACCATCTTAATCAAGGATCCCCTCAAATGAGATCTGCACGCACTGTTCGCCATACACTGCATCGCATGGGATATGGCAGCCGAAGGCCTGTTCGAACACCTTTGCTGTCTGCAGTTAACAAGAAGAAACGTCTCCAGTTCGCACAGGAGCACAAGGATTGGACAGTCGATAATTGGAAACAAATCATGTGGTCCGATGAATCAGGTTTTCAGTTGCACCATGCCGATGGCAGAGTGAGAATTTGGCGGAAACAGCACGAAAGCATTGACCCCAAATGCATTGCTACAACCCTTCCAGCTGGTGGAAGCAACGTTATGGTTTGGGGAATGTTTTCCTGGCATGCTTTGGGCCCTTTAATTAGTGTTGGTCGACATCTGACTGGCACATCATATCTAAACATCGTTGCGGACCAAGTGCATCCTGTCATGTGGATGGTTTATCCCATGACGATGGCTACTTTCAACAAGACAATGCGTCCAGCCATAGTACCCGTATTGTACAGGATTGGTTTCAGGAACATGCCGGTGAGTTTACTTTGCTTAGGTGGCCCCCACAATCTGCAGATCTCAATCCCATTGAGATTTTGTAGGATGAAGTTGAACGAGCCATCAGACAGGTGGATCCATAACCCTACAATCTCACACTCCTGGAAAGTGCTATTCATCAAGCCTGGTGTCAGATTCCACAAACCACCTATCAACATCTTGTGGAGTCCATGCCACGAAGAATCGACGCAGTATAAAAGGCAAAAGGTGGCCCAACGAAGTACTGAGGGTGTGGTCATAATAAAGTGGCCACTCAGTGTATTTGCAGGACTTTCAGTGACATATACTGTATATGACACCTGCGCATCAATGATGCTTCTTGACAATACCGTGCGGCGGAATGTCGTGTCCACCTCTCAATAGTGCATTGTAGCTTGTAGATGCCATTTTCACACAACACATATACGCACATAATACTGAGCACACGTGAAATCTCTTCGGTGTTACTGTAAGTGAAATCTTCTTACCCAATTCGTTTTAAATTGACACGACGTGCCCAATACTGTTTAGATTTAACCAAACGTTTATGTAAGTTCTATCTCCATATTTCGGTTTTCATTCAAAAGTAATTTGTGGCATAATCCTGCTACGCTGTTATTTTATATTTTTATTCTTTTTGTTTATATCGATTCCCAACAGCTTTAAAGCAGTATTTCACTTCCAGTACTCCAACAGCTTTCACTTCCAGTATTTCGCGCTGAGTTCTAATTACGAAAATTTCTTATTTGACATATTTCATTCTAAATGAGACTTCATTGATATAAAATTATAGCGTAAAACCTTCTTGCCGGTGAGGACATTCTAACCCACGCAGTGGCGGATCCAGAGCGGGCGACTGGGGCGTAAATGATTAACTTTGCATATTTTGTTTCTAGTTTAAAAAAAAATAACAATTAAACTTAGTACGGAGGATTGAAAATACTTATTACATTGATTTAGGTTCAGTAAAAAAAGAAAGAGAACGGAATAGAATAAAAAAGAGAGAGCGAGAGAGAGAGAGTTACCCTCAAGCGGTGTGAAAGAACTTTAGTGAAGATATAAAATCTTCACTAAAGTTCTTTCACACCGCTTGAAGGTAACACTGGACATGGCTCAACCGAGAGAACAAGCTGGATTCAGGAGTGGCTACAGCACTATAGATCATATCCACGTACTGAAAGAACTAATTGAAAGAGCGAGGGAATATGAACTTCCGTTGTGCATAGCTTTTACCGATTATGAAAAGGCCTTTGATTCAGTGAAACCATCAGCAGTTACAATGGCTTTGAAATCTTGCGGTATTGAAGATGCATACATTAATATTATTAATAACATCTATGAAAATGCAAGTGCAAAGATTCGGCTGTTTGAGAATACAGCACACATAAAAATTGGAAAGGGAGTGAGACAAGGTGACACCATATCTCCGAAGCTCTTTAATGCCACATTGGAAAATGTCTTTCAATCACTGAACTGGGAAAACAAAGGGATAAAGATTAATCGAGATTATTTAACTCACCTTCGTTTTGCTGATGACGTAGTCATTTTTGCAACTACCCCATCAGAGCTGCAGAGTATGATCCAGGAACTTGCTGACAAGAGTAAAGAAGTGGGATTAAAATTGAACTTTCAGAAGACAAAAGTGATGTACAATGCTTTTGCAAGAAATGAAGATTTATCGATTGATGGAGAAAAGATGGAGATAACAGACACGTACGTTTATCTTGGACAGCAGATATCAAGTGAGGGTCACATTGATGAAGAAATTAATCGGCGTACAAAACTTCCCTGGAGAGCTTTTGGAAGAAACAGCATAATTTTCAAGAGCAATATGCCATTATGTCTTAAAAGAAAAGTGTTTGATCAATGCATCCTTCCAGGCTTACGTATGGTGCAGAGACAAAGACCTTAACTAAAAGACATACAAAGGCTGCAGACAACTCAAGAAAACATGGAGAGGTGCATGCTTGGTGTAACCAGGAGAGATAAGAAGAGGAACTCATGGATCAGAAAAATGACAAGAGTGGAAGACATCATGATCAGAGTAAAATCCCTGAAATGGCAATGGGCTGGACATACTGCCAGAAGAACAGACCGTCGATGGACAGTCGAAATTTTATATTGGATTCCAAGGGACAGGAAAAGACCCAGAAGAAGACCACATGGGAGATGGGAGGATGAAATTCAAAAGTATGCGGGGGTAATATGGAGGAGACTGGCACAAGACAGACCGTTGCGGGAAAAATGGGGAGGCCTTCATCCAGCAGTGGATTGATAATGGTTGACAATGATATATATATATATATATATATATATATATATATCATCATCATCATTATGTATACTAACGTTATATATAAAAAACATTTCATAATGGCTCCTGCCCCCCCCCTCTTTGTTTTTGTACCCGAAAAACCAATCCTCTAGAGTAAACTTCTGGATCCGCCCCTGAACCCACATCTTCCCGCTTCGGAGCCGGCCATTCTCCCGCCTGAATTACATACCAACCATGGATTATCGCTGTAACTTGCTGTTTTGACTCTTCTGTCATCTCAGTGGTACGATGCATATATCACCCTCCTTAAGAAAGTCAACAGCACGAAGAGGTTTCGGGTCCACAGCAAACCTTGCTTGAAGTAGCTCACTGTAGAAGAAGGAATTCTAATTAATTCCAGACGATGAGTGGAAAAAGCATCAAACATTTTTCGAAGCGCTGAAGAATGATTTTTTTTTCATTAACACGAAGTTATGCCCGTTCTCCGAACGGTTTATCTATATTTTTTGAACATAAAATTAAAGAAAGGAAAAGTAATTAAGAGAAAGAAAAGTAATTTAAGGTCCGTAACTGTTTCACGATTTAGAACAGGGTCCTGACATAAATGCATACGATTTGACTTCAAGCGGATCAGGCTTTGGCGCCCTTTAATTTTAAATCAAAATTTCATGGAATTTTTACAGCATTTCAACGTTTCTAGCGTAATTATCTTGAAACCTATCATCATTTTGAACGGTAAAGTTAAGCCTCCTTTTTGAACTGTTTGGTTTTTAGACTTTTTTAGGTATTCGGACCTTAAGGACTAACAGCATGCCAATTTTTAGATATCAAGGTTATTGAGAAGTGGTCGAACAATTCGCAAAAAATTCAAACAGACAATGTTCCAAAGCCGCTATTTTGATTTTTGTTTTATTTCCGCACTCTCCTAGGTATTCGGACCTTAATACCTATGCCGCCCCGGTGGCGCAGTGGTCTAAGTTATGGCTTATGACCATTCGTTCGAGAAGGGTGCGGGTTCGAATCCCGGTGAGGCATGGACTTTGTGCTTGTCTTACGGCACTGACTATCTCCCTTTCCTAAAACCAGTGACCCTAAATTAGGGACGGGCGACTGCTTACAGTCCATCGAGTTGCTCACGATGGTCGTTAAACCTTCAATCAAAAAAAAAAAAAAAATATACCTATCAACATGACAATTTTCAAATCTCCAGGTCATGTAGAAGCGGTGGAAAATTTCACGTAGAGAAATGTTCCATAGCCACCATTTTTATTCTTATTTTATTTTGTGCCGGCCGAAAACGCCGAACTTTTGAAGCGTCGCTATGTCATTAAGCATTGCGTCATTACCAGTTTTATTGTAGCCTGTCCTTTCACCCAATGAGAAAATTGTGCTAAAAATAGCTGCGTCGCCATGGCAGCAGGTCACAGGACCAGAACTTTCCTGTGTGGTTACCGTTGAAGACAGAGGAAGAAGTTCGTTCCTTTCCTTTGCGTCTTTAAAAAATGCTTAAAAATCAGAAAATGATTTGAAATGATTTTTTCTTAAATTTTTTTTTAAAAAAGGGATGATAGCTGTGAGTTTATGCTGTAAAAATTGCAATGCGTTATGATTTATAGTTTGCCATATATCCGTTTTTTTAAATGGATCCCATCGCGAAATAGAGAATTTTGTGAAATTTAAAAATTTGATTTCTCGTAAACTGAATCGAAATTAAAAAAAAGGACGACATGGTGCAAAAATGCTGCCATGGCCCTACATGCCTACAAAGTTTCGTGGTTCTGTTGCTGTTAGTGTGTCCACGAACTGATAGCACTTTTTTGCTTACCTTAAATTTGAAATGCAATAGCACTTGAAGTATCGCCAGAATCGAAAACCGGTTTATTTCAGCGTGTTTTTCAAACAATTTTCTACAAACAATGTAAATTTCATATTTTTGTGTTCAATACTATTTGCGCTGCGAGCTAGGGAAAGCGCGAGTGTTCTGAAATGTTTTTTTAGAATAGAGAGATTCCAGACGATGTGTGGAAGTACATTTTTCTCGAACCTTAGGACCAGAAGATTAATTTTTCGTTCAGGTGCCAATATAGTATAAAATCTTTTTGCCGGTGGGGAATTCGAAACCACGTCTACCTGCTCTGAAGCCGGTGAACTACACCGATCTTAACTTATCGCTGCAACTTGCCGTTTTTACTCTTGCGTTACCTCAGTGGTACGTCACAAGTCCAGAATGCTGAATTTTCAGATTAAGAATTCAACCAATTCATATTATAGTATGTCTGACATTTCTTCAAATAGCATGCTATGTGACAATTTCGTTATAAATCGGATAACCTACCAGTCCAATTTCATTTACATTGTAGTTATTCCTGGTTAATAAGTCTTTTATCCCGAAATTGCAATCATCTTTGTTTGACAAATTCCGTTTAAATTGAATCTCTTTCATCGATTTCATTTAATATCAGTAAGGATGTCATTCACTGGAATTCGATCCTAAACACAAACATTTACATTTTAAAATCAAACAGTATAGTACGTATCTAATAGATTTCAGTTCATATCTAGCTGCTGTTTTTTCTGATGGTCACTTGAAATACGATGCCGTGAAATTTAAGGTTTAGTTCATACCATTCCGGATTACTATAGTACATGACAGATTTTGTCTCTAATTGAATCCCTCTGACCGATTATTTTAAAGATCGATAAGTTTTTATTTCTTTGAAAAAGTCCGAATTTCTAACTCTGATTCAGCTCATTCTGAGATTTCCCCGTATAAAATGTATCCAATCGGTTTCACTTTAAATCAATATTGTGAGACGAAATTTCTTTGAAAACCAACAAGAAATCTTACTATTAAGAGCGCATCCTAAAGTACAGGTTTCATGATCTTAGCTTCAGCTGTTCACGAGTTATGACATTTAAAAGATTGCTTGACACACTTCTATTTACATCGCTTTTAAAATAAAGCCAAAGACGAAGGCGAGGGAAGAATCGAGGTTTATATATGCACTGCTTAACACTGAAATTGCCCCATCCAGGTGTCTGGGTACCAGCATGCAAATTGGTACGCGTGTGCAGGCAGGCGGAATATGCGAATCATTCCAATATGCAACCGATCGCATGAGATGTGCGAGAAACTAATAAAGGCCAAAAACAGACAGTCGAAGACACGTCATGTCCCGTGTTCCAGGTCGCACGGAACAAAGCAACGGCGTGTTGGGGGCCGCTACAGCATATCCAAGCCCTGAAGACGCCTCTTGCACTGAGTCGCCAATCCTATCACCAGCTGGCGAGTTTGAGAGAAGAAGGATCGAAGGTTTCCGTCAATCTGGTTGGTCTACTTGCCGAATCGCTGCCCATGTGCATCAGGATGCCAGAACAGTTGGACGCTGTTGGCAACAATGGTTTCAAAACGGCACCTCCAGTCACCGTAGTTGGACCGGTGCAGTCAAGAGGACATCAGCATGCATATATCGGTTTATTAATCGCCAGGATATTAAGGAGCCTCAAGGTACTGAAGAGAGAATTGGACGGTCTGTACTACGAACATCCGCGTCACGAGCTGAACGATGAGCCGAAGATCGACTGCTATTGACCGTAGGTCATCGCCGAGCTTTGCTGAGTTGATATCGTAGCAGAGCTGTGTGGAGACAGGAATGGCACTATGTCGTGTTCAGCGATGAGTCCCATTTGTGCTTCGGTGCTGGCGATGGTCGAGTTCACGTCAGGCGACGATGTAGCCCCAGGGGTGATCTAGCTGTTGTCCGTGAGCAGGACACTGCTTGCCAATCAGGCATCCGCATAAGTGTGCCATTAGTTATGCTAGCTGGTCACCTCTGCTACGCAAAACAGGAACAGCGATAGCCCGAGGGTACGTGGACGACGTTTTATAGTCCGTGTTGTTGCCATTTCTGAGTGGTATCTCGGAGGCAGTTTTCCAGAAAGATAACGTTCGGGGACACAGCGCTAATATCTCCCGAGCATGCATACAAGGGTTCCATATGCTTCCATGCCCAGCGAGATTTCCGAGCCTATCACCCATCGAACATGTATGGGATGTCATTGGACGGCACTTGGAAGACTCTTTTCGGCCGCCCCGGAATTATGGGACCAGGTAAACGTAGCGCGGTCCCAGATACACCAGGGCACCGTTAGAGGGCTACATCACTTCATGCCATGTCTTGCGTTTGATTACATTGTACAACATGGTGGTCACAAAAAGTATTGACTGCTGTCACGTGATCCTACAATGTAGCCCGCCAAACTAATGTACTGCCTCGAAAATTAAATCATGTATCTTCCAAATCATATTCTGTCTCCGGTGATTTTCGGCTTATTTGGCTTACTCTTTCCGAGTGGGGCAATTTGAATGTCGAACTATGTATGCAACGTGTTACGGCGCTCTTTGTCCAAATGTGGTTTTTGCGCCAGAAATTTCCAATACATAAATAAAGAACAAAGCCAAAAACGGTTCCAATTTTCCGGTAAGAAGCAACCAGGTAAGAAATATTAAAGTTCAAATATGGCGAGAATGAATGCACTGATAAATACAAAAGAAAACTGTTTATGTAGTCGAGCAATAGTAAAATAAAAGAGTAAAGAAATAAGTAAACTGATGTTTGAAACCTGCTTTCAATTATACCAATGGAAGGTGATTTTAAAATTCTTATTTTCCATCAGTCAGAGACGAATGATTACACAGTATGAGTTTTACTAGTTACGTTCTTATATTTATATACAGTGAGTGGCCACTTTATTATGACCACCCCCTCAGTACTTCGTTGGGCCATCTTTTGCCTTTAATACTGCGTCGATTCTTCGTGGCATAGACTCCACGAGATGTTGATAGGTGGTTTGTGGGATCTGAGACCATACTTGATGAATAGCACTTTCCAGGAGTGTGAGATTGCAGGGTTGTGGATCCAGCTCTCTGATGGCTTGTTCAACTTTATCCCACAAATTCTCAATGGGGTTGAGATCTGGAGATTGCGGCGGCCACCTAAGCAAAGTAAACTCACCGGCATGTTCTTGAAACCAATCCCGTACAATACGAGCACTATGGCAGGACGCAATATCTTGTTGAAAGTAGCCATCGCCATTGGGATACACCATCTACATGACAGGATGCACTTGGTCCGCAACGATGTTTAAATGTGATATGCCAGTCAGACGTTGATCAACACGAATTAAAGGGCCCAAAGCATGCCAGGAAAACATTCCCCAAACCATAACGTTGCCTCCACCAGCTTGAAGGGTTGTAGCAATGCATTTAGGGTCCATGCTTTTGTGCTGTTTCCGCCAAATGCTCACTCGGCCATCGGCATGGTGCAACTGAAAACGTGATTCATCGGACCACATAATTTGTTTCCAATTATCGACTGTCCAATCCTTGTGCTCCTGTGCGAACTGGAGACGTTTTTTCTTGTTAACTGCAGACAGCAAAGGTGTTCGAACAGGCCTTCGGCTGCGATATCCCATCCGATGCACTGTACGGCGAACAGTGCGTGCAGAGATCATTTGAGGGGATCCTTGATTAAGATGGTCTGTAATTTGCTGCGCTGTTGCCCTTCTGTTGTCTGTTACCAGTCTGGACACTCTCCGCTCCGCCCGAGCAGTTACTAAATTGCGAGAAACCTACATTTATTTTGAAATCGTATCATTAAACTACTATGCTACTAAATTCAGAAATTGGGTACGTATACAGGAAATTTAAAAAGTTTTTTTCAGATCATATATTAAAAAGGTTTTTTTTAGATCGAGGTGACTATCGTCGTTCTTCGAATCTCTTTCTGAAAACGAGTGCAAATGTCAAATTTTTGAGCCCGTAATTTGCCTTTTACTGAAATATAGAAACTACATCACTGGTTTTTTTTTTTTGATTGGAGGTTTAACGACCACCGTGAGCAACTCAATGGGCTATAAGCAGTCTCCCGTCCCTAATTTAGGGTCACTGGTTCCAGGGAAGGGAGAGAGCCAGTGCCGTAAGACAAACACAACATCCATGCCTCACCGGGATTCGAACCCGGACCCCTTTCGGACGAATGATCAGAGGCCATCGCTTAGACCACTGCGCCACCGGGGGCGGCCTACATCACTGTAACCTCCTCAAAAAAATAGTGAAAAAAAAAGCCACATACATCTTGAAATCCTGTTATTAATCTGCTCTTCTATGAAATACATATAGTACGGTGCTTTACACATGGAAGTTTCATGGCTGTCCGTTCTATCGAAAATTTCTCAAAGCACATTAATATTGCCTTGTTGATACTCACATAGTTTAAAGGAGCTAAAGTTTTATTTGATGTACTATTCTAAAGCAAATATCATCCCACTCTCACTTCCTCCATTTACCTTCAACTACGGGAAATGTTCTCAAAATAACTTAGTAAAACTATACTAGTAATTCGAATTTCTTAGCCTAGAATAGAAATCAAAGTTTACAAGCTTTCGCACATCAACCAGATGGCGTTTTCAAGAACAGTTAAATTCAGATTATTAGCATAGTTATACTATTTTGAGTTTAGTTGGTGTATAGTTCCTTATTAATAATTATAATTTCCCGATAACATTTCCCGTAATTATAATTACGGGAAATGTTATCGTGGAAAAAGTGTAGCTTAATTGGGAAAGCATTCGGCTCCGGAGTGGAAGGATGCGGGTCCAAAATCGTCATGGACAAATTTGTGTTTCGCTATATGTTCCGAAAGAGAGAAAGATGAGAGCGGAAATAAAAAGAGAATTTGATTCATCGTGAAAAGCAATGGGTATGTGCTTTGTTCTGTTTCTTAGTATTATCTGGTATCATTAGTAATTGGAGGCAGAGAAAGTCACCGTGTCGGATAGAATTAGGGGTGTGTGAGGTAGAGTGGGTGACAGAAGTACATACCACGACTGAGACAAACAAAAATTCGCAACAAATTTCCAAACTGGAAAATTCTCTATTAAAATAAACCCATCTGAATAGAAGGAATCAAACTTTATTCTGAAAGATTTTATCTAGACGTAAGATTTAAAAAGCATCAAGCCGGTTTCCTCGACAAGCGCGCAATTGAACGCCATAATAATTGTAATGATTTTTAAGTTCTTTTTCGCAGTTGGTGATTTAAAAATTTAGAGCAATTGTTTTAATGGAAAATGTTTGAAAACTTGCGGTGCCGAGAAGGGTCAGCGCTGCAAGTGTATAGTGTGTGTGTGTGTGTGTGTGCCCTCCGCAAAGTCTCCTTCTCATATTTTTAGCAAGGAGCAACCTCCGCCTCCCAAGGTAAGCTTCTGGATCCGACCCTGCTCAGGACTGAATAATCTTGTAGTTTCATCACCAAGCAGAAGTTGTCGCTCTTTCCACGTTAATAAGTGAGTCACGGGAAAATTCTCATCGGCCGCTACCGGGAATCGAACCCAGGTTCTTCCAGTTACGCGCCGGACATGCTACCACTGCACCACAGTGGCCTTCATGAAGCAACCTGCCATGTGGTTTGGCAGTTAATCACTTGTGAGTCTGGAGAATTCGAGGCCGCTGTGGTGTAGGGGTAGCATGTTCAGCGCGTAACTGGAAGACCTGGGTTCGATTCCCGGTGGCGGCCGATGAGAATTTTTCCGTGACTTACTTATTAACGTGGAAAGAGCGATGACTTCTGTTTGTTGTTCCTGATCCACGTCGAGTGTATGAATTAATTGTAGTTTCATCATACTTCACAGAATTACACTATCTCTGCTACGTTATAACTTCTCTTATGTTGTGCAGAAGTTACTGTATTTAAATAGTCTTGTAAAAGTTCTAAAGACCACTGTATGTACTTTTTGTAGCAGATTTCACACTGAGTGATGCGCTAATGCTTTATATAATATTCAGCTAACACCTTCCTTGTTAGGAATTTAGCGTTTAAAACTTCCCCTAATTTCTTTTTTCAGCACCATGAGATTTTTTATGCTTGTTTCGGGATTCACAGACCTCCATGAGCATCTAGGCCAGGAATATTTATATTACCCTCTTCACCCCCAAAATTTCCTCAAACACCCTCCAAAATAGAAAAACAAATCTCAACATCCCGCCATTTGAAGATATGTCATACGTGCACAGATATATACATACTTTTTAATTTTAAATATTAGTCCATTTTATTATCTTATAGCACTGTTGTCAATAGCAGTAAGCATTTGTATGAGTTTCTCAGATTTACCTTGTTGTTTGAAGTCCATGTACATAGCAGCCTAATGTTTCGTTTTGGGTTTTACTTGTTTCAAACATATATTTAAAGTCAGTCACAATCACCACAAATATAGGTATGCATCGCTTCATTTTTAGTCCGTCACAGATTTTGGCAGATGTACTCCTAAATCATTTTAACATGCAAAATTTATGAAAATATTAATATGAACTGTTTCAGCAACCGATGTGTTAATACTTCTTTGCATTACACTTGTTTAGAAAAACATTTAGACGTGATAGATAAAAGAGCATGAACAGCGCAAACGCAAAACGCCCCTGTTTAGTGTTGGTAAAAGGTCCCCAGCATTCTTAACTACAAAAAATTAATAGTCCTCCATTTTTTTTAAGTTTTTCCCATTTTTAATCCTAGGTTTAATGCCTAAATATTTCACTACAAAAAATCTCAGCCTTCGAAAAATTTTCTTTCATCTAACACCCCTCAAATCTTTTCAGCAAGCACTTCTATGGAGGGGACAGAACCAGCGACGTCGGACAAAAACATCACCCATGCCCTGTGCGGAACTCGAGCCCGGACAACAGGTCAGAAACTCGAACCTCTGATTACTCGGCCACAGGGACAGTGGACCATGAGTATTCATACCCGTTGGGCTCTGCTACAAGACGGATCCCATCATCCAGTGAAAGCTTCCAGATTTAGAGTAGTAGTTAATCAAGGTACAATCACCTGGACCAGCCAGTTTCAATGCTGTAACCAGGTGAAAAAAAATACTCCGTTCATATCTTACCAAGTTTCGAGCCCACTGTGCATGATCAGAGCCCAGGCCTCAAACCAATTGCCCACATGATGACTTTACTGTGTAACTCATTAATATTTGATAATGGCTTCTTAATATTATCGACGAATTAATAAATTAATGCATTACCTTCTTCCTCTCCCTCGGCGCTGCAGAGTTACCGAAAGCCCAGATCCAGATCTTCTCAGTGGTCTTCCTAAAGAGTAATATCGGTCATACGCATCGGACCCCAGTGTTGATATCCTTTGTTCACTTTCCGTCCTCAGTAGACGAGTTGATTTCCGAAGCGTTGGATCATCCAAATAACGATACCTCTCGGGCAAACTTCTTTCGCTACGTGGATGGACTTGTGCATTTTGAGGGAAAAAGAACAACCTACGGGGATCGGTAGGTTCCGCATGAAATGTATGAACTTGTTCGGCGAGTGATTCCAGAGTAGTTGGAAAACAAGGCTGCGCCTTCGGTTGTCGGGTCAGTACGTGTGGATCCAATGTTGATGGATCCCTCCACATGTGTTCAGGTGGTTTGTTAGCATCGGGTGGTTTCCGACCATGGTTTGGTGGTGCGTTATTGAAATAGTATTGGGTGTCTGGTGGTCTCTGGGGAGCCGGAAGCCCAGGTCGAGCATCGGGCACATACTGGTTGTTAGTTCTCATCAGCCATTCCGTGTCATTGTTCCCACTATATTCATCTGCCGGTTCTTCAATAAACTCTTTCTTGACTACCACAACCGGGGGCCGAGCTTCTTCCATTACAGGGCGAGCTGCCATTGCTGCAGTGATGCGTCCACTTATTCGGGATCGAATAGTTAGCACAAGGCGACGTGGTATTGACATGATAATCACGACATCATCTAAGCTCACGTGGCGCACATCAACCAAATTCACAGCCAGAATCTCGTCTTCTACCTGAAAATTGGGGAAAAATCTGATTAAGATCTGTTGTTGTAAGTGTTCAAAAGCAATTTTAAATAAGCCCACACATCAGAAAATAGTTAACAAATATAACGGTGATAACTGCATAATGCATGATATTTGGCATGCACTCCTCCCTGTAAGCGTAATACAAATCGAGAACTCTTCTAGAAATTTAAAAATCTGTTAGAAAAACTGAGTTACTGAGAAGAGAATGAGAAATTAACAAGAATACAAATTTTGAAGATGACAATCCGTTTTTTGGTGTAAATATGACAAGGGTTGATAAGTCAGATAATATCAGAAAACTTGAAAATTTGGGTGGTGTAGTGGTTAGCATACCCGGGCGGTATCTGGGAGACGCGGTTTCGATTCCCGCTTGAGGACGACAAAGTTTTCAAGTTTTCGGATATTATCTGACTCGCCATCCTTGTCATATTTACACCAAAAAACGGATTGTCATCTCCAAAATTTGTATTGTATGGTGTAGTTCCGTATTTCTTTCATGATTTATCTGCTCCTCCGGGCAATCACAGGACAGGATTCTTAACCTCCAGATTCGCTAAACATGAATGGCGGTTGCGTCGACTAGCGAATCCTGTGATAGTTATATTCAAATTATTCGGAAACTTGAGACTCGGTCGTTCTAGGTGGTATAGTGGTTAACATACCCGGGCGCTATCTGGGAGACGCGGATTCGGTTCCCGCTCCAGGACGACGAAATTTAAGTTTTCGGATATTATCTGAATTACCATCCTTGTCATATTTACACCAAAAATCGGATTGTCATCTTCAAAATTTGCATTATATAGTGTAATCCCGTATTTCTGTCATGATTTAACAAGAATATTTTGTGTCTTGTATTTCGAAGCTCATATAGATATAGATACATACCAAAAGAGTGAATGAATATAAACTTCCAATGTGTATGGCATTATTTTTTTATTACAAAAAGGCTTTTGATTCCGTAAAACCATCAGCAGTTATAATGTATTTGAAATCCCGTCGTATTGAAGATGCATACATTAATATTATAGATGATATCTACGAAAATGCAAGTGCAAAGGTTCGACTGTTCAAGGAACCCCACGCAAAAAAACTGGAAAGATAAGGTGGCACCATATCTTCCAAGCTTTTCAATACCACATTGTAAACTAGCTTTTCATCTCTGAACTTGGAAGACAAAGAAATAAAGGTTAGTAAATACTGTTTCAACAAAAGCCATAAACTATAGAAATTCACTTCGTATTCATCCTATAGGAATAACTGTTGGTTTCTCATATACGAAGCCGAAACACTTGTATTTGGATCTCAAAAAAATTCATACTCTTATTTTAAGCTTTGAAAACATTCTGCTCACCCGGATTAAGACGGTTTGCAGATCGTAAGCACGCCACCTGACGGTTAGCCATAAAATTTCGGTAGATAAACTACATGTTCACGGCGTTTAAACTGTTATTGTATTTTAACCGTGACAATCGGGCAACGTTCTTCTTAAAGTGGTTATATACCTGTTTTTTTACGTGCAATCGACGGGCAACACTTCTGTGGGCAACACGTTTTTATTTATCGTCATTAGACTGTTAATGGGCATTACGGTATGGTACTGTAAAATTACTGTTTATTGACTGGCCACTCAGCTGCCGGTGTATCTACCGTAATTTGACCCTGCATTTTTTTTACAGTGTGACCAACTTCGATTTCTCGAAGAAGGATTTAACCCTGTGACGTATACCTCTAATTAACACTTTATCGACTACGACCCAAAAATATTTTATCACTCCAAATACCATAACGCCCAAAACTGTCTGCTGGTTCACTTCTTTGTTTAATAACAACAATAATGACTGATGGTGACACCTGCTGATCCCTCATAGGTCGAGAAAATTTGAAGAACAAGTAAGGGTAAGAAATATGACTCACTCTAGACAGGCGTTTCGGGCGGCTATGGCCGTTTGTATGTACGGGCGTTTTGGGCGCTAAAGGGCTAATCCTTCCTTCTGAGTTCTTGTATTCTTATGTAAATTTGGTTTCTTCTCGTTAAACGTTTTTCTGACTTTACGCCACAGATTCTTTCTCGATGAATTTGACGTTGGTAACACCTGACAACCAGTCAAAGTGCAACTACGTAGTAAGAACCGAGAGACAAGAGCTTGTATGTTCAATGTTCAGGAGGGCAGTGCTGTTTAAGTGATCTTCTATGTTTTATGTTAGTTTACTCGATGATAGAAGAGCGATTCATGCTTGGAGCTATTTGTAATCAAGCACGAATACTTATTGAGGTACGATCTTATGTTATGAGAGAGTAGAGAGCTGCGAATTATTACATTAAGAAAGCTTTCACGTTTGTTGTGATTCAAGTGCTATTTGTGGTGATTCCGAAAGAACAGTGAATATTTCAAAAACGATGTGCTCAATGAAAATAATAAAAGATTGGATTTGTAAGTAACCTCGTGTATCTCTGAACCTTTGGTCGTATCTCTGAACCTTTGGTTGTATTGGATTAATACCGTGTTTTTCAGCGTATAAGGCGAAACTTTGTTCTTCTGAAGTCCGGGCATCAACTTACCGATTGACATTTCACAATGAGAAAAAAAAAATATTGTGTCTTAAATTCGGCCGCTCTCAAGAAACCATTCCGAAAGCGTTCAAAAATGTAATATTCGGTTCATTAAAAACTTGTTTCAAAGCTGCTGAAAAGGATATTTCCGTTCGACAGAAACGTTAAAATCGCCGTGATCGATTTGAAGTGCAGTTGTCGTATGTTAATTGCATACACTTCGCGATCCCTTCAAAACCTCATGGGTAGCATTCACCTCTGTTTTTGCAAAGCCGAAAAAACTACAATGGGTGCATCTTACTTATCTCGCAATGATTAAATTTCTGAAATACGTCTCTGCCACTTAGGTGATTGGCTGGTGATAATTTTGTCGACAGCCGGCGGCGCATGCGTTTTAAGAATACCAATGACCAGCTGCTAGCGCAGGTAATCTTTTTTTTTTTTTTCTTGATATGCCAGTCTCTCAATTCTGTCTCTGAACTGGGTTAAAATCAAGCATTGCTTTCATTTATTATGCTTATCTTAATTTATTTCATGTTTCCGATTGAAATCAAAAGCTCTTTTGGTTTCTCATTTTATTCGGACTTTGTGAGAAAGCAGCGAATCATAACCCACGCTGCAAAAGCAACACTCTTATTTGGCACACTTGTGTGACTGTTTTTTTTTTGTTTGTTTTTTTCACGTTTGCGCGGTGGCTGCTCCGACTGTTCGGTCGAAGGGAAGGGATACAGTAGCGTCAATTCGTAAGAAAACAATGAACTTACGAAATTCAACTTCTTTACGAAAAAATGCGGAAGTGTTTTAATTTTCTCTTCCTTTTAATATTCATTGAAACATAATATAGTTACAGAATTTCGGAACACTATGTGCATTTGTTCTAGCCTCGTCTTGTACTCAGGATCGACTTATCTATGAATGAAGATAAGGAAATTGAGAAATTTAGTCCATCTACTTGTACTCCATATGGACTTATAAAGCCAAAAAATAGGGCATATTTATATGTTAGTTAATATTTTCAGCTGCTGCGATTGAGAAGAAATCCTAGGTATCACAGTGAAGCAATAACTTAATGTTAAGCTATCACTACGTCAAATTAGACCTTACGTGAGATAAGCTCTGTAGCGTCTTACAATAAAGCTGAAGTTAAAAGTTAATTAACAAGCTCACAGCTTCCAAGTTCTACTGCACGTCGTACAAGAAAGATAACTGAACGTTAAGATAACAGTTACAAACAAACTTAAATACTACTATAAAAATACCGCGAAAAAATCGCGACAGCGTCTTAGTGAAATAATAAAATTAAAAGTAAATATTCATTTGTTTTGCAAGGAAATTAAGAGTATTCTTCTAATTCTGAGAGATTTACGCTTTTCGGCAAGCGGCAGTATTAAAGAATGGCACTGAGTTCATCATGATTTTAATGGAACGTTCGCGATAAACTAGTTTGACACAGCTAGGCAAGTAATTTAATACATCATAAAATAGAATGATAGTTGAACATAATAGTCTGAGGAATAATAGAACCAGGATCGAAATGTGTAGCTCGGTCTACATTGCGTCATCTACTTTGGATGCTGTTTAATATTTCAGAGCGCTGAACCAACTCCCTGCCGAGACTAATACACTATTTCTATCATTGTCCCCCATACAGTGTAGACGAAACATTTTTCTATAATCACTATATATCCACCTCAGAATACAGCTAACAACCTGATGGTCTCTGCATATATACCTGTATCCATTTAGGAAAATTCGATGGTAGGGAAACGAACGTGCAGAAGAAAAATTCTGCTGCGGTTTCGAGCTGCATTTTCTTCTCCATTTCTTTCTGGATGAAAACATGGATTAATTCATATTGTACTTCTGTATGACTTTGCGCTATATCCATTGTTAGACGTCGATCTTGCATGCTTGCCGAAGAAAGGAATGGCCCCATCGCTGTTGTCCACGCTGTTTCTTGTCTACCCGTAATTACATTTTTCGTGATGCTTTCAATTGCCCTCCCAGAATTGTCATAGACAGGGGCGTAAATTTAATGCTCTAAGAGGCGTACAAAAGCGAAATGTACAGCGTGTGAATAAGTTTACTAAAAATTGCAACTCAAAAGAAAGTTGTACACCTTAGTATTTTATTTTTAAAGACTTTAGAGTGCGGCATACGGTGTTCTGCGCAGCTAACCAGAGTAGAAAGTTTCTTGATCTCAAAGACTACAGTTTGTGACGATTATATATATTAATATTAAGAGAATACACAACGTGGTTTGTCATAAATGTTTATTTTTTCAAGTCGACCATGGTTTCGCTATGTATTGACCTAGCTTCATCAGGACGAATGGCGTCCTGACGAAGCTAGGTCAATATCAAGCGAAACCATGGTCGACTTGAAAAAATACATATTTGTGACAAACCACGTTGTATTCTCTTACTATATACAGAGTAGAAAGTATCCTACTTTGCTCGCTGTGGACCCCTCGCATGCTCGAAAAGAATTGTCCAAAAAAAATGTTTTTTTTTTTTTTGGAGGTTTAACGACCACCGTGAGCAACTCAATGGGATATAAGCAGTCGCCCGTTCCTAATTTAGGGCCACTGGTTCCAAGGAAGGGAGAGAGCCAGTGCCGTAAGACAAACACAACATCCATGCCTCACCGGGATCCGAACCCGGACGAATGGTCATAAGCCAGCGCTTAGACCACTGCGCAAACAGGGCGACCAAAAAATAAAAAAAGCATACTAAAACAATACGCAGATATGCTTAACCTCCGATACATTTTTTAATACGCGGTAGGGTGAAAGAGCTGATTAGTCATCTGTGCTCAGTAGCATGAGGCTCTTCTGAGCGTGTAATATTGAACGGGATTTTTCCAAGCCCTACCCTGTAAGCATCTTCCTAATGTTACACTTACTCTCTGATGCTCATTCCCTTTATGATGATTCGTATTTTATATTACATTTCCAAGGAACGTTGATGTTTACAACCTCTTGGCTAAAACTGTCAAAAACCGGAAGTGCGAATTTTGAACGATGATGGTACTTTTCTATACGGGAAGTATGAAAAAGTAAAAACAGCGTACTATTTGACTGCGTGTGTGGAAGTAGTGAACTTTTGAACTCCAAGAGGCGTAAATTTCAAATCTCGCCCCACGATATAAGAAAAGCTTGCTCCGATCCTGGTTCCATTCATTTCCAAGAAATCCTGACATTATCGCACTTTCGTACACAACGTAAACCTACATGATTTTAATTTTGGATTTCTGAAATGAAAGCTTAAGGAGTTACGTTAAAAAACGGAAGAAGGAAAGTATTACACAATAGCAGAAAAAGGCAAAACTAACCTTCAAAAGACCGCTGCTGTATACTGCACTCTCAAGAGCAATGCGGGAGATGAATACACCATCGCTGGAGGTAACTACATCTCCTTCTCGAATGTAGAGTCCAAGGGTCTGACCTGGTCGCTTGATTATTTCCACAAACTGTACCACATGACTGGAGTCTGACAAGCGTAAATACCGACGACATGCCTCTGCTCCCACTCTGCCTAAGGTCGATGGATCCAGCAACCTGATGATCATTTCTCCTCTTTTCTCAACAGCTTCTGCCGCTCGAGGGTCAAAGTCCTTCTCCACTGCTTCAATTTGGCGGAAAATTTCTGTTGATATGCCACTTACTTTACGGAAATCACTCTGCACCACCATTTCTGGCATTCTGCCGTGGGGCATTCTGGGCCTTATGGAACCACCTCTGCGACTGCTTTCTTCCGAAACTTGAGCCTCTATGTCACGTGCCTCCTACAAAGAACAAAAGTTATCTATTTAATCCTTATTAATAATACATGAAAAATGTACAAATAAGTTAACGTGAAAAATGCCGGCTATAATAAAGCATTAGTTGGGCCACACAGTTAATACCCAAATCGATTTAAAAAAAGTTGTGAAAGAAAAAATAAGATCTTAGTATGAAAGTGTTTCGAATTTAAATTTATATTTTATTGTTTCTCATAAACAGCATTATGAATCAGTGCCATTATTTCACAGCCATTTTATGTTTTTTTCCCACTTTTCATACCTAAATTACTAATGTACATACGTTTAGTTATTCCACAAGGTGGTGTCTATAGATGTTGAAAAGGACGTAAACCTACGGATTTTCTCAGTCGTCTTGGTAACATGGATTCCTTACGAAGTTTAGTAAATATAAAGATCCTCTCCTCAAATTATGTCTTGCAGTTTAGTTACAAGCAAACTTATGTGTACTGCAGATATCTGTAGGTATAGCTTTTCCTTCGCGTTTTTCACTCCAAAAGGAAAGCAAATATTTGCTGAGAAAACGAGTAAACTTCTGGCTTGTGTAGAAAATTTGTGTTTCCTCTTCCTCTAATACAGAAACTAGGTGAAAGCACGTCAACAATGACAGAGAAAATTAAAACATATAACCAGGTATTGTGTGTGTGTGTGTGTGTGTGTGTGTGTGTGAACTTAGAATTGCGCATTGCAAATGTTAAAATGTTATGGTAATTCATGCGCAGAAACGCAAACAGCATTTTTCTATTCTTTTTTTCGTTCTTTTTCATTTCTTCTACATATATAAATAAAAGAACACCTGGTTACATATTCTGCGAAAACATTTAGTTATATTCTGAGAATTTTGTCGTTTAAGGAAAAAGAAAGTTCCCGAATCATATTTCTTCAGCATACACATGAAATAATAATCACACACTTTTACCTACTATATTGGAACTCTCAATGTTTAGGCTTAAATGAGAAAAGAAACTGGTTTGACAATCTAAAATAATAATTTTAGGTTCGTAAGGGGAATCTTAAAATATAATTTCATATGATAGGATTCTAAATGAAAAATTCTGTATGTCGTTTATGAACGCCAAAGTAGAACCAAAATTCCTGACGTAGCGTTATCCGGTTTCTAAATATTTGCTGAAACCATTTTATTCGCGTGACGTAACGCATCTCAGACGTCATGTCAGAATGATTTGGATGAGATGACATCACACCGGCAGCTGTGAAAAATCGGTTTTTGTTGCTGTGCTAACAAAGCAAAGAGGTACACGCGTGCGTTGTGTCGATTGGCTATATTTTATTGTTGTAAGAATCTTACTTTGACATGAGTGTCACAAAAACACACGACACAATGTTTCGTCAAAGTGAAACAAATGTGTTCCAAATGTGAAACAATGA
The DNA here is from genome assembly GCA_039090855.1 of Macrothele yani. Taxonomy (NCBI): domain Eukaryota; kingdom Metazoa; phylum Arthropoda; class Arachnida; order Araneae; family Macrothelidae; genus Macrothele; species Macrothele yani. The sequence goes on along the minus strand of CM077023.1, from coordinate 121,449,224 downwards.
ACATTACAGCAATAAAAAAAGTACATTGTTTGAGGCAGTGATTTAACAATTAAAACAGGCAAGCACCAGGAGGCGCAACAAAATGGGACAAAAGTTCAAACGTTCAAACAAAGGAAATTATATATTTTTGGTATATCACAATCAATAAAAATACTACAAAAGGAAGGAGCTTAGTGGAAGCAGAAACACGATTACACTCTAACGGTTCGTATAAACTACACACACACACACACACACACACACACACACTTACTAAAGGAATTTCTGTTTCTGACATATTTTAAAGAAACTCGAAAGGATGGCTCTAAAAGTTGAAACACATTTGCACTCAGTGAAGAATGTTCTTTCATAGTGTTTATTTAAAATGCAGGAAACCATCTCCACTTGAATTCTATTTCGACAATATACTATCAGTTGTCATTTTGATGAACTTGTCTTCAGCCATTTGTGCGAACTTCATTTCAGGCTGCTGTATGAAGAGATTAAGAATCTGTAAAATTCGTCGTCGTATCGTCCCCTTTAGATTGCCACATTTGACTTTAAACAGTATTTTTGCACAACAAAAGTTTCGGCAGCAACGGAGAGCACAAGGTTACGATCTCCAGGAACAGCGAACTTTACCTAAGGAAATTTAATTCTTTAAGGATACCAGTTATTCTACGTCAGCAGCATAAAAGAAAACTTGTAAGTGTATCTTGTGAATCACATTTTATATGGAGTGAGTAAAACTATATAATGACACCTTACGATCAAAATTTTGAGACTGTGAGAAACATTTTCTTGCTAAAAATTCTGGAAGGTGACATCGATACGTAAATACCTGACTAATAATGCCTGATGTTTCTCCGTGTGAGATCTCACAAACGAATCACTAAAAACTGATAAATGAATTAAGATGTCAATTCCAATAGCCTGAGCAAAAACGGCTTCTATTTCGTATTTGAGTGAACTATGCTGAAACAACATAAACGGATTGTTCAGGAAAAAAGCTGATAACAAATATCAGACGTCATATTAATTTTCAAGTACTCGAAATAAATATAAATTCGGTGACATTTAATTAGTGATAAAAATTGTTTTATCGGCACGTCGTAATGTTTTGTTATTCAAGTATTTTATTTATGTCCTGGATAAATCGAGTGCACAACAGTGAAATAAGTATTTAGCATCTACAATTAACAAGTGTAAAATCAATATTCATCATATGCGATTAGTAAGCACCCAGCAGCGCAGTATCATGTACCTTAGCTGAACAAAAGCCCAGAAGCGGAATCATTATTCATCACTCAAGAATTACAGGAGTAGTGAATTAAAATTAATTTCAGAATTATCATTTCTTAAATAATTACATCTTAGCAGTTTTTTTTCCGTTACTGCTGTACATCAACTCGCAGAATTCGGTTTAGGAAATAACAGCTATTTTAGTCTAGCGCCATAAATAATACTTCAGTTATATTATTCATAAAACCATGATTCTTTAACAGAGATTCTTGCAGATTGTATGAGGTAAACAGTTCCACCTTGTGCCTTATAAAAATTGTATTTACGGCATGTACAATTAACAAGTGTAATCACTGCATGAGTTTTGTTTGATGAAATATTAGAAGTATTCAGGGGCCAAGCGTGCTAGTACCGACTGTTACCACTGGAATCAGTTTTTTAAAAATAGAAATAATTTATTCAATCAAACTGCAATGCAGTGCAAATTACAAATGATATAGTCCATTCCATATTAGCTGTCAAAATACATCATGCGCTGGTCTGCTTTGTGTCAGAGCAGATAGTGAAGCCAGCAAGAACCAAGCTCAAGCGTTACCACTTCTAATGGTAGTTACGAAACACTTCGAGACCTGCTTTCTAGCGCTTGTGCGCAAATCCGAAGAGACAGCAGTAACTCTGAAGTCACTGAAACCCGCAGAGCATACACGTTCCTTGTCATCACATCTGCATTTGGAAGCACGGGTGTTTGTTACGTAGTGAATCGATTTTTCTTTACTTTTATTTCAGTGTTTTTCTCGCGTTTGTTTTACGAGACACTACGCCCTGTGGGCAATTCTTTTATTACTTAGCGAATTATTTTACTTATTTCAGTCTTCAAGTTGTGTTTCTAACAACCAGAATAAATGGCAGTGCTTCGAATATTAATATCGAGTCTGCTGAATTTATCGTTTTCTGCTTGAAATTTTGATTAAAAAACGAGGAAGTAATTGAGAATGGCAGACCCATCTCTTCGCTGAAAATATTGAAAACAAATATAAAAATACAGTCCGCCACTTTCACGATTCTTGACTTCTGATTATTCGTGCCTGTTGGCTGTCAAAACATCAGCAGAACTTTTTACTATTGGGCGTGACTTCTGTTTTTCCCAGAAACAAACGCCTGGGCTAAAGATGGTGTGTACAACTTAACGCAGTTTTAAAGTCTTGAAACGACGTCATGAAATATCTCCCGGACAGGTTAATTCTGTAGATGATCTGATTCAGTTTAGAAAAAATCTAATATAATTTTGTTTGAGCTCACTTTTTCTCTCCCTTTTAAATTCCATACGCACTTTCAAATTCTTCGGCTGGAGAATGACCACGGCAGTTCTGGTTTTAAGAATACGTGGTTGTTTTATGGCTTTCTAGAGATAACGTTTCCAAAAATAAAAACAGAGATTTATTCTTATAAATACCGCCTCCCTCTTCCAGAAAAAAAGGCCCTTGGGAGAAAAGCAACATTAAAAAATCCTTTAGACGAGAAAATAAAATCCCTCAGCTTTAATGATTAAAACAACCAACCTAACATGATAACAGATTTTGATAACACAATCGAAAAGGGTACGCCTTCGCAACGGTGAAGTCTTTCAATTCCTACCTGTTTTCTAAACTTACTCTCAAGATTTTAAAAAGGAATTACTAACGTTTAATTAAAAACCAGCAGAACGACAAAAATATATGATACGTGGATAACTTCGTGTGTATGAGTTACTGAGAATGCACCTGATTTGTTTTCATGAATTTAACGCCAAAAATTATCCATGCCTGTAAGAATTTTGTAGTTATAAGACGGGTTTTGTTTTTTGTTTACGAGACTCAGTGTAAAAATATAACATGAAATGCTTAAGGCGCTGTTTGCATTCCTTGGAACCGACATCCACGCCTAGCACAGGGTGTCAGCAAAATTTTGGGTGTTCAGGGGATTTCAGGGTACGAAACAAAGACCCTGGGTGATAAGCTGACTGAATAGAGGAAGGGAAAGAAGGAGGGCGTTTCTCGGAGCGCTGGTAAGAAGAGAACGGGAATGAACCTTGTGTATTTTAATTAATTTCTTGTAATCGATCTGCTTCAAATTGCTCCATACTGCATCTGATGGAATAGTAAGATATTCTATGCTGTTGTGAGATTATTACGATTGATCTCCCTGCATTTACGCTGACGAAGTTCTATCTGCTGGAAAAAGAAAATATTTTTTGCTGAATTTGTTGTGATTTAACTGATTTAATTCAATGTGATTAAGGGAAGCGAGACCGAAGGCCGAGCGGAGCTCTCTTTACGAGACTCGAGACAATTAGTTGTTCGGGCATAGGTACGAGAGGATACATCCGATCACCGTGATTTTTTGCATGAGATTGAACATCGTCCATGGTCAAGTTTTGACGCCTTCCGATTCCCGAAATTCCGCATCATTGAGGAATAATCGTCCAAAAACTTGCATTTTAGGGGGTTTTCCGGGTTTTGAGAAGGGTTCGTTTTGTTACCTGTCTTCTCCAATCATCTTCAGCCGATCGCGGTGACACTTGCCACAGAAAAAGGGAAGGACATGGTGAGTGACATGGGGTTGGTATCATGGTGATTGGTCGTGTCGTATAAAAATAATGACCATTAAAAAAACTGACCAATTTTAATAATAATTAAAAAAATCCGCTCTCTATACGAGACTCGGGACAATTAGTTGTTCGGGCATAGCTACGACATGACACATCCGATCACCGTGATTTTTGGCATGCGACTGGACATCGTCCATGGTCAGGTTTTGACGCCTTCCAATTCCAGAAATTCCGTGTCAGTGAGAAATTTGAATTAAAACTAGACGGCCTTTTACTTGAACCGTTTCACGAAAGTCGTCTGACTAACATTAATTTAAAAAAAATCGTTTGAATTGAAAAACGAAGAAATGGAAAGACTCCGTCTGTTAGCTGAACACTTGCTTAATCTATAATAATAATAAAAGGAAGTTTGTGTATGTGTGTGTATGTCTGTCTTTCGCGATACAAAATGAAAAACGTGGTTCCCGATCTGAGTGTGTCTTTCCGCTTTGTTTACATGCAACCTGATCACAACCAACGTGAAGGAAAGTAGTTCATGTTAAATTTTAAGTATTTCCTATTTAGAATGTTTTGTACTTTTGTTCTGGAAGTCATAAATTTTACGCGTTCATTTTTTAGAATTTGTTATAATAGATGACTTAATGAGCTTAGATTTTTCAATGGCTTCAATCAAAATTTGCCAACTGTACCCGAGTTATCGGTTACCGTTGGCGGCTTGTCCTAGTTATAACTTTGTAGCTAGAACATTAAATTGCTATTTATCTTTCCGCTTACTCTGATGAAACTGCATAATATAACCCTTTAAGTGGCAGATGAACCTAAACTGAATGGTGTCTACAATTTTCTGTGCTCTCCAAACAGAAATGTTCATGTACTGGCCGGGTTTTACGAAAGCTACAGCAAAACAATTATTTTCCTTTAATCATCTCAACAGCGGAAACTTGTCATATTGATAAACGCCCTGCTCCATCACCCATGGTACGATGGGGAAGGGCTTGTCTGCTTCACACAGAAATCATGTCATTGGATAGAAACAAGTGACTCAAACACCTTCTTTCTCCTTTATTAGGTTTTTTTTTTTTTTATTTTTTTTTTGCCATCGTTATAGCCCTTTTGGCAGGAACTCATTCCGAAAGGATTATTGTCTATAATGCTAAACGGGACGGGAATAAAGCTCTCTGACGCGTAGCTTCACTCGTTCCAGCCGCGTTCGGCCCACTTCTTAGACAGCGAATATATTCATTCCAGCTGATGTCAACTCATTTCGCTAACCCCGAGTTAATTCGTTCCAGCTGGTTAAAGGTTAAGTGGAACCAGCCGGTACGTTGTAGCACCACCTCTGGCTCGGATACAAGCGGTTACCTGGCGCAACATTCCCGCATAGAGTTCACGGATACTGTCCTGCGGTTATACCATGCCAGATGGTGTCCAAATTGCGGTTCGCTGACATTCCGGGATGGACGTAGGTGGTATCCCATCATGTCCCAAACATGTTCGATCGGTGAGAGGTCGGGCTGGCCATGGGAGGGTGTCGACATTACGGACGCAGGCTTAGAGAGCCGTGCCGCGTGTGGCCGGCAATTATCTTGTTGAAAAATTGATCGGTGATGCTACGACAAGAGTGGCAACACAACAGATCGTAGAATGTCGTCGGCGTACCGTTGAGCCGTGGGGGTGGTGCGGAGGACTACCATGGGTGTCCGGCAGTCGTAGGATATTGCTCCCACACAGTCACTCCCAGTGTGCGAGCCGTATGCCAACCCACGGTAAAGGCAGTATCCGTGCGCTGGTCGGATCGTCTCCAGTCACATATGCGCTGGTCATCGGCGCCAAGTGCAAACCGTAACCAGGGCCGCATTAAGGCCTTAGTGGGCCCCTAGGCTAAAACATTTGTGTAAGCCGCAAGGCTAAGACATCTGAGTGGGCCTTAAAGAACTTATGACGGGGAATAATTATGAAGTCCGTTAAAACACGAAACTGTAGCAATATGCTTGTCATAATTATTAAGTAAGGCATTCTTCAAACTGAAAAATTATCTGCAGAGTTGCTGTATTTTTTATTGTTCTCATAAGAACATGAGTTAAAAGCTTAAGATTCCTAGATTTTTTTATGGATTTTTTAATGATTTAGCATTGTATACTTTTCTCATTTCATGCAATGTGATGACACAGGGGACTTCAACCTCCCCATTAACGGTTCCAAGCTCAAATTGGGTGGTGTGGGTGGATGGATGGTAGTAGTGAAAAAATTGAAACTGTCTCGCCGACCCCGTTGTACATAGCGACATGAAACCGTTTACCCTTGGTGAGTCACTGCTTTGGAATTTGTCCCTCTTCCAGCCTTTGTGTTCTTTGGAATCTGTCCCTCTTCCAGCCTTTGTGTTCTTTGGAATCTGTCCCTCTTCCAGCCTTTGTGTTCTTTGGAATCTGTCCCTCTTCCAGCCATACGAGACAAAAGTAAAACTATTTTATAAACCTCTCTCTCTCTCTGTGTCTATCTATTATTTGTCCAGGCATGTCTCGTGGGCTCTTGGTCATGGTGGGCCCCAAGGCTATAGCCCCTATAGACCCCTTAATACGGCCTTGGCCGTAACTCATCACCGAAGACAACACAACGCCACTGGACGCTCACGTTTATCGGGCCCGACGCAACTGCAACCGGTGCCGGCGGTGCTCGCTGGTCAGTGGTAGGGGGAGGAGTAGAGTGGCTTTCTGGAATGTAGTCCTCGTGCCGCAAGTCGTCTGGCAACGGTCCAGATGTCCACTTCCGTATCTGTAGACGACGCAACATGGCTATGGATGGTTGAGAGTGACGGATTCGGTTCTGTTCGTGCTGCTTTCCTAACCGCTCGATCCTCGCGTTCTCTCGTTGCCATTGGAACGTACCGCTGGGTTGTGCTATTTTCGACCAGCTGAGGCTAACATCGTCCGATTGCTACGTCCCTCAGACCCAAATGCATGGCGATACAGCGACTTGACCAACCGGTCTCTCTCAGCCCAATTTACGTCTTCCCTCAAACTCGCTCAACTACTCGTATTGTGCGCGGATACGACGTCGAGGCACCCTCACAGTCCGTGGAGGTTAATGCAACTGCAATCCGCCGTCACAATTTTCCGTTCTTGCGAGCTTTGCTCTTGATAAACCCTCCACAATGCGCGGTTCTCATGCGCTGTGGTGGGCCACTATTTAGTCATTGGACGTTATTTTTTGATCATTTGCATATTCGGCTCCGAGGTACTTGCATGCGGAGCTTCATCCGGATAGAACGATTTTCTCGGGGTGCTTTTTTCTTTTCTTTTTTTGTCAAGGAGTGTATAATTATAATGTAGAGCAGTAAATTTTCATGGGGAGAGATAAAGTCACAGCATCATAAAACATGCAAATATTTTGGCTATGGTTGATGTTTCACGTTCTATTCCTTGCACATCAACGGAGTCTGAACCGGCTTCAGAAATATGTGGAAATCAAACCAGAACACTGAAAACCATTTCAGACTTAATGAAGGTAGTTCTAGGTATTACACAATTTCATCCAATTCTGGCGGTTTCGCTGTATGTATCCAATCAAGTGAAGAGATGAAAAAAAGTTGCTACTGAACCGTCAAAATACTAACTAAAGTTAAATGCAACTTACGTGTAATTAGTTAGTATACAAATTTTAATCAATGTGAAAATATTGTGCAATATTTGTATTAAATTTAAAAATTAAAGTTAATGCGTCACTGTATCCCGTCTTGAAGAAGGGAAATAAAACTAATGACGTTTGAATACTAAATGTATTAACATTTGTGTCATTTTCTGACTAGTAAAAATGGGTGCAGACCAATGTTCCCTCTAAGCTGCGCGAGCGCACGGCCGCGCACCGACTTAATTTCCTCCGCGCAGTATGCATTTTAGATTAAAATTCCCAAATCCTTAATTAATTTTCATAAATCGAAAATCAATTACCCGAAAAAATAATAATAAATAAATAAAATTCAGGCTCTCAAAATTCAAAACAACACTTTTCTTAAATGCCGTTCGCCACCCCCTAAAGTTCGCCTCATTGTCCTCTTCATTCTCAAAGGCTTCTTGCAAAGTTGCCTCGTGCGAGTAGATAGTGAACGCGAGAATGCGTATTAGTGATTTTCCCACGCCGAGAAAGAGGCAGATATTGAGTCTTTTCTCAAAACAACAAATCAGCGGCAGCCAATCACAGTAAACCGTAACCAAGTTCATTGTACTAATTAATGCACCCATGCTAGTTGGCGGGGAAAGGCATTCCGGTCAGTTAAATTGTAAGCCGCTTAAACTGTGTATAACAAGAAACTGTGTATTAGGTTTAAACGTGCTTTTACTAATTTCCAGTGTTTTTATTCCAGAAGTAAATTTGAGCTTCTCATAAAATAAAAATTTTAATTAATTAAATGTTTTTAATATTTTTTTAAATTTAAAATCAATTGCGGAAAGACCGGTGATAAAAAATGGGGGATTAGAAAGAGTAAGGGTTCCAATCCAAGTCCCAACTTGTACTGCATTAGTAAGAGAAGCTGTGAAAATAAAATGTTTTGCCCAAGTGGTTTTGATACCTGCCCAGTTCATTGGGATAGGCGCACATTGCCCATGGCCGCTTAGAGGGAATATTGGTTACTCCGGCATGCTTTTGAAGAAAGAAAGGTTCCAATCCAAGCTCCAACTTGTACTGCATTAGTAAGAGATATAACGAAGTAAATTTCTCCGTCATTTTTGGTCTACGCCGGGATTCGAACCCGAGTACGCTTATTCCGGAACAAGTCGCTCTACCAACTGAGCTACGCAGACATGTATTCTGATTCCTATCTGCCTTTATGTCATGTGCGTCCTGCTGGCAGGTACGTCACATCTCCCCCCCCCCCCGAAAGAGGGCCGGGGGCATGGCCCACGGATCAGCCGTGACCATGAATCGTTGCAGGCAGACAACCACTGAAGAACGTGCACTTGAGAACTCCCAGTCAATCTGGTGTGTGGAATGCAACGTCACACACATTTATTTTTCGAAGCACTGGAGAAGGGATTCTCTGATTTTTCCTATCTCGCGGTGTGGAAAGAACATCACACCATTGCGAGATTTTGAACGGTCGGGTCATCCGGGTAGTTCGGGCGCCATTATAACGAAGTAAATTTCTCCGTCATTTTTGGTCTACGCCGGGATTCGAACCCGAGTACGCTTATTCCGGAACAAGTCGCTCTACCAACTGAGCTACGCAGACATGTATTCTGATTCCTATCTGCCTTTATGTCATGTGCGTCCTGCTGGCAGGTACGTCACAGAGAAGCTGAGAAAATAAAATTGTTTGCCCAAGTGGTTTTTATTACTGCCCAGCTCATTGGGTTAAGCGCACATTGCCCATGGCCGCTTAGAGGGAATAATGGTTACTCCGGCATGCTTTCGAAGAAAGACATGTTCCAATCCAAGCTCCAACTTGTACTGTATTAGTAAGAGAAGCTGAGAAAATAAAATGTTTTGCCTAAGTGGTTTTGATACCTGCCCAGCTCATTGGGTTAGGCGTACATTGCCCATGGCCGCTTAGAGGGAATATTGGTTTCTCCGGCATGCTTTCGAAGAAAGAAAGGTTCCAATCCAAGCTCCAACTTGTACTGCATTAGTAAGAGAAGCTGAGAAAATAAAAAAAATTGCCCAAGTGGTTTCGATGCCCGCCCAGCTCATTGGGTTAGGCGCGTATTGTCCATGACCACTTAGAAGGAATATTGGTGCAGACCACCAACTTTTTGGATGCACTGGTCCACAGGACCAGTGTCCAAGAAGTTGAAGTTCTTTGGAAAAAAATTCTACCACTACATTATACAACAAAAGGACAGAAATCATAGGATACCTGGAGTACGCGAAGCTGTCACCCCTCTCGCTAGTGGACGAACCCACCGCTTAGCAAGTATAATAGGTAGGAGGACATCACTGCATTCACGTACCCGGGTACTGGCCCCCGGTAGTAAATAAGGGCGTCTTCTACCTCGCTTCAGTATGACTTTCCGATCTGGCACTCTAGCCCAAATCTCCTAGCTTCCTGTTTCTAAGGGTTGTTTAAGACCTGGGGTCAGGCGCTCCTTTTCTAAAATCCTCTACATATGATCATTTGATCATTTGCATTCACGTAGACAGTAATTCGATGTAGGAATGGACAAACGTCGTGAGTTAAGAGAGTTTCAAAAGGGGGATGATAGTGGGTGCCAGACTCATCGGTCACTCTATCGCAGAGGTGGTACAGAAATTGCAGTATCCCCGTTCGACAGTATCAAGAGTGTACCGGGAGTACGCCATTTACGGAATAAAATCCCATCGTGGATAACAGCGCTGTGGGTGGGGAAAGTTGGTGGATGAACATGGCCGTCGGCGTCCGTATCGCATATTTACAACCAACCGGAGAGAGACAGTGGCACAAATCACCGCCAACTTCAACGAGGAAAGTGCCAGAAACGTCTTCATCAATACCATCAGGATACACTAACCGCAAGAGATTATGGGAGCCGCCGACCCACCAAAGCCCCACTGCTAATGTCACATCACAGGGCTGTAACCCTCAACTGGGCAAAATAGTATCAGCACTGGACCTTGGATGATTGGAGACTGGTCTACTGGTCCGAGGAGCCCTGTTTCCAATTATTTTGAGCAAACGGGGAACGGGGGTGCCGATCTGGCTGAAAATTCACGAAGCGATGGACCCGGCATGTCAGCAAGGAACTTGTGACGTATATTCTATTTTAACTTTCATTTTTAGTTCTAGTTCCCTTTCCTAAGTAAATTTGAGTTTGCTCTGTTTTGCACTTTCCAAACTTAACGTGATATCTTCTCTTTTACATGAATGGAGGTTTGGCAACACCCCTGAGATCAGCACGTAAGTGATGTATGCATGTTGATAAGAACGAGAAAAGATTTTTTTTACGACGTTATTTGTGTGTGGAGACGTTAGATCTTTGCTGAGTTTATTGATTGTACGACAGCTAATTTACGTATGTGAAGTTATATTTTTATTACCGTCTGCCTAACTACGTTGTGAAGTTGTGTGTTTGTGATTTCGTAAACAGACAACGTTATGTGATTTCGTCTAAAAGTTGCTGGACCAATAAAAAGTTACATAAGTAATTTCGCTTTCTGTATGTGTTTTCGCCTGGCCCTAAAAGCCTTAATTTAAAATGAGCTATCCGGTACAATTACTGGATCGTATTTACCCTTAGTTTAACATTTATTCAGCCGGACATTTGGAATTTTAGCATAACAACAAATCTCGCATAACGTAAAAAGGGCTACGTTATAAACTATTCAGGCTGGTGGAGGCTCGGTAATGGTCTAAAGCGTGTTCAACTGAAACACGTCGGGACTTTTGGTACGTCTCAATGCATCACTAAAAAGTTCATGCTACACTGTTAAAATTTCCAGGTAGGTTGCACCAAAAATTGGTGCGACACCAGCTGCACCACTTTCCGAAAAAAGATACACCATTGTGTGGTGTAAAAACCCCAACAACATGGTTCAATTTTGCAGCATATTATAGTACAATGTTGCACCACATTTATATGATGGAACTTGCGCCATGTTGTTGGGTTTTGTTTGCACCACACAGTGGTGTATATTTTTCCTGAAAGTGGGGCAGCTGGTGCAGCCTACCACGCAATGTTTAACAGTGTACGTGCCCATCCTTACAGACCATCTGCATCCTTTCATAGTCATCATGTACCCACAATGCAATAGACTCTTCCAGCAGACAATGCACCTTTTCACAGAGCCATGGCGACTGTAACATGGTTAGAAGAACATTCCTCAGAAGTTCCCACCCGGGAATAGCCTCCTCATTCACCGGACAGGAACGCTGTGGAAAATTTTCTGGATGAGGTAGAAAGATCTGTTCGAACTTACGGATTTATGATGTCAGGTGCTGACTGAAAAAGAAAAACACACATAGCACCGTGAATTGTTGGCCGCTGTGGTGTAAGGCTAACGCGCTTGGCTAGATATCGAGAGATTCGGGATTCGATTCCCTGACTGCGACCGAATAACAAATTTTCGGTTGCTGGTGCGTTACTTAACGTGGAAAGAGCGATGGATTTATTTACTCAACTGACGCCACGTATTTAGATGATTTTCACCTTTGGATCTCTCACCCACGAATGCGACAGAATTACGGACAGCAGTGCAGCAAACATGCACTAAGCGTGACGTAGTGTACTCAGTGCCTAGCCGCGTGACTGCCCTTATCCGAACGAAAGGTGAGCCTACACGTTACTAGGAAGGTATGTCATGATTTCTGTCCACTCAGCGTACATTTTTTTCTGTTCTACCATATGGGTGTGAAAGTACAAAACATCAAAAATAAATAATAAAATAAATAATAGATTGCATTAGTTCTAATTTGTGATTCATATGTTAGAGCTTAATAAAAAGGGATGAATGAGTTTTGAGCCGCCCCGTGGCACAGTGGTCCATGCGCTGGCTTATGGCCATTCGTCCGCGATGGGTCCGGGTTCGAATTCCGTGAGGCATGGATGTTGTGTTTGTCTTACGGCACTGACTCTCTTCCTTTCCTGGAGTCAGAGGCCTAAATTAGGGAAGGGCGAGTGCTTACAGCCCATTGAATTGCTCAGGGTGGTCGTTAAACCCTCAATAATAAAATGAGTTTTAAATAGCAGTCTTATGCTTGGATGATTTCATACACGAATTAATTTCTTGGTCCTGCGGCCTGTTCCATGCTCCATTTAACAATCATGACGGAGTGAATGCTAAATAAAACACGTAAACTGTTCAAGGGATTTTACATTTCAAGCGGAAACGCATTTGCGCCGCCCCGGTGGTGCACTGGTTTAAGCGATGGCCTCTGATCATTTGTCCAAAAGTGGTCCGGGTTCGAATCCCGGCGAGACATGGATGTTGTGTTTGTCTTACGGCATTGGCTCTCTGTCTTCCCTGGAACTAGGGACCCTAAATTAGGGACGGGAAACTGCTTATAGCCCATTGAGATGTTCATGGTGGTTCTCAAACCTCCAATCAAAAAAAAAAAAAAAAAATTCGTTCTGACCTGACATTACCTCATATTAATACTTCCGTCTACTTGTGATGCTTAGCTACTTTATGTTAATTATATAGATTCCTTCTGAAAGTGGAGGCACCTTTAAAAGTGAAAAAAAAACTGCACATGCAAGGAGTCATTATTATTTTCTTTATGAGTCTTCATGGGCCATAGAGTATATAATGTATAGAGCAAACCATAAACTAAATATAAAAGACACGGCAGTCAGTAGTATGATCAAGGCTCCACTGTAAATGCATAGGTTGGCTTCGCAAGTACCGAGAAGATATTTTTTTTTCAAAGCTAATGCAAAATATAAAGTATAACGAAGTAAATTTCTCCGTCATTTTTATCCGCGCCGGGGTTCGAACCCGGGTCCCCTCATTCCGGAATAAGTTGCTCTACCAATTGAGCTACGCGGACGTTTTATTCTGATTCCTATCTGCCTTTATGTAGTGTGCGTCCTTCTGGCAGGTACGTCACAAAAGTTTATACCGATATTTGTCATATCTCCTTTTAGGAAGTAGCTTCTTAATGAGGACTTGATCCTCCTAGTTTACAATGTATCGTGTTATGTCACGGCTTACCAATTTAGTACCCATTGCTGATAGACTAAGTAATAATTTATACTCTATCTCTACTAAAAGCATCTAAACTAGACCTGTGTATGTAATGAGAAGCCCTTTATATTAAGAAACTCCTTTCCAGGGTTGGAGCACTTTTCAGGGCCCGTTAACAATTATCAAAACCGAGGAAATACAGGGCTGATAAAAAGCTACCGATAGTGAATATACGAAGTTAAAGACATTTTACAGACACGAAAAGTTGATTCTCTTCAAGGTGGACTCCTTCGGAACCATAGACTCGTACCATTTTACTGGAAGTGTGGAAATACCTCACTGAAAGCATTAATCGAATTCGGTTTTGGGAATCACAAAGAGTTGCTTCTCTAATTTTTTCGTATCACCAAACTTTTTATGTTTTAAAAATTTTCAGCATTATGGGTAGCATCAAACATTACAGGAGCTATATCCATAGACTGTTTCAGTTGCAGATTGCTGGTTTTGTTAAAACTTGCTGTACCAGATGGCTGAGAGGAAAGGTTCATTATTATGGTGAATTCGTCATCATCCACTTTGTCCCATTTACAATACAAAGTTTTTTGAAATGTTTCAACAGGTACTGTGTAAAAAATTCAGTTTGATAGTTTGATCTACCAGAAAATTCTCACTGTGTTTAACTGCCGCGTAATCAAAGAAAACAATCATCATGATTACATCACTTCCACTTCGTCTTTTCCGATCGGGTTGAAGAAACTAATGTAAGATTGTGATAACTTATAATTAGTTTCACGGTGATAACAGTATAGAGCCGCCCTTCACCACCTGTAATATCTTAAAGATGCTTTTATCTGTTTCTAAGTATTCAAGTAGGTCACAACTAACAGGCAAGAGATTTTGTTTCTCCTCCTCTATCAGAAGTCGTGAAAAATCTTGACTGCCCTGCTACGAGTCTCAGTCATAAATCTTTGATTAAAGCTGCCAGACAGCAGTTATAAGAAATTACAGTCTCTTCAAAATCCGGTCATTTTGCATTGGATCCACAAATTCGTCGCTTCTGTTGTGTAACCGAAGTAGAGTGTATTCTTTGTTTTCGAGAACATTGTGTTTCCGTTCAAGACGAATGAACCAAAAAATTGTATATGGCTGATTGTTTCATTTGAAGATGTTACTAGCATCAAATTGTAAATTTAGAAGTATCTATTATCCCGCAAAACTTAATGGAAGAATACTGTTCCGCCAAGAAAGACTGAATTTAAAAGCTACTGAAAAAATGGTACGGGCTGTGTGATGTACCTGCCAGCAGGACGCACACGACATAAAGGCAGATAGGAATCAGAATAAACGTCTGCGTAGCTCAGTTGGTAGAGCGACTTGTTCCGGAATAAGCGGCCTCGGGTTCGAATCCCGGCGTAGACCAAAAATGACGGAGAAATTTACTTCGTTATAGCTGTGAACAGGCATTGTCAGCACACATTTATCGAAATCCTTGGTGAGAAATTCCATTAATCTGGGATATGAATTCAGTGTCGATAACTTTTAATAAAATGTTTTACAGTCACACGCTTTGCACGTATTACTGATATGGAAATGCCCATTCGTTTTACAAAATTCCTTGTTTTGCTTAATTCATACCAGTACTTTGTTTCACAAAGACGCACTTTGTTTTATATTTATCTCTTTTGTTTGACAACTGTACGTGTTATGTTGTACAGAGACATGTGAGAAATCACATAGTTTTACGAAGGCATGTAAGAAAGCACATAGTTTTACAAAGACGTGTGAGGAATCACAATATTTTGCAAAGGAATGTGAGGATATCACATGAATTCTTACTTTCTTACGCCCGCAGCAAAGCATTGTTGAAGTCAGGATGTGCTTCACCTTGTTTCGTAGACGCGGCGGATGAGCAATGGTGGAGGACATGTGGGCAGTGTTTTGGTGATCACTTGGTGTTCAAGAAAGAACCTGAAAAGACAAGCATATTGCATTAGTAAAGAACTAAGCACTGTTTCTGCATCTTATTCCTATCCAGATATGCTCAAATTACACGTTTCAGAGAAAGTTCTACAACAGATTAAATAATTTGGAGAACATGGGCTCTGACAAACCTTTGATAAAAACATACATCTCTTGTAATCTGAGGATGGTACATTCCGACGTCATCGAGCAGTAATGATAAAACTTTGTGAAACGTTTTGAAAAAAGGAGGCATTTATTGACTTGTATGGAAAGTTGAGGTCTCTTAGGCACCACAGTTTATATGTAGATTATATGACGAACCGTTCTCACAGGTGACGCACATGTCAAGACGGCAATGTTGCAGCGGCAAACTTTGTCGGTGTAGCTTAATTCGGAAAGCATTCGTATCCGGAACAGAATGAAGCTGGTTCGATTTCTGCCACCCACCGGCAAATGGATTTCACGCTGTACTGGCGTCCGAATGTAAAATGAATCTCCTGACCCTTGGGTTCTTCTAAAAATGTGTGGTGTTCGTTCCACACATCGTGTGGAATTAGTCAGAATTCCTTCTTCCACAGTGAGCCTTCCTTCAAGCGTAGTTTACCGGCTGATCTGCAAACCTACCCAAACAGCACAGAATATTTCGTATATGTTATAAGTACGTAGCACTGAAACATTGAGACTTTTCAGATACGTTGCGCAATGTTTCAGAAACCTTACGCTTACGTTAAAATGTCTTCAAACGTTACATAACTTTTAAACATAATCGATACGTTACAGTGAAAGGTCTTTGTAACTTCAACATACCAACTTCATGTTACTGTTACGTATTTGAAAGATATTTGTAACTTCGTTACATCACTGTTACGTATTTGAAAGATATTTGTGACATCATCATATTACAGTTACGTATTTACTACGTTGAACATTAAAATTTCAATAAACTTTGTAAAATCACAATAAAAAATATTACACTCGACAGCTGTTTCAAAACCAAACAACAATCGTATTACGAGTTGTTTACATTTTCACAGGTACAACGCTGTCCGCTGGGAAGAGTGGCGTTGTTTATATATTGATAAAAAATGAAATAAAAATCTGTCCCAAATGAGGGTGTCGAATTTCTGTTATACATGTGGAATAGACTATATTTCAGCGAAAAAAGGGAAGAAAATCAAATTCAGCATTTCTCTAAATACCTACCAAAATGAAATTTCTCAGCTTCAAGTAAAAAATAAAACATGCTGGTATAGAATACTAATACAACAACACTGCTTTAGATTTTATAAAATGCTTTTTAGAATTTAAAATTATAATAATAATCAAAACAATTACTTACGTTCAGATGATTTTGAATCACACACAAAAAAAAAAAAAAAAAAGGATGGAATATTAAATTAACTAACTAGCTAACTGGAGTACGACAGTATCACCAGTAGCACGTGGAAATACGACTACGAGAGTGCTTTGGTGAAATGGCATAAATGCGCATGCGCATCCACGATGTTGCCAAATCAAAAATCTTAAATATCGCCGAAATATAACATCAAGGTAGCAATTATGTACAATGGAAACTATAAAACAGTAGTATCGGTGAACGCTATTTTTAACGTAACCGTAATGTACAAAGAGTTATGTTCCAAAATAGATGTTGCTGAAACGTAATTGCAAGATATCTCTGAAAGTGTAACGAAAATGAGAGATTGTAAGATTATTGATACATATCTGAAACCTTTTATGCTGCATGGGCTACGATTCCGTCCCAGCCCCTTCTCCAGGGGGATTGGGACGTACCTATCTTAGAGGTGACGCGCATGTCAAGACGGGAAAGTCGCATCGGCAAACTTTGTCAGTGAAGCTTAGTTGGGAAAGCATTTGGCTCCGGAGCAGAAGGATGCAAGTTCGATATCCGCTGCCGGAAATTGGCTTTTACGCTATAATTATAGCACCATCTGCGGATTCGAGTAAGTATGAAACCTCAGAAACATACCACAAGATGCTCGCAAAAATCTAAATCTGTTTTAAATAAAAATACTACCAATGTAAAAACGAGAGCCTACGTGTGCTTCAGCCTGTAACTTTACAATAATTCACAACAGATGTTGAAAACAAACCAATTTTTTAACACGAGCTAACAACAATTCACGTTTTACGAAACACACCGGATTGTCTCCTTTGCTGTTCGTGACCAGTATGATGTGCGTTAATTTTTGCAGTGACTGGGGGTTCCTCACAAATACTTTCTCCTTCAGATGACCCCGTTGGATCAAATCCAAAGAAGTTGGGACTGAATATTGTGACGGCCAAATTGCATTGCAAACCACCCAATCTTTCAACACAGATCCACCGCTTGTGAAAATTCCTCTGTGTACCTTCTGTTCTAAGAGCTTTCATCTTAGGTTACAGCCCCACGCCTTTGCCATAAGTATGACTACATTTGAACTCAGCTTGGCGCCTACTAACTTTTTATATACATATTTGAGGTGAAATAAATTTTCCACAAATTAATTTTTGAATATATTTCATAAAGAGTTTAAGAAATAGGCAATGGTTTTATCAATCGTTACCGAATTTAATGCGAAGACAAATTAAACCATGCATTGTTAAGGACTTCTATTTTAATGCGTAGATTTGGTGTGCAACTTGTATCCATTATCTACATATGATAAAGCATTTCGAGGTTTTGTAAGTCGAAATAAACCAAATAATTTCTTTGGCTTCATTAAGGAACTTAAAACGGAATTAGTATAATGAATAGAATTCTCCGCCTGGACGTGTAGTGCAGGAAATCTTACGTTAAGTCACGTTAGGGTTATTGAAAGGTTACTTGACGTAGCTAAAGTGTGCTTAATCTTCAAAGTGCTAGAGTTTGTTTAGGTAAGACACTCACGTGCAATAAATTCCAAGAATATGGAATTATTTTTACTCAGCGTTCCTCATTATCTTGAATATCAGTAATATAACTTCGGTTTTAGTACATTAGTACCTTGAAGGCTCCTTATTAGAGCGGTAAACACAATATACCTTGAATTTAACGTAAACACTCAATGAAATAGACTTAACGGCCGGACAGAGGTCTGACATGTAACGTACCAGGAGATGTGACGTACCTGCCAGAAGGACGCACACGGCATAAAGGCAGATAGGAATCAGAATAAAATGTCCGCGTAGCTTAATTGGTAGAGCAACTTATTCCGGAATGAGTGGACCCGGTTTCGAATCCTGGCGCGGATAAAAATGACGGAGAAATTCACTTCGTTATAGACAATAAAATGAACTAAGAAAACGTACTCACTTTTAACCTTTTATTGGGGAGCTCCTGGTATTACTCAAATACACACTCCAAAATAACACAACTACTGATAGACCGAACTTTCGTACTATCGTAGAATCGCATAACAATAATTAGGAAGAACCTATCACATATAAAACGAAGCTGCTTGGTATAGTTGAGCGCGCCTATATATACTGCATACCACCACGTCATGACTTACACTCGTTGCCACATATCATTCAGCGGGAGAAACAACATCTCGTTAAGTGAGAAGATAATTTGCATAGGAAAATAAAATAACAAGAGATAGTAAAATCAAAAAGAAACTGAATCTAGAGTATACGTTACATTAGCTGAGTTCTGGATTGGCGTGTACAAGCACATAACTCGGTCTCCGAAACCAAATTCTTTGGCATGTGCAAATAAATTTTTAGTAAATGATGGAAAATCTTCCACAGCACCTATCTGGAGACTTTATTGAGAGCGAAATCTTATGTTAAGAAAACTACTGAGTTGGAATGTACAATTTTTAAGATAATGACCTAGTTGAAGTCTATATTACAAGCGTGTTTTCTTATTACTACCGTCGTATAAGAATACGACTTCTAAATCTCCTTAGCTATAGAAAAAATATAAAAACAAATTGTCCATTTAGCTGTAGAAAGAGAAAAAAACTGAAATTGCTTTCAGTCGCTCCAAATCAACAAGCACTCATTTTATACTTAGAAGTTCACATAATAGTATATCTAGTTTCATTTTTGCGCGACATATGATACTACTGTTGGGGAGGCGCATGTTTGAGCATATGGCTTTACGCAGCTGACTTGGTTTTTAATAAACCAGTTTTCATAAGTGAAGAAACAACCTGAAAATTTGGTTGTTCTTGAAAACCCATCGATCGAATCGATTGCATGTAAAAAGTGTGTATACAATGAGTGGCCACTTTATTATGACCACCCCCTCAGTACTTCGTTGGGCCATCTTTTGCTTTTAATACGGCGTAGATTCTTCGTGGCATGGACTCCACGAGATGTTGATAGGTGGTTTGTAGAATCTGAGACCATGCTAGATGAATCGCACTTTCCAGGAGTGTGAGATTACAGGGTTATGGATCCAGCTGTCTGATGGCTCGTTCAACTTCATCTCACAAATTCTCAATGGGGATTATGGGGGTCACCTAAGCAAAGTAAACTCACCGGCATGTTCTTGAAACCAATCCCTGTACAATACGAGCACTATGGTAGGACGCATTATCTTGTTGAAAGTAGCCATCGCCATTGGGATAAACCATCCACATGACAGGATGCACTTGGTCCGCAACGATGTTTAGATATGATGTGCCAGTCAGACGTTGATCAACACGAATTAAAGGGCCCAAAGCATGCCAGGAAAACAATCCCCAAATCATAACGTTGCCTCCACCAGCTTGAAGGGTTGTAGCAATGCATTTGGGGTCCATGCTTTCGTGCTGTTTCCTCCAAATTCTCACTCGGCCATCGGCATGATACAACTGAAAACGTGATTCATCGGACCACATAATTTGTTTCCAATGATCGACTGTCCAATCCTTGAGCTCCTGTGCGAACTGGAGACGTTTTCTCTTGTTAACTGCAGACAGCAAAGGTGTTCGAACAGGCCTTCGGCTGCCATATCTCATCCGATGCAGTGTACGGCGAACTGTGCATGCAGAGATCATTTGAGAGGATCCTTGATTAAGATGGTCTGTAATTTGCTGCACTGTTGCCCTTCTGTTGTCTGTTACCATTCCGGACACTCTCCATTCCGTCCGAGCAGTAACTAGTCGATGACGACCACACGTTGCACGTAGAGACCCAGTTTTTTGGCGGACAGTCCAGTTTTTAAACACTCTAACAACAGCTGCTCTGGAACATTTCACGAATGTGGCGGTTTCGGAGATACTCGCTCTATGGCTCCGAGCTCCTACAATCATCCCACGTTGAAAGACCGTCAAATCGCATTTTTTACCCATCTCGTCACCCCAAAATCATTTCTACTACTATCGCAAGCACTAAGCTTTCCCTTTGTATACTAGCCTCGCCCTCTGGTGCCAACAGCGTGCAGCCATATCTCATTTGCTTAAAACTGTCAGGTGGTCATAATAAAGTGGCCACTAAGTGTATAAACACTGTGCGTAAAAATAGAATATCAGTTGAAAAATAGAACAATACTTTTTATTCCAAATATAATATACGAATACAAATACACGGCAAAAAGGTGAAGGTCAACACAAAAAGCTCAAACAGTTAAATGTAGAGAGCATGGTCATCCCTTACTTTTAGTCCTATGATTTTAATAAGGCTGTCAAGCAGCAATGTGTGTAGTACCCTTCATTTTTCTCTAAATTCACGGAGGAGGTCTTAGAGGTTTGTACAAGCATGATTTAGGAAAACAACTCTTCTTCCGAGAGAATCCCATGCATATTCTATCAGATAGCTTGTGACCTCATACGGTTAATATTGTAATTCGCTAGATTGATTTCGACAAATTGATAACATTCGTGGTGGTCGTTATCGTCCTGTTCAAGATTAGAATCAGCTATGCACCAGCATAAGGTAGCACAAAGGATCAGAGATTTCATCTCTGTAACTAAAACGTGTTGCGGAGCCTGCAGGAAGCAAGCAAACATCTGTGCTGCCGCCCAAAGATACATTCCTCTCCAATCCATGATACTACAAAGTAGGGATGGGCAAAAAACCTCGATGTTTTAAAACCGATGATCGATGTTTTAACCTCGATGTTGCAGAAGCCGATACATCGAAAAAACATCATCGATGTTTGCAACTGGTAGAGAGAATATCTTCTACGAAAAGTAAATACATTTCTTTTTGTTACATTCTTATAAAGAGAAAAGAAATATCACCTTCCCATTGGCTGATTTAGTTGATTCGTCGGGGAAAACCGAGATCTTTTCCTCGAAGGCATGTGAGACGATGCATGGAAAAACCATCGAGGTTTCCACCGATACATCGAAAAAACATCGAGCGCTTTAGGAAATATTATTTGTTACTAAGGTTGAATTGGTGAGCAATCACAATTATATTGAACAGAGAATTTACCCACCGATATGCCCATTCGCTGCTGCAGATCAAAAAGTGTGAAATCTTCAGCTTGTTAGGAGGACATCGTGGTTCACACTGATACATCGAAAAAACATCGAGGTTTCCACCGATACATCGGACGTTTTAACAAGTATTACGTTACTAGATGTTACATTATTGAGTATCACTTTTACATTGAACAGAGATTTTACAAATCGATTGCCCATTCATTACTGTAGATGAAAAAGTGCGAATTCTTCGCTTTATTAACAAAACATCGAGGTTCCCACCCATACATCGAAGAAACATCGAGATTTCCACGATGCATCGAGCGTTTTAACAAATATTATGAACTGGTGAGTATTACTGTTATGTTAAAGAGAGATTTTACAAATCGTTTGCCTATTTACTGGTGCAGATGGACCTGAATGATTGCCACGGGTCACTGAGGCAGTCATTCGAAGAGGGCCGGGGCATGGCCCACGGGTCCCTGTTGGCAGTCATTCGAAGAGGGCAGGGGGCATGTGCCATGTGTCGCCATAGGCAGTCATCTGATGAAGAACGTTCATTTGAGAAATCCCAGAAAATTTGGTGTGTGGAACGGAACATCACATTGATTTATTTTTTCGAAGCACTGAAGAAGGGATTCTCCTTTTTCCTATCTCGCTGTGTGGAAATAACATCACACCATTGCGAGAAACCCTATCAGCCAGGTCATCCTTGAAGTTCGGGCGCCAATATGACGAACGAAGTAAATTTCTTCATCATTTTTATGCCATGGGTGGAATTCGAACCCACAAATCTCGGCTCCGGAGCTCCGAGTGCTATCCCCTATACTACACTGGCATGTGCTCTTACTGCTATCTGCCTTTATCTCATACGAGTCCTGCGGGGCAGGCACGTCACACATTAAATTCACAAAGTTTGCAGTTTAATCCGTTTTCGTTTAAGCACTAAAACATTACAACTACAGCTTATAATTAAAACTGAAGTCTTTGATCTACAGCAAACAGCTAAACCTAAACAAATATTTCATAAGTGAATTAAAACTCCATAGTTGTTCTCAAGCGTAATTTCTAATCTGATAAAATTTCATCAAGAATTCGACGTCCTTTTCGAACTTGATCAGCAAAGCGTAGATTAGTGTTAAGAAATGGACTCGTTGATATCCCAAAATTTTTAGTAATGATTTATGCATTGATTAAACATGAACTGATTAATATTAAATTAAATCGATTATCTGGTTATCACAAAAGACCTCAGAGGTCAAGGGCAGTGTTACGGTAAGACACTTTTACAACGCGTTCGTTAGATTCCTGTTGTGTATACAGTAAATGGATTTCTCATTATGTCGAATAAGAGGAAGAGAGAGAAAAGAAATAAGTGGTTTGTTTTGGTGATGAAGAAAGTTTCAGTAATGAGGTCGTTTCTGTGCACAAAGGCTTATATAGAGATGTTGGGTATCGCTACGAAAACCTTAATCAAAAATAGGCATTGATCGATAATATAAGTTACGGGTGAATTTCCTTGGAACAAGATAAACTAACAGTATACCACTGCTATGAATAAATAAACGTGTGTCTGATTGCGTTGATGTCGGTGTCACCGTCAGTCGAGGATGAACAATATCACCATGGTTACCGATAAATTTATGGAATCATTACATGTCAAACTAAAGGTACAAACACTGACGCGCGTCTTTACGATTCCAGTGTCTTCGTATTGCTTCAAGAGGGCAAAACTGCTATGCTGGTTTTCGAAACTGTCAAAAATACATGTTACATTCCCATCTAAGAAATGATATATGAGCAGCAATCGAATACATCGGCTTCAAAAATTAGATACTGTGTTTAAATGGAAAAAGCATGAACTACTCCGATGTATTCTGCAAAGTAAATAAAGGAAAGCTATATGAGGAGACTATGTATGTTTTTCTGTCAGATGTGACAAAGCATCTGCGCCGATCATGGATAGATTTTGATGGAACTTGAACGCGAGACGCAGTAGCATATATCATGCATAAACTTATACACTAGCAAGTACAAAATATTAATTTGAACAGCATTGATCCTGGCAAAAGAAAGACACAGTTCATGAACAAATGGATCTAGTCATCGTCAACGATTATCCATCCACTGATGGATGAAGGTCGTCCAAAGTTTCTTCCTGAACTTTCTGTCTTAAATCAGTCTCTGCCAAGTCCCTACAGCATGCTTTCGAATTTTATCCACTCCTCTCCCAAGTGGTGACCTTCTGGGTTATTTCATTGTATCCAAACTAATATTTCACTTGTCCAACGGTGTGATCAATTCTTCTAGCAGTATGTCCAACACATTATCACTTTGATCCTGTGTGCCGTTCTACAGAGGTGAAACACGTGTCAAAACGACAAATCTGCAGAGATACATTCCGTCGGTGTAGTTTAGTCGGTTAGAACAACTGGCTCCAGAGCTAGGATTCGGTTCTCGACAAAAAGTGTATTTTCACACATGATGTCATCAACCCTTTGTCCTTTCCGTACTCCACGTATTCCTCTTCTTATCTTTTCTGGTCATACCAAGCACGCATCACTCGATTATTTGTTTGCAGCCTTTAAATATCTTTCTTATTAACGTCTATGCCTCTGATCCATAAGTAAGAACTGGAAGGATGCATTTCGATTCAACACTTTTCTTTTAAGACATAATGGTGAATTACTCTTGGAAATTGTTTTGTTTCTTCCAAAAGCTTTCAACCCAAGTTTTATACGCCTACTTATTTCTTCTTCTACGTGGCCCCCATTTGATGTATGCTGGTCATGATAAATGTAGGCATTGGTCACTTCCGGATTTGGCCCATCAACTTCCAAATCTTCTGTATTTGTGAAAGCATTGTACATCGACTTTGTCATCTGTAAGATAATTTTCAATCCCACTTCTTTACTCTTGACAGCAAGTTCCTGGATCAAGCCATCTAGCCATGATGGGGTACTTGAAAAGAGGACTATGTCGTTAGCAAAACGAAGGTAGGTGATATACACTAGTGACCAAAATTTTGGAAGCCTTTTGAAAATTTTGTATTTCTGAGATTTGATGTCTCATAACATCAGTCTTTTTTTAGAATAATACCATACAATTATAAACTATTAGAAATATAATTAATGCAGAATGTAATGCAGCAAATTTTATTTAAAAAATTCATTTTAAAAGAAGTTATACACAGAAAGCCACGATAAAGCGTATTTCATAATTTCTCACCATTTCTCTTAGTACTTAGTCAAGAAACCTTTTGCTGCAATTACAGCCTTACAACGGCGTCCCATAAAGTGAACGAAGCGTTTTAGTTAATCAGGTGTTATAATGTGAGACTGTGACGTGCCTGTACCGCAGGACGCGCATAAGATAAAGGCAGATAGCAGTGAGAGCACATGCCAGTGTAGTATAGTGGATAGCACTCAGAGCTCCGGAGCCGAGAGTTGTGGGTTCGAATCCAGCCCCTGGCATAAAAATGGAGAAGTTTACTTCGTCATAAAACCAAGATTATATTATTGCTTCTGTCAATTGTGCTTTATTCCTTGGTTGCTTCTGACCGTTGGCAAAACGAACAAGTTTCTTTAATCGGCCCAACAGATTTTCTATTGGATTAAGCTCAGGGCTATTACCTCTCCATTCTAGCAGTGTAATATGATTTTTTCTGAAACCACTTTTTCTTCACAGAAGCAATATGACAAGGAGCTGAATCCTGTTGAAATATACACTGAAGAGCAATTGAATTAGAGATACCTGTCTAGTAACGTGTAGCACCACCTTTCGTCCTGATGACGGTGGCGATTCGTCTCGGCATGGACTCGACAAGACACCGGAAGCGTTGGGAAGCCATACGGATCCACTTCCCCTGAACAAGATCCCACAGTTCACGAAGATTTGATGGAGGGTGGTCAGAGCCTCGAACATCTCTCTCGATGGCATTCCAGATGTGCTCGACGAGATTGAGGTCAGGTGACCAAGCTGTCCAAGGAAGCGAGGTCACGTCGGTGGAGTGTTCATCCAACCATTCGGATACAATTCGGGAGCGATGGCACGGTGCATTGTCTTGTTGCAGGATGAGGTCCCCAGTGGGATGTTGAAGACGCACAAACGGGAGAAAATGGTCGTCCAGGATATCCCGGTAACGTTGACCTGTGAGGGACGATGTCACACGTACCAAACCCACACACGGCCCATCAGACTGATGGATCGTGTATCTGGATTCATCAGTCCATAGGACCCGTTTCCATTGATCTACGGTCCACGATAAATGTTCTTTACACCATGCTAAACGACGAATAGCATTCCGAGTGGAGATGAAAGTCTAATGAGCAGCCGCACGACCACGGTAACCCATGGAATGAAGTTCTCTGCGAATGGTACGTGTAAATACCGTGGTTTCAGCATTTTTACTCACCTGTACACTGAGGTCTTGTGCAGTACTCTGTCGATTAGCTGTAACGACTCTCCTGAGGCTTCGACGTCCTCTATCACTGATTTTCTTTGGTCTGCCGGTACGTTTTGCTGCTTCAGGCACGCCATGTGTCTTCCACGTATTAAGTACATCCAAAACAGTTGACTTGGGTATGTTTACACGCCTCTCGGTTTCTCTTATGAACAACCCACTAATATAACACCAACTCATCTTTCCTTTCTCAAAGTTAGTTCTCTCCCGCCGCGTCATTTTCACTCAACCTCACAGTGCGATATGATCGTGGTCAGCTGCAGGCTTGTTTTTATACCATTTGCAGCTGTAACGCACACCTTAACAACGCAGCGGATCCGTTCATTTGCTTTTGAATGGGTGTCCGGTGACCTTTGTCAATATAATGTATGTAATAGTCAATTTGAAATTTCTAAAAAAATTGCTACGAATCATGAAATTGCTCTTCAAAAAAATTTCATTTCAGATTTTGTTATTATTTTTTTAACAAATTTCACCCTAGGCCACAACCACAACCTAGAAAAGAACAGCACTCTCATGGATATATTAATGCACATTTGGTGGAACACGTAGGATGTAGTTTCTTTCGAAGTAAGAAATCTCTGAAATGATCACAGATGAAGTTTATTGCCATTTACTTCAAGTTTTAGTGCTGCACTGAAACAAAAACATATTGTTCTGTCCAACTGACAGCGCGTTTTTTTCCTTTTTCATCTTCTTCATCAGAGCAACTCGGGCCCACATGCCTCTCAACTTGTGGCTACCAAAACAGAGAAAACTAGATGAGGAGGGGGAAATGCCCCGTTCAGCGTATTCTCTAGATCTTGTAAGTGGACGAAAGCTTTTTTCCAAATTTGCAGTATCGTTTGGATTGAAAATTGTTTTAGGTTTGTGATGGATGTAAAAACTCAACTTTGATTGAACACGAAAGGAATTCTACAAGCGCGGCGTTGATAGTCTTGTTTCAAGATGAGAAAGATCACACGGAATGAAAATGAACTTGATTACAATTTGATTTCATCCAACTGTGTCTTTTTTTAAAACACAGTGTGAAAATGTGCGTTATTTCTAGAACAACCTACTACGGATACATACATATATGTTTACATTGGGCTTTGTGTAAGTTGTTCTTGGTATTATCATCATCGACAAGCATTATCAATCCACTGCTGGATGAAGGCCTTCCCAAGTTTCTTCCACAACGTTCTGTCTTGAGCCAGTCTCCTGTTCTTCGCATAGACCCAGATTTTTCAGGTTTCATTTCGTCGCGAGATAGCTGAGACCATGTAACTAAAGTAAAACCATCTATATTAAAACAAATAGTTCAGTTATAACGTGTGAGACAGACTTCTACTTCTAATGATAAAAGGCAGCCCCAGTGGCGTAGTGGTCTAAGCGATGGCATCTGGCCATTCGTCCGGGAGGGGTCCGGGTTCGAATCCCGTGAGGCACGGATGTTGTGTTTGTCTTACGACATTGGTTCGCTCCCTCCCATGGAACCTGTGGCCCTAAATTAGGGACGGAAGACTGCTTATAACCCGTTGAGTTGCTAACGGTGGTCGTTAAACCTTCAATCAAAAAAATAATAATAAAAGAGTTACCCGTAAAAAAACAGGTAAGTTCAATAGATAGCCTACATTTTTTATTTCTTTTATGATTAACTTGGCAGTTTTCACAGATCTTAATATTTCGTGCGGCACAGGGAAATTATATTCGATAATAAAGGCAGCAGATTATTGCAAAAATGATCTGATAGAAATCCTCCGGTTGTGATTTCTTCAACAGTTAAAAAAATGAGTAATTATTAGTTAAGAGGATTTCTTACCTTGGAAAATGCACTGATAACGTCCGTTTTATACCATTCAGAAGTTCGTCAGTAAACTCGAAGCGAGATTCCAGCTTCACATAAATAAATGATGTGACCGTAAGATGAAGTTGCCTTGATAGGCTACAACGTCTTTGGGCACTCTTGAATTCCGATTACAGCTATATGTAGTCCCTCTTACAGTTAAAATAAAGAAAGGATTACTTTTCAGAGAGCACCTTTCACTCACACTCCCAAGAGAGAGACTGCAAGCAAGAAAACAAACCTGCACCATGTTTTAGTAACCCTACAAATCCATCTGCGTCGAAGCAGACCCTAACTAAACCACGTGCTTTATTTAGTGCACTAGATAGACAGCTGGCATCACACACACACACACACACACAAATGTCACACGCTTGCGCGTGGGTGTTTGTAATCCTGCAATACTTGGTTAGATACGAATGAAAAAGGAATAGCTTCCCAACTTACAGGAACACCTGCTAACTTACCCATAAATCCATTAGTACATGGAACAAGCGTTTCACATCAGAGAAGTGAAGCAATAAGGTCTTAAAGATAATCCCCCATCCTCAGTACTTGAAGTGCCTTTCAAGAATTCCCAGTAGTTCATACGTGAGAGCTAATTTAGAGGATTATGATTTGATCATAAGCTCTGAAATTCTGATTAAAGTACATAAAGTGTTAATTGATTTACCATGGCAAGTACAAGAATTGTACGTTAAAATAATTTAGTAAGCGACTTTTTGTCAGTAGATGTGTTTAGAGTAAAAATAAAATTATCATCTTATACCAACTGTGATGATCACATTTTTGGAGGACAAAATAAGTAATAAAACATACACGTTTTGCTTTTGCTGAATGAAATGAACTGTTAAAAATAAGGGGTGTAAATTTACGGGAAAATTCATGAAAATAACTTGTAGCAAAGTTGCTGGTAGGTGTCCGTTTTCTAAACGAAATTTCCATTTGAAAAGTTTTCGTTTCTTCTAACTTCAGTATTTTGACAGAATTTCCGTAGTAAGTAATTCCGTTTATTTTAGGAAATTCCGTTTCAGGTTTTCCCGTATTTATAAAGAAATTTTGCAAACACTTTGATTTTGAGCCTTTTTTCCAGAGATTCTTCTTTCTTGGCGTGCTAATTTAATGAGCCCTTTCCTTTTGTCTTTGAACCAAGGACCTCGGCAACAGGAGGCACACGTGCTACAGTTGAGACAAAAAGACACATAACGCAGAGTTCGTAAAAGGTAGAACTCTGATTCCTCGATGCTAAAATGTTTTTTGTTATCAAAGTTGGTGAATTTGTCATTTCATTTTCTGCTGAATCTTATTATTTTTATGAATACGTTTGTAATAATTTTGTTTTTCTATAGCACTTACTACAAATTACGTATTTTTTAATCGTGATTTTTTGAAGAATGTGAGATCTTATCAAACTGACAATGACTTTCAATTATCGTTAAGAAAAGGTGCAATGTACTGCTTTATAGTTCTATTTCGCAAAACTCCTAAATATAAAATTTACTAAATACAGACATTTGACGTGGACCAGGAATATGAAACAGAGGTTATCGCTCTTTCCACGTTTACAAGTGAGTCACGGAAAAATTCTCATTGGCCGCCACCGGGAATCGAACGCTGGGTCTTCCAGTTACACGCCGGACATGCTACCAATGCACCACAACGGCCTCGCGTTCCTCCAGACTCACAGACACTAACTGCCAAACCACATGGCAGGTTGCTGGGGATTCACCCAAGATGGAAAGCAGCAATGCTGGGGATTCACCCAAGATGGAAAGCAGCAATTGAACAAATAACTGGGAGGCGAATGAATAATTAATGCACACAATTGACGTGGATTAGGAACATCAAACAGAAGTCATCGCTCTTTCCACGTTTATAAGTGATTGGTTGGTTGGTTGGTTGGTCAATTTTTATGGCGCAAGGGCCATGTTTGGCCAAAGAGCGCCAGACACAAGACAAACAATCAGTATTAAAAACGTGGTAAAAAGCTTAAAATCAGGTTCGTTTATAAGTGAGTCATGGAAAGAGCGGTGACCTCTGTTTGATGTTCTTGGTCCACGTCAAATGTCTGTATTAATTATTCATTCGCCTTCTAATTATTTGTTCAGTTGCTGCTTACCATCTTGGGTGAATCCCCAGCATTGTGCGGGGCTCCAAGAAGCAACCTGCCATGTGGTTTGGCAGTTAGTGTGTGTGAGTCTGGAGGAACGCGAGGCCGTTGTGGTGCATTGGTAGCATGTCCGGCGCGTAACTGGAAGACCCAGGGTTCGATTCCCGTTGGCGGCCAATGATAATTTTTCCGTGACTCACTTGTAAACGTGGAAAGAGCGATAACCTCTGTTTCATAAATTTTACTGTTGATATCTACACTAGCTTTTGTATTAGGCGGTCCACAGACTGATACAACGTATACAACCTGTAGAATAATTTAAGTGTACATTATACACTCACCTGTACAATTATTGGGTTGGAAAGAAAGTAATGTCTGCAAATGCAAGGCAACAGAAAAGTGCTAATTACGTATATGCAAGCAGCACAAATCAGTCCAAAATCTAGTCGTCATCGTTTGCCACGACCTGCTCCCATCGTCTAGGTGGTTGTTGCACACCGTTCTTGTAGAATTGTGGCAGCTTGGAGGCAAAGAAGTGAGTAAGTGCGAGTTCGACATCGTCTCAGCTGGTGAACCGCCAGCAAACGCTGTAACGAGAGGAAAAGGTTGAAGTCGCTTGGGGGTAATGTCCGGGGAATAGGCTGGGTACAGCAGCAGCTCCCAGGTCAGATCCCTGACCTAGTGACAGGTCACCCATGCTATGTGACGTTTCGCTCCATTCTGCTGTAGGACTACCTTGCGGTTCAGCGGTGCTGGTCGTTTCGACGTCAGCGATGCGTGCAGATAATCGAGCTGACGACAGTACACATCGGCGGTGATAGTGGTGTCCGGCAGCATCTCAAAACACGCGACACCCCGCATATCCCACCAGAGAGACAGCAGGACCTTACGTGGGTGTTAGGCGGCTTTGGGGATCGGCATGAGCTTCTGTTTCGGGTCCAACCACTGTTTCCGGGCGCTAACATTGTCATACAAGACCCATTTCTCTTCACTTGTCGCAATGCGGTCCAAGAACGGTTCAACTTGGTCTCGTGTAAGCAGAGAAACGCATGTACTCATGCGATTTTCTTCCTGCTCAACTGTGAGTTGATGGGGTACCCAAACTCTCTTCTTGTACACCTTCCTAAGTTGAAGCAGGTGTGTGATAATGCTCGTGTGAATAGTTCCCAGCTGTTCGGCCAACTCCCGCGTGGTCACACGTGGGGTCGGTTTCCATTTAGGTCTTCAGCATGTCCATATCCACTGTTGCGGGTCTTTCGGCTTTGGGACTGTCTGACAGGTCAATATTTCTCTCTCGAAACCGTCCGAACCAACGTCAGCACTCACGATGTGATATGGCATTGGGGTACACACTGGTAATGTTCCTTACAGCACTTGCGGGGTGTGAAATTCAATTTTTGCCGGTCACGAAGATCGAATGCGCGCCTCCTCCGTCACGTGATCTCCCTCTAACTTTTTTTTTTTTACGCGAAGACGGAATTTTCATTAATTCCTGACGATGTGTCCATTCTTCGAAGAACACCAATGGCCAGTAGATCCATTTTCCACAATCAGTCGCCAATGTTTTAATTCAAAAATTCGTCGGTGACGCTATCGAAATCGCGCCTCCTCGCTCCAGAGCCAGCTGTTCTAACCGACTAAACTACACCAACGGAATGCAACGCTGCAGCTTTGTCGTCATGACACGCGCTTTACCTCTGTAGTACGTCACAGGGGGTATGCTACCGCGACAAAACTCATACAACATGCAATGGCGAATGTGCTCCTTGTGCATTTCTTTTCCACGTTTCCTGATGGCTACACTCTTCGCCTTCTGACGGCTAACTGCCACTGACTTAAGCCACCTACCTGATGATGTCATGCAGGTGTGCTGCGCAAACTCAGTGACCAATGTGCACCGTAGCCGAGGCTTTGACTTCGGGTACTTACTTCATCATCGGACATTACTTTCTGTTCAACCCAATATCCACGGTTGTGTCACATTATTGTGACCTCCAGCTAATATCCAGAGTAGCCGACGTGTGCAGCGCGGACTCAATAAAATACTGGAAGGTGTTCACAGGTATGTGGAGCCATGCTGACTGCAGTGCATCTGACAGCTGCTGAAGGGTGCGTGGTGGAGGATCCATAGAGCGAACAACACGATCGAGGTGGTCCCACAGATCCTCAATTGAGTTTACGTCTCGGGAATCAGGGGACCAGGGAAGTACTTTGAAGTCTTCATCGTGCTCTTCCAACCACTCTCGGACATTTCTAGCTGTGTGACACGTCGCATTGTCATGCTGGAAGATCCCATCCGCCCCAGGGAAGACAATCAACATGTATGGGTGTACATGGTCTGCAAGGGTGGATTCATAACGAATTCGGTTCATAGTGCCTTTCACAGGTATGAGTGAACCCAGAGAATGCCACGAAAACATTTCCCAGACCATAACGCTGCCACCACCAGCTTGTGTTCTTCCAGCAACGGTTAAGGAGTGTTTGTTCTCCGATGTTTCGCACCTTATACGCGAACGTCCATCCGTTCGATGAAGCACCAAACGTGACTCATGGGAGAAGGCAATCCTTTGCCAATCAGCGGAGGTCCAATTTCGATACTGCGGAGCAAATATGAGTCTTTTATGCCGATGCACCTTCGTTAGCATAGGTGCCGTGAGCATCCGTCTGCATCGGAGCCCAGTACGCAGCAGGGTTCGCTGAACTGTCGTTTTAGACACATTTCCGGTAGCTCCCTGGTCCATTCGGCCAGTGAGTTACTCCACTGTAGCGTGTCGATCGGCCATCACACACCTTCGCAGCCGACGTTCGCCTCTCACATCAATGGCCCGTGGTGCTTCACAGTTTCCATGGCGCTTATTCGCAATGGTACCATTTCTCCAATCACGATACACTTTAACCACAGCAGCACGCGAACAATTCACAAACTGCGCTGTTTCAGAAATACTGCTACCCTTGGCCCGAAAGCTGATAATCATCCCTATTTGCAAATATGATACATCGCACCTTTTATCCATGACAGCAATGAGCGAAATGTTTCCAGAATGCCAACAGCACACCTTATATACCCTCCAAGCCGGCTCACGACACGTGCCTTCTTTCATTGGCTACATACTGTTGACGTCAAAAGTAGGAGGTGGTCACAATAATGTGACTCGTTTGTGTATATTATTAGTATACATACATCACACAATCACATGCACAATATTCCATCATACATCATATCGCATGTACAATAATTTAAGTATCCAGCTTCTTACGGTAATACAATATGCAATAGCTGGTGTACAAAATGAGAGAGAGGGGAAGGGATATGAGATTCCACAATAATCAAAATTTCATGCGCTTTGCTACCCACAGTATCCGCCCTCGCTACAGAACTTCAAAATGAGTTTCTCCGACGGACGATTGAAATTTAATAGCTAATCAAACCTCAAATATTCTCGCCAATCGCTCCTATTACGGGAAATTTTCCGTTATCTGGATACAAAAACAGTGAGAACAAAAAATTTTCCGTTAATATACGAACGGAATTGGGAAAAGGTTTCAGAAAATTCTGAAATTTCCATTAACACCTCTTAAAAATGGCAATTTATTGTCATTGGAAAGGTGTCTGAAAATTCTGAAGTTTCCTGGCGTATGAAAAATCCGTGAAATTCAGGCTTTTCCCGTCATTTCAGGGAAAAGGTTGTATCAGAAATATGCTTCGTTAATTAACGAAAAGAATCACATAATGGCTCGTGAATTTCAAAAAAAAAAAAAATTACAATTGAGTTGCCTAGTGTTTTGGACTTTATTATTAATACAATTTCCCGAAAACTGCTATGCAAGCATAAAAATTATCGGCGCAGCTACTGAAGTGGTGCTCTTCACATCTCTTTGAGTGTCACGCCACACGGTTCAGGCTCGATTTGATTCGAAGGTTATGTCCACAGTTTTCACACCGAAAGTTCCAAGAAAACGCATATTTATTCCTTAAAAATCTGTCCTTGAAACACTCTTTTCAGTACATAGCTGCAATACTTATTCAGTTGCATACAACATGGATTCAAAATGGTGTAGCTGGTCAGACAGGTGTAAGCAGCTCACTGGAGTAATGCTTCTGTTAGTAGCCACTTATCATTATAGGAAAGAGTCTGAACCTAATGTGTGAGTGCAGGATTGCTGACCAAATAAATCGCTATTTTCTGTATAACGCTGAAAAGATCACACAAATTACAGAGGAAATAATTATTCATGGAACAAATCAGAATGATCGCCTCTGTTTCCACGTGTATACCCTTCCCACAGCATGCAGAATCGACGTCGTCAAACCAGTGGGGAATGTACCGGGTGGTCATAAAATAAGTATCTATATTCTCGGGTGTCTAGAAAAGCGAGAAATGGAGATATCGCGACGAAACGTGGTAGCTAGCTTATTGAGGGCATGAAGAAAAGATTTATAGAGAAAGTTCGAAATTGCGCCTTTAGGTTAACAATTGCGCTGAAAAACCAAGAAAAGAACAGACACGTGCGTGAACTTACTAGTTATTTACAGCACAAACGGTTGAGGACAAAATCTGCTCAATGTGTTGGCCATCTCTAGAGATCACCTGTGATGCACAGCAGAAGTAACACTGCTGAAATCCAAGAAATTGTAGGTAGCTCACGCGGAAAGGATCGTATGCATATGTTCACATGTAAATTTGGAATGCGTCTGCCTGCGTATGAACTCGCATAACTATCGAATATGCGAAATAGCACGACTAGCTGCTATTTACTAAAGACTTCTACAGAGTACGCATGTAATGGGATGGTGTGGCTTCACAGAAGATTTCACAGTTGGGCCATATTTCTTCGAAACCACTACACCCCAGGGCCCAGCATAAAGTGCAGTGTAAACAGTGAATGGTACTGCGCTCTGCTGCGTCAACATGTTATTCCCGCTTTGCAGGAACGGTATTGTTTGGGAACTATCATGTTCATTGAAGAAATGGATATTCATGCACATCCATGTCAGTCGGCACATGAAGGAATTGCTCAACGAAACATTCGGCAATCCACTCGCAATTTCTCGAGGGGTTTCTCTGTACAGGCCAGTCCGTTCACCGGACCTTACCCCTTCTGATTTTGAGGTTACCCGACAGTGTTTATCGGGACGACATACGCTTTTTCTTAGACCTGAAAACGAGTATAAGACGTTAAGTCTGAAATGATAATTTCCTGCACGCAGGAGAACTCTTCTGTTACTCGCTTTGAGTGCCTGTGAAAACACAAGTTTGTCCGCGACGGTCATCGAATTCTTGTCCCCCTTACTCCGGAGTAAGGCGCTCTCCCAACTAAGCTACGCGGACAGAATGTCTCGCAGCAGATTTGTCGTCTTGACACATGTTTTCACCTCTGTAGTACGTCACAGAGCTTTATGTTAATAATTAAAATGATTGCTACCTTTCTTAAAATCGAGATCTTACATTCGTCAACCCATGAATCCGCCGATATACGTAAACCAAATGGAGCCCAAAATTTTCTGCGCTCCTCAAACAGAAATGTTCACACAGCGACCGGGTTTCACGAAAGTTTCAACAAAAAAATTCCTTACTCCCTCTAATTTCAGAAGTACCGACCGTAAGCCTGTACGGTTGTTAAGCGCTCCTTTCTAGTCCTTTACTTTCTGCTACATGATCCAAGGCATGATGGGAAAGGGCGCCAATGTGAAAACACAAGTTTGTCCACCCAGTGTCCATGCCACTGGATGGGAACAAGGTTCTCAAACATCTTCTCTCTCCATTTTTAGGTTTGTTAGTACTGTTAGATTCCTTTCACCAAGTAATTAGTCAGAAAGTGTGACCACTTTGAATAAGGGTTCCAAAGTTATTATATTACTCATTGCTACAGTCTCACCTTGACTATTGCATTCTGGCTTGGGGGCAGACTACTTTAATGAATATTTCCAGACTCCAAATATTACAAAATAAATTTGTTAGACTTTTGGAATTAAAAAATAATTTCAGACCTACAAATGAAGCACAATTCAGTTTTTGAAAATTTGCTGGAGTATAATCCTGGGAAATATGGTTTTTTAACTATTAGCCAGTTATATAATTTTAACTTAGGTAAGATAATGTACAAAAGGAATAAAAATAATATAAATAATTATATTACCGGTCTTTCCCAGAACTAATTATATAATGCAAAGTATAGATTGCATGGGACCACAATACTGGAACTCATTACCTTATGAGATTACTGATTTGAACAATTTTAATATTTTTAAAAGGAAATTAAAACTTCACCTATTACATAAAAATTAGAAATGAGGGGAGTTGAAGGGGATCGGGTTAATTTGTTAATTTGTGAAGGTAGAGAAATTGGGAGCGATAAGGTGAACGTTATGGGTGGTAGGGGGAACAGACCTTTGCATTTACGTCTTTTTTTTCCTTTCTTAATTAGTTTAACATATTTGCTAACTTACATTTAATAATTTGTGACTGCCGTCTCTATGGTGCTTGACTAGCTGTGTGCGTTTAGGGATGCTGGGGCTATGTCAAATCTTTGTTTGACATAGCCCCAGTATCAAGTATTTTAAATGTAATTGCATTAAAACAGCTGAAATAAAATAAATAAATAAACAAAGCTAAGCGGAAAACAACACTTTCCGATGCGCAGGTTTACTCGTTCCAGTCGCACACATTCGGCCTACTTCTGAGATAGCGAATATATACATTCGAGCTGATTTTATCACATTTTTTCTGACGCTGAGTTTACTCGTTCCAGTCGGTAAAAGGGTTATTATTTTCCATAACAGACAGATGCAGAAACAAGTCTGATATGCCTTATCGACCCAACGCAATTCGTTCCATAGCACCAGTGGTTTTGGCATGCCCTAAGAAATATAGGGTTTGGTCAAATGAAAAGGTGACGACGACTCTCAAAAGTTCCCCGACGAGGTCAACCACTGAAAAATGCAACCGCGACCGTAGTGGACGTGATGGTAGAAAACAGGTTTGGGACGTCACGCAGTGAGGAACGACCGGGCGCAATAGTGCGGTGTGCAGAATTCGTCGGCCTCCAGTGGGATCAGCAGGTGTGTTTGAAGAGTGGGTTACGTGAAAATGTCGTTTCAACTGCGAACTGCGTCGGCAAGCCAACAACGTTCTGTCATACGCTTTTGATCGGCCGAAGGCAACATGGCGATCGACATTTATAGGAGGATGTTCGCCATGTTTGGGGAAAATTGCGTGTCACGAAAAACTGTCCGTACGTGGAACGCACGTTTCCGACAAGGTCGTGACAGCCTGTTGGATGATGCGCGACTCGGCCAGGCCAACGTTGTCGTCACACCCGAACTCGTGGAACAAGTGGATGAATGCGTGAAGGCCGATCATAGGGTGACTATACGTTCCCTGGAACAAACATTCAATGTGAGTCATGTCACCATGTGGACAGTTGTATATGAGAAGTTGGGATACAGGAACGTGTGTGCACAATGGGTGCCGAAGTTGTTGTCCGATGCGCAAAAAAGTCTTCGAATGGGCCTTTCACTGGAGCATTTGGTGCGGTAACAGAGTGACCCTGCCTTCCTTTCCAGATTAGTAACAGGTGATGAAACTTTATGCTGTCTCTTCAAACCGGAAAAAAAGGCAGCAGTATGCAGTGGAAGTATCCCGCATCGCCACCACGCAAAAAGTTCAAAACTGCGCCACGGACTGGGAAAGTTTTGTTAACGGTGTTCTTCCATGAAAGGGATGTGCTACTCATCGACTTCCTCCATCAACGGGGTACTATCAACAGTGCAGTGTACTGTCAGACACTGCAACGACTGTGTACCGCCATCAAAAACAAAAGGCGCGGGATGTTGAGCTTCGGTATCGTGTTGTTACACGATAACGCTCGGCCACACGTCTCCCGTAAAACCACCACTCTTCTGACGAAATTTCGATGGGAGGTACTACAGCATCCGCCCTATAGTCCGGACATGTCACCCTGCGATTACCATTTGTTTGGCACCTCTGACGAAATATCTCAAGGGTCGACGTTTCCCATCAAAGGCTGAACTGCGTGCCTGTGTGACGGATTGGCTTCTCTCTCAGCCCAGATACTACTTCGAGAAGGTATTCACCGGCTACCGCAACAGTGGGTCCTCTGCCTACAAGCCTATGGTAACTACTTTTAACTGGTACGTATATGTGCCTTTCCATGACTCTCGTCACCTTTTCATTTGACCAACCCTTATACATATACCCATTGAAAAATTGGATGATCACTATAATTTTTGTCACTACCCATCCGTAGGTCAGCGGACCCGATATCTCCGGTTAGAAGTCGCCGTGGAAGATTTCGTTTTGCATCTAGTAATTGTAAGCAGAGCCCTAATTTTACGTACATTTTCGGATGCATACCCTGATGAGCAGTTTTTCCGTTAGTTGGCATAAACACACGATGTAATCTGCTTATCACTTCGCTTGGAGAAATGAGAATGGAAAACTTACTTTTTCATCGGAGAAATGCAACTCCTTACGGAGATTATAAATATATATTTTAATTATCTTGATGCAAAACCAATAGAGAATTATTCATTATACGTCTGGAGGCACATTTTTAGGGCAGGCTTAAAATAATCTTGAATGACAAACGTTCGAAAATGAAAACTTACAAAAAAGAGACAAGAATATTTATTACAGCAAACTCTCGACTATCCGTGCGCGGATTATTCGTGCCCTGCTTTTTTACCGTTTCCAACCGTAGTTTGAAGAAGCAGAAGCATATATGCTCCAGCTTTGTCCGTCTGTCTGTTCGCACAATAACTCACGTAAAATTGTCCGATTTCAATGAAATTTTAGTATGTGGTAGGCGACAACCTGGGGACGAACCCAATTGAAAATGGGCGACATGGAGTCAAAGGTCAGGACATAGGAGCGGGATCCATTCCATCACCTTTATGCGTCATAACTTATGTAAACATGCTTCAATTGCGACAAAACTTTAGTATGTTGTTCCGGAGGTATACTGAACCGGTTATGTTGAATATCGTCGAAATGGTGTCAAAGGCCAGGACACAGGAGCGAGATTTATTCCACAGCCATTATCCTCATAACTTTAGTTATAACTTGAGCAATGATTTCTGGTATGTTGGAAAGCGTATCATAATCAACGCATTGCATGATTTTACTAACTTGTTTTTTTTTTTCGCTGCAGTATTTTTAATACGTGTGAACCGAGCAACGTGAGCAAATTATCAACATAGTGACCGGCAGGCAGAGTGAATGTTCTGGGGGTGAGGAGGTGGAGATAACAGCAGAAAGAGAAGAAACGCGTGTGAGTCATGGTGCAGCCTTGGAATGAGTAGATACACTCATAGACTATGTGGAACAAGGGAATCTTATTTAGTGATATTGTGGCACTTCGTAATATCCATACTGGTGTTAGAAAACAAGTAAATGCATCTAAGAAGCAAAAGAACATTACAGATTATTTTGCTCCAAAAGATATGTAACTTTTGTGGGTTGTGTCTAGTAAACGTATTATATGTACACAGGGTGTCTCTCAAAAACCCACGGCAAAACTGCAGGAATAAGTTCCTCATAGGTAGATAAAAAAAAGTTTATATCAACATAGGTCCGGAAATGCTTGGTTTTCGAGTTATGAAGGTCTGTCTATGACACTTAACTGTTCACACTACCTGATTCAGGTTTGTCTTGATTTCCCAGTTATTCACCGGAATGTTTTATCTCCCGCAGGTGGATTCCTTCATCACAAGGTCCTGACAGAATCTGGTGGTTTTTCTTTCCGACCATGTACTCAAATCAGGAGCAAGTGGATATACACTTTATGTACGGTTTGGCAGATGGCAATGCTCTGGAGGCTAGTTGTTTGTACCACGAAAGGTTCCCAGGACGAAGATGTCCAGACAGGAAAACGTTTGAAAGTATCCATCACCGCCTTTGTAAACATGGGACCTTTACATCTTGTGCTGCCGACAGAGGACGACCAAGATCTACAACTCCTGAAGTAGAGGCGGAGATTTTGGATGTTGTGCGTGCGACTCCTGGAATCAGCACACGCAGATTAGCAATGCAACTGCCTGTTCATCATTCGACTATTTGGAGAGTGTTGCGAGAACAACACCTGTATCCGTACCATCTGCGACAGCTACAGACCTTGTCACCAGCAGATTACCCTGCGCGAGTAATGTTCTGCCAGTGGTTTTTGCAGCAGTGTGGTACAACTCCTAACTTTCCTGCCTTAGTGATATTCACCGATAAAGCATAGTTCACACGCGACGGAATCCTAAACTTACACTGTCAGCGGAAAACCCACATGCAATTCTTCCAAGACGTCACCAACAGTGGTTCAGCCTAAACATCTGGGCGGGTGTTTTTTGTGATAAGTTATTTGGGTCCCATGTACTTCCCAACAAACTCGAGCATACCACACCTTTCTCGAAAACAACATGCCTGATTTCCTGGAACTACACGCCACTGATCATTCGTCAACAAGCACACTTTATGCATGATTGCACTCCCGCACATTTTAGCCACCTAGCTCGCAATTACTTGAATCGAAAGTGTCCTAGTCGGTGGATAGGTAGAGGTGGACCAACTGCGTGGACTCCATGCTCACCAGATTTAAACCCTCTAGATTTCTTCATGTAGGAACATTTAAAATCATTGGTGTATTCGACTCCAGTAGTAGTTGTGGAAACTGTTTGCAATCAAATTGTGGCAGGTTGTGAAACAGTACGACACATGCCAGGAATTTGGTGGCGTGTTCTTGAGTTCATGAGACATCGATGTGAGGCCTGTATTGAAGCAGAAGGTAGACATTTTGAACAATTACTGTAAGGTAATGTGAACAGTTAAATGTCATAGACAGACCTTCATAACTCGGAAACCAAGCATTTCCAGACCTATGTTGATATAAACTTTTTTTTCTTATCTACCTATGAGGAACTCATTCCTGCAGTTTTTACGTGTATTTTTGAGACACCCTGTATATGCCTATCGCATTTTACTTTCGTCAACAACAGAAATTGTAAGTACAGTACCAATATTTTATAATTTTCTATACTCTATTGTTAACACTTCAATGTGTCAAATGTACTTTTATATAGTGTATGTACATAAGGAGGTAATTTTTTCAGTAAAAAGCAGAAATCGTATTATCCGTGTTTTTCAGTTAACCGTGCACCTTTATCCGGTGATTAGCACGGATAATCGAGAGTTTGCTGTAACTGCATTTTCTTACGATAGCAATAAATCTTTAAATCTTTAATTGAAGAATTTCGTCACACTCTAATAAATATTCGATCGTTATTAAAAATGAATGAATGTTTTTTTTTCCAAACTACATTTATTTCACCCAAAATTTGGTTTTCATCCTGTTTATTTTTAAAGCATGAGACAGACATCGCTGTATATTGGTTACAAGAAAGGGGGAGAACCAGCGAATAAATGGGCAAATACATCCCGCGCGTCTGAGAAGTTATCAGAACCAAGTCCTCTGAGAGAGACAAGCATCCTAGCACTGGGGCAATAAGTGTCAGTAGCTCACAACGTTCTACAAATGTTCAGTAACTGAAGGGGCGTGAAAATTACCATTTTCCAAGACTACACTGTTCTTACACAATTTTGTCCTACAGATAGCGTTCTTCACTTTTAAGCATCACAACAAAATTCCAAACAGCATGATTTTAATTAGAGCTCCACTTATATAAAAGCTGTTCTTTTTTTTTTCATACATATACATATATACATACTAACCTCGATAGCTTATCTTACACTCTCGGATAGAAGCTGGGGAGTTTCCATATAAGCTACGCCTTGAAATTCACCTGCT
Organism: Macrothele yani; assembly: GCA_039090855.1. Lineage (NCBI taxonomy): Eukaryota > Metazoa > Arthropoda > Arachnida > Araneae > Macrothelidae > Macrothele > Macrothele yani. The sequence continues at coordinate 121,407,308 of CM077023.1, read as the reverse complement.
TTTGAATCTAGGCTTCCTGAATGAGCTGCTGTGCTTTTGAGTGCCTAGACATACAAAAACGGAAGTGAATAAATAACAAAGTATATTGTGACTGTTTTATACAAATGCAAAATCAGCTCAATTTCAGGTAATGTGTAAAATATACACTGAGTGCTCACTGAATTACGACCACCTACCTAAAACTTCATGGGCCCTCATTTTGCACGGAGAACGACAGCCCCCCAGTATGGCATCGACTCTACGGGGTGTCTGTATAGTTGTGTAGGGATTTGCAACTAAGCTGCTTGTACTGCAGTCCATAGTTCCGGTACGGAGCAGGCTGGTGTGCCCAACTGCCTCACCTGGCCCTCTATAAATTTCCATAGATGTTCAACTGGATTGAGATCAGTTGATATACATCGAACCCCCCATTCGTGCACTAGGCAGACCCAAAGACATAGGGCAGTATCGTCCTGGAAGAACCCATTGCCCTCTGAGTAGAAGTACAACATGGTCTGCAAGCAGTCCCTGGTAGTAGCGGGCTTCTATACGCTGGTTCACACGCACCAGGGATCCCAGTTCATGCCAGCTATCATACAACCGCCCCCACCAACCTACATAGTCGATGCTTTGCATGAGGGATCCATAGCTTCATGCTACTGACGCCAAATGCGGATTCGACCATCTGCAGAAAGCGTTATTCACAGACCAGCACACCTGATTCGAATCTTCTGTCGTTCAATACGCATGCTGTTGGTACCAGAAGAGTCGTTTAAATTGATATACTGTTGTTAGGAGATGGTGACATATAGAGCGTCTGCTCTTGTAGCCCATTCGTGCAGGTGTGCGACGCATATTTGCGGGTGATATTGTTTCTATTTGAACCATTAGTGTATTGGGTCGTCAACTGGGAAACTGTGCCACGCCAATCGCCCTGCGCAAGACGACGCACTCGTAGTTCGTCTTAGGAATCAATCTTTTGACGCCCTTTACAGTTGCTTCTCCAGGTTGGTCGATTGCTATGTTGGCAATACCTCTGGTACACTTTAACCACAGAGGCCCTCGAACAACTTACCAGGGTCGCCGCTTCCGAAATGGACGCACCAAACCTTCGGGCGCCCACAATTTGACCCTTCAAAAACTCGGATAAATCCTTGGTTTCACCCATCACGTCCAAAACTGCGCTCTCAGCTGAATGACCAACATGTTATATACGACCATTCAGACTACAGTTCCCGCCCTCCTCCTCGTTACGCCATTATCGGGTTTAACGTACTTTGTATACGGGTGGTCGTAATTGAGCCCTCAGTGTAGATTTGATGACTCAGATCGGAACACGTTTTATATACACTTTGTGGCATTGAAATCGCATCACTAAGTAGCTGTAAGAATTGGATCTCCCTATGATTGGGTGATTGTTTGCCGGCGTCACTGCTCTGCAAATGGAAGCTAGCTAGCGTGACTGTAAGTGCAGAGTAGACTTGTCACCGAATACAACGGTGTGCTCCTGGTGCAGTCGTCTGTGATGCACTAGTTTCAGTCCACACAGAAATTCTGGTGCTTTTTCTTAACTATTTCCAGGATTAATCGACTGTGCTTCTCTCGCTGCCCACATGTTCTGCTATACGACGGGTCGACCGCAAACTCTCTATGATGACAATAATTTGTTTCCTATCGAAATCTACTAGCTGTTCATGTGGATGGTGAGTACTTCGATTCCACATTCTGTAGCATCTGCTGTTCCTCTAAGCTGGAAGCGCGGTGACGTGGAATGTGCGCCAACAACAAAGTCGTGGTGTATTTGAACGAGAGGTCGATGCATCTGCGCTTATCTCTCAGTGCCACATAATGTATGTATTCCGTTCAGTTTCAAAAAATTTGCAAAAAGTTGCCTTGTTAATTGTGCTAGACTAAGCATCTTTTATTGGTCTAAATTTAACTAAAACAGAATAAAATAGCTACATTCTACCTTCTTTTGCTCTTCACTTTATTATTTGTGGCAAAACATTTCCTCTTGTTGTTCGTGAAACGTTTACAGGCAGCAGTGAAACTTCCCAACAACGCATTTTTAAAAGTAATTAAAAAGTTAAACGAAACAAATTCGGCGAACATCTTTGTAAAAGCAGAAAAACTGTGTACTGCTACGGTCAGAAGATACACGATCCATCAGTCTGATGGCCGTGTGTGTGTGTATGGCGGCAGCCGGGGGAACGCTATTTACCACAGTGCACTGTTCCTACGGTCAAGTTTGGACCTGGCAGTGTACTCATGTGTGTGTGTTTTTCGTTGTATGGTCCCATCCGATTGGTTATCTTAGACAACCCTGTTAACCAGCACGTCTACCTCGTTATTCTGGACAATTATGCCCTACCAACTCTGTGGCAAAACTACGGAACCGAGCCTTGTTGGTACCAGCAGGATAATGCACCGAGCCATAAAGCAAGGGCTGTTACGGCGTGGTTTGACGATAATTCCGTATCGTGTGTGAACTTGCCAGCACGAGGCCCTGATCTTAATCCCATAGAGCACCTATGGTATGAATTAGAGCACCGCATAAGAAGTTTGGAACCAAGCCCTACTACTAAGCAACAGTTAGCGGAAGCATTATGTACTGAATGGAAGCGCTGTGTTCCAAAACCTTGTCGAAAGCATATCTCGAAGGGTCAGTGCATGCATTAAGGCCAAAGGGCGTCAATAAATGCCATGTTGTGTTTCTCTTCTAGATATCCGGTGACTTTTGTCAATATAGTGTAAATGGAGGCCCAACATAAATATATAGGCAAATATGCACACAGCTTTTGTTCACATTAGTTTTCGATCAAGTAGACTGTCCAAAATTCGGAAGACTTAGAGGGAAGGTACGAAAAGCTGCCTGTTCCAACGGAACATAACGATACACTACTCGCCGTATAAGCGTGTTTTGTTGTTTTCTGCTATTATTCTGTTAGTTACGGTGTATATGCTGCGGTCCAAAACTTAAGGACCAACATGAAATCTGACTATTGCAGTGCGCCATGGGACTAAAAGAACTTGCTAACATATGCACACGAGTGCAGTTTGACATAAGAAGACATTTCATGATGCCCAGCACGTATGCAAATTTTCTGTGAACACGTGACAGCTGCCGAGGGTGCATACCAGGTGTCTCAAAAAGATTGAAACACGCTTTCATCTCTTTAACGGTTGATCACAGATACATAATTTCAATTAGAAAAATACACAGAATGACGTAAAGACTTGCGATATGGCAGTTTCACCCTTGACGGGGGCATTTGCACAAAAGTAAAAAAAAAAAACATTCATACAGCCTTTGCAGAAAACAAAATTCAATTAAAAAGTTGCGCAATTTCCTAATTAGCCTAAAAATATAAACCCCGTTTTTCTACTTGCAAAACTCGCGGAGATATTCGCGATGAAATTTGAAAAAAATGAATCATCTGGAGCCTGTTTTACAGGCGAACGGTAGCTTGTTTCGCTGCATAGCTTTGTAGCACTCACAGCGAGTAAGGGAAGAGCTCTCGCGCGTGCAGGAAATTATCGCTCCAGACGATACATTTTTTACAATTTTCATAGCGAATATCTCCGCGTTGCAAGCAGAACAACAGGGTTTGTTTTTTTCGACTTATTAAGACATTGTGCAACTTATTTAATAGAAGTTCTTTTTTGCGAAGGCTGTATAATTTTTTTTATGCAACTGCCATCCACAGGGGTGCAACAGCCATGCCGTACGTTTTTACGTCATTTTGAGTATTTTTCTAATTGAAAGTATGTGTCTGTGATCAATCGTTCAAGAGATAAAAGCTTGTTTCAATTTTCTTTGAGACATCCCGTATAGAGTCGTGTATCCCATGAGTTAATTCTGTTCTACGAGTGTTTCAGCAAAAGAGCGAGAAACTGTGTGCCTGATGTAACAAAAGAATGCATCGGATGATATTCCTGGGAAGAAATTATGAGCCAGCTCGAAGAACGCTGAACTGTGAACAATGTAGCCGGAGAATTTGGAGTAGGACACAGCACAGTGTCGCTGCTTTGGTCAGCGTTCAAAAGACTCTGCCAGATATTTTGCTGGAGGTCCTCCTCGCTGCACGAGGCAGCGGAACGACCGTTACCTGGTCATAATGGCAAAACGGAATGGGGAAAGACTGAGGGCCAATTGGCTGGCTAATCGTTTTCAAGCAAAGCACAGGTGTGCGAATTTTGCACCAAACCGTGTCAAAACATCTAAATGCAGGAGGACTACATACCTGGAAACCCGTACGCTGCCTACCATTTTGATGCCGTGCGTTTTATTTTACTATTGTATTACCATCGATTCTAGGAAGCATGTTTGACAGAAAGAACAAATTGGGCGGTGAAAAAATTAGTAGGCGAGTAAATTCTTCATTGAAAGTCATAGCGGCTTTGGGAGGTTTTCACAGGAATGAGAGGTTCTCAAGAGAGTCCCGCATGGCTGTGTTTGAAAGTGCAATTGTCCCTACTTTGATGTATGGCAGTGAAACCTGGGTACTACATAAAACACATAGGAGTCGTTTGTGTGCTGCACGACAGTCGTTGTTTACTTCGTGCTAGTAATTTGTTACGTTTGTGATAATTTCCGAGTCTACAGCTCCTAATTTTGTGTGTGCAGCGTGTGTGAAGGTGCCGTCCTACTTCTGATCCATTTACCAGGTCGGTAAGTGCCCTTTCTGCGTTGTATCCCTCATTTTCCTGCTTTGGTCGAGTTGGCCAAAGCTCGTAATCTTATCGCCATTGCAAATGGCGACTTCCGGGGTAGCGGAGCTTCTATCTTCACTTCCGGAAGTGACTCTTTATCCCTTTCAGCTGCTCAGCAGCAATCCGCCAATGGAGGGCTTCCTTTGATAAGCCCCTCCTCTCCGCAGCGTGACAAAGTTGTCTTGCCAATGGAGCAATCTCCTTCCCATCTGACGAAGAGTGGTGAACCATTGCCTTCCTCTGTGCCTTCTGATGACGCCATAGACGTCACACTTCCACCAGCCACTTCCGCGTCATCACAACGCGCGCCAGGTGTGTCGTATGCTGCCGTCACCTCAGGTGCGTCAACTTCTTCTTCTTCTTCTCACCAGCCCCCTTCTTCAAAGTGCCCTTATCAGATGACGTATGGTACAGACCAGATCTACGTGGATGTTCCGACTACTTGCCCTCAAGGTCAGCTTTTTCTTGACAAAATCGGGTTGGGTGTATTTTTCCGCAGCATCCCCAACACAAAGCTGACGGCGTACAGCGCTGCCCTTCGACAAATTGTTCCAAAAGAGGCTGTTACTCACGTGGGTAGAAGAACCAGTCAAGTAATTGCTTATCTTGCGACTCCTGCCTTCGCTCTTCGAGTTCTGGCCGAAGGCATTTCCATCGGCGATCGCCATCTCCTTGCGACCCCACTCACACAAGCACCTACTACAGTCAGTTTCGCCCCTGTTCCTCCGGAAGTATCCGACGACCTATTGCTCTCCGTCGCTCAGAATTATGGACGTACTGTCGGATCGGTCATCACGTACTCCTCCTTTCCGGGAGTCCCTGAGGACCGTTATCTCTTAGGATTTCGCCGTAACGTACGTGTGATCTTTCCCTCGGAGGAAGCCATGTTACGTGTTCGATCGGTACTCAATGTACGTTGTGACACTCATATTAGGCGCATTGACATCACTGTGGGCACCCTTTGTTCGGTTTGTAAGATCACTGGTCACCCTAGTGCGCTATGCCCTCATCGGGCAGCTACTGCCTCCAAATCTTCAGTACAGCCTACTCAACGGTCAACTGGACCCCCGACATCTTCATCTGGCGCTTCTGACCAGCGGCAGTCGAGTTATTCCGAAAGTCTGCATAAAACCGTTGGTCAACGCGTGACTTCGTCGCAACCTTCCACTTCCAACTCAGCTTCTATACTCCAAACATGCCCACAGCAGGATAATTCTTCGACCAGAGACCAATTGAACTCTCCTCTGCTTTCTACATTTACTCCACAGCACCATTTAGAGCCCGATAATGGGGTCGATGCGCCTGATGCCTTCACAGTGCCAGATAATCCTGCCTTTAGTCCCGAGCAACAGAGGGTACACTCGAAGCGTCGTCGGACTACTCGACGTCGCAATAAGAAGACACGCACATCTCCCACCTTTCAAGGAGGCCGTGATCGCTCGGAAAGTCGTTCACTCGCATCTGACGCTTCTAGCATCTCCATTTCCGACTCTGACGATAACACACTGGTCCCACTTACGCTAGAGGATTTCATACAGCAATTGGAAGATTCCTCACTACCACAGACACCGATTTCTGGTGCGGAATTATACTCCTATCTCATCGGTCCTCGTAGTAAAACCATGTCTCATGATTTTCTCCAATCCTATCTCACGGAGCTTGCAGCAACTATGACGCAAGTGGCGGTTGTTCGATCTCACCTCCAAGCCTTACCATCCACATCGTTCGGCGAAAGCGGTTGTCTCAAGAAAATCTGCGATCATCTCTCTCGGCTCCAACAAGCCGCTGACAAGCTCCTTGAACCGCCGTCGGACATTTCCGTTCAAGATAACGACACTGAACTGTAGGGGGTTTGGGTCCCCTCTGGCGAACTCGCTTGCTTGTGAGGATCTCCATCACCTCACAGCAGACATTCTTCTGCTCCAAGAGACAAATTGCCTGTCTACAACGCCCTTCAATCGATGGCGTACGTGGAACTATCAGTTACACCACGCTTTCCGACATTCTACAATCGGCGGTCTGGCCATCGGCATCCGCACTCAGTTCCGTCAAGTTCTATCTTCAGTGACGGTGCAGATTCTCTGCCGTGACTTACTTCAGCGCCTTACCTTTGTTCTGGACGAGCGTCGTTATGTCGTTTTCAACATCTACGTACCGTGCACACCTCAACATCACACCCTCCTTTTCATGGCGCTCCGTTCAGCTCTTCAGTCAACGTTGCCGTCGGATCACGTGTTGATCGGCGGCGATTTTAATTGCACACTTGACCCTGATATTGATCGTGCTCCAATTCATAAGGAAACTCGCTTACGTCTTGTGGAGCAATTACACTCCCTCATCACGGAGTTTAATCTTCGGGACGTCTTTCGTCAAATTTACCCTACAACACAGTCTCCCATACGTGGAGGTCCTCAGCTTGCACCTCGTCATCTTCCGCTAGACTTGACCGTTTCTACGCAACCACTGCCCTTCTTTCCGTGGTCACGGACTGTCAGCATCTACCCACCGCCTCTTCTGACCATTGTGCCGTTGTGGCCACCTTCACCTCTTCTTTCCGTCAACGCTCCGAGTTTCACTCCTGGACATTAGATACCTCTCTCCTGGATGACCAGGATTTGTGTTCGAACGTCCGGAATCTCCTTCACTCTTATCACCCTGGACTGTCCACTGCTTCCTGTGCACTAAGTTACTGGCTGGATGTCAAGTCACACCTACTCCACTTTCTCAAGTGCCACTCGTTCACAGTTGCCAATCTGCGCACCATGGAAGAACGCAATCTCCGACAAGTTCTCGCCCAGCTTGGAGCCTATCACCCCCTCTATCCAGCATATTTGGTAGACCTCCGCGCTCTTCTGGAACCTCGAGCCCGGCAGGCCATTTTACGACTTCGTCTCCAGCACTTGTCTCCCGAAGACTGCTCTTTTGAGTTCTTGTCTTCGTTAGAGGATCAGCGCCGTTCTTCTAATCGACTCCGTGTGCTGCGTCTGCCTGACGGTCATGTGGCTTCGGACCTAGATGTGCTTTGCTCCCATGTTCGTCAATACTTCTCCGATAAGTACAGTGATACCCCTCCACCTTCTGCTTCTGCGTGTAATACTTTACTTTCTTCTCTCCCTCAAGTCCCGTCTCACCTCTCCGCTTCTCTTCTGCATGCCTATCTCTCCATCTGAACTTAGGACTGCACTTTCCTCTCTCAATCCCCGAGCCGTCCCTGGTCCTGACGGCCTCCCTCTATCATTTTATCTTATCTTTTTACCTTCTCTCCTTGATTTCCTTCTCGCTGCTTACTCTTCTGCTTTTGCATCTATCTCCTTCCGAGGGGCTTCACTGTTGCTCACATGGTACTTTTCCCTAAGAAGGGTGACCTCCTTGACCTGGGGAACTGGCGTCCGATTTCACTAATAAATCTTGATTACAAACTGTTCACTAAAATTCTCTCTCGCCGCCTAAATCAAGTTCTTCCGTATCTTCTCTCTTCCGACCAGTCCTACACGGTACCTGGTCGTTCTATCGCTACTAACCTTCACCTCCTTCGTAATCTTCTGTATCTTGCCCGAACTAATTCTGAATCTCTTGCCCTACTAAATTTAGACCAACGTGCAGCTTTTGATAATATCTCCCATTCATTTCTCTCAACTACTTTACACGCTTTTGGCTTTCCTTCTGTCTTCGTTACCACTATTCTTGCTCTCTATCGCGACGCCGTCTTTCAGGTCAAGACAGCCGCCTTTCTGACAGCACCCATTTCTTTCCGTCGTGGAATACGACAGGGGTGTCCACTTTCTGGGCAATTATTCGCTCTGGCGTTTGAGCCTTTCCTACGCACAGTACATCGTGCATTTCGTGCGGCTCTTCCTCCTCCCACGGCAAGCACCAGGCACTTCTCTATAACCTACTCCGCCTACGCCGACGACGCGACTTTCTGCGTTCGGATGGAGTCGCAATTTAATACCCTCACTCATGTATATGCACTCTACTCTTCTTGCTCCTCAGCGATGCTCAACACTACCAAGAGTGCCGGCCTGTGGTGTGGTGCCTGGGAGTCCAGGACGGACTCCCCATGGGGCGCCTCCTGGACTGCCTCTTCTGAGAAATTTCTTGGTGTACACCTGGGAGCTCCCATAGCTGCCCGAAACAACACATGGGCTGCTCTTCGTAATCGCCTTGCTCGATCGGCTGCCTTCTGGCGGAAAGCTCAGTTCAGCGCCTCTTACGTCACCCGGGAACGCCTTGCTCGTACATATCTTCTGTCTCCTTGTCTTCATGTGTGGGCAGCTGCTCGCATGCCAGCTTACTACCTTGCTGAAGTCACACGGATCATTTCTACTATGATCTGGTCAGCTCATCATTGGATACAAGTCTCAACTCTAAGTCGTCCAATCTCCACTGGTGATATTGCGCTCCTGGATGTCCGCCAGTTCTACAAAGCACACCGGATAGTATCCCTTCTGCGCCTACTCTGCGAACCAAGATCCGCAGCCTCTCTTCTCCGAGACGTGATGATTTCTCCCCGGAATCCCCGATTCAAATTCACAACTTTTCTACTGATGGATCGCTTTTCTCTCCTCCGCTCCCGTCTTTCCCCCGTTTATTCAGAGGCGCTTTCCTTTCTTCGCTCTCTGCCACTACTCCGTGCCCCACCCGCTACCACCTCAGAACTTTTAACTGAACCCCTCTTCTACTCCTCCATCCTCCATCCTCCTAACACACCGTATTTCATTGACCTTTCCTGGCTCCCCGCTGGGATCGTATCCGGCCGAGACTTACTTTCCTCCGATCTAACATGGAAACCCTTTTCCGACCTCTCTCCTCTCCTTCCACGCACCTCTGCCTCTCTTGCACTCTACGATTCTCTCCGCTCCTCGATCATTACTCTTTTTCCTGCTCTCGCTTCTTCGGCTGGCCTCTTTCTCGTTTCTTCCGCTTCTCTTCCCCTTCCTTTTTTCTTCCTGTTCATGGCTCATTTCTTCCGATCTCCAGTTTCACTGTCCGTACTCTCTATCGTTTTCTTCTTCAGGATCCATCGCCACCCGCACACCAGCTCATTTCAGGAGTGCCGCCCGCCGCTCTTTCGAGTGTGTGGTCGGCAACAGCTTCACCCATCTCGACACCAGATGAAAGGAATATTCACTGGCTCTTCCTTCACCGCCGCCTGCCAGTGCCAGCCACGTTATTTCGGATGACGCTGGCAGCCGCACCCACCTGCATCTTCTGTTCTGAGCATGCTGATGTTCTACACATCTACCAGTACTGCCCGGCGATCCTTCCTTTACTGCACCTAGCTTTTACCGTTGCCAAGTGTCTCTGTGCCAAAGAGCTGCCTTTTTCTTCATACAGTACGTTGCTGGTTTCTTGTTCGCCACCGGTGCCTTTATCTGAGCCATGCGCATACATCTTTGTACTCGCAAAGCATGTGATTTACTGCTTCTATCTGCAACTCCGTCATACCTCTAATGTGCCTACGCTCCTTCAAGCAGGAGATACCCTTTGTGCGCAATTCCGCAACCGGCTGACCTCCAGGCTCCGATTGGCGTTTACCGCTTACAGGGCCACTGACCAGAACCTGCAGTTCCTGAGTGTATGGTCACCATTACACCGCTGGTTTTCCGGGCCTTCTGCAGACTTACATCTTCTGATTTGACTTCCATCTTCTACGTCGGACCTTCCACGCTTTGATCTCTGTGATGAATCCTGGACTGGCTCACCGGACCCGGAGAGTTTCTCCCTAAGCTTGTCAGACTTAGTTCTTCTGTACATTCTTCTTATTCCCATCTCCAGTTTATCTTTTTACTGTTAGTGTTTGCAGTGCATTCACGTGCACTTACTTTGTGGTGCCCTCTTCTGAAGAAGTGATCTTGTAGTGATTTGTTTTCTGTGTGCCTCACATTGTACCTGTATTTTCAATGTTTTTATTTCGTCATATATCTTCTGCTCATTCGTTCGTCATATTGCTCATATAAATTGTACATACACATCCTGTATATATTTCGCTGTTCATTCTGTACATATACATATTCCTTGGTACTGTGTATGCTCCGTATCGGAGCTGTCCTACAAGCTCATTCTTTACTGTCTGCATCTTACATATTTCAGTCATGCAGTTTTTGTACACATCTGTATATAGTACACATTTCAATTGCATCATTATCTTCTGTGTCATTTGTATTTATATTTTCATTGCATTGTATGTATATCTCACTTGCTGCACTTAGTTCGTTCCCTGTTCCTATATGGCTTCACGCACATCTGTATATATACTTCGCCTAAATTGTACATTTATTCAGTCTCACGTATATCTTTTCCATTATCACACCCTGCACTGTTGCACTTATGTTGTATCATCGCTCGTCTATCTCACTAGCACTGTATTATATATACACCTCTCATACTGTAACTTGCGCACTCGCTGTATATATATACCTCTCATACTGTAAATAGCGCACTTCTTGTATACATACTATGGTAATTATGTCTTGTCGTCCGCTCATCTATTTCACTTGCATTGTATATACCCCTCGCATAATGTGAATTGTGCACACTTTGTATATATCTCACTCCTGTTATTATGTTTTCAGGCATTGTAAAGGCACAAGCCGCCTATCGCCTTCGTTCCCTGTAATTTTCGCTCAGAATAAAACATTTTGAAAGTTTGTGTGCTGGAGAAATGCGTTACTTATGGGGCGTTTGTGGCAGGACAGGTTCTGATTGTGTGAGGAATGAAGATGTGTTGCAGTTGTGTAATGTGAAGCAAAATGTTGTTTGCAAAGTGTAGACTAATATTCTTAGGTGGTTTGGCCATGTTGAAAGAATGAGTGATGAGATGCTTACTAAGAAAATGTTTTTAGCCCAAGGGGCAGGAAGGAAAGGCAGAGGAAGGCCAAGGAAGTCATGGGAGGACTAGATTCAGGAGTGCCTGTATGAGAAAAATATTATGAAGTATAGGAGGTCTTGTGTACGTCGAGTGATGGATGTCAGTGAAGCCCGAGTTGTGTGTCAAGATCGCTGTAAATGGAGAAGATTGATACGGCAACATTAAATAAATAATCAGTTAAAAATTTATCTGGGAGTTTGTATTTCTTTGTGGAGCTAACCTCTGATTCTCAGAACAGCTTAGTGATATGTATTACCATCGATTTCAACTAACATTTAAAAACCGCTTTTTTCGATTTTGACTGGTCAAAGTGCATCTTATCTTTAAGTTTTAGATAGCAGCGTGCATGTTTACTCAGACTTGAAGTACAGTATAGATACACGATTTCTTCTTTATTCTTTTGTTAACTGGCATCACAAAACGGCAGGGCATAAGAATGCGTATTAACGTTGTCTACAACATTGTACTATTTTACTCAGACTTGAAGTACAGTATAGATACACGATTTCTTCTTGATCCTTTGTTAACTGGCATCACAAAACTGCAGGGCATAAGAATGCGTATTAACGTTGTCTACAACATTGTACTATTTTACTCAGACTTGAAGTACAGTATAGATACACGATTTCTTCTTGATCCTTTGTTAACTGGCATCACAAAACGGTAGGGCATAAGAATGCGTATTAACGTTGTCTACAACATTGTACCATTTTATCTCAAACAATAGCAGGAGAAATTGAAATCAATCTCTTATATTCCCCCAACAAGTAATTAAATTCCTGAAAACTATTTACAAAGGTATGTGTAATTTTATAGCGGTGCATCTCGCTATAGGAATAACTGAATGACAACAAAAATACCAGCAGATAGCGAAAGGTTCGTAGTAACTAAATATTATCAGTTTTCATATTTCCTGAGAAAGTTTTCTTAGGGAAAAAGAAAGAAACTTACTTTCCTCCTGCTCAGCGGTGTGCTGATCTTATTAAGATGACCAGGTGGTGAAGTTGATGAAAAACATGCTATAATAGCAAAATAATTATCGTGGTAGCATATTTCGCTAGTAAAAATACGCACAGCAAATAGCATGCCATGCGTAGTACCTGGATCAGCTAAATTCCATTTTGCAACAGCAGCAAAATGTTTGGTTTCTGTGGCAAACAGTTCTTACTACCCTAGCAGCTACAGTTTTTCTGGACCTATTCTACCTCAGCCAATTTTCTGCTACAGACAATTTTTTAGGAAATAAACGTTGTTACTTCAGCAAAGACCACTAGCTACTTTAAAATACAGTGGTGAGAAAAAACAAAAAAATCTTTGATCCTGACAATTTAGTAGAGTAATTCTCTGAAGTCTTCTCAAGAACTTTTACTTTTAGGCACTGATATTTTACTCCTTGATAATCCTAAGAGTACATTACATGTATGTATAGCAGACTATTCATGCAATGATTGAATTTTCGTGCCAAAAAACGAAATGATACACATTAAAGTCCACATCACGGAACGCCACTGAACAGCCAACTTTAAAAACAAAGTGCCTCTAAAGAATGCAAGAAAAACCCTAAAAACGAATTTAATTTATAAAGAAGGATGACTTTAAATCAGATTTGTACTACATGTAATAGTGACAAATCGGTCTGTCCACTTATCTTTCTGGGTAGTTCTTTTTAAAAGAGGAAAAATGAAGTGCATCAAAGCAATCTTTTCGAGTTTATTTAATACACTGCGCAGTAATACTCGCGCCAATCTGGAATTATGTTGTGCCGAACTATGTCGACGCTGCAATCCCTAGAAATCTATGGGAATGCTTTACCTCTTTTAACGGTTTCAAAATAATTCTTGAGTAACATTATGTTTTCTCTAATGAGAGTAGTAGCATATCTCGTATATACATATGCCATGGCACCATTTGTATCTTTAAGCGAAATATCGCATGTGAATGCAACAATTGGTTTTCTCTTCTTAATTGCGCAAAGCGGGAATCGAAGTCAGAGAGCAGAACATTTATGCCTTAAGAAGCAACTTTGGAAAACATAAAGGAACCCCTTCTGTGTGTGTGTGTGTGTGTGTGTTGGCTGTGCCTTCGTCAACACGTATTGCGCATGCCCGAAGTGAATTTCCCTCTTTTCTATGCTCGATGAAGAAAAAAGAACTCTTCATGCCTGCCAAATTAGATATCATCCTTGTCGCTAGGATTAATAACGGATTATTTGAGAGCCAATTTAGCGTGAGCTTTCCCTTTCAGGCAGAGAAAAGCTGGTCGGTGAGCACGTGCATTGCACAATAGTGGAATTAAGGATAAAAAAAACAAGTGCTGCATTATTAACACGAGAGCTCTTGTTGTCAAGCGCCAAAGCTCCTTACCGCTTCGTGCGATGATGCCAAAGAGAAATATCGACAGGAGGAAATAACTACATTAGATCCTGGTTAATTGGCAACCATTCCACAGAGACTTTCTTTATAAAGCGACTGCTTTCTTGAGTACAGTTTAATATGCGGTGGTAATATTTTGCTGTATAGTGACCCCTGGCTGTAGAGAACAACTAATCCTTGCCTGCCCTATCTTTTTCGGCCTGTGCCCTGCATGATCACCTCACGCGATGCCCATTTGATTATTTATCAACATATAATTTTCTTCGGGGTTTAATGATCACCGTGTACAACTCTAAGGGCGTTTCCCCGACCAAAATTCGGTCCACTGGTTACAGGAAAAGGATAGAACCAGCTCGCTCCGTAAGACAAACACAATATCCATGCCGAACTAGGGTGGATGTTGACCCCGGACACATTTCGGGAGAATGGTCAGAAGCAAGCGTTTAGACCACTGCGCCACACGGAATGTTCACAAGCTCGCTGAAAAGACTATTCCAAGCATAGGCGCCAACTATAGGAGGGCAAGGTGAATCTTGCCCCCCTAATAATTTCACTAGGAGGGCAGTGTCCATGCAATATTTTCCGTCCTGTTAATTAAATAATCGCTTTGGCTTCATAAAGTGGACCAAGCTCCCCCTTAGGAGGCCAAAGCGATTTATTTCCGAAATATTTATAAATAAAAAAATAAGTAACCTTTTTTTCCCCATATAAAGCATTACTTATTTGATAAGAAACTTCATTGTCAGCCCCGTATTTTGCTCGACGTGTTCTCGTGATGTTTAAAACAATACTGAAAAATAAAATAAGTAAAAATACAGAAACGTATAATATCTAGTGCCTTTATGTATCCATTTTTTTGCGCTTCTCGTTCTTTGTTTGAGTAACAGCACTAATTTTTCGTATTTTTGATAAACGTCTGGAAACAAAATCTCTCGGGATATTTTTACAAAATCGCACGCTGAATTTCATTTTTAAAAATCCTAATACGCAGCAAAAGAATATTTCTATTTTCTTGTTCATTTGCTGATGAGCAATTACAATTGCGTTTCAAAATATAACTCGAATCTCGTAGTTTATCTTTTTTTCTGTTCCCCCCACCTCCTTTTAACTTTTATTTTCCTCTTGACAAAGGAACAGATGCTCTCTTCGCACGTCAGATCTCCTCACGCCTGCCCCCTCAATAAATTGATGAAGTCAGTGCCCCTAATTCCAAGTGCTCTTATCCAAAACAGCACGGGCAGAGATATGTTACCATAATGCCACTGCTGTAATTAGACATGTAAATCAATTTCTTCTCTTAAGAATAGAAGAGGAATTTGCGAAGAAAATTGAGTATGCGGCGAAGTACGACTGACAATTATCTTTATACGGTCAAAGAAGTAATTGGGGTGGAAATAAACTATTTTCTTTTTGCTTTCTGTATAGGTGCTTTGACCCTTTGGGCTCATCCTCACCTCCACATCCAAACCTCAGGAAATGGTGCGAGTTCTTGGGGATAAAAGCCAAAGGAAACACTCATCTAGGTTCAAGCATGGCACCAAACAGAAAATTCGTCAAAAACTCACCGCCGCCCCGATAGTACGAGACTTTGCATTCTAACCATTCGTGCGAGACAGTCCTCGCCAAAATCTCCGGTGTTCTGACCATTTGTCTGAGTTGGGTCTGGGTTCGAATCCCCGCGGAGACATGAATGTTGCTTTTGTCTTACATCACTGGCTCTCAAGCCTTCCTAGAACCAGTGGCCCTAAATTAGGGAGGAGCGACTGCTTATAGCCCATTGGGTGCTTAATGAGCTCTTTAAACCCTCGAATAAAAAACAACTCACATTTGAGCCCCAGGCAACGAAAATGTTTAATTTCCTGGTTAAATGATACAGTACTTAACGTTAATAAATTTGGGGGGAATATACTCTGAGTGATCACTTAATTATGACCTAATACATTGTAGGTCTTCCCTTCGCCCTCAGTACAGCAGTTATCCGACGTGGCATCGATTCAATAAGATGCCTGAAGCAGTTGGAAGGTATGGCCAACCAAGCTGTGCGTAATGCGGCCTTCAGTGTGAGTATGGTTGCGATCTGTGTATCCAGGCGCCTAATATGTCGTTCCATAGTGTTCTACAAGCGCTCTATGGGATTGATATCTGGGGAGTTCGGAGGCCAGTCGATATGCTGGAAGTCTGAACTGTGTTTCTCAAACCATTCCTGTACAACATTGTACCTGTGGCTAGGCGTATTGTCATCTAGGAAGACATTGTCGCCATTCGGGAATAAATGCAACATTGCAGAGTGTACAGACTCAGCAAGCAATTAACGATAGTGGGCACCAGTCATACGTTGTTTCACATGCACCAGGAATCCAAGTTCCTGTCAGGTAAACATGCCCTACACCATACAACTGCCCCCACTGGCTTGCACTGTGGAGGTCATGCAGGATGGATCGAATGACTCATGTTGTTTGCGCCAAATACGTATACGACAATCCAAGGAGTGGAGTAAAAAACGCGACTCGTCCGACCAGCACACTTCTTTCCAGTTATGCGACGTCCAACTTGCATGATATTTGCACCAGGCGAGTCTTTTGTGACGATGAGTCGTGGTTAGGAGAGGATGTTCGTCGGGGTCGTCTGCTGTTATAGCCCATACATGCGAGCGTTTGACGAAAGGTCACGGCAGATACTGGTTAACCTCTGTTGCACTGGGTAGTCAACTGTTGAACAGTGCTTTGTCTGTTGCTCTGTACGAGTCGTCGGACCCGACGCTCACTTATCACATCAACCTTTCGCTGTCCTGTGCGGTTTTGCCTCTGGGTCGTTGTTTGACCATTTTCACGCCAATCCTGATACACTTGAACTACGGCGGCTCACGAACAACCCACCAGTTCACCTGTTTGGGAAATCGAGGCACCCGCTCTCCGAACTCCCACAATCTGTCCTTTCTCAAAGTCCGATAAATCCTTTTGTTCCACTCACACCTTCTATATGCTAAGTCGGTCGACCTAATCGTGCCTCTCGGAAATCACGTGATTAACGGTCTGCATCCACTTTTGATATGGGTGGTCATTATTCAATAACCCCTAGGTGCATTTATATATATATACTGGTGTCCAAAACTTAAGGACGAACACCGTTTTGAAAGGTTACAACCACAAAATCAGATGCAACAGCTTGTGGCAATTTGCATAACTGGGGACGTCACGTACTGTCACCTAAATAGATAAAAGAGAAAAGGACGCGGTTGGCGGCATGTGTTTGAAGGAAACTCCGGTCGTGAAGGGTACGAACGTGTAATTTACTATGTCTCAAAGACATCATCTAGATGATTTCACGTGGAGAAGAATTATAGAGAAGCTGGAAGGAGGCAGCCGCGCAAGCGTGTGATGTTGCCAGGGAGTTTGGAATTGCGCACAATGTGGTATCTAGACTCTGGCAGCGTTTCAAACCAATGATATGTGCCCCAGACGCATGCTAGAAGGTTTCCCTTGCTCTACTATGTAACGTATACTCTAGATTCACTTTCCTTTTGATTTTTACTATCTCTGGTTATTTTATTTTACTATGTAAATTATCTTCTTACTGAACGAGATGTTATTTCTCCCGCTGAATGAGATCTGGCAATGAGTGTAAGTCATGACGTGGTGGTAGCCAGTATAAATAGGCGCGTTCAACGATACCTAAGAGAGCTTTTTGTTGATGTGCGTAGGGGGAGCGGTTGTTTATGTGCGAGAGAGCTTTTTGTTGATGTGCTTAGGGAGAGCTTCGTTTATGTGAGTAGAGCTACGTTATTTTGTGCCAAGAGCTTCGTTCTATGTGATTAGGTTTTTTCTTCATTATTGTGATACGATTAATGTGACTAGTGTGTGTGTGTTGGAGGATACCAGGACTTTCTCTGAATAAAGCTTGTGTTGTAGGTACGTTTTTCTCAGTTCATAGTTTTGTCAGATCTCTGTCTGGCTGTTAGGTTTATTTCATTAGTTGTTATTATTAACAACCAGCATAAGACTTTATTCATCTTAATTACTACTACAACATTCATTACTAGCAGTTAAAAGCTTGTTTATTATTACTACTACACTACTAGCAGGAAAGTTTATTCATGATATAATTAACAAACAACAAGCATTAGAAGAAGTTTAGAAGAAGTTGTATTCATTATAATTTAGAAGAAGTTGAATTCATTATAACTACGACGCATGAAAATAGATTTGTAGTTGTAACTGCAAAACGTAATGGCTGCTCCACGGCTGGTCAGCTTGCGAGTCGCCTCCGTTCCAGCACAGGAACGCGGATATCCCGGCAAACTGTGGCAAGACGTCTGCGACATATATGCCTATATGCCCGAAGTCCTGTATTCTGCGTCCCTCTATCCAGAGCTCAAAGTTGCGCACGTTTTCAGTAGTGTTGTGTCCACAGAAATTGGGATCTCATCAATGGGCCAATGTACTTTTCACAGATGAGAGTCGTTTCAGTCTGTATTAGGATTCTAGACATCAGTTGATCTGGCGTGAAAGTGGTACTGCGCACCAGCGCGAGAATGTGCAAGAAAGGGACAGACACGATGGTCTCGGGGTCATGGTGTGGGGCGGCATCATGATTAATGGATGCACCGAGCTACAGGTGCTGGAAAATGGAACTATGACGGGTGAACGATATTGCAACGAAGGTGTTCTACCTCATGTTCGATTATTCCATAGTGCTGTAGACGAGGACTTTCTATTCACAGATGATAACGCGACACCTCATCGTACGAGAGCAGTGCAAACACTTCTGGAGACAGAGGATATTCATCGCATCGACTATCCAGCACGCTTCCCAGATATCAACCACAACGAACACACCTGGGACGCAATGAGAAGATGCATTAGTGCTCGGAAATCCCCTCCAGAAAACCAGCAGAGCCTCATCCGCGATGTGAGGAAGGAGAGGGCCAATTTGCCTCAGGAACTCCTAGATCACTTGGTGTTCAGCATGAGAGCTGAATTGTAGTTCAGAGTGAACATATTCCATACTAAAATATCTCTCCGCCTGGTTATCGGTAAGCACTGTACCTCCACAGAACCACTCGGTTCTTATGTAGTAGTGAGGAGATTTGAAAAAACTGTGTGGGAGCGGACGTCGTTTTCTCCACTAACTCTCCCTGTGCCTAGCAGATTCCTTCTTTATCAGGAAGAAGACAGTCTCGGAAGACATCTCGTAGGCCCCCTAGGAAGAGATCGGCTGCCTGTTCTGAAGAGGAGCAATGATGTAACTCTGCACAAGCTGAAGAAGCTGCTACCTCGTGGTAAAAAGAAACGTTAAATTTCCTTCCCCACCCTACTTTGGTGCTTTGGGTTGGGGGAAAAAAGGGGCCCTTGTTTCAGTTCACAATTTTAGGCTTTTTCTTGGCATGGAGTAGGTGTTGTTCAATTCTTAACTTCACAGGCATATTTTTAGGTTCTAGATTATTTGGTTTGCGCTTTGTGGCGCACAGAGCCTTGTGCTACGGCTTTCTTGAGACTGTTAGATTTAATTTTTTTAGAATTTCTATGGTATTTTGGGGGGAGGGGAGGATTTTAGATTTTTTCTATTTTTATTTATGTCCAATTTATTAATTGATTGCTTGACGGATTGTCAGACACTCATATAAATTTGATGGTTTCTATTTGCTTCCGTCGCGCATCGTCGCTTTACAGCTTTGCTGTGTTTAATTTACCTCTACTTGCAGATCTCAACCGTGATAAATACTGTATTAATCTCACACTCCACCAAGAAACAGTGAAAACATCTTGATTTGCCTATTTTTCACTACGAAACACTCGGGAGAAAAGAGTGTGAAGACCTTACTGCCAGACTACAAATTTTCGTCGTTAGCTTAGAAAAAATATGTTATGTATGTATAAGGCGATGGAAGATCGGATCCTTTGTAGACTATTACACACTAAATGCAACAGATGATTTAAATTATTTCCATCTTCTCTGTTTTAATCAGTTGTAAAACACTTTGAGAAGTTGTGAATTTTCTTGGGCTTCGTTTACATTTAGATAAGTCGTAAAGTTTGAGAGTTTAACTCTACATTTCTGACAATACGCTAAAGGTGAAGTACAGTTTTGAAAAATATTCTGAAGTTTGAGGGTTCTCTTCATCGTATTGACAAATCGTCAAATTGTAAAGATTGAGAGGTTTTTTCTCCATTTTCACAAGTTTTGGAGTGTGACGTATACCATTATTTAATTTTCTTTTTGAGTTTTTGTTTTCTTATGTAAATTTCGTTACTTTTCGGTTTAAGATTTTTCCAATTAACTGCACATTATTTTCTCGAACAGTTTGTATGTTTTGACAACGCTGACAGCGAATCAGAGTAAAATAAATAGACGACGTTGAATGTATAGGTTGACATGTGAAAGTGTAGACGTGGAGATGATACAACGAAAGAGCTTGTCATTATTGCAGAATCATATGAATCTCTGAATAAGTGTTGTAGCTATCTGATTTAGAATTATATGCACTACTGTTTGTGAAAATTGCAACACCAAGAAAGAGTCGTGCTACTCAGATCAGATCATATGTAGAGGATTTTAGGAAGGGAGTGTCTGACCCCAGGTCTTATACAACCCTTAGAAATAGGAAGCTAGGAGATTTGGGCTAGAGTGCCCGATAGGAAAGTCACACGGAAGCGAGGTAGAAGACGCCCTTATTTACTACTGGGGGCCAGTACCCAGGGTCCGACGGCTTAACGTGCCCATTCGACGCACGGCGGGTATTTAGTGGTTCGAACGTTCGTACCTGCCCAGGATCGAACCTCAGGTTATCTCCACGGCAGTCACGAACGCTGACCACTAAGCCACCCGCGGCCCTCACAGATTCCGTATGCTATAGGAGCTAACTGATTATATTTGTAGAGCTATTCAAGATTTTTTCGCTTCAAAACTCAGTATCGTGTGAAGCCAGCTCGAGAAACAATAACAATCTCTAAACGGCGTGCATGGCATTAGATGAAAGAGGTTTTTGATGTCGTCCAGGGAGATATCCTGCCAGGCTGCTTTTATGCGAGACCAGAGTTCATTTGTGGTGACTGGCGGAGACGCTACACGTGCCAGTCGCTTAGCTACCGTGTCCCAGACATTTTCGATCTGGAACATATCGTGCAGGCCGGGGAAGAAACGGTATCTGCCGTGCATGGAAGAGCTTATGAACATTTTAGTCCACATGCGGCCGAGCATTGTCCTGCTGAAATATAGCGCCAGGACAACTCTGAAGGAAGGGTATCACCTTTGCCTCTAAAACATCCCTGATATATCGCTGGCTGGTACGGGTTCCATCAATTCGTATCACGCAAGATCGCTAATTGAACCGAAATACGCCTCAAACCATGACGCTTGGCATTGGGTCAGTATGACCCTGCAAGATGCTGTTCACTACGATGGTTTTGAACCCGTATGCGACCATCATGGTCCATCAAGTTGAATCGTGACTCGGGAGAAAACACGACCTGCTGCCAATCAGTGCGCCAATGTCTGTGCTTGAGACCCAATTGCAGCCTGAGGCGTCTGTGATTGAGGGTCAAAGGAATGCACAGCAATGAACTGCTACCGACCAGTCCTCTGTTAAGCAGATGACGTCGAACTGTGCTGGAGGACAAGGCTGACCGGTGACAGCGCTTCCGTGCAGCACTAACACCGTGGATGTCGCTGTGTGATCGGTCACTGCCATGTGGTAGAGGTGTCTGTCATCCCGTGAAATCATCCGTATTTGCGGTCTCTTTCCCAGATTGTTGTGCCTCTGAGCCTCATCTGTCCACTGACGCCACGTTTGTATCACTGTACTGGTGTTCCGTCCAGCACGAGTGGTAATTTTGTGGTAAGAACATCCCTCTTCTCTTATCCCAACAGTCCCACCTCGCTCAAAGTCCCTCAGATGTTTATAATGCGACCTTCTTCGGCGCGGGGCATAGTGGGACACAAGAAACACCCATTCGACATAATGTCGGCTTTTCACTGATTACAAATTCTCGTTTGAGCCAACTCTTTACACCCAAGACCGGACAGTTCAGAGGGCGCTGCTCCGAAACCGCATACACATTTTCACTGAAAGTTTAATAGTATGCATGTCCCAACCTGTTGCATACATCCTGTAAGTTTCAAGCTAATGCCAGCGCTAGTCCTTCATGGTGCTGCAATTTTCACAAACAATAGTGTATTGACAAAATATCTGTGAATGTTGATAGAGAAGCTATGCGGGTAGGTACCATTTGATGAATGCATTGATCTGACTTTCCAGTGCATGAAATAATCTTTTTTTTTTTGCCGACAGTGGGATTCAAATGAACGTCTTCCTAATCCGGAAAGGCTGTTCTCTCAATTGAACTACTCCGGCAGGCATTTCGCTGCTTCAGTGTCTATTTGACTCATACACTATGGTATTGACAAAAGTCACCGGACACATAGAAGAGAAACACAACATAACATTTATTGACATACATTAGTACGGTGTCGGTCCACCTTTGGCCTTAATGCATGCACTGACCCTTCGAGACATGCTTTCGACAAGGTTTTGGAACACAGCGATAGGTACGTACTTAAATTTAGTACATAATGCTGCCGCTAACTGTTGTTTAGTAGTAGGCTTTCGTTCCAAACTTCTTATGCAGCGCTCTAATTCATCCCATATGGGATTAAGATCAGCGCTCTGTGCTGGCCAGTCCACACATGATACGGGATTATCGTCAAACCACGCAGTAACAGTCCTTGCTTTATGGCTGGTTGCATCATCCTGCTGGTACCAACAAGGCTCGGTTCCATAGCATTGCCACAGAGTTGGTAAGTCATAATTGTCCTGAATATTGACTATCGAGGTAGACGTGCTGGTTAACAGGTTTGTCCACGACAACCAATGGGCCGGTACTATACCACAAAAACGCCCCCACACAAGTACACTGCCAGCTCCAAACTTGACTGTAGGAACACTACACTGTGGTAAATAGCGTTCCCTCTGCTGCCGCCATACCTACATATGGCCATCAGACTGATGGATCTTGTATCTGCATTCATCAGTCCATAGGACCAGTTTCCATTGATCTACGGTCCACGATAAATGTTCTTTACACCATGCTAAATGACTAGTGGTATTCCAAGTAGAGATGAAAGGCCTATGAGCAGCCGCACGGCCATGGTAACCCATGGGATAAAGTTCTCTGCGAATGGTACATGTACATGCCGAGGTTCCAGAATTCTTACTCACCTGTACACTGAGGTCTTGTGCAGTACTCCGTCGATTAGCTGTAACGACTCTCCTGAAGCGACGTCCTATCTATCACTTATTTTCTTTGGTCTGCCGGTACTTTTTGCTGCTTCAGGCACGCCATGTGTCTTCCACCTATTCAGTACATCCAAAACAGTTGACTTGGGTATGTTTAAATGCATCTGAGTTTCTCTTATGGACAACCCACTAATATAATACCCAACAATCTTTCCTTTGTCAAAGTCAGTTCAGCGACATTTTCACTCAAACTCACAGTGCGATATGATCGCGGTCAGATGCAGGCTTGTTTTTAAACCATTTACAGCTGTACCGCGCATCTTAACAACGCAACGTATCCATTCATTTGCTTTTGAAAGGGTGTCTGGTGACTTTTGCCAATATAGTGTAAGTCACATCATCCCCTCCCTGAAAAAGTCGAGGGCACGAAATCTCTCACCAGTTTTCGGGTCAATGGACAGCAACACTCCGAGACCATTTCATTACAAAAGTATTTATTTATTATTTACGTGCGTTGTGCGGAAGAACCATCACAGATTTCTTTTCACTCCTCACGGCCAGGAAATCGTCTTTCGTTTGGACGCCAATATAATAGTTCTTTTGCCGACAGTGGCATTGGAGCCGACATCTTCTTACTCCAGAGCTGTTGTTCTCCCAATGGAACTACGCCGGCAGGCTTTTCGCTGCTTTATTTTACCGGGTGATCCAAAAGTCTTTGCACATTTCGAAAACGTATTAACTAGCGGAGTTTTGAGAATAGGGCAACGCGGTTTGCGTAGAAATGATCAGAATGACATCGGGTTTTTTATGAAATCATATAAATTTTTACTCATTTTACTTACATTTTTCATCGCCAGGTGGCGCCATAGACGAACAGGTCTGGGATAGTGGGTATAAAAGCAGCAGCTGGGAAGCAACCACAAGTCACAGCGGTCCGTGTCAGTATGCTGTCATTACGGGACAAAGCGCTCTTGGTGAAATTGTTCTATTGCAACGCTGAACGCGCGAGTGCTGCGTTGAGAGCCTACCGGTCACTGAAAGGTGATCGTAGTGGAAGAGGACCAATGGAAAGTGCTGCCTGCTGCGAATGGTGAAAACATTCGAGGAAACGGGATCTTTGGCAGCACGCCCACGAAGCGGTAGACCACGAACACGTGCTGCTGCAGCAGAAACGATTACGCAGGAAATGGATGTGATTGCAATGTCATCCGCACATGGCGACTCCAGTGATCGCCATGTGTCTCGGCAAACAGGCATTCCATACAGGACTGTATGGCGAACACTACGACGGATTCTGCACATATACCTGTACAAACTGCAACGGCATCGCGAACTGCAAACTGGCGATTACGTGCAGCGTCAGGAATTCCCAGAATGTTTTTTTCGACAAATGGATGTTGACGAGAACTGGCTGAAGAACGTTTTATGGACTGAAGAGGCACACTTTTTCCTAAACGGAGCGCTAAGCACGCACAACTGCCGCATCTGGGCCACGGAATATCCCCGAGCAGTCGTTGAAGCGCCACTTCATCAGCCGAAAGTGACAGTGTGGTGTGGATTCACGGCTTCCTTCATTATCGTTCCTTTTTTTTTTTTTTGAAGAGGTCTGCGGTACCTCCTTCGAAACCTTTTCAGTGACAGCTGCACGTTATGCGAACATGTTACGAACGTACGTTATCCGTAGCTTGCAAGAGCTGGATGCAGTGAATCTGTGCACATTTATGCAGGATGGAGCACCACCCCACATCGCACGCTTCGTTAAGCAACTGCAGCAAGAGACGTTTGGCGCAAATCGTGTGTTGAGCCGACACTTTCCGAAGGCTTGGCCTCCTCGGTCACCAGACCTGACACCCTGCGATTTCTGGCTCTGGGGTAACCTAAAATCACAAGTGTACAGATGTCGCCCCACTTCATTGGCCATGCTGAAAGATGCCATTCGACACCATGTGGCAGCTATACTACCAGACATGCTCTTCAGTGCCGTCCATGGTGTTTTCTCTCATCTGCAGGCAGTGCTGGAACAGGACGGCTATCACATTGAACACCTGGTACAATCAGGTGTCTATTATTCTCGACACTTCCAACCTGTGGCTGCTGCGCCATCTGGCGATGAAAAATGTTAGTAAAATGAGTAAAAATTTATGTGATTTCATAAAACACCCGATGTCATTCTGATCATTTCTGCGCAAACCGCGTTGCCCTACTGTCAAAACTCCGCGAGTTATTACGTTTTCAAAATGTGCAAGACTTTTGGATCACCCAGTATATTGGACTCACAGGTCCTAGTGGAAAATAAACAGTTGCATTTATGTAAGTCTTTTGCTGATTCTTTCTACCTGGCTGTTAGTATTTATTCACTAATTTCAGAAGTGTGAATATATGTTCAACGAAATTATCGACAAAGTTCTCAAAGACACATGCTAATTAATTAAACAACTGCACCAAAGAGAAAAAACGCTGTAAAAGTTTGAGGGGGTTTCTTTTTTGACAAGCCGCGAAGCTTCGGGCTTTAATCCTTCGTTCTGATAAATCGCAAATTTGTGAAGTGTCAAGGATTTTTTCTCCGTTGTGACAAGATATTGAATTTGGAGGTTGCTTCTTCGTTTTGATCTCGCGAAGTTTATTTGAGTTATGCGACCATTTCTTCTGAAACATCTGAGGCCATCCAGTTTTTCTGGAATAAGTAAGAGAGTCATTGAAGTACTCAATGTGACGCCCCGGTGGCGCAGTCGTCTAAGTGATGGCCTTTGATCATTCGTCCGAAAGGGGTCTGGGTTCGAATCCCGGTGAGGCATGGGTGTTGTGTTTGTCTTACGGCACTGACTCTCCCCCTTCCCTGGAACCAGTGGTCCTTAATTAGGGACGGGCGACTACTTATACCCCATTGAGTTGCTCACGGTGGTCGTTAAACCTCCAATCAAAAAAAAAAAAAAAAAAGTACTCAATGTTTAAGGTGGGTTAAAAACTCAGAAACGAGAAACATGACTTCCTCAATGTTTACACCGCAGTTTTTACAAACATTAACGAGAGAATAACGATCAGTTTATCTCATGAAAAACCGTTTAGTCTCTACTACCGGCGAGTGGGAAAGGGAGTGGTTATACGTTTACAACTTCCCGTCTGTGGACAAAATATCTCCACATCTTCTTAGAAGTCATTTTGAAGAAATAATTTCGCATTTGTCGTACATAAAAACGATCAATATTTTCCGAACATTTTTCACCTTTGCTGATACAAAATATTCCCCACAGGTGGCGAAATTGAAGATTTGTATTTGGCATGATATCTCCATTTCACAGAAAAGGACTGGAAAGACATTTCTGTTGCCATGTTGAGGTAATCAGGAATAAGAAACTCCACTACTGATGTAGAATTTAGTTAAAAAACACCCCATGTATTTTCTCTCTGCTTTACAAGATATCTCCATATTGTCGTGGAATTTTGTAATAAGTTGCAGATTATCAATGGGGATATTGTAAAATGTTTTAATTTCTTTTTACAAAAGATATACTTTTTACACTGGAAACTTGAATGCCATTTTACTTGTTTTATTGGTAATTTAACAACCACCATGAGCATAAAAGTTTAGGCTGGGTTGCTCATCTCCAGTTTAGGGTTGCTAGCTCCAGAGAAGGGATAAAACGAATTGCTATGTTTCTCCTCATCCTCTAGCGGAAGAGACTAACGTCATAACTGAACTACTCGACCACATAGTCACAGAAAAAAATGATTCTTCCGTGGCGGGGGTGTTCTGAGTAGAGATGGGTTGGAAATCACGCCACTGTTACTTTGTCACTAAAAAATCACTGTTACCATTATGACCATTGATAAAAAGTAACAGTTCCAAATTCACTGGTGAGATCGTCACCATTAGCCGTGTCCGAGAAATGCCTGGGGTCCAAAATCACGTAATAGTTTCAGTTACTATGTCACTACATCTAAACAATTTTTCTCCTTTTCTGTTGAAACATCATACACTGACGGAAAAAAAATCCCAACACCAAGAAGAGGTTGTGTTAGATAAACGACAGATCGTAGGAGGTGAGAGTACATCGGTAAGATGACGTCTATGCAAATTTCGCGCTCGGAGCATACGTGAGGCGCTGGTAGCGCCCCTCGGAACATGCAAAGCAGGTTTGCTGTAAATACGCGCTGTAACGTTCGTGAGCGTTAGTTATCGTTGAGATTCGACGTAGGGTGTTGATGTTAGTCAAGAATGCCTTTAAGAAGACGAAGAAGCCATTATCAGCAGCTCACGGAGTTTGAACCAGGTCGTGTAATATTGGGGTACGAGAAGCTGGATTTTCTTTCCGCAATATTGCAGAACGACTTGGCAGGAATGTAGCCACTGTGCATGATTGTTGGCAGCGGTGGTCAAGGGCAGGTACTGCCTCAAGAAGACCGGGTTCCGGCCGGCCACGTGGCACTACTGAGAGGGAAGACCGCCGTGTACGGCGTATGGCCGTGGCGCATCGTACCGCGTCTGCGGCAGCAATTCGAGCTGCAGTTGCCACCACAGGGACACAACGAACTGTTACAAATCGGTTACTTGAAGGACAGCTGCGAGCCAGACGCCCTGTAGCGTGCATTCTACTTACTCCAAACCACTGCCGTTTGCGACGTCAGTGGTGTCAAGCTAGAGATCATTGGAGGACGGAGTGGAGATCTGTTGTGTTTTCTGATGAAAGCCGGTTCTGCCTGGGTGCCAGTGATGGCCGTGTGTTGGTTAGAAGGAGGCCAGGTGAGCGCCTGCAACCAACCTGTCTGCGGCCGAGACACACTGGACCTACACCTGGAGTTATGGTCTGGGGAGCAATTTCCTATGACAGCAGGAGCACTCTCGTGGTTATCCCACGCACCCTGACGGCACAGTTGTACGTCGGTCTGGTGATTCAACCTGTTGTGCGTTGTGCTGCCATTCATGAACAGCATTCCAGGGGGTTTTTTCCAACAGGATAACGCTCGCCCGCACACCGCTGTTGTAACCCAACATGCTCTACAGAGTGTCGACATGTTGCCGTGGCCTGCTAGATCACCAGATCTTTCACCAATCGAGCACGTATGGGACATCATTGGACGACCACTCCAGTGTCACCCCCAACCAGCATTAACCGTCCCTGTATTGACCAACCTAGTGCAACAGGCATGGAACTCCATCCCACAAACTGACATCCAGCACCTGTACGACACAATGCATGAACGTTTGCGTGCTTGCATTCAACATTCTGGCGGTTACACCGGTTATTAATGTACCAGCATTTCACATTTAAAATGGCTCTCCTCGCGATTACAATAAGCTGTGATCTTGAAACCCTAATCGATTAAATATGTTACCTATACAAATGTATTGCCGCCATTTTATTCCTCTACAACTATTTTTTCGTGGTGTTGGGATTTTTTTTCCGTCAGTGTAGAAGTCGCTGGTGATGTGAGCTTTCTTTCAGTCTCCCCTTTTACCCACGCTCAAGATAGTTTTTGTTTTGGATTTCGCTGTGCGTTCGCTCGTGTAAACAATGAATTCAAAGCAAACCGATTCTAACAGTGACTTTCTCACTGTCTACAGACGAGACTGTGACTCGTCGGTACGTTATTGTTCAGTCACCCCTGTCGTAAAGAGTGATTTTGTCACTGCTATAAGTAAGACGGTGACTAGCAGTTTCGGCTTCTTTACAGCTCCGTCATCGCTGTCATAAACGGGGATTTTGTCAACGTTTAAAGCCACCATTACTTCCATGGAGCCGTTACCGTTGTTACTGTGATAGCAAAATCACTTTTAAGCCTACCTCAAGTTCTGAGACACTCGAACTTCTGAATTTTTCCAGCATGAGTTTGTAAGCTCAGTTTAAATGCATGCTGTTAATGAGGCTCAAACTAGTTATTTTTTATTTCACAAGCTCATATTTTATCGTAATGTTTGTTATGATGTGACGTACTACAAAGGTGACGTACACGTCAAGACGGCAAATTTGCAGCGATAAATTCAGTGGGTGTAGTTTAATTGGGAAAGTATTCGGCTCCGGAGCAGAAGGATGTGGGGGGTCGATCTGCGTCACAGGCAAATTTGTGTTTTCACATTGGCGCCAGATCGTGGAAATGGATCTGCTGACCGGTAGGTCCTTCGGAAAAATGTGGGATGTTCCTGGCACACATCGTCTGGAATTAATGAGAATTCCTTATTCACTTAAAAAATGTGAGATGCTTCTTCCACACATCCCTGACATTAGTGAGAATTACGTCATCTACAGAAAGTTACTTCAAGCATGGTTTGCGGCGGACCCGAAGACTGCGATTTCGTGTCACCACCTTTCTCGACGGGGGAGACGGCAAAGTTGCAGCTATAAATTGGATTGGATTGGATTGGATTGGAGGTTTAACGACCACCGTGAGCAACTCAATGGGCTATAAGCAGTCGCCCGTTCCTAATTTAGGGTCACTGGTTCCAGGGAAGGGAGAGAACCAATGCCGTAAGACACACACAACATCCATGCCTCACCGGGATTCGAACCCGGACCCCGTTCGGACGAATGATCAGAGGCCACCGCTTAGACCACTGCGCCACCGGGTGGTGCAGCTAAATTGGGAAAGCATTCGGCTTAGAAGGAGAAGGATGCGAACTCGTCACCGGCAAATTTGTGTTTTCACAATGACGCTTTCACATTTATTGGGTTGGTGCAAATGAAATGCCCGGCAAAGAACCAGCACACGTGGACGGCGATAACGGAAAAATAGGGCAACTTACCTAGGCAAAATAATCCTCCTCGGCATCGACACATACTTGCCATCTGTCCGGCAAGACCATGATCCCGGAACGAAAAAAGGTTTTGTGGCTGGGACCCGAAGAAATCACAACTGCACATTAAACCTCGTTGCCTGTCGTGAACTCTTTCCCGGACAGGAAGCGATCGAGGCGACGGAACAGATGATAGTCTGTCGGAGACAAGCCCGGATGAATCGGGGTTTTTTTTTTTTCTTTTGATTGGAGGTTTAACGACCACCATGAGCAACTCAATGGGCTATAAGCAGTCGCCCGTCCCTAATTTAGGGTCACTGGTTCCAGGGAAGGGAGAGAGCCAGTGCCGTAAGACAAACACAACATCCATGCCTCACCGGGATTCGAACCCGGACCCCGTTCGGACGAATGATCAGAGGCCATCGCTTAGACCACTGCGCCACCGGGGCGGCGTGGCAGTGCTTCATAGCCCAAGGCACTTAGTGTCAGCATCGTTCGTTGTGCTACATGAGGGCGGGCGTTGTTCTGCAGCAGAACACCATGTCTGTTGACCAAAGCCGGTTGTTTCTGCAGCAATTCCCAATGCATCGGGGGTAACTCAGCACAACAACGTTCTGCAGTGATGGTTTAGCCTCTTTCCAAAAAACTCCGATGAATTATCCGGGCTGTGGACCACCAAACAAGGAGCATCATCTTATGGGTGTGTAGGGGTGGCTTATGATGGCGTCCAGCAGGCTGGGCTTTGCTTAACCACTGTGCAGATCGTTTCCTATTATCATAAAGGACCCACTTCTCGTCGCAGGTGACAATTCGATGCAGTAGCGGTTCCTGTTTATTTCTGGCAATCAGCGACGTGCAGACTTGCAAACGCCTAGTC
Organism: Macrothele yani; assembly: GCA_039090855.1. Lineage (NCBI taxonomy): Eukaryota > Metazoa > Arthropoda > Arachnida > Araneae > Macrothelidae > Macrothele > Macrothele yani. Next base: position 121,376,534 of record CM077023.1, on the reverse strand, counting down.
TTGTTGGCAGTTGTCAACTCATGCGGCAGCGACATGTCCAGTTTTTTGAACTTACCCAGCGCAGCCAGACGCCGAACAACTGTCGTGTGGTGGACACCTACCTCTGCGGCTATCTCACGACACGTTTTTCGAGAGTCCGCTTCAACCACACGTAACAGAGCATCATCAGAAACAGCAACAGGTTGGTGACCACGTGCTTCGCTTTGCAGCTCCGTATCTTCGCTTCGAAACTTCACAAACCATCGCCAAACGGTTCGTTCGTTGGCTGTATTCTCCCCAAACGCATTGTTTACATTTCGAGCGGCAATTCCTGCAGAATGGCCCAGTTTAAATTCATACAGGAAGATGAATCTCAAATCCGATGTCTGCATGTTTCCTTTGCAAGCCACGTTACGTTCAAACAAACCACTCCTGAACCTTGTTCTTCACACAAGTTCTAACTATTTGTAATAACTCTGTGACGTAATGCCCGCAACACCTGTGGGTGGTTCCATTCCGCTGTGGTGGGGGCCAGTCTCCACTGCTCGTTCGCGCCGGACGTTTCATTCGCACCAATTCAGTATTTCCTATTTTTTTCCTGTTCACACATCGAAGGAATTAAAAATTTGTTCAGCAAGTCGAACCAACATTAAAATGCAGCTGTTGAGTTGAATGAGAAATCTACGTTTATACCAATTACTTTATTTTAATACGAGCTCAAAAGCAATTTATCGAAATCTTCCTTGTCATTTTCTCTGGGCCAAACTAGGATTTCATTTCAAGAGAAATCCTAGATTTTTAACATCGGAACTACTTTTGAAAGACAGATTGTTCTTTAAGAAATAAAAATTGCTTTTTAATACTGATGGCTACATAATGAGTTCCCGGTAGCATGCGCAATGGTTGGCTCTGTCTAATGATTTTCTGAGTTTCTAAGATAGGAGTAACATAACCACTGCAGTCGCTTTAACCGTAAGCCCAATTACGTTTCTTAAATGAGCTCATTAAATAACGGAAAAGTGCCTCTTCGTGAAAAAATACTATCGCAGTAATGACTTGTAAGAATACTACTTTCGTTTCGTATTAGTGATACTCAAAATGAAGAACCCGTGCTTGTTAAACCGTGCACAGGTGGAATTGCTAGGATATGAAACTACCGTTGGAAGCATGAAACGAAAGCAAGAAGACCCGCAATGTACTTGAACTAGAGATGAGTTTGGGCTCAGGTTTCGGATCCCAAAGTTTTTCTGTCCCAGCCTGTGAGCTTAATGAGATCTGTGCGCTTTAGAGCCCGAGCCAGGCTCTGCCAAATGCTAATGCCTTTTCCCCTTTTATCAGATCTTTACGCAAATCAAGAAGATGCATTTCAAATTTGATACATAGCATTTATGCATCTCATTAAGGAGAATATAACTTTAAAATAAAATTAGTATTTTGCAGTCACTGTTACAATGAAATTGCAAAATATGTATGTAGATATTGATTTTTATAAAAGTTGACTTTCATTGATATTGAGTTAGTAATGATGCACCATTCATAATCTCGCATTGCATATTTTGAAGGATTTTCATAACAATGACAAAAATCAGTTGTTGAACAAGAATGTTTGGACTCCACTACAGAAAGGAAAATAATCTGTATTTTCGGACTTTAAATTTAGTAACTTTGAATTAATTTAAGACTTTAACAAGAATTTCAGACTTCATCAGAATTTTTTCACTCAGTGGGATAACAATTTAGAAATATAAATTCCATTGATCCATACCACGAAAGAGATTAATACATGCAGAAATGAAACAACTAGTTTTTTAAATATCGCAACAAAATATTCTTTTTAATTCAACTCTTTGCGCATTGCCCATACTTGCGTAAAAGAACTCCGTCCCTGGATAGCAGTACGTTAATGAATATTCATATAAAAATTACACCTGCATAATACTGAATTTACGTGTACATGTAAAGTGCGTTCTGTAAATGAATAGGAATATTATAAATTGGTTACCATTATTTCTAATAAGCATTCCTTTTCCAATCAAATAAGACTAATATATGTTTAATAACTAAGCCACTATCATTTTATAAATTTTTAATGTTAATGAAAAATGCTGAACAAGTGATGCTGATAACAAGAAAAATTACATTTGATGCGGTGAGAGTAGATTAAATTGATGAACTGATGATTGGAGAGTGGGTTAAATTGATGATTGGAGAGTGGATTAAATTGATGATTGGAGAGCAGATTAAATTGATGATTGGAGAGTAGATTAAATTGATGAACGGAGAGTGGATTAATTAAGTGGAACAACCATAAAAATAATCTATTAACAAATTCTGACATTTCTATAAATTAAATCGCTTGTTGATGTGATACAATTAAGAATCTGTATTCAAAAACAAAATTTAAAATTTGCATTTCTTCCATATTTCTCTTTCAAAGAGTCTGACAGAAAATATTTTTACGAATAATTTGTGATTCAACTCGGTAACAGCAGATGAAAAAACTACTTTCACAGAAAATTTTGCAATAGCTCATGCTAAGGCTGGTGTTATAGCATGGAGTTTTTTACATACAAAGTCCAACTGATGAGTAGTTAAAACCTAATATACAGTTTATACATTCATATCACACAAGTGTTTTATAGGATAATTTTTCAAATGAATACTATTTTCAGTCTGAAATTTCATTTCTTTGCATTTTGTAGTAGATTTTTTTGAATGGAGACACCAGGTGTTTTTGTATTTTTGAGGTGCATTTTCATGAAAATACAAATGTTTTATTTTATTATTTTTATTTTTGAGGTGCGTTTTCATGAAAATAAAAATTAATTATTTATATATGATACAGACATGTTTCTACATTCTAGACTTCTTTTACACAATAAAGCAAACATTTCAAGAACTAGATCTGTTCTATTACAATTAATTCGTGATGAAGATTATACTTTGAAAAAAAAAGGCTTTTTTTTTCTTTTTTAGGTAGTTGTTCATTTCTCTCACACGAGGCACAAGTTTTTAGCATATGATAACAAACGGGAAAATTACATGCAATATTTTTCTTGTTTCTACCTTCCTCTCCCCCAAAATCCCCTCAAGTGGAAAACATATTCGCTACCCATTGTTCTTTATGATGATTGATTCAGTTGAAATGCCCTTAGAGCAATCACTTAACTAGAACAACTAAATAAACACTAGTTGAATTAGTATTTTTTACTTTAATATATATGGAAAATAATTTCAATGTCAAAAGCAAAGGTATTTTTAGAGAAAATTATTCTAGAGTAGTTTCTAGTTTCGAATTCAATCAATGTTTAGATGAAAACAATACAATGGTTTCGTTTCTTTAAAAAATCAGTCATTAAATTTTTCATAATGAGTGGCAATTTACCTGCATTTTATAAGAGTTCGTGTTTTCTTAATAAAAAGTATGGTACATAGTGGGTACGATATTCATATTCAGTATGAATATCCTTACCCACCACCTACGTCCTAATTTGTACCAGAATAACAGATTTTTCTCTCCACTATCTTACAATTCAATGACAGGTTTATGCTGGTTATTTTGAGAGCTGATATCGTACTCTTTAGTGTGTCCCAGGGCAATTGTAGCTGGCCACCCTAGTGCTTCTGTCAATGTGGAGTTCCCTAATCGTTATCTCTTTAGCATTTTTTTTATTGGAGGTTTAACGACCACCGTGTGCAACTCAATGGGCTATAAGTAGTCGGCCGTCCATAATGTAGGGTCACTGGTTCCAGGGAAGGGAGAGATCCAGTGTCGTAAGACAAAAACAACATCCATGCCGCATCGGGATTCGAACCCGGACCCCATTCGGACGAATGATCAAAGGCCATCGCTTAGACCACTGCGCCACCGGGGCGGCCACTCTGGTATTCACCTTACTCTCTTATGGCTAAATGCTCTTTCTTAAAAAACACTTAACCACCACGCGATGACACATCAATTCCCTCGCCATGCAACCAGGATTCACAGAGACACTTCAGGGAAAACAAGGATTCCTTTTCCTAAAAGAAAAAAAAAAGAAGAAAAACGATCTCTCAGTGTGTTTTCCATAAAAAAAAGAAGCTCGCCTGAGATGAAACTGATGATGCAATTCGCTACTCGTCCAAGCCCGTCTCATCTCTAACCTGAACCAAATTGTTTCTCAAATTCTGTGCTCTCTTCAAACAGAAATGTTCGCAGGGGCGGATTTCCAACGAGGCGCACGCCTAGGGCCCCAGAGCGTAAGGGCCCCCGAAAACGCATAGTTGGATTGGCAGTTTTGTTTTGGTTTTCACGGACCGAATTAAATCAATCATTAAAGCAACTATTTTATCTTGTAGATGATAATCCGTTTTTTGGTGTAAATATGACAGGGATGGTAAGTCAGATAATACCCGAAAACTTGAAAATTTTTGTCGTCCTGGAGCGGGAATCGAAGTTGAGACTTGGTCGTTCTGGGTGGTGTAGTGGTTAGCAAATCCAGGCGTTATCTGGGAGACGCGGGTTCGATTCCCGCTCCAGGACGACGAAATTTTCAAGTTTTCGGATATTATCTGACTTACCATCTTTGTCATATTTACACCAAAAAACGGATTGTCATCTTCAAAATTTGGTTTGTACGGTGTAATCCCGTATTCCATTCATCATTTTATTTGTATTATCAATTGATATTTCGCTCTCTCAGATTAGTAACATATTTTATATTTTTTTTAAGCTGTTGTTGATACTCAAAATTTTCGAGTTCTTATCGATGTACTTGTTTTTGTTTTTTTTATTGGAAGTTTAACGACCACCGTGAGCAACTCAATGGGATATAAGCAGTCGCCCGTCCCTAATTTAGGGTCACAGGTTCCAGGGAAGGGAGAGAGCCAGCGCCATAAGGCAAACACAACATCCATGCCTCACCGGGATTCGAACCCGGACCCCTTTCGGACTAATGATCAGAGGCCATCGCTTAGACCACTGGGCCACCGGGGCGGCATGTACTTGTTTTGGAAGGAACAGTTAAAATGATTTAGCCTTCCTTTTGAATAGTTTCTTCACAACAGAACCTCATTTTTTTTTTCTTTTCGACTTTGAAGCATGTGGGATATTTAAAGTGCCAAACTTAATATCCTTTCATTTCCTATTAGCCACAAACAGTGTTGGTTCTAGGCAGGAGCCCCCCCCCCCAAATATAACTGTTTTGGGGAGAATTATATAATAATTTTGAATAATTACGGGCATGTGTAGGAATTGTGCTCCCCCCTTTTTTTTTTGTCTAGAACCGCCGCTGGCCGCAAAAATAATTTTTGAAATATCTCTAAAAACAAAAAAGTTCGATGTGCACGGACAAACAAAGTGATTACGTTAGCCCTATTTCTTACAAAACGTTCTAATAATAGAAAGATGGAATGGTGTTTTAAAAAAGGTAAAAACTGTTTTCCTGACTTTATTATTTTTTGATCTGACGGATGAACATTTCTGAGGCAATAAGAAGGGGTGGAGGGAGGGGGAGCTGAATCTTTTAGTTCCTAGGGTCTCAAAAGATCTCAAGTCGCCTCTGAATGTTCGCACAGTAACCGGGTTTGACGAAACCTACAGAAAAATAATTCCTTTTCTCCTCCCATCTGAGCAGTGCCGACCATTTACCTATGACGGGTGATAAAAGAGCTCACTTCTAGTCTTCTATTCTCTGCTCCATGTACAGCGAACGAGCCCATTTTTGCCAGTGATGGTATTCGAAGTCACTTTTTCCTTCTCCGCAGTCGACCCCTCCCCTTGAGAAAGGCGAGGGCGCGGAATCGCAGGTTATTTCGGGTCGGCCGACTAACCATGGTTGAAGGACCTACTCTGTGTAGAAGGAGGAATTATGCCATTAATTCCAGACGATGCGTAGAAAAAGCATCACACATTTTTTCTCGAGCCTCACGGTCAGGAGGTTCATTTTACGTTCGGGCGCCAATACAGCGAACGAGTCCGGTGATGAGATTCGAAACTACATCTTCCTTTTCCAGAGTCGGATATTCTACCGCTTGAACTGCACCGACGAAGGCTTATCGCTGCAACTTGCCGTTTTGATATGTGTGTCACGTCTGAGGTAGGTATGTCACACGTGGCATAAGTCATGATGAAGAAGGGCTAGTCCCCTCACGCGGACACCATGCTACTGGGCTGATACACGTGACTTAAACATCTATCTCGTTTCTTAGGTTCCTCTAGAATGTTTTAACCCTTTCATCAGGTAATAAGTGAGAAAGGGTTAACGTCAATCATCCCCCTAAATGACTACTTCGAATGGCAAAGCTAACTGGAAAGCAACACTCTCTAATGCGCAGGTTCGCTCTTTCCAGCCGCTTTCGGCCATACCTTGGAGAGCGAATATAATCTTTAGTCTATTTTTCTAATCCCGAGGTAATTCGTTCCAGCCGTTAAAGGGTTAAGAAACAAACCACCGTTACGTTATGCATTGTGAATTCACATTTTAATCACTTTCGCTGATACAAATGTATTGGGTTGTATAAACAGTCTTTTCGTGTTTGTAAACAAAAGTGAAAGACAAAAATTTCACATAGCATTTTTAATCTAGGCACCATTATTTTCCAATTAATATCGCCATCTATGGGGTAACTTGAGGATTCCTTCCGCCCAGACATTCCTTCCGCCCTTCCCATGACATTGCGATGCATGAAATGAAATCAAATAAAAACTACACTATTTAAAATTCTGTAGTATGTTGCATTGAAAAAGCGGTGTTACACTTGCAGCACCATTTTTTGAAGAAAGCTAAACCATTGTGAGGTGCACGAAACATACAAAAGCACGCGATGCAATTACGCACCATTTTACAGTATCCAACCTGATTGGCGCAAAGCTGCACTTATTGTTACGCACCATTTTACAGTATCCAACCTGATTGGCGCAAAGCTGCACTTATTGTACCATGTTGTAGAAGCCAGGTCGGGCCTATTTTTAGTTTAGAGAACAAAGCAACTGGCCGGGCCGGGACAAGTCGACCCGTTCTTTTTATCACAACGCTAAAGAAAGAAAGAAGTCGTGTTCCCCGATGTCCTGGTGTGTTTAACTGTTCCTATTAACTGTTTACCTTACTGTTCCTAGAGGCACTCACAGTGTTTTTACCAATCTGTAGGTATTAAGATGTGTAACGTACCAGGAGATGTGACGTACCTGCCAGAAGGACGCACACGGCATAAAGGCAGATAGGAATCAGAATAAAACGTCCGCGTAGCTCAATTGGTAGAGTGACTTATTCCGGAATGAGGGGATCCGGGTTCGAAGGAGAAATTTACTTCGTTATAGATGGTAAAACCATTTTCGGGCTTGTTGACAACAAAAAAGATTCGACCCCGAGAGGTGTGTGTGTGTTGTGTAGGGTGGGGGACGGTGATGTCTGCAGTGGGGTGAGGGTGTGTGTGTGTGTTTGCATGAGAGAGTGGGACGACATGGATTTTTTCTTCTATCCCTAATCTGTATAGGGATTAACTTTTGTAGTGTTACTTCTTACTAGTTCAGCGAAAGGGAGATTCTGAACGCGCTTAGTCTTCCTTTTTCTCTCTTTCTAAAAGGTTAAATTTTTCGATAATTGTCAAAGTTTAGTTAATATTTTTAGAACAAATTTTGAAGCTGACAATCCGGTTTTGTTTTGTTTTGGTGTAAATATGACAAGGATGGTAAGTCAGATAATATCCGAAAACTTGAAAATTTCGTCGTCCTGGAGCGGGAATCGAATCCGCGTCTCCCAGATAGCGCCTAGGTATGCTAACCAGTACACCACCCAAAACGACCAAGTCTCAAGTTTCCGATTAATTTTAATATAACCATCACAGGATTCGCTAGTCGAAGCAACCGGCCTTCATGTTTAGCGAATCTGGAGGTTAAGAATCCTTTCCCGTGATTGCCCGGAGGAGCAGATAAATCATGAATGAAGTACGGGATTACACCATATAATACAAATTTTGAAGACGACAATCCGTTTTTTTTTTTTTTTTTTTTTTTTTTTTTAAATCACGGCGGGATAGGATTTTTAACCATCAGATTAGCTAAACATGAATGCCGGTTTCTTCGACTAACGAATCCTGTGATGGTAATATTCAATTTAATCGGAAACTTGCGATTTGGTCCTTCTGGGCGGTGTAGTGGTTAGCATACCCGGGCGCTATCTGGGAGACGCGGTTTCGATTCCCGCACCAGGACGACGAAATTTTGAAGTTTTCGGATATTATTTGATTTACCATCCTTGTGATATTTACACCAAAAAAACCCCCCAAAAAACCGGATTGTCATCTTCAAAATTTGTATTATATGCTGTAGTCCCGTATTTCATTCATAATATTTTTAGGTTTACATTCAACTAAATATTTTCAATAATATCTCACTTCATTATTTAATTTTCACATTTTAATAAAATACAATATAAAGACAAAATAGTACCAAATGGCACATCACGAGCCGGACCGGGCCTAAATTTGAGCTGCAATTGACGGGACCGGGCCTAAATTTGAGCTGCAATTGACGGGACCGGGCTGGGCTGGGCCGTAGACGCACGGGCTTGTGCCCGGCCGGGCTCACCAAATTAGGCCCGTGCAGACCTCTACCATGTTGTGTGTCTCATGCACCACACAAAGGTGTATGTACATTAGCCCTAAATGATGATGCAGATCATAGGCGCCGAACATAGGGGGGCAAGGTTAATTTTGCTCCTCCAATAACTTTATTCGGGAGCAGTGACCACCCTATTTTTTCGGTTCTGTTCAATTAAATAATCGCTTGAGCCTCATAAGGTGGACCAAGCTCCACCTTATGAGACCAAAGTGATATATTTCCAAAATATTGATAAATAACGAAATAAATAAAAACATTTTTCCCATTCTCAGCATTGCTTGTTTGATAAGAAACTGGATTGCCAGGCCCGTATTAATAATGTTTAACATGTTCTTGTGATGTGTGGTAAATGATTAAAACAATTTTATAATAAATTAAATACAGAAACGTATAATCTAGAGCTTTTATTTAACTATTTTTTGTTTGCGCTTCTTGTTCTTTGTTTGAGTAATTCAGCTAATTTCTCATATTTTTTACTAAACTTTGGAAATAAAATCTCTCTGGATATTTTTATAAAATCACAGGCTAAATTTTATTTTTTTAAATATTAATATTCAGCGAAAGAATATTTCTGTTTCCTTGTCCATTCGCTGATGAGCAATTACAATTACATTTTAAAATATACGTCAAATCTCATAGTTTAACTTTTTACCCCTTTTATTTTATTTTCCTCCTGACAATGGAAAAGACATGCCCCTCCCACGTCTGATCTCTTCACGCCTGCCACCCCTCTCCAATAATTTGGAGAAGTTGGCGCCCCTGATGCAGCTGTACTTTTTATACAACCTACTACAAAAAAAGTTTAACAGTGTATGTTAACCACAAATTTGAATACGAGGATTCCGCGTCAGTATTACTTTCGAACAAAACAATCATTTCGTTGAAAGCACTAGGCAATTCCACTTAGCCGCCCCGGTGACCCAGTGGTCTAAGCGATGGCCTTTGATCATTCTTCTGAAAGGAGTCCGGGTTCGAATCCCGGTGAGGCATGGATGTTGTGTTTGTCTTACGGCCCTGGCTCTCGCCCTTCCCTGAAACCAGTGATCCTAAATTAGGGACGGACGACTGCTTATAGCCCATTGAGTTGCTCACGGTGGTCGTTAAACCTCTAATCCAAAAAAAAAAAAAAAAAAAAAAAATCCACTTAACTTTTGCGAGCACCAATGCAGGTGTGGTGGCGCTGCCAGCTTCGTGTACAGTTGTCAATTCAAACCCCTAGGGGACTTTTCGCTGAAGACAGTGGCTGAATTTTTCAGATCTGATTTTCTCTCACTCTGAAAATCTAAGTACAAATAAATGGCTCTTTCCTGATTTCTGTTCTATGAGAGCTGTTGAACTATCTAAGATAAACAATAAGAGATGAGCACTAAAATACGCCAAGTTAATGAACTTAGAAACTATATGCGCAGGTTTTTATTGGTGTAGGAAACAAATTGCTACAGCCGAGCTTTCACGGAAAAACGTGTGGCTTTGTCAAGGCTGATTTAAATTGTTCCCGAGGGTGTTGCACCCTCTCGAGAATAAAATTCTAAATGACTCTGGGCCAATGCCTTCAACATGGCACAGGTATGCAGACGACATTTTTTCATTTGGCCTCACGGTAGAAATTCACTTGATTCTTTCCTGAGAAAGATTAATGGAATGTATGCCTCTATCAATTTCCCCATGGAGCTCGAAATTGAAAGTAAATTACCGTATATTGATGTGCTCCTACACAGATCAGAAACTAGAAATTTACGTACTAGAGTACAGGGTTGTCGAAAAGTCCCCTATGGGGTTCGATTGACAACTGTACAAAAACGAACAGATCTACAGCAATGCGATTTGCAGCATTTGAAATAGTAAATATTCGAGTTTTTAACGCCATCTCTTTCCAACAGATGGTGTTACGTGCTCGCAAATACCGACGCCGACTGCAAAACAACTGAACATGTCGTCGCCGCAGGAGAAAGCAATGTGCGTGCGTTGGCTTTTTGAGACGAAGTCTGTGATTACGGTACAAAGAAATTACCATCAGACATATGGGATAGATCTACGGAGTGATTTCAGTATCAGAGCGTGGCAGAAGAAATTCTTGGACACTGGTAGCGTCCTGGACCGGCAAAGAAGTGGCAGGCCCCTGTCAGGGAAGAAACGGTGCAGAGCATAGAGGAGGTATTTGCTAGTAGTCCTAGAAAGTCCATGAGAAGATCCTCTTTACAACTGAATGTTCTACGATCCGCATTGATGGGAGTGCTTCACAAACACCTGAAACTAACCGCATACAAAGTGCAACTCCTACGCCAGATTAAACCAAACGATGGACCTCTGCGCTTAACATTTGCTCGGGATATGTTGGAGCGGTTGGAAATTGATGAAAGTTTCCTACGCCGTATAATGTTCTCGGATGAGGCAACCTTTTACGTGCACGGAAAAGTCAACACTCAGAACGTTCGTATATGGGGTAGTGAAAGCTCACATTCAGTCAGGGAGCACGTCGCGCACAGTCCAAAGGTGAGTGTTTGATGTGGGCTCATGTATAATCGTGTAATTGGGCCATTCTTCTTCTCGGAGCCCACAGTGCAAATGAATAATTACCTGGACATGCTTCAGAACTTTGCGGTTTCTCAACTACAGAATTTGCAACCGAACGTCACACTGCAACAAGATGGCGCTCCCCCACATTGGGGACTTGACGTTCGTGAATACCTGAATCGTGAGTCTCCCGACAGATGGATTGGCAAAGATGGTCCCATTCCTTGACCATCCCGGTCCCCGGATATCACTCCTTTAGACTTCTTCCTCTGGGGCTATGTCAAGGACATGGTTTACCGGGAAAGATTAAGCCGCCTTCAGGAGCTCAAACAGCGCATTACAGAAGTGTTTGATAGAGTTGATCCTGACATGTCGGAGCGCACATGGCAAGAAATTGAGCACCGACTAAATGTGTTATGTGCCACCAAAGGCGCACATGTAGAGGCGTATTAAGGTAAGATTATTAAACTTGAATATTTACTCTTTCAAATGCCGCAAACCGCATTGCTGTAGATCTGTTCGTTTTCGTACAGTTGTCAATCGAAACCCCTAGGGGACTTTTCGACCACCCTGTATATTATAAACCTTGTGCGGTTCATTTCACTCATTTTCACCCTTGGATTATAAAACCGGCGTATTTCGAGCCCGTATAAGAAGAGCAATCCAGTTTTCTTCAGATAATGAAGCCAAAGAATATAAATTAGAAACATCTTTAATCAAGCAGCATCTGCTGGTTTTATGAAAGAACTCATGTCTTCGATCCTTGATAAAGTAAAGAACCGCATTAATGAATATGCACCGACCCGCAAGCGCCATCTAGACTTTATCGGATCACTACAATACATCCCAGGCTTCACGTGTATTCATAAAAAAAAATGCTTAAAGAAACTAGGAATGGACATCGGCATTAGAACAACTACTACAGTTATGAATATCCTTCCCCACATGAGAGAAGTTTGTCTTGACCAGAAAGCTGGTGTTTACTCCATTCCACTAGAATATCCTGACGGAACGCAAAAGAGCTATATAGGGATGACTAAAAGATCATTCGGTGCCAGAGTGACAGAGCACAAAAGGAACGTGAGAAATGAGGCCCTCAACTCTGCCCTCTCCAGAGAAGTTTGCCTAAGAAATGCAATACCACAGTGGACAAGATGCAAGCAAATAGCACCATACACCACCCACATTAAGACCGCCTACAGAGAATCAGTTGAAATCCTCACAACGACGTCCGCATGCAACGATACTGTTTCCCGTGACCTGCACCCTCTGTGGCTGGATTTTTTGAAATGTTAAGACCGAGTTTTCATTATGTGTTATACTTCCCTTGTTGACATTTTTTTTTTTTGGGCTTTTCCCTCTCTGAACAATGTGAACTTATCTCAATGTAAGTATATGTATGCATATATATTTTCAAATGTTAACGATCACTGATGATTCTCTCCGCATCAGTTAGATGTTAATCAGCCTTGACAAAGCCACACGTTTGTGATCATACAACTGCGGGAAATAACTGTTTACTAATTGAAAAAATGAATAGCAACAATGGAATATTACTCAAAATAGTGACTATACTAATAATCCGAAATTTCTTGGCGTGGAATAGAAATAAAACTTTCCAAGCTTCCGCACATCAACCAGATGGCTTTTTCAAGGAAGGTAGACAGCTAACTACCTTCTTTGAAAAGGCTATCAGTTAGCTGTCTACCTTCCTTGAAAAAGCCATCTGGTTGATGTGCGGAAGCTTGGAAAGTTTTATTTCTATTCCACGCCAAGAAATTTCGGATTATTAGTATAGTCATACTATTTTGAGTGTAATGGGTGTACAGTTCCTACTTATTGAATGGAATATTAGTGCCAAGAAAAGGAAACTAATCAGAAAAAGAAAAGAAAAAAACTAAAAAAGAATTAAAAAAATTAAAATGAAAGAAAAATAAAAAGAAAGTTAAAATGAGAGAAAAAAAAATTAAAAAAGCTAAAAAAAAATGAAATGATAGAAAAATTAAAAAAACAAAACGTTTTGGGGCATGAAGATAATAGACTCTGTTGATTTTACCATAGACTCTGTCGAGGTTCACTGTTCCAGCAAATGTTTCCTCAGATTCCACAACTAGTAAAAATGTGAATGTACTTTATTGCAACAGACTTATCAATAGTTCAAGACATGCCCGATCTTTAAAAATATAAAACATACAGTAATAAATAATGAAAGTACCGGAAGTTCGCTAAGCGGAAAAAGGCAAAGAAATCCGCGTACTTTTCTGTGGCCTGTATATTAAGTTTTGATAAACAGTAAACCTCTTATATCAAATATATTTTCCGGGAATTGCTCTCAAATCACAATGTTCGCCCTAATTCGGAAGAAGAACGCAGTCCCAAGAAAAGGTAATTGATTGAAACACACGTCAAATTCAGTGGTCACTGAGTGCAGTAATCTCTGGGGGATGGGGGTGGGGTGGAGTGGAGTAGGGTGTCTGTGTTAGCCCATTAGCCGGGAGAGGCTGGGAGGGCAGCTGACTCTTTTCGTAATAGGGTCAGTGCAGTTGACCAACACCCCCTGTAGAACAGATATCTCATAATTTGTAATTCGTTAATGCTATTAAAAGCAACATTAATCTAGCGTAATTTAATTCCGGCAAGTAAGTTTGGTTCATTTATTAAACGACAAAAGAAAAAAATGAACCTCTGGGGGAAATGCTAATTGGCTTCGAATAAGCTTTGTTGTAAATTTATTTTTGGCACAAAAGTTTTCCTTGTTATTATACTTCTTCATAAATAAAGAAATATTCTAGCTCTTTGATAACCACACTCTTAAAAAGAGATTTCAGCAGGAAACCTCTAAGTAATGTTTGAACGTTTACCTCATTTTATGAACCAATTTTCCGCGTGCCTCTCTTTATTTGGAATATCATTTAGTGCTGATGGTCTCCAAGTGACAGACCTGAAGTATGAACGTCATTAATGTACAAGATTAATGAAATTTAAGGCCTCATTAATGTTAACTCTGGGCGTAGTTTAAGGCCTCTTTACTCTGACAGAAATAATTTCGAGGAATGCTTCGTCGTGTCTTCAAAAGAAGTGACCGCAGGGTGAAGGGGATTGGAGCTAAGAGAGACTTGTGGGCTAAACTTCTGTGCGCGCGGAAGCAAGTATTGATCGAAAGACATGTACCCTGTTTTCAAATCCCGATTCCGGTCGATCAATACATTCTAGGCTTCTCAATCACAAAAGCTGGATGGAGGGTGTGGTCTCAACAGCGGGTGCAATGAACGCGCCTTGTGCGCTATGATTGGTTCCTGGTGCCACGTGTTACGCTCAGTGGTTTAGAAGCAGCCTTGGCATGCACTGAACTGAGGAGTACAATTAAAGCAATCAGAAGCGCTAAAAATAAATGGCCCTCGCGCAGCTCACATTCATTTAGAAGTTTTGTTCCTTTTACAGGGTTTTTCCACCGCTGATATTTTAAAGGAGTGGTAGCTCCTGCTTCCAACCCCTCTAACAGCAGGTCATGCACTCTGTTTGAAGCATCATTTATTTCAACTAGATATGGATATAAACTTCTAGTTTAAGGTAGCAATTCTTTCTACCATGATTAACCACTCAGCTGGTTGAAGCTATTTTTACGCCTCGGGCAGGGGACAAACCAAACTAAAGAAACACTTTAGTAATTGAAATGGTAGCGTTGGCTGATGCCACGAAGGTAATCATTAGAGTTTAGAAGCAATTTAATAATTTAGGAATTCATTACCGCCGAAATCGTATCTATTGGGCGAGAGAACTTAGCCTAAAATATCAACCAATGAAAACACATTTTTTTGACACTCCAAATAACAAATTCGATTTGAAGGTTGGCACAAGACAACAGACATTTGTTTAATTAATACACAAAATGACAAATAAAATAAAGAAGAAAGCACTTGCGAGTACACTTAAGAGATATGCACCGAATGGCATTAAGTTTTATCGACAATCGTGCAGACTCGGTTCATCAGAGTCTAGTCTTATAAACGGCTTAGCCACTAACTGTCTGCATAAGGTAATGCCTATTAACTAGAGTTTATTCATCGAGGCTTGCAGGCTTGAGTCCTACTAAATTTCATGCTCTCTACCCTAATTGGTGAAATACGACGTGTGATCAAAAAGTACAAGGCTTACAGATTTGAAACTTAATCGCCTTCAAAGTAGTCCCTTTCAGAAGACACACACACTTAACCTGTTTCCACTGCTCGAAGCATTTTTTGAAGTCATCTTTTAAAATAACGTACAGCTGCTTCGTCGCATTCTCTGTTGTATCTCCTCAATATCTTGACATTTTTTTCAAGTGGTATTTGAATTTTGGGAAGAGCAAAAAGTCGCAGGGAGTGAGCTCTGACAAATAAGATGGCTGTAGGACCTGCGCAAGGAGGTGCTTAGCAAGAAACTACTGCACAAGTAGCCATGCATGGGCAGGCGCGTTGTCATGGTGCAGTTGCCACTCGCCACTCTCCTGCAATACCGGCCCTTTGCGACGAACTGCGTCCCTCAAACACCGCAAAACGTGACAGTAGTACTTACTCCTTGTTGATTGTCTGGCCTCGTGGAACGTATTCATGATGCACAATTCCCTCATGATTGAAAAAAAAAGGTCAGCATCGTCTTGACATTGCTGCGGCTCTGTCGTGCTTTTTTTGGGTCTGGGAGAGTTTGGGGTCTTCCACACTGAAGACTGGGCTTTAGTTTTCGGGGTCATACCCATAAACCCTCGATTCATCACCAGTTATGATTGTTTTTAAAAAGTTTTCGTCGTTTCGGACGCAATCAAGCAGGTCAATAGCAGCTGAAACACGGGCCTGTTTTTGTTCAGCTGAGAGCAATTTTGTCACAAATTTGGCGAACGCGTCTCACACCAAAAGCGTTCGTAAGAATCAACTGAACTGAACCGAACCGAAGCTAAACTATTAGGTTGTCGGAAAAGTCATGACGTATTTTAGCCATGTTTTGCAAAGGTCATTTATTGATAGAAAGAACAAAGATCAATCAATGATATAATGCCCGTTTTGTTCGATAACCTTTTGCCATCTTTCAGTGAGCTGCAGAATGCCTCGTTCATAGAAAGACCTGTCTTTCGTGGCGAAAAATTGTACAAGGTGCTGATTTACAACCTCATCTGAATTGAACGTTATACCATGCAAGGACTATTGAAGAGAATGAAACAAGTGGAAGTCTGACGGCGCAAGGTCAGGCGAGTATGCTGGGTGTGGCAACACATCCCACCCAAGCCCCAAATATTTTTACCGGGTGATCAAACTTGGGTGTGGTCTTGCGTTGTCGTGATGGAACACACCACCTTTACGATGAACGAGCTCTGGACGTTTCTGGATGATGGATTTGTTCAAACTGTCCAATTGCCGACAGTACACATTCGAATTGATTGTTTGGTTCCGTGGTAGGAGCTCAAAAAACACAACACCTTTAAAAATCCCAACCAGAACCTTCCGCTGTTGAATGTCTGCTTTGGATGTCGTTTGAGGCGAAGCAGCACGTCGGGACCAAGACTGTTTGCGCAGCACATTGTTGTACACAATCCACTTTTCGTCACCAGTTATCAGTCGCTTCAAAAAAGGATCGTTTTCCTCCCGTTTAATGAGCATATTGCATATGCTTATACGCGCCGTCAATTGAGCTTCTTTGAGTTCATGAAGAACCCACACATCGAGCTTGCTTACGTATCCCAGCTTCTTGAGGTGGTCGTGAACGCTTGAATGATGGATATGCAATGTGTCTGCAATCTCTCGTGTCGTGTAACGTGGGGTTGACACGATCAATGCCTTGATTTGGTCGTCATCAACCTCGGTGGGCCTTCCGGACCGAGGTGCATCGTTGAGGTCAAAATCACCAGCACGGAATTTTGCGAACCACCGCTGATACTGACGTTCTTGTAGAGCATTATCACCGTACACTTTACGCAACTTTTCACATGCTTGACGCGCGTTCTTCCTTTTACGGAAGTAAAACAGTAAAATATGGCAAAAATGCACAGTTTGGTCTTCCATCTTCAACTTGATCTCAAATCTCCGCAAATCAACCAAAGCGCTCACTATTCCTTTTAGACTGCAGCTAGGACTGGCACTTGTCAAATGACATGGCGATAACAGAGCTGCGCATGCCTCAAGTACTTCCAAAACCGTCCAACCGCCATTGGGTGCCAAAATACGTCATGACTTTTCCGACAACCCAATATGTCGAAGACTTCATATTACTGACGAATAGTGATTCAGCGATTTTCTCGCACAGCTGTGCGCAAAAGTTCGCCATTGTTTTCACTTTTGCTGGTTACGGGCCTTCCAGACCGTTTATCACTCTCAACACTTACACGACCATTTTTGAAACGTCTATACCACTCATGAACTTTTGTGCACGACTTCTACAATCCTCCCAATAGACTTTCTGTAGTTTTATGTATGTGTCTTTGCAAGTTTCAGCAATTTTTTGACAAAATCTGATGCAAATTCGTTGATCATTTTTTGCGACATGACTAATGCGATGGACAACTTCACATTTGTAAGAACAAAGCACTACTGTAAAAAAATCGGACGAATAGGGGAGACGTGTTTCACGGCACAAGCATTGTAGGTTTAGAGGTCAACCTGTGCCAAACCGCTTCCTGTTGTGTAGCGCGATTTAGGAGTTATGAAACCAGACTGGATATTTTTTTTCATCATACCTCATAGACATGCCAATAATAGATTATTTGGCTTGTACCTACAATGTTTCTGGTCTGATTGATCCTTTTGAGTTGTGGTCACTGGAGCACACACTGGTATGAGCGGGCACTTATTTAGAGCGTACCATTCATGTACGGCAAGTAACGCACCACTTCCCCTATTACACTCACACTTGATGCTAGCTGTTGACAATTTCACGCCGATGGTCTTCTCTGCTCTTCGGGAAGTGGCGCACAGGATCCTCCAAATTTCTGCTCCTCCGAAGACGAAACAGCAGTGTTGAACAGCCGCAAGTGCCTCCGTTCTTTTTATGAGCTGTCCGACGTCGTCGACCACGGTCTCATCCGGACTTTTGCTGGTGCCTACTTCCAATGTCTTTCCGCCGGTCTACAGACGAGTATTCTACCCGAACTCTTGCAACGTGATCAACACGACGTCGCACTAGCAGAGTTCATTCTTGGAATGTATCGTTTCGCTGCCATTCAGTTACAGCTAACCCGTAAGGATATTCACTTTTATCCTGCGTCTTTTACATCATCGACGGAAACCTTCATCCTCCTCAACATGGGGTACTCCGTTTATCTGTAATACACGCAGACCATCATCACTTGGTCTCAGTGGCGCTTCTTTTATTTACACACGGGCCGTCAATGCCATGGCCCCATGGGAAAGAACTAAAACGTTTCTTCCACCACCACAGCGAGCTTAGGTGACTGGATGGCTCTTTACAGCACCTTTTCTGCCCTAAACCACCACGGGATTTCCCGCTTCCTAACACCGAGTCTTCTCTCGCTAATACAGGCTCATTCGATTTTTGCTACCACACATTTTCGCACGTTTTATATTTATTACCCAAAGCTTTTAAAGCAGAATGCCATGCATTAGCACGCTGCCGCTAAGTTTGAAACACATGACCCTCTACTTTCTAAAAGCGGAATGCCCATAAACTTTGAGATCCTTTTTATCTTGTCATTCCGCAGTATTTTTTGTCTCGGGCAAAGCCCGGTATCAATGGACCCCCTTTCCAGACACTGTTAACGTTGTTTGCCCTTATGTTGCTTGTATCTCCCGCGCCAGTACTTTTGTGTGGTCCCAAAATGGTTTTGGGCCCTCTTTCATCTCCTCCCATCCGGAAAGGCGTTCTGCATTTCCACATGAAACAGCAATCTTTCTCTCAAGAGATCTGTTCATTACTTTAAAATGCCAGCTCCTTGTTTTTCTTTGACGACATCTTATGCTGATTTATCCTTCCTTGTGCTCTGAGCGCCCTGTAACTAACGCTTTTTCATTATTCCCACAATGCTCAAAAATTAGTCTCTTGATTTATCTACCTGAATTTACCTGTATGTGCTTTATCTACCAGAATTTACATTATGTAAGCAGAATTTACCTACTTACATAATTCATCCAAACGGTATTGAGTTTATCTAACTACCAATCTCCGCCTTCCGGCCAATTAATTTACCAAACCCCAAAATTATTCATCACTATGTTTCTCGTAAGTGGACCCATCCGGTAGTCGATTATCTTTCTTGACAACAGTTTATCCAGAATTTTTCCAATGAACAAATCCAGTCAGTTGACTCGACACCCAGGTGCCTGAGTGGTCTGAGTTGCTGGCTGATAACAAAGGCTAGAAGCGTAAGTTTATTTCCTTACCTGGAACCAATGGCCCCAAATTTGGGACAGGCGACTGCTTATAGCATTTGGAGTTGTTTATGGCGGCCGTTAAACCCCGAAAAAAAAAACTAACTCTTTGTGGAGAAAATAAAACAAGAAACATGACACCGAATTTTCGGGTGTAATAAGCACGTCTTTTGAATTCGTTCTGACGCAAATTAAATTTATCAAAGCTATTCAAAGTCAATGGAACCGGTATGGAAAACAATAGTATCTGACGGAAGAAAGAAGTTTTTCAATCGGGATGTTATCCCTCAGATATTGCTGTAAACGGAATCGTGAGCTTACGCTCTCTGGTTGCTGACTAAAGAAAAACATGAATTTATATGAGATGGGCTACGGGAGATGACGCCCTACTCGTATGCCACGGTTGACTGCTCGTCATCGGACATTGTGCCGAAATCACATCCAGGTTAAATGTCGGAATCCCAAGTAGCGTCAGAGAGTGAACGGTATGGCGCACAATGCATACCATTGGCTACGAGAGCCGACACCCTACTCGTGTGCCACTGTTGCCTGCTCGTCTTCGGATATTGTGCCGAAATCACATCCAGGTTAAATGTCGGAGGCCCAAGCAGCGTCAGCGAGGGAACGGTATGGCGCACAATGCATACCATGTGCTACGGGAGCTGACGTCCTGCTCGTGTGTCACTGTTGACTGCTCGTCATCGGACATTACACCTCGCCTAGTGCTGAGAACATCCAAGCTGGACCTCTGCAGAGTAGCGTCGCGCCGTGTTTTCAGATGAATCCCGTTTTCTGCTGACAGGAGGGTGAGGGTGCGGCGTCGACAGCATGAGGCCATGGCCCCGTCGAGTCAGATTGGATTTGTTCAAGGCGATGGTGGCTATGTGATGGTTTGGGGAGCTTTCTAATGAGACACATTTGATCCCCTCACTGTGTCTGGAGAGGTTCTTAACCGCTGCACGCTATCAGCATTTGATAGCTGATCACTTACAGGTTTTAATGGCCTTTCCGCATCCTGCTGCCGATGGTCTGTTTCAGCAGGACAATGCGTCACAATACCTGGCCGCAAACACCCAGGTATGGCTGGGGTAATACTCATCTGAGTTTGAAACCATCCATTGGCCTCCAAGATACCCAGATTAAAACCCTGTCGAAGCTCTCTGAGAAGCCGTGGAGCGGCACATCAGATCCATGGATGAAAATCCTCTAAATACGTGGTGTCAGTTGAATAAATAAATACATCGCTCGTTCCACGTTGTACCCACACACAGCAACCGATCCATGGATCATGGACGGACGTTTCGGGCGGAGTTGTTGACAATGCTGCAAAAAGTATGGCTGGCATTACCTACGGAAACCCTGCGGCATCTGGTGGTGTCGATGCCTTGGCATGCACAGTCTATTATTCGCACTTGAGGTGGATCAACACACTATTAGGTACGTATCTCTAATGTTTTGTACATTGAGTGTACATGCATGCATGCATGCATATATATATATATATATATATATATATATCATCATCATCATCACTGTCAACCACCACCACCACCATCATCATCATCATCATCACCATCATCATCATCACCATCATCATTGTCAACCATTATCAATCCGCTGCTGGACGAAGGACTCACCAAGTTTCTTCCACAACGGTCTGTCTTGTGCCAGTCTCCTCCATGTTACTCCCGCATACTTTCGAATTTCATCCACCCATCTCCCATGTGGTCTTCTTCTGGGTGTCCATCGATGGTCTGTCCTTCTGGCAATATGTCCAGCCCATTGCCATTTGAAGGATTTAACCCTGATCATGATGTCTTCCACTCTTGTCATTTTTCTGATTCACGAGTTCCTCTTCTTATCTCTCCAAGTTACACCAAGCATGCATCTCCCCATGCTTATTTGAGCGGTCTGCAGTCTTTGTATGTCTCTTTTAGTTAAGGTCCACGTCTCTGCACCATACGTAAGCACTGGAAGGATGCATTGATCAAACACTTTTCTTTTAAGACATAATGGCATATTGCTCTTGAAAATAATACTGTTTCTTTCAAAAGCTCTCCAGGCAAGTTTTATACGCCGATTAATTTCTTCATCAATGTGACCCTCACTTGACCAAGATGAATGTAGGTATTGGCTATCTCCAGCTTTTCCTCATCAATCGATAAATCTTCGTTTCTTGTAAAAGCATTGAA
The DNA here is from genome assembly GCA_039090855.1 of Macrothele yani. Classification (NCBI taxonomy): domain Eukaryota; kingdom Metazoa; phylum Arthropoda; class Arachnida; order Araneae; family Macrothelidae; genus Macrothele; species Macrothele yani. The sequence goes on along the minus strand of CM077023.1, from coordinate 121,354,899 downwards.
CATCACTTTTGTCTTCTGAAAGTTCATTATTAATCCCACTTCTTTACTCTTGTCAGCAAGTTCCTGGATCATACGATCATACTCTGCAGCTCTGATGGGGTGCAAAAAAGACTACGTCATCAGCCAAACGAAGGTGAGTTAGATCATCTCCATTAATAGTTATCCCTACATATATATATATATATATAACTTATTTTCCCTTGATGCATGCCCATACCACGCTGCTACCGCGCAATGCAGCTGGAAACCAAGAGTGAATAGTACATACATATATAAATAACCACAGGCAACACCTCCTGAACATGTACATGACAACAAATAAACTCCAGACCACAGCAAAAGAAAAAGGAGAACGACAAACGATATCAAAAAGTCACACTGCAAAATTATAAAGATACCAAAAAGGAAATGTTTATGACAAGAGAGCTTATTTTGCATTTTGTCCTAACTTATTAAGTTCCTGGTCTTCCAGAACCCTGGATCCATACATAGAAATATTATAATTTCACAATTTTTTCGGATCACTAGAATATGTAATACCAAAAACAGTACTATCAAACAGTTAACATTTATTTTTTAACTCTAAAAAAGAATGGTTATCTCTTTAAGTTCTGTTACTCACATTTTAGTAAGTTATTAAATATTTTTAACCAAAATACTTCATACAAAATTAGAATTTGTAACATATTCATTTGAAACTTTTCGAAATAACCAATTTCTTAGGGCCATAATAAAAACGTTTTTTCCTCCGAGTCGCCCCGGAGAATTATAACAATAAGCTTTACTTTCTTCCACATTTGAGGTCTTTCTTTTGGACGGTTTTCTGTGCTTCATTTGGACCTTTAGCAGTTGGCGTGTCTATTGGGAATACAGAGATTTTACGAACATACCATTGCTGAGTGGATCTACTTGATTTTGGTTTCGAGAGTAGATGTAGCCTTATCTCATATGGCATGTTAACCGTATCTCACATAGAATGGATACATACGAGGGAGCATGAGTTATGTTTATTTTACGTTTATATATGTATGTCCTTTATATTCTATATTTCAGTACGTTTTGTCCATTAAGAAGGTAATTCAAGAAATGATTGTGTATTTGGCATATTTCAGTGGTGTTATGTTTAATTATACATCTATGGCTGTGTTACTTTGAGGGTTCGGGTAGGAAAGACAGATGGCCAATAAATTTTGCAAGTCCGAATTCGGTTGCAACCACAATTTGTTTAAAATTAGGTATCAGGCTATCATCTCATGAAACCTGAGTCCGACTGGCTCCGGGCTCCTGGGTGTCTTTCCCTGAAGAGTGGTTCGGGGGTACGGAGCCATTTGATATGATAGTTGTTTGGGTTTTTCATTTCCTTTTTGGTATCTTTATAATTTTGCAGTGTGACTTTTAGATATCGTTTGTGTGTATGTTACCGCTAAAGCTCGAAAGCCGTTAATGTGCACATTACCTAGCTAATCTGCAGATTAACTTATTTGCTCCGTTAACGTGCGGAATCAAGAGTTTTCCGCATTTTACCTAGGTAATGTGCACATTAACGGCTTCCCTATCGTTAAAGTTCAAAAGTTTGTTTCTCTCATTTTCTTTCCCTACACCTTCCCCCTCTCCCTCCACTTTTAGTTTGGTTTCGTGTGATATGTTTGTTCACGTAATTTGTGGTGAAATAGATCCTAAAGAGAAAGGGTATGGTAAGAATGTATTGTGCAACATCTGTAAAAAGAATATGGATCAGAAAATACAGCGTGATGAAGCCAAGAAAGGTTTAGAAAAGCAAGCAAAGAAAATGTCAGCAGTTTCTAATGCAAAGCACCCAAATGTCGATGAAGGTGTCACTGTGAGAATTAAAGTACCCGAAGTAGACAGAGCAAAAACTGATGCCCGCTCGATTTTAGCTGTGGTTCTTAGTAAAACGAGGATGGCTTTTATAAACATGGTACTAAAACGGGTATTTTAAAACAATTGTATGCAAAATCTGAATTCAGTATTTGCAAAGAGAGATTTTTAACGAAAGAAGATGTCCTTGCTGTAGAAATATCTTTACGCCAAACAGCAATAAAACAATCCCTTGGTACTGGGCAGGGTTTCAGAAAATGTGACTGAAAATCTAAATGTACCACAAATAGGTGTGCTTGTCGCAAAAACCAATTGCTATGTAATTCAAAGTGTCACCAATCTTCAGATTGCACTAATAAGTAAGCATAATTTTATCATATGTTTTGCATATTCATTTCCTTAATTATAGTATTTTAAACCGTTTGATTCTTTCTATTATAGTTTTTTAATTGATTGATGATTGATTCTATCAACTAATTTGTTGATTGTTTGATTGTATTAACTTGATTCTTTATATATCGAAAAATAAATAAATAACATTATGTTAATTTAAGCGTACAGAAACGTTGCTGTTGTTCCAGCAAAGATCTTATTTTTACTTTAACGAGTGTCTAGTAGGTAATGTGCAGATTATCTAGGTAATTTGCAGATTATCTAGGTAATTTGCAGATTACCTAGGTAATTTGAGCAATGAAACAATTTTCGGCCCCTTTAACGGATCACCCTAGTTAATCTGCACATTACCTAGATAATCTGTAGAATAACATTACCTAGATAATCTGTAGAATATATATATATATAACGGAGGACCTAATCAAATAACATGCCATAAAATAGGAAGGCGACCCTGGGTCTGCAGATTGCCTAAGACATCCGAAGCAAGCCAGGAAAATTCGGAAGTATACAATGCCGTAGGGCGTAGGCTCGTAGACTGGACCATGCGCTGCCCAACTCACACCCACATCATTCAGCAAAACTCTTTCCCATGCGATTACACTACACATACATGTATTGATATGATGATAAAATTAACCTCACAACAATAAATTTGGTTTTAGAAAAGTGCGCTACTCAATTATTCTGAAATTCAATTTTAAATTCTAGAAATAACGAACTTTTGAAATTGAAAAATTTACGGAAATATGGTATGTTAGGCGACAAACTAAGTCAAAGGGGGACACTTCCTACGTCCCCATAGGATTCTACCGCCGTGCCAGCAACCATGCAAGAAAATCTAACTTCCTCTATTGCTGTTCGAATCTTGGGCAAGATCTGGGTGTTGTGTTTGTCGTGCTGATTGGTCATCTTTTTGTCTGAAACTAATGGCATTATATTAGGGATGGGTGACCCTTCTAGCTTCAGATAGTCATGGGAACATGGGCGAATGCAGAAAACGTACAAGGGGAGGCAATAAAAATGAAACTTAAGTTTGCAAAAATGAAATGACGGGGCGGTAAAATAACGAATGCCCATCGTTTGAATGAAAAGAAATTTTGCAGATAAAGAGTTTGTTCAAATTCTGCAACAAAACTGCAGAAACCTAACAAAATTAAAATCCCCGGAACAAGTGTAATATACACTTCTTCCAGTGATTTTCAGAAAGTAAGTTACACCAAAATTTGTCAGTACACTCTCATGGGGGAGGTCACGGTCTCCATGGCCTTCCCTTAGAATCTGAACTACCATGGGAGTCGTGAAGTCCAGAAACCAATAAAAATCTCAGCCAGATGAAAAATGTTTAAACAGAGTCACAGCAATATGAAATGTTCTAGCTAAGGACTCAGAGAAGGAAGTCCAAACGAGGTTTAGAAAGATACCACTTACTCACTCCAATTTTTAGCCAAAATGGTGTATGAATCAGAAATTTGAAGCAAAACAAAAAGAAGACAAAAGCGATAGAAGTAAATTCTCGGGTGTAATGAGCACGTCCTGTGACCCAAAACAAAGTTTGGTAATGCGATGGAAGTAAATTCTCGGGTGTAATGAGCACGTCCTGTGACCCAAAACAAAGTTTGGTAATGCGATGGAAGTAAATACTCGGATGTAATGAGCACGTCCTGTGACCCAAAACAAACTTTGGTAATGTAAAAAGTATAGTAATCATCAAATATTTATTGCCTTACGAAATAATATAACTAATGATTTGCAACAACGTTGTTCATAAAGAATAGAATCACATGAAAAAAACACCCTTTTTCAGTCGGTCTTCTAGAAACAGACTGATGCCCACATAAAGAACCCATACAGCACAAAACGTTTCAGATACGTATGTATCAATAATGTTACAATCTCATTTTCGTTACACTTTCAGAGATATCTTACAATTACGTTTCAGCAACATCTATTTTGGAGCATAACTCTTTGTACATTACGGTAACGTTAAAAATAGCATTCACCGATACTACTGTTTTATAGTTTCCATTGTACATAATTGCTACCTTGATGTTACATTCGGCGATATTTAAGATTTTTGATTTGGCAACGGCGTGGATGCGCATGCGCATTTATGCCATTTCACCGAAGCACTCTCGTAGTAGTATTTCCACGTGCTACTGGGATATTCTTTGGTGATACTGTCGTACTCGAGTTAGCTAATTAGTTGATTTAATATTTCATCTTTTTGTGTGTGTGTGTGTGTGTGTGTGATTCAAGATCATCTGAAAGTAAGTAATTGTTTTCATTATTATAATTTTTAAATTCTAAAAGGCATTTTATAAAATCTAAGTAGATGGCTGCGTTTTTGTATTAGTGTACTATACCAGCATGTTTTTTTACTTGAAGCTGAGAAATTTCATATTGACGGTATTTAGAGAAATGACGAATTTGATTTTCTTTCTTTTTTTCACTGAAATATAGTCTATTCCACATGTATAAGAGAAATTCGACAACCGCATATGAAACCGATTTTTAGTTCTTTTTTATCAATATATAAACGCCGCCACTGTTTCCAATGGACAGCGGACTGCGTTGAACCTGTGAAAACGTAAACAACTCGTAATACAACTGTTGTTGCTTTTGAAACAGTGTCGTGTGTAATACATTTTATTGTGATTTTACAAAGTTTATTAAAACTATAATGTTCAACGTAGTAAATACGTAACAGTAATATGATGATCACAAATGTCTTTCAAATACGTAACAGTAACATGAAGTTGGTATGTTGAAATTACAAAGATCTTCACTGTAACGTGACGGTTATATTTCAAAGTTATGTAACGTTTGAGGACATTTTGACGTAACCGTAAGGTTTCTGAAACATTACTGTTATATTGCGCAACGTATCTGAAAAGTCTCAATGTTTCAGTGCTACGTACTTGTAACATAAACAAAATATTCTGTGCTGTGTGGGAAATATAAATTTACTCCGTCTAGTGCAAAAACGTTGCATTATAAAATGTAGAAAGTATGCAAATCTTTATCATAGTGACAAGTATCTGATCGAAAAAGAAATTTTTCAACATCATTGTTAGAAGTGGTGATAGGTTGCATATCGAAATATACACCTACGACCCTAGTGGTAGATCTGCACATTATAAAAAAGTGAAAATGTATTCATAATTTTCCTAATGCCGGTAACTACACTGAATGGACAGAAATTATTCGATACCTGCCTAGTAACGGGTAGGCCCACCTTTCGCCAGGATACGGACAATCACACGGCGAGGAATTGAGTCTACTAGGTCACGAAAGCGTTCCACAGGTATATCCACCCAGGCTTGCTGCAACGCTGTCCATAATTCCGTCGCATTTCTTGGTGGAGAATTCAAAGCACGAATGGATCTTTGAACAGGATCCCAAAGATTTTCCTCAGGGTTCATGTCTGGTGAACGGGGAGGTCATTCCAACGTGGGAACTACTGCCCAATGCTCTTTCTAATCATATCCTAGTCACCACAGCTCTGAGGAAAGGCGCATTTTCCTCCTGAAATATTTCATTGCCCTGTGGGTACACGACGAGCAAGAACAGATGCAAATGGTCTGGATATGTAGCGTGGGCCGTTCAGAGATGCATCTAGACATACCAGATGACCCAACGTGTGCCAGCTGAACACGCCCCAGATCATAACTTAGCCTTCACCAACCTGAACAATTCTTTGTCGACATAGCGTATCCATCGCTTCGTGCATTTTCCGCGAGATCGGCACCTTTCTCTCTGCGCGAACGAATTGGAAACGAGGCTCATCGGACCAGTAGACCAATCTCCAGTTACCCAAGGTTCAGTATCGATGTTCTTTCGCCCAGTTGAGGCGTACAGTCCGGTGATGTGGCGTTAGCAATTGGACTCTGGAGGGACCCCTATAACTTATTGTGGCGAATAAATGCTTGGGGGTATAAATAGAGACGTTTCTGGCATCTCCCTCATTGACGTCGGCGGTGACTTGTGTCACTATCGCTCTCTGGTTGGTTGTAACTATGCGAGACAGAAGTCGACGGCCTCGTTCCTCCACCACCTTTCACCGCCCACAGAGCTGTCCATAATATGGTGTTATTCCGGAAATGGCGTGTTCCCGATATACTCTTGATACTGTTGAACGGAGATATTACAATTGCGGTACCACCGCCGCGATAGATTGACCCATGCGTCGGGTACCCACTATCACCCGTTTTTCAAACTCTGTTAACTCACGACTTTTATCCACACTGACATCGAACTGCCGTCTACGTGAATGCAGTGAAGTTCTATCTATATACCTGCCAAACGATGGGTTTTTTCACTAATGAAAGAGTGACAGCATCACGTTGCCCAGGAACTAGGTATCCCATGATTTATCTCCTCTCAGTGTATACGGCGCATTGTTCTTTCGAAATCCAGACGCTCAAAAATAGAGAGACTGAGCATAAACACTGTGCAATGCCGGATTTAAGGCTTTTGGGGCCCTAGGCCAAGTTTTCTATGCGCCCCTCCCCTACCCGGTCACATATATTTGAATTTGCTCCTATAAGATTTTTTAATAAACTTATCTTTAAGTTAAGAATATAATAATTGGTAGTATCATTTTATTGTTATATAAGTATTATTTAAAAAAATTATTTTGATTTAACTTGTTATTAAATTAAAGGTTATAAAAAATATTTGTAAACATAGTCAAAGAGGTTCATGCTTATCCAGGAACAACACTTTACTTTTTGGATGAGCTCTCTATCGCACATTCAAAATGTAAAGAACTACGCTTTACGTCGCATGCGCTCTCTATCGCGCTCGTACGAACACGGGCGTGCTCGCAATAGAGCTATTATTACGTTCTTTTTTCTTTAGTTATCATTCAAGATAAAATAAACAAGTTAGTAAAATCATGCACTGCATTGATTATGATACGCTTTCCAACAAAACAGAAACCATTACTCAAGTTATGAGGATAATGCTGTGGAATAAATCTCGCTCCTGTGCCCTGACCTTTGATCCCATTTCGATTATATTCAACAGAACTGTTTCAGTATACCTCCGAAATAACATGATAAAGTTTTGTCGCAATAGAAGCAATTTTACGTAAGTTATGATGCATAAGGGCTGTGGAATAGATCCCGCTCCTGTGTCCTAACCTTTGACCCCATTTCGCCCATTTCTAATAGGTTTTGTCCCCAGGCAGGCCCCTACAATATACTAACATTTAATCCAAATCGAAACATTTTTACGTAAGTTATGACGCATAATGGCGATGGAAGTGATTCCGCTCCTATGTCCTGACTTTTGACCCCATTTCGTCCATTTTCAATAGGGTTTGTCCCCAGATGGTCCCCTACCACATACTAAAATTTCATCGAAATCGAGCCTTTCTTACGTTAGTTATGACGCATAAGAGCAGTGGAATGGATCCCGCTCCTATGTCCTGACCTTTGACCCCATTTCGTTCACTTTCAATAGGGTTCCTTCCCAGGTGTTCCCCTACCACATACTAAAATTTCATCGAAATCGAACGATTTTTACGCGAGTTATCGTGCTGACGAACATACGCACACAACGCGTGACGTAATGATGCAGATGGGAATCGCGACCATCTGCTCGCAAGAGTGTGACGTCATAAAACTTTAATAGGATCCACACACAACGCGTGACGTAATGAGACAGATGGCGTGACCGCGCGCCAACATCTAAATTGCGAGAGTGTGACGTCATAAGATTTCTAAGCATGGATAACATTAATAGTACGACGCCATGACACTAAAAACTTGGTAATTCGGGGTGGTTATTTAACCTACTAAACGAATTTTCCTAAAGTCGAGATCAAGCTAAATCGATTTCTAGTACCAGAAAACGGTAGGTTAACGACTTTCTTCAAAATCCTTAGAGCCGTTTTCAAAATAAAATTTACATACATACAAGAATTGCTCCTTTAAGGTGAACGTCAAGTAATTTTGCTTCCTATACTTCGAATGGAAAAATTTCTGTACACAATTTCTTCCCAATTAATGCGTTCCCAAGGATGAAAATTTGAACATCGATTAAAATATCTTCAGTTTATAACTTGGAATACTTAATATTTTCTAAAACATAACCATAATTATGCAATCCAACATTTGTTCGTCTACTGACGTCATCAAAGTACAGGTCGCGCCATCCTTTTTCTGGTTTCAACACCACCAAAGGAAAAGTTATTGATTTTTAATATAATTATGGTTATGTTTAAGAAAACATTAAGTATTCCAAGTTATAATATGAAGTTATTTTAATCAATGTTCAAATTTTCATTCTTGGGAACACATTAATTGGGAAGGAAGTGTGTACAAAAGTTTTTCCATTGGAAGTATGGGAAGCAAAATTACTTGACGGCCACCTTAATAATATGGGATAAGGGCGATGGAATGGATCTTAATCCTATGTCCTGACCTTTGACCCCATTTCGTCCATTTTCTATAGGGTTCGTCCCCAGGTGGTCCCCTACCACATAGTAAAATTTCATCGGAATCGAACCATTTTTACGCATGTTATGACGCATACAGGCAATGGAATGCATCCCGCTTTTATGTCCTGACCTTTGACCACACTTCACCCATTTTGAATAGGATTCGTCCCCAGGCGGTCCCCTACCACATAGTAAAAGTTTCATTGAAATCAAACCATATTTACGCAAGTTATGACGCATAATGGCAATGGAATGGATCCCGCTCCTAGTACGTGACCTTTGACCCCATTTGTCCCATTTTCAATAGGGTTCGTCCGCAGGTGGTCCCCTACCACATAGTAAAATTTCATCGAAATCGAACCGTTTTTACGCCAGTTATCGTGCGGACGGACGGAAAAAGCTGGAGGATATGCGCTTCTTCAACCTACGGTTGGAAAGCGTAAAAAATGACCACTACTTAATTTTTTTCAAGTAAATTAAAATAACGATATATCATTTTTCTAAGTTTTTCTGTTCCATGCTCTCCGTTTTTTCTGGATTCTACACCTGGTGCCCTCTAGAGCCTGGGGTCCCTAGGCCGCGGCCTAGTTGGCCTAGTGGTAAATCCGCCGCTAACACTGTGCATTATCTGAAGTAGAAATTATGTACAAAATATTTATAATACTGATAGGTATCCGATAAAGAAATCGAGAGAGTACCCTGGTACTCTTTGTAGATAATTTATGCTATGCACCTTTCGCATGCCAAGATCTTTGTGGGTGTGAAATATTGGGTGTGTGCAAAAGTTCTACCCGTTCTGTAATAGATGCAAATTCCGACCGGAGTAGTGACGTCACAGATGATGCTGCGACGCCGAATTTTCGGCCAATAAAGCGTGGAGCAGTTGAGTATATAGAGGCACTAGGTTTGCCCGAGTAAGTCATTCTAACGGAAATCACGGACGGTGTAACATGGCATGCGATAAGGAGCACATTAGACATTGTTTACTGTACGAGTTCGACAAAGGCAATACTGCAGCCGCAGCTTGCTGCAACATCTATCAAGTGTATGGGGAGGATGAAGTTGATGATAGCACATGTCGCCGTTGGTTTCAGAAATTCCCGGACGGAGACAGAAGCTGTAAAGATCAACCACGTCCTGGACGTCCATTTGTAGTTTCTGACAAGGATGTGGACCAAGCCATAACAAATGACCCACATCCAACCGTTCAGGAATTAGCGGAAACGTTGTCGGTACACAGAACAACAGTCGAAAGATGGATGCATGTGCTCGGGTTCATCACCGAGTTCGATAACTGGGTTCCGCACCAGCTTTCAACAAAGCAACGAAAGGAGAGAATCGGTACCTGTGTTTCTTTGCTTTCTCGTCACAGAAATGAACCGTTTTGGGAACGAATTGTAACGGGTGATGAGAAATGGGTACTGTACCGGAATGTAAAGTATTGACGGACTGTGTGCCATGGTGCGGAGCCTGCTCCATCGACCTCAAAAGAAAGACTGCATCCCGAAAAGGTTTTGTTGAGTGTTTGGTGGGATGTCCAGGGAATAATCCACTAGAAGGTGTTGACACCTAACCGAACGGTAAATGCTAACCTCTACTGCCAACAGTTGGACAGATTGCGAGAACAACTGACATCGAAGCGGCCAACACTCGTCAATCGCAAAGGCGTGATCCTTCATCATGATAACGCCAGACCTCATGCTGCTTTAATCACTCGACAAAAATTACTGGACTTTGGTTGGGAAGTGTTACCTCACCCGGCGTGTTCCGCTGACCTGGCACCTACGGACTACCACCTTTTTCGATTATTACAAACGCCTTCGCTCTTCAAACCTTCGATGATGTGGACGATGTGTAAATGACATTACATGACTCTTGTGACTCAAAAACACAGGAGTTTTTCCGGCGTGGGATTCACTTACTCATAGACAGATGGGAAGAGTCATACATAATGATGGCAATTACGTGAAATCCTAGGTACGTTATTTGTTGTGTTCTCCTCCTTTCTTTGTAGCCTACAAAAACGATTAGAACTTATGCACACACCCAATTATGTTCAAGCTATCGATAAAATCCGTTCTTTTGAAGCCTCCAATAAGCTTTCTTTTTAGCTTCACTTGACGTGATTTCTCTGTTTCCAAACATTCCTCTTCCTTCAGTACATAACCTCATTGAATCACAACTTTCCCTTTTAGGGTTAGCTACCCCAGAAAAAATCGATTCCATTCTGCAGGCCCTCCGTTTGATCAACAGTCGTTCCTTCTTTAGGTTTAATAGACAAGTGTATCGTCAGCTAGAAGGTGCCCCAATGGGGTCCCCACTCTCACCCCTATTAGCTGAGTTAATCCTTCAGGACATTGAATCCCGTGCCCTCTTTGACCCCATTGCGCGGCCCCTTCTGTACCTAAGGTATGTTGATGATGTCCTCATTTTTTTGGCCAGGGTCCATTTAGGAACGTAATCACTTTGCAGATACAATGTTTTCTTTCTATCCTCCTATCAAATTCTCAGTTGAAGTTGTAGTTGATTTTTCTCTTCCTTTCTTAGATTTTCTTCTGGAGAGGAACCCCTCCTCCAACACTTTACAGTATTCTGTCTACAGAAAACCATCGTTTGGCCCTAATTTGATTCCGTACACTTCAGCTCATCCCATCAACCACAAATTAGCTTCCATAAACTTCCTTGTCCGCCGAGCTATTTCCCATTCTTCTGCTTTTCATCAACGCAGGACTGAGTTGCAGAGGATTTATAATCTTGCTCTTGCACATGGCTATGCTAAAACGCATGTTGATTGCATCTTGGGGAAGGTTCAAAGATGGGCATTCACAACTCTAACAAGGGCGAGTCACCCCACCAAATTTGTTGGAGTCCTGGATTACATACCACAATGTGCTGATATCTTGAAAAATGTGTGCCACCGCTATAATTTGTCGTTTGGCACTGGAACTCAGAACATCCTCGCTAGGGTAAAAAAAGATCGAGATAGTGTTGATATGTTTGATAAGTACGGAGTGTACTGCATTCCCCTTAAAGCGAGTTAAAATATTGATATGACCTCAAGAAGATTAAAAACTAGGCTCTCTGAACATAAGTACAGTGTGAAAATCTGTTCACAATCTACAGCACTCTCTCGCTTGGTGAATAAAGGCTCACATTCTCCCACTTGGAGCGAGACTACCATCCATGCGGTTCCACCCTCCAGAACCTCATTACTACTTACTGAAAGTATGTATATATTTCAAAACTTTAATATTTGTTGTAATGATGAATTTTCTGCCATCGTACATCGGGTTTTTCTTCGGATTTAGTGGCAACGACCTGTTTTTTGCTCCTGTATTTAACTGTCAGATTCCGAGCACTCGGGTCTTTCCATCTGATGATGTGGCTGTAGCAGCCACGAAAGATCTCATGGTGTTTTTAACTTTTTAACTTTTAATAAACACTTTATTTTCTCCTGCAAGTGAGAGATTCGAGAATATACATTTATTTACGTACAACACATTGCATTTATTCGCATCACTCACGATCACACGGAGCCACAGTGCCGTACATACGGTACATAATTAAATCATAATAACAAACAATAGGGTTTGCTCATTTCTGAAATTGAGCAGTAGGTGGATTAATGAATGTTATTGTCGTAAAACCACTGAAAAAAGGTATGTAAGTAATAAAAGTAAGTATTTGCTAAACTATGGTAGCGGCAATAATAGTAAGTATTTCGACTATTTAGTTTTTCAAAAACAATATTATTATTATATATTCAGATTTAGACGAACGTAAGGAACGACCCTGACACCGATGAAATGTGATGTAGCTACGAAAGTCCATCTGCGCATGCGCCAGCTGAAATCTGACCTCAAGATAGAAAAGCTAAATCGCAAGTGTGTTAGTGAGGGGGATTGGTAACTTTTGGTCTAGGATATCTACAGGTTACACCCCATCGTGTTATGCATCATTTTAATGCTCTCGTCAATAGCAGGTAACTCTCCCCTCCCACGAAGGGCGGGTCGAGAGAAAGCCAAATTTCGCTACGACGCGAATTGCAATGAATATATTGTTACATTTATGTAAAACGTGATGAAATATTGTTCGGCTACAGTTTAGTAAAATATATTTTTTGAGAAACAATGAAATTAACTATTGTTGCATCACCTCATGGGATGGCATTTAAAAATTAGATTTCAACAATGGTTTTGACTACTTCCGTTACCCATTTTCATAACATCGATTTTTTAAAATTTTACCGGGAAAGGTGCATGGTATAATAATGGTATTGATTTTTTTTAATTCTGTCGGGAAAGGTGCATGGTATCAAAATTATTTTTTCAATCAGATGTTTAGAAACAGTGATATGGAATGAAATAAGTATCGTCGCAAATAGCCATGTCCTTTTACAATCCCTATTGTGCATAGGAAATGGAGCAGAAGTTGTGAATCATGTCGCTTACATAACCACTCAACGGAAAACTATTTTTCCAAATCCGACTAATAGCAGAGATACGATGCCCACAGGCTGACGAACAGTTCGATACTTTACATGTCGAAAAACATGATAAAAACTTTAAAGAAAAGGAAAAAGTGGGTGACAAAAAACATATGAGCAGGAAAGTAGGCACGAAGCCAAAAATAATAGAGCGGCTGAGGAGAAAAGCTGGTTGCTTCAGTTTCATCTGAAAGAAAAAGGAACAGCGGCAATGAAAAAAATATCCATTTCCAAACCACCGAAACCAAGTCAACTCGCCAGTGATTGATGATTCTTGAAAAAATAGGCATTACGTGTTTACACCATCGATTCCGAGAAAAAAATGAAAGAAATTCAGTGATAAGCGATTCTTAAATTGGTTCGGAATTCAATGATTTATTCGATAAGCATCGGCAACTGTCATGCAGTTCAACGCAAGTGACTCTTTCACCAATGAGTTTCTAATTTGACAGTCACAGTATGCTACCTTTGACGCTCCAGTAACTCACACAACAGCCATGTCTACATGAAACACACCTTACAATCTCATGCTCCGGTTATTTTCCAGTTCAGTGTCTCTAACTGCGTCCACATCCAATATTCTGAGATTCATCAACAGTAAATAGGGTATTTTCTGCTTCGGGAAAACTCATACCTGGTGCAACACCTGTTGCGAATGAACTTTGCCATGCCATGATAGTACCATGAGTAATACATGTATTTCTGTAGATGTGATACGAACAACAACCCTATGCGTCACTGGCAACGAAGATATTGGTGGTGCTGTCACCAATCACACATTTTTTAAAGTTGATTATATTTTTATCGAGATACCTAGGGCGCGGGGTCCCAATTTTTCGCGTTGCTGGATTCGAATCCCAGCTGGAACACATAAATGCTACGCTTGTCCTTCTTACACAGGTTCTCTTCATTTCCTGGGAGCAATGGCTCTAAAGTAGAGATGAAACACTCCTTAATTTCCTAGGTACTCATGAAGACGACTTCGAGCACGCTTTGGAGACTGTTTTGCCACTTTCAGATATTAATTTTTTTTTCCACAGGAGTTGCTTCAAATTAAGGAATTTTTCCAACGATGAGGCACCTAACCATCTGCAAATTGTAACCCCCTGCATCTTGAGGGCATCGATCGTTTTAGTTTTACATTTACACCCACGAAGTGTTACCTTAACAACAAAAAGATCTATCATAAGGATTAATAATTTTTTATTAGTGTCTGTATATACATACATACATATATATTGCAAATTTTAGCCTTTTCTTTGCGTAAAACAGAGAGGAATTCTTCGCTTACGAGAAATCGTAGAGAAGATAGTAAACAGAAACTAGTTAATACGGTCGTACAAACCAGACAGAAAATTCATTTAGGTCACTGAAAAACTGGAAATTTGTAGCAGTTTTTGCGAGAATCGAGGGTAACGGAAAGTTCATGGAATTTTTGGGTTAGGGTTAATGAAATCCAATGCAAAATATTATTTTCAGTCCGACTTTTAACAGCACGACAATCATGCGAAATGCAAATGTACATACATTTAAGCCACCTGTGAAGAAAATGTTAACAATAAGAAAAGTTGAAAAATAAGCTGACATTTTATCCATGGTGTTACTTATGCTTTGCATAGTGATATGCAGATAGAATATATTTTCCCTTTCATTTTTAGGTATGCAGATAGCAGTAGTCTAAGAAAGCCTCATAATTCAAGAACTTATAGATGCAGTGAAGGTTGTGATGTTTATCTCTAATTTAACCCTCCTGTAACGTACCAGGAGATGTGACGTGCCTGCCAGAAGGACGCACACGACATAAAGGCAGATAAGAATCAGAATAAAACGTCCGCGTAGCTCAATTGGTAGAGTGACTTATTCCGGAATGAGGGGAACCGGGTTCGAATCCTGGCGTGGACAGAAATGACGGAGAAATTTACTTCGTTATAATGGCGCCCGAACTATCCGGATGACCCGACAGTTCAAAATCTCGCATTGGTGTGATGTTATTTCCACACCGCGAGATAGGAAAAATAAGAGAATCCTTTCTCCAGCACTTCGAAAAAAAAATAATAAAATAAATAAGGGGGAGATGATGTAACGTACCTGCCAGAAGGACGCACACGACATAAAGGCAGATAGGAATCAGAATAAAACGTCCGCGTAGCTCAATTGGTAGAGCAACTTATTCCGGAATGAGGGGATCCGGGTTCGAGCCCCGGCGCGGATAAAAATGACGGAGAAATTACCTTCGTTATACTCCTTTTAAGTTTCTGTGTCCTTATGTACGTAAATTTGGTTTCTTCTCGTTAAACACACAACTGTTTGTGAAAATTGCAACCCTATGAAATACTGCTGATATTAGCTTGAAACTTACAGGATATATGCAACAGGTTGGGACATGCATACCATTAAAATTTCAGTGAAAATGCGTATGCGGTTTCGGAGCAGCGCCCTCAGAACTGTCCGGTGTTGGGTGTAAAGAGCTGGCTCAAACGAGAATTTGCAATCAGTGAAAAGCCGACATTGAGTCGAATGGGTGTTTCTTGTGTCCCACTATGCCCCGCGCCGAAGAAGGTCGCATTATGAACATCTGAGGGACTTTGAGCGAGGTGGGACTGTTTGGATAAGAGAAGAGGGATTTTCTTACCACAAAATTACCACTCGTGCTGGACGGAACACCAGTACAGTGATACAAACGTGGCGTCAGTGGACAGATGAGGCTCAGAGGCACAGAAATCTGGGAAAGAGACCGCAAATACGGATGATTTCACGGGATGACAGACACCTCTACCACATGGCAGTGACCGATCACACAGCGACATCCACAGTGTTTGTTAGTGCTTCACTGAAGCGCTGTCACAGGTCAGCTTTGTCCTCCGGCACAGTTCGACGTCGTCTGCTTAACAGAGAACTGGTCGGTAGCAGTTCATTGCTGTGCATTCCTTTGACCCTCAATCACAGACGCCTCAGGCTGCAATTGGGTCTCGAGCACAGACATTGGCGCACTGATTGGCAACAGGTCGTGTTTTCTCACGAGTCACGATTCAACTTGATGCACCATGATGGTCGCACACGTGTTTAAAGCTATCAGTGAACAGCATCTTGCAGCGTCATACTGGCCCAGTGCCAAGCGTCATGGTTTGCGGCGCCTTTCGGTTCAATTTGCGATCGTGCGTGATACGAGTTGAGGGAACCCTCAATAGCCAGTGATACATCAGGGATATTTTAGAGGCAAAGGTGATACCCTTCTTTCATAGTTGTCCTGGCGCTATATTTCAGCAGAACAATGCTTGGCGATATGGCGAACAACGCTATATTTCAACAGAACAATGCTTGGCGATATGGCGAACAACGCTATATTTCAACAGAACAATGCTTGGCGATATGGCGAACAACGCTATATTTCAGCAGAACAATGCTTGGCAATGTGCCAACCACTTTAGCTCTTTGTCATGTACACTAGTAGCTATCTGGTCCAGAGGGGCAGTGGTCATGTTGAGGTGCATCATCCGTAGAACATTTATGATGGAATGTCGCCCATATAGCATTCTTCATGCTTTCAAGAATATCATTACTTTTGATGGAGTTCACGTAGTACAGTATGGCGTTGCCGTAGTATAGTGTCGTGTCGACACACTGTCAATACGTTAGCACAACACGAGCATCAGTGCAATACTGAATTCCGGCACTTTGGTTGAAAGCCTACAGGACCGTTCTACCCTACTCGGGGGCCGCGGGTGGCCTAGTGGTCAGCGTTCGTGACTGCCATGGAGATAGCCTCAGGTTCGATCCTGGGCAGGTGCGAAAGTTCGAACCACTAAATACCCGCCGTGCGTCGGATTGGCACGTTAAGCCATCGGACCTCGGGTACTGGCCCCCCGGTAATAAAGAAGGGCGTCTTCCTCCGCTTTTCTACCTCGCTTCCGTGTTACTTTCCTTTCGGGCACTCTAGCCCAAATCTCCTAGCTTCCTATTTCTAAGGGTTGTTTAAGACCTGGGATCAGACACTCCCTTCCTAAAATCCTCTACATGATCTGTTCTAATCTATCCTACTCGGGTAAGGGAGGTGCGCGACTACCTGCGTTAGGCTGGACGCGCGCCACGTCACGTTTTATGATCCCCTGACCACAATTTTATGAATTTTTCGAAATTTCAAACTGGAAGATATTCTTAAAGGATTGCAGTATCGAAATATGCGAAAAACCCGAAATCGATTTTTTCAATATTTCAAACCTCCCTAGTCTCATGAAACCTCACGGGCAAACTAACGACATGAGTACAGCATACACTAACCACGACACAAAATGAATTCATCCACGAAATTGCAAGGAATAACTTTTTGTGGTATTGTCGCAATAATAGAGTGCTCACAAGGTTCCTCTATTTAAATGAAAGTGGTGTGGAATTTTAGGCACCCAGGGAACATCAGTTCCGGTCCCGGATTGAATCCGGTATTTCAGTGGCGACTTTACCTCGTGCAGAGTTGAATGAGCGTAAAATCTTACTGGTCATGGGCATCTATGTTCATGGCGTGCTTTTTTGGAAGATGTATGTTGAGAACACCACTATGACATTGGAGTGGTATAAATCGTTTTTAAAGGAACACGTCCCTTTATGGGCACTGAGACACCACGTACAGCGACCTGTCCTCATACACCATGATAACGCACGGCGGTACAAGGCTGGGACTGTTCAGGTATTAAACAAACATAACAGTTGCGTGGAGCCGTCCCACCCACCGCATTCACCGAACATGAACCCCTGTGATTTCAACTGTTTTAGACATTTTAAAAGGAAGGTATCTGGTACTCGTTACAACAACAAACAGGATTTGGATCTCCGAATTACAGGCATTTTCCACAGGCTTAATGACACTGATACTTTTCATTCAACTCAACAAGAACGTCATAACTTACGTAAAAATGTTTCGATTGCGACAAAACTTTAACATGTTGTTTCTGAGGTATACTAAACCGGTTCTGTTGAATATAATCGAAATGAGGTCAAAGGTCAGGACACAGGAGCGATATTTATTCCACAGCCATTATCCTCATAACTTGAGTAATAACTTGAGTAATGATTGCTGGTATGTTGAAAAGCGTATCATAATCAATGTATTGCATGATTTTACTAACTTGTTTTTAATTTCATTTACATGAGAAATGTACTCTTAGACGTTTCAAATGCTTCCCTTGAGGGGAAATTGTTTCTCGTCTTGACAAATTTAAGTAAAGAAACAACGAATAAAATACCATGTTTCGAATTTTCATGACGACTTTGTAAGACCCTAAAATTTTCCATATTGTTGATACTGTCTCTCTTTTGCTGGCCGTGTCTCCTTTTCTCGTCCGACAGAAATGTGTGGAACATGTTCCACACATTTCTGTCGGACGAGAAAAGGAGACACGGCCAGCAAAAGAGTTTGGACATTTTCGCACAACCACCTAACCAAGAATACCTTTTTCATTACAGGCCGAAATACGAACTGAAACCCTCAGAAGCTTTCTATTTCAGATCTTTTAAATCAAGTGGCTGCCTATTAGAACGAAGTCACTTTTTTGCAGTAAACACTCGTGACTGGAACTACTGTTTTAGAACATTTTCAGTTTACACTGTGGCTGACGAAGTAAGATCCCACGTCATTATTTTTCCCCATCGCACTCAAACAATAGTCTGCATCAGTACTCAGTACAAATCTCATAAAGAAATTGATCAGGTGGCAAATCAGGTAACGTTGTGACTATGCTTGCCGTGAATTGTACATGCACAACCTCGGTGAAGATAGTAATCGCTGTCGGGCGAAGCGATTGAATCTTCTGCAACAATAGAAATTCTATCGACTGTATTAATTTGCATTCTAGCCGTAGACCTATGATATCTCCTAGTGTTTTGTATATATAGTTAATATTACTAAATGTTATGTAATTTCTATGAAATTATAAATGTTTCATGTTTCTTCCTTCGTGGTATTGCCATGACATCGTTAACGTGGACGCCACGCACTTAATTCCTACAGCCTCTCCCCTTAATTCTATGGAAAACTGTCTAGAAATTTTCATTCATCTCAGCAAGAACTGAAGAAACTCTGGGAGCTACCAACATTCTGAGGTTCCGGATGCGAAATGAAGAAATGAGGCGACTCTTGCTCTTTCCTTCCGACGATATCACTTACATCCCGATATTGTCTCTAGACCAGAGATTTCCTTTGGTGACACATTCAACTGTCTGACCGTAGGAACTGAGATTGGTCACGTTCCTTTCAACCATTAGTATCACATAACAACGAATGATATAAGCCATGTCTTAGAATTTTAACGAAATACCAACTTTGAATGCAAGCAATGAAGAATGCGCGTGACTCAAGGCAAACATTAAAATATCCATCATTTTTATTTTTTTATTTTTAGGTGTAACGACCACCATGAGCAACTCTAAGGGTTATAAAGCAGTAGCCCGTCATTAATTTCAGGCGACTGGTACGAGGGAAGAAAGTGAGCCAGCACCATTGAGCAAATACACCGTCCAGGCCTCCTACGGGACTCGGACCCGTACACATCTCGGTCAGAAACCAGCGTCCCAGACCACTTGGCCACAAGGGCGGCCAAGCTATTTGGCATCATCTTTTGTTGACACATTTAAGTGTACATCATACTAAACCACATAGATAATAAGTTATAATTCTAGATCTTTAATTCCTTATACTTTTTTGCATTAAGAGAAAACTGTGTCCTTTAATTTTTCATGTGATTATAATTACTCGTTCCCAGTTGTTAGTATTATTGCAAGAAAGGCCTAGTTCCTGCGTCTTTTATATCGCGTAGTCTGCACTTTACTAAAGAGTCTAACGGTGCATTTAAAGTTTCTTCAGACGCACAGCCAGCTTCATTTCTTCAGAAATACGATTTCTTTACATTCATGCATAAGGAAAACAACTTCATCTCATGCTCTTTCCGTGATGTGTTACCATGCCATAAAAGTATTGCTACCACAATCGTAAATGACAGGCTTCTGTTTGTTGGCATTAGATCAATATATAGTAAACGTATTTTTTCTGAACACTTTGGAACTAACATACAATGAAATTTTTTATTTTATCGATCAAGGTTTGTTTATCCCAGTTTTCTTTCGTTTTCTTTGTTATTTCGTATTTCCATTAGCTTTTTAAAAATAATGCCGGCGAACTGTTTTAGGAGAATCAAGAGTAAAACAAACTACATTTACTAATGCTTAGTACAACAGAGAATGTCAGTAGTTGTTCAGTTTTTCGGATAAACACCACGTATTTCTTAGGAATATGTCTGATATTTTCATTTCACAAGTTCAGTGTCTCGAACTACATAAAATGGAATAACAGGGAGGAGCTCTTTGACAGGCAAATTGTTTTTCTTTTCATCACACGCTGGCAAACAAAACTCCCATCTGTATACTTCTATACAGGATTTTTTATTTTAAACCAAAACTGGATGCCCCGTCGGCGCAGTAGTCTAAGCGATGGCCTCTGATTATTCGTCCGAAAGGGGACCGGGTTCGAATCCTGGTGAGGCATGGATGTTGTGTTTGTCTTACGGCACTGGCTTTCTCCCTTCCCTGGATCCAGTGGCCCTAAATTAGGGAAGGACTACTGTTTATAACCCATTGAGTTGCTCACGGTGGTCATTAAACCTCCAATCAAAAACAAAAAAAAACAAACGAAAACTGTGTAGATGAATACTTACCTGTTAATTGAAGGCAGCCTTCTTTTACCAATACTGTGGAATTAGGTCTTGAGCGTGTTCTTTGGATCAGGTTTATTCCCTCCCCTGAAACCAGCAACTGCAGATAGCTTTTTCATTTGGGGGTTTAACGACCA
Organism: Macrothele yani; assembly: GCA_039090855.1. NCBI lineage: Eukaryota > Metazoa > Arthropoda > Arachnida > Araneae > Macrothelidae > Macrothele > Macrothele yani. The sequence goes on along the minus strand of CM077023.1, from coordinate 121,333,899 downwards.
CCATGAGCAACTCTAAGGACGACTATAAACAGTAGCCCATCCGTAATTTGGGGCTACTGGTTTCTGGGAGGTAAGATAGCCAGTACACTAAAACACACACCACCAATGCCTCATCCAGGACTGGAGCATTTTTGCGCGAATGGTCAGAAACCTGCGCCACAGGGACGCCAGTAACAGAGTTGGATGACTCTTATCCGTTGATGACTATTGAAGTCATTAACATATTGAAAACAAGGAAGATGACACCAAATTTTCGGGTGTAATGAGCATGTCTTTTGGATCCGTTCTGACGAGAATTAAATTTAACAAAGCTATTCAAACTCAGTGGAACCGGTATGAAAAACAATAGTATCTGACCGAAGAAAGAAGTTTTTCAATCGGGTTTTCAATGCCGCAGATATTGCTGTTAATGAAAACGTGAACTTACGTTCTCTGGTGGCAGACTTATGAGTTAAGAAAAAATTGGTTTTATATGAGAAACATTTCGCAGCGGAAACGCTCTCCAACAAAGAAATAATTATTCAAATCGGACTCTTAGAAGCGAAGATATGGACAAATATAAGCCATGAATCTACGCCCCGTAGCGGGAAAACCATGCATTATTTTAAGAAGAAAGTATTTTTAAAAGGTTTTCGGATGTGAGAGGTATTGGTCCAAGAAAAAAAAAATTCAGTCGAGTTTTCAGGAGCTCAGATTTTGTGCAAATACATCAGAAGCAGAAATTAACACTTATGCTCCCTGGTGGCCAAACCATTCTTTACCAAATATTAGGAATTATGTGAAAAACATTTCCCATCAGGAGCTGTATGCGATACAGGAAGAATTTTTCAAATCGGAGTTTTAGGAGCAGAAATATCGAAGAAACGTAATTTACCTCCGAGCCTCCTAGCGGAAAGTCTATGATTTACTTGAAAATTTTGAATTTATATGAAAAACATTTCGCATGGAAAACATTATCCAACGAAGAAAGAATTTTTCAAATCGGACTCCTAAAAGTACAGATATTTACAAAAATTAGATATACATCTACGCCCTCTGGCGTAGAAACCCTGCATTATTTTAAGAAGAAAATATTCCTAAAAGCTTTGTCGACGGGAGTAGTATCGGTCCACAAACGAACTTTTTAAAACGAGATTTTAGAAGCTCAGATTTTGATGCAAGTACATCAACAGCGGAAATTAAAGCTTACGCCCCTGGTGGCCAAACCATTTTTTACCAAAAATTAGAAATTATATGCAAAGGATTTCCCATCAGGAGCTGTGTCCGGTGCAGAACGAATTTTTCAAATCGCAGTTTTAGAAGCAGGGATATCGGGTGAAACGCAATTTACCTTTGCGCCCTCTAGCGGAAAGTCTATGATTTGCATGCAAATTTTGAAATTATATGGAAAACATTTAAAATTTCTTTCTCTATCCAATAAAGAAAGAAATTTTCAATTCGGACCTTTAGAAGCACAGATATTGACAAAAATAAGATATACATATACGCCCCCTGGCGGAGAAACCATGCAATATTTTAAGAAGAAAATATTCCGAAAAGGTCTGTCGACGCGAGTGGTATCAGTGCACGAACGAATTTTTTTAATCGAGATTTTAGAAGCTCAAATGTTTTGGAAAATACATCAGAAGCAAAAATTAACCCCTGGTAGCCACAGTATTCTTTACCAAAAATGAGGTATTATATGCAAAAGAGTTTCCATCAAGAGCTGTATCCGCTGAAGAAAACAAATATCAAATCGGAGTTTCAGAAGAAGAAATATCGGTAAAACGTAACTTACGTTTACGCCCCCTAGCGGAAAATCTATGCGTAACTTGAAAAACTGACTATACCTATACTCGTCGACATAAATGGAATCGAAAGATAAAAGAATTTTTTCAATCGGATGCTTAGAAGCAAATATATGGGTTAAAATGTATTTTTAATTCGACATCATCTGCCTTTACGCTCTCTAACGGCGAAATTATACATCGCAAAAAAAAAAAAAAAAATAAATAAAAACGAAATAAAGGATCATCATTTGCACATTTCAAGCTTCCCAATGCAAAAAAAAATTTTCAAATCGGACTAATAGTTTCAGAGACAGACGGACGGACGGGCAAACCGATAACATAAGCACGATCTTTTTTTACAAAAGACGTGCTAAAATTATCATCACAGTAAAAAAGCTATATGTTTTATTTTTAATAGGGAAGTGGAATTGAGTTATTTCTTACGCTACCACAAGGATTCTACTGGTGGTACAGGTGGTGCTTAAGTAATCTGGGATAAATTTTTATTCTGCCAGAAATAACAACCCGTCTGACTTAAATACTGCCATTTCGAATAAAGCAGTATAGTGTATTAAAAGCGTGGTAGTTCCACAGTATTTGTCATTTTCTTGTAGGACTTCCGTCCACAGTGAGTAGAGTTTAGGTCCCAGCCACCTACAGCGAGATCGCCTTTTGGGCAGGACGCAGAAACGGAAGGAATGAGAGCAAGTCTAGCGACTTTGACAGAACAGTTTGTAGTGAGATTGGAGTACAGTAGATGGCGCCACTGTACCAGTACGATGTTGCACACAGAGGGGTGAGTGAATTTCAGGGGGAGGCATAGGAAAGGATACCCATTTAACCAGTGGGTCCAGCCTGGGAGCCGTCACTTAACGTGCTCGTCCGATATTCAGCGATTGTTAGTAAATCACTCCATCTCTGAAAGATCAGCCCAGGTTCGAACCTGAGGACCTTGCATCGATAGTCTGACTCGCTAACCACTAAGCCATCCGCGGCTATAGTGTATTAAAATCCTCTTTCACGAGTATTTATGAAGCCCCGCCTCCTTCCCTTGTACGTTCGCATACTACACTTTAAAATAGCTTCCGAAATTTGATGGTAGACGAACGGCCGCGGATGGCCTTGTGGTTAACACACATGCCTACTGACTCTTGGGTTCGATCCCAGTAAGTCTAAGGTATGTTGAAACACAAAATATCCGCCGTGAGTTGGATGGGCCCGTTAAAAATAAGGGCGTCTGTTCCTTACCCCGCCCCTTTCTTTCTCCCCTTAGTGCTAGTGTGTACTTTGACATTGTATATCAGTCGCGTCGGTCATGCCCTTTGGTACTTTGGCATTCTGACTTCACCCACTTCCCTATCGTGAGCTTCTCGGTTCCACCTAATGTCACTTCGTTTTTTTACTTGGCTCAAATGCCTGTAATATGCATTGCTAGTCGAGTCTAAACCTTCTCTGCTGGTGTAAACCCTAAAAGATTATTGTTGAGTCAGTGCTGGTGGTGATCACCGCGGAATTTGTAGCTAGATATTTGTCCGTCTCATGACCGAGTTGATCCATTAAATGAATGACAATGAAGTGATAGACGCCGAAGCGACAAGATGCATCGGTTCACTGCGTAGCGATGTTTCCGTTTAAAGTACTGAATACAGGATTTTAACTCAGGAATCATTTAAAGAAAAATTTGTTGGAATTTTTAAAATAGGTAAAAACAGTTAAAAATAAATTTTACATGCTTTTTAAATCTTTAGAAAAATACACGAGTCATTTGATTTAAAATTTCCGGAACCCCCAATAATTTTTCAAGTCGGCGCCTATATCAGGAAGCACTTCTTTCCAACATTTAAATAAGTTTTACCAAGTTATTTTTTGTCTCCTAAATGTCAAAAGGAGTAATCTAAAACGATTAGAATTTGAAACAGGAAATAGTGGGAAACTTTATTTGAACTACTTATGCTTTGTGACTCAAGCGGCGGTTTCTATTATAAACTATAGAACTTGGAGCTCTTCGGCTATTTGATACCCTTGCGCCAACAAACACAAACCAACTCAACCGACAGTTTTTTTGCTGGGATGGGGGAAACGGGCGAGTTTTCATTTTGGCTGGCCAGGCCCTATTATCGTGTATGTTATCAGCAGGGAAAGCAAACTATTTTTAGTTGAATTCAAGCACTGTACTTATTAGTAAAAGTAAAAGGTGACTATGATGGCATTACTTTTAAATTAACTAAGCGCGGCTTAGTCTTTAAAATCTATTTGCTGAATAGATAGGGTGCTATGTTGTTTCTAAACTTGACTCATAAGAACTTCTATAGGACAGCACGGAGGTACCGGGTTTTAGTTCCGAGTGAGATGATTGGATCTGTTGCGCGGTTGTGATTCTTTTATCAGTCCTGGAGAAAGTAGCCCTAAGTTACGGGCGAACTACCGCAGAGCCGAAAATGGTAAGTTAAATTTCAACTATGCTGAAAAGTGATTTTTTTACCTCTGCGTAATTGTCCGCCAGACAACAATGTGACCGACGGTATTGAACCCAGGTAAACATAACTCTTGTAAGCATTATGTTGGCTTGATTTATTTCATGTATTGTGGGGGACGCCAACTTATCAGAAGAATCGGTTGCAGGTTCCTGTCGTTGAAGCAGGGAAGCAAATAAACAAGTAGTTAAAAATTGAACGTTATGACAGATGTTTCCTTTTGCATATATATTTATTCATCAGATGGGGGAAAGGGGAAATATTGGAATAATAGTTGATCTGATTGGATAGTAAATACTTCCAGCGGGAGTTGAACTTTATGGATGGCCTTCTCTACGTTTTTCCCACCAAATCTGCTCCTATCTTGTGTGGCTACAAGACGGCGTGAAAATCTCTTTCTACCTCGTCCTGTGCTACAGCGTTTTTCGTACTTTGTCTCCGAGCGAAATTCTCCCTACATTTCTCCTCGAGATCTCCAGAAGACTCCTCTCTGTCTCATTTCCTTACACGTTCTGTTCTTGACGTAAGAAGAAATTCTTAATTGCTTGGTCCTTTTGTACCCATCGGCTCTGAGATGGAAATATTGGAATACTAGTTGATCTGACTGGATAGTAAATACTTCCCGCGGGAGTTGGACTTTATGGATGGTCTTCTCTACGTTTTTCCCGCCAAATCTGCTCCTATCTTGTGTGGCTACAAGCCCACGTGAAAATCTCTTTCTACCTCGTCCAGTGCTAAAGCGTTTTTCGTGCTTTGTCTCCGAGCGAAATTATCCCTATATTTCTCCTCGAGATCTCCATAAAGACTTCTCTCTGTCTCATTTCCTTACACGTTCTGTTCTTGACGTAAGAAGAAATTCTTAATTGCTTGGTCCTTTTGTACCCGTCGGCTCTGAGAGAGATTCTGGCGACGGCTGGGGAAAAAGGGGGTGTCCTTTTGTCCGTGGGAGGGGTTCGACCAGAGAATGACCTTTCTCCGAAATGGATCTGTGCTGGGCGTCTTTCTGACTGAGGAGGAAATTTCTCACTGACGTTGGCCCACAAAATAACAAAAGTTACAATTTAAATTAAGTTTGAATATTTCCATATAACAATTAATTGATAGATTAAATACTATACCAAAACTTTCTTCCGTTTTTAACACAATAATAAAAGATCAAAATACGCCATAAAGTAACATAGTCAACATCGTTTGAAGGTTTCGGCTTTCTACTGTTGAAACAAGTATTGTCATTTCACCTTAAAAGTAATTTTACGGGCGATTTCTTGGCAATAATATTATAATTAAGAGATCATCTAATGTTACATGGCTTTTCGCACGAACATTAAAGAATATTTATTTGCGTGAAACAGAACAAGGGCATGGAAGTCATTAATTTTTAAAGCTTTGAGCATGAGCTAACTATACAGACTGAGTACATACATATCCGGGCAGCAAATCTGTGCCGTTCACTTTCCGCCGCGCTGAAACAGAATAGATCGTTTGCAACGCATTATCATGGGGTAAACCAGGAGCTGGGAAAACCCCAGAGGACTCATCGATGTCATCTGTCATTTATGACCGAAGACCACGGTGAGAACAATGAGGCAAACGATGACCACCGCCCACCGCCACAATCTCAACTACGGGCATTGCTTTCACGGCAAGTATTTATCAAGCTGTTTATTTATAGCGTGAGAAGAGTGCTGCTACACGGCTGGCAGCTCCATTATCAGCTGCGTGCAAACAGAAACAATGTTACAGCGATTTTCAGATTTCATATTTGACGACCTAAAAACAAAAACTATTTTGGTTTCACAATAAAACGGTCGCCAACACTGTTTTTTGTTTTTTGTTTTTTTAAGTTGGCGTGTACGAGACCTGAACTACAAAAACTAAGGCTCAGGGCAAATAAAATTATTCTTGCCGAGATCATTACTGTACATCAAGTCTTTAAATACAAAACTTATGTGTGAGACTTCTAAGTATTTGAAGCATTCACAGAAAAATAAAAGATACTTAAGTGGTTCTACTCGGAATTAATGAAGTATGCAATATAGTTTTAGATCTTTCCGCTCTACGCCTTCTAGCCTCGACAAGGATATTCCATAGAAAAAAAATACATTTTGGGCAGACCGCTAACATGTATTCCTTACGGCACAAAAAAACAACGAATTTTTAAGAGAAATAAAATTTGGATGTGGTTCAATCCACAGTCTGATATTACTTTCCGTAAAGGTGGAAAAAAATCTATTAACTACACTGCTGGGCCGCCCCGGTGGCGCAGTGGTCTAAGCGATGGCTTCTGATCATTCGTCCGAGATGGGTCCGGGTTCGAATCCCGGTGAGGCATGGATGTTGTGTTTGTTTTACGGCGCTGGCTCTCTCCCTTTCCTGGAACGAGTAGCCTTAAATTAGGTACGGGCGACGGCTTATGGCCCAATGAGTTGCTCATGGTGGTCGTTAAACCTCCAATCGCCACCCCGGTGGCGCAGTGATCTAAGCGCTGGCTTATGACCATTAGTCCCGGAAGGGGTCCAGGTTCGAATCCCAGTTAGGCATGGATGTTGTGTTTGTCTTACGGCACTGGCTCTCTCCCTTCTTTGGAACCAGTGACCCTAAATTAGGGACGGGCGACTGCGTATAGCCCATTGAGTTGCTCACGGTGATCGCTAAACCTTCAATCAAAAAAAAATTACAATAAAAAAAAAAAAATACACTGCTCGACATATAAAATGCCACAACACGAAGAATTTGTCGGAGCACCATGTAAATTCGCAGGCATGTGTCGACAGTTGGATTATGAAAATGATTGCAGTTGCGAACCAATCACGTGATAGGTGAAACGGATAAAAGAGGGGAAACTTCTCGGTGTAGTTATGTTTAGTTGTCCTCACCTGGGTGTATAGACCATGGCATCGAAGTTATCCTGGAGGCGAACGTACGTGAGAAGATTGAGAATGCCTGTGCAACGTCATCGGGAATCCTACCATCGAATGGTTAGTTGATCCCTGCGGCGGAAGCGCATCGGAATGTAGCAACAGTGGTTGGAGGAAGTTAACGTGCATCACCGTAGTGCAACAAGCACACGTAGGCGAACTTCCGAAAGCCACGATCGTCGCATTCGATGGCAAGCCTTAGCAGTATCACAATCCACATCGGACGACGTTCCACGAATGTACAGGCAGCTATGGACATCCCCTTATTGACACGGACTGGTTGTCTCAGACAAGTCTGCTCTCTCGCCAGCCATTGCGAGTCTGCTCTCTCGCCAGCCATTATCGTCTCGCAAGTTTGCAGTGGTACTGTATCAGACATGCCTGGCGGGACGAATGGAATCGTGTACTCAGCGACGAGTCTCGCTTCTGCACCAGTGCCGACGATCGCCGAATGAGATTTTGGAGACGACGTGGTTACCAGGTTGATCTTGCTGATATCTGTGAGCGTAAAGCGGCTCCTAAAACTAGTATCATTGTTTGGGGGCGCTATACGTTTCAAAAGTCGTTCGCCGCACGTAGGCGCTCTAGATACAATGACAGTACGTTGATGAGTTGCTGCAGCCCGTTTTTTACGCTTTCCAACCGTAGGTTGAAGAAGCGTATATGCTCCAGCTTTGTCCGTCCGTCCGCACGATAACTCACGTAAAAATGGTTCGATTTCGACGAAATTTTAGTATGTGGTAGGGGACCACCTGGGGACGAACCTATTGAAAATGGGCGAAACAGGGTCAAAGGTCAGGACATAGGAGCGGGATCCATTCCATTGCTATTATGCATCATAACTTGCGTAAAAATTGTTCGATTTCAATGAAATTTTAGTATGTGGTAAGGAACCACCTGGGAACGAACCGTGTTGAAAATGGGCGGAATGGGGTCAAAGGTCAGGACATAAAAGCGGGATCCATTTCATTGCCTTTATGCGTCATAACAGGCGTAAATATGGTTCGATTTCGATGAAATTTTAGTATGTGGTAGGTAACCACTGGACACAAACCCTATTAAAAATGGGCGAAATGGGGTCAAAGGTCAGGCAGGACATAAGAGCGGGATTTCTTCCTTTGCCCTTATGCGTCATAACTTGCGAAAAAATGGTTCGATTTCGATGAAATTTTAGTATTTGGTAAGGAACCACCTGGGGACGAACCCTATTGAAAATGGGCGAAACGGGGTCAAAGGTCAGGGCATAAAAGTGGAATCCATTCCATTGCCTTTATGCGTCATAACATGCGTAAATATGTTTCGATTTCGATAAAACTTTTGTATGTGGTAGGAAGCCACTCGGGACGAACCCTATTGAAAATGGGCGAAATGGGGTCAAAGTTTAGGGCATAAAAGCGGGATCCATTACATTGCCTTTATACGTCATAACATGCGTAAATATGCTTCGATTTCGATGAAATTTTAGTATGTGGTAGGGAGCCACTGGGGACGAACCCTATTGAAAATGGGCGAAATGGGGTCAAAGGTCAGGACACTGGAGTGGGATCCATTTCATTACCCTTGTGCATCATAACTTACCTAAAAATGTTTCGATTGCGACAAAACGTTATCATGTTGTTCCGGAGGTATAGTGAACCGGTTCTGTTGAATATCAACGAAATGGGGTCAAAGGTCATTGCACAAAAGCAAGATTTATTCTACAGCCATTATTATCATAACTTCCGTAAAACTGCTTCTATTGCTACAAAACTTTAATATGTTATTCTTGAGGTATACTGAACCGGTTCTGTTGAATATCATCGAAATGGAGTCAAAGGTTAGGACACAGGAGCGGGATTTATTCCACAGCCATTCTCCTCATAACTTGAGTAAAATTTCTGGTATGTTGGAAAGCGTATTATCATCAATGCATTGCATGATTTTACTAACTTGTTTTTCTTGCCGTATTTCTGTATTATACCTGATGCCCAGTTTCAAAAAGATAGCGCCTGCCCTTCCCATTGCCAATATCAGCAGTTAGTTCCTCGAGGTTTCCTGGCTAGCGCGATCCTCAGATTTATTCCCTACAGAGAACGTGTGGAAAGTTATTGACAGACTACTTAACACCTCGGCGTGACCCCTTGTAATGTCAATGAACTTTGGACACGGGTCAAGGATGCATGGTCAGAGATACCTCAGAACACCATCCGGGGAATCCATGCTCGTTTGCCGAATGTATAGCCAAGCATGGCGGTCATACGACGTACTGACTCAGGCCACATTACTGTTTCCTCGCCCATCATTTTCAGAACAATCATATGTATATATCCGGTCCTAGATAAAATCTTTGAGTTTTTTCAGCGACTCTGCCTTCTTGAAGTGTTGAGTGTGCTTCTATGAATACCCGTTGGTTATTATTTTAGTATTGTATTTGTGACTGTAAAATCAGGCCCTAAATTAGGGACGAACGATTCCTTATACCCTTTTGCCAAACCCCCATCCCCACGATAAAGTCAACTTTCATTCACGCAAGTTCGGTGTTGGAAGATCTTATATTCTGTTTCTCAAAATTATTCAAAACACGAGAAAACGTAACAGAGATGCTGTAGCCATAGTATTCCGGAAATGTTCATTTTTGTATATATGCTGATACCTTGTCAGAGACGGGCCTAAGCTCGAATACCCGATAAGACATCATGGGTATGGTCGTCTGATGGCTCTCTATCCTTTCAGTGTCTCTAAGTTAGTGATTGGCTACTCTTTGTAGACTTAGATGCTCACACATGGGGTCGTTAAACCCCGAAGCAAAGCAAAAAGTGTTTTTGTTTTTTCTTTGTTTGGGGTTTAACGACAACCATGAGCAACTCAGTGGGCTATAAGAAGACACTCGTCACTAACTTAAGGCTAATGGTTCCAGGAAAGGGAGAGACCCAGAGCCATAAGACAAACACCACATCCATGCGTCATCATGATTCGAACCTGGACCTACCTCTGACGAATAGTCAGAACTTAGACCACTGCGCCACCGGGAGAGCAAAAAAAAAGTTCAAATGGCGGTAGCGACCACCATAACATTTTAAGGTGGACGTCAAGTAATTTTGCTTCCTATACTTCCAATGGAAAAACTTCTGTACACATTTTCTTCACAATTAATGCGTTCCCAAGGATGAAAATTTGAACATCGATTGAATAGCTTCATTTATAACTTGGAATACTTAATATTTTCTACAACATAACCATAATTATGCAATCAAACATTTGTTTATCTACTGAGGTCATCAAAGTACAGGTCGCGCCATCTATTTTCTGGTTTCAACACCATCAAAGGAAAAGTTATTGATTTTTAATATAATTATGATTATGTTTTAGAAAATATTAAGTATTCCAAGTTATAATATGAAGTTATTTTTATCGATGTTCAAATTTTTATCTTTGAGAACACACTAATTGTGAAGGAAATGTGTACAAAAGTTTTTCCATTGGAAACACAGGACGCAAAATTACTTGACGTCCACCTAAATACACCAAACTCCATTCGTAATATGTATTTGTTGTTGCTATATCTTAACGTTTTCGATAACCATTTTCATTCAAAATACTGGCCTTATTTCGTGGAAACCGTAAGTTAACTGAAATGACTGTCGAAAAATTCTGGGAAGAAAGTGATAATGCGCGCCGGCTTTTGTAGCTAAGAGCGATAGAAAATGTAGCATAGCGGAAGAGAATGCTAAAGAGATGGAGGGCAGGAAGTGAACCAAATTAAGCGATAAATTATTTAACAACATTTGCAGTCAATTCCTTTTCAAGGGGCACGACGCAAACTGGGTAAGTCCCGTTTGTTCGAGAGTTCTCGTGTGTTCTCTCCTTTCAAAGCGCTTTATCACGGGAAATTTTTGTTCCCGAATGACAGCTTTCATTTTCTTAGTTTCCTTTCCACAACCACCGCTAACCACATTCTTTAGACCCTTACTGCTCATTTTTATTTAAATAAAAAAAAACATTGCATACACAAGAAAAACAATAAATAAGATGTAATGCAGACTCCGAGAAAGAAAATATGATGCGACAGGAAATTAAATTAGGAGTAACGCCCACAGGTTTTTCACCACTTAATGGAAAAACTTTCGTCAGAAGAAGCGGAAATAACCTCTAAGCGTGTTTATTGGCCGAGGAAACAGTACAGCCATCATCTATTCCTAGCTGTGTGATTATTTTCTGTGTACTCGATCGAGTTATAACTAGAAAAATAGTCACGTTGCAAAAGAATGTTCCCCAATTCATAACATACTTTTCAGTAAAACTGAATACGGATTAAAACATTCATAAATATCACTAAGCTGTTCTCTGAGATGCAGAGGTTAGCTCCACAAAGAAATACAAATTACCAGATAATTTTTACTTACGGTTGCAGTATCAAACTTCTCCATTTACAGCGATCTTGAATACAACTCGGGCTTCACTCACACCCATCACACGCCTTACACAAGATCTTTTATACTTCATATTCATAATCTTTTTCTCATGCAGACATTCCTGAATCTGAACGTCCCATGACTTCCTTGGCCTTTCTCTGCCTTTCTTTCCTGCCACTTGGGCGAAAAAGATTTTCTTAGTAAGCATCTAATCGCTCATTCTTTCAACATGGCCAAACCACCGAAGCATATTAGTCTCCACCTTGCTAACAACATTTTGCTTCACATCACACAACTTCAACACATCTCCATTCCGCACACAATCACATCGTGTTTTGGCACAACCCCCCCCCCCCCCTCGTCAGTAACGCATTTCTCCAGCACACAAACGACTCCCCTATGTTCCTTCTGTAGTATCCAGGTTTCACTGCAATATATCAGAGTAGGAACAAATACACTTTCATACACAGCCATGCGGGACTCTCTTGAGAACCCATCATTCCGTGACAACCTTTCAAAGTAGCCATGACTTTCAATGAAGAATTCACACGCCTACTAATTTCACCATCCAATTTGTTCTCTCTGTCAAACATGCTTCCTAAATACACAAACTCATTCACCTGGTCAATCACTGTGCCATTTAGACTTATATTACATTCAGTACTACAAAACTTTAGGTTTTCTCTTATTTATACTCAGTTTTAATTTCATAGAAATTACGTACATCCGAAACAACATACTTTGCAACTCACTTTTGCTCTCTGCCAACAGGACATTGTCATCAGCCTACTGCAATCTGCACACACGGATATCACCAAGACATAAACCAGTATTATCTATTTTGGCACTGCGCATGCACGCATCCATAAGTATATTAAACAGCCATGGTGACATTACACAACCTTATCTGACTACTTGCACCAATAGAAAAACATTTTGATAAAACACCATTCACTCGTACACAAGATCTACTGCCAGCATACATGACTTTTACACTATTAAGTAGTTTCCCAGTAACACCATATTTTTCAGTACCTTCCACAGAAGTATCCTATTACTCTGTCATAAGCTTTCTCTGAATCTGTGAAGGTAGCAAAAACTTTCCTACCAACAGCCAGATAATTTTCAATCATCATGCGTAAAGCAAAAATTTGGTTAATGCAGCCTTTACCCAGCATAAAACCACTCTGAACATCCCACACTTTCTTTGATGTAAGACCTCGTACTTTTTCAATAACGACCTTACCAAACACTTTCTCTGGCACACTCAGTACACTAATACCACGATAGGTCTTGCAGTCAGTCTGATCACCTTCTCCCTTGTAAAAGGAAACAATGATAGCATCCTTCCAATCCCGAGGGACCATTCCTAACTCCCAGTACAACTGGCAAATTTCAGTTACCTAGTCAATTACAGATTCACCACCATATTTCAACATCTCAGCAGTTATATGCCATCAACTCCCAGAGCCTTACCATTCTGAAGAGATTTTAGAGCTTTACACACCTCTTCTCTTGAATGCTTCCGTCTTCCACTGTGACACCATCTGCTTCTGCCACAGAAACAGCACTGAAGAATTGACCGTTTAAGTGGCTGATGTACCTTAACCAAACGGCATCCAAAATTTTCTGCGCTCCCAAAACAGAGATGTTCATATAGCAGCCGGGTTATACGAAAGTTACGGCCAAAATCCCCCTTCCCCCGTCATCTCAGTAATACCAACCAAAAACCTGTCACTGGTATTAGGCGTTCCCTTCTAGTCCTTTATTCTCTGCTCAATGACCCAAGGCATGATGGAAAAGGGCTATTCGCCCTGACACCAACATCATGCCAATGGGTAGAAACAAGTGACTCAAACATTCTTTCTCCTTCCTTAGGTTCGTCGCCATTGATACAGCCCGTTTAGCAGGTAATCAGCCAGGAAAGGGTTAGTGTCAATCATTGCCCTAAATGGCCACTTTGAAAACAAAGCTACGGATGGGCGGGAAGCTTCCTGAAGCTCAGGTTTACTCCTTCCAGAGGCATTCGGAACACTTCTTAGATACCGAATATTTTCGTTCGGGCTGATATCAGTCTATTTTGCCAACCCCAGAGTCAATTCGTTCCAGTCCGTTAAAGGGTAAAATACTTCTGCTAATCTCGTTCTTAGTCTATGAAGAATTTCTTTTACGTGGATGTGGGCTTTTAAACCTCCAGGAGCATTGAAAGGCTGCAATGATCATCCCATCCCTAATTTAGGAAGATGCAACCAAAGCAGGAAGGACAAACACAACACACATCCATGCCAGATTCGAACCCAGATGTACGAGAAATCAAAAGCTCGTGCCCTGGATCACACAACTAATGGATGACTTTATGAAGAGTGATTGGCAGATCCGAAATAAAATCCTTAGGGTGACCGTAAACAATTTCAAAACATAATCTACACTTCAAAAAATTAAAGGTTTATCCTCAGCTCCCAAGAATGCATAAGCTATAATCTATCTTTTGCTGATTTTTAAAATTAAATATCAGTGTACTTTTATTTAAGTAAGGCTTCTCTTATCAATGAAACCCGGATAGTGTGTATACTCATAGTGTACTTTTGCAATGGTTCTGCCTCACTTTGGGATGCATTCCCTAAATTAGATTGCCGCCCCGGTGGCGCAGTGGTCTAAGGCGCTGGCCTCTGATCATTCGTCCGTAAGGGGTCCGGGTTCGAATCCCGGTCAGGCATGGATGTCGTGTTTGTCTTTCGGCACTGGCTCTCTCCCTCAGTCACGTAATTTCGAGCTCCTGAAAAATTGAAGTTATTTTCTAGTTTATAGAGTTGTGTTTGTGTTTCAGCTAACCTGGTTTGTATTTGAAGGTTTCAACTAACCTCCGGTGTCGTCATTTCCTGTTGGTAAGCACTAATTTTGTTATTATACTCATTTAATCACTTCGCAAGGCGTTTGTTTACCTTTTGCACGAATGCAAACGGCGGCTTCCGGTTGCAGCTGCCCAGCTGCTTCAAATCAGGAAGTACCTCTTCTTCAAGCTACGTCATTAACAGCAGGTGCAATGGCTTCGTCACCACTTCGACCGAAGCATGACAAAACGGCTGACGATCACTTTCTTGAAAGCATTTTTTTTTTTTTGATTGGAGGTTTTTTTTTTTTTTTTTTTTTGATTGGAGGTTTAACGACCACCGTGAGCAACTCAATGGGCTATAAGCAGTCGCCCGTCCCTAATTTAGGGTCACTGGTTCCAGGGAAGGGAGAGAGCCAGTGCCATAAGACAAACACAACATCCATGCCTCACCGGGATTCGAACCCGGACCCCTTCGGACGAACGGTCAGAGGCCAACGCCTTAGACCACTGCGCCATCGGGGCGGCGATTGGAGGTTTAACGACCACCGTGAGCAACTCAATGGGCTATAAGTAGTCGCCCGTCCCTAATTTAGGGTCACTGGTTCCAGGGAAGGGAGAGAGCCAGTGCCGTAAGACAAACACAACATCCATGCCTCACCGGGATTCGAACCCGGACCCCAGACAGACGAATGATCAGAGGCCAGCGCCTTAGACCACTGCGCCACCGGGGCGGCGAAAGCAATTTCAATCAAGCCTTTCCAGCAATGGATTGCCAATCTCCTAATATGCTGGCCACGAGAAAATCCCCTATTGCCCTTACAAATAAAAAGGCAGCTGACATGAGAAGATTTTCAGGTCAACAAAATGTAGAGGAAATGCTACAATTTCAATCTCCGCCCAAAGCTATACGTAGTTTTGCGCAAGCAGTAAATCCGGCAGCTGCATCGTCACGTTCAGCACTTTATTCTGAGTCAGTGGTAAATGTAAATGAGAAGGGAGTATCAATTGTCATTATGTCTGATTCGCCTGTGGGAAGGCAACATACAAGCTTATTAAATCGTACTGTGCTTTTTGAAGCATTACCTCAAACTCCCATCCCAAAGTACCTAGAAGCATTGGAGCAATTACTTCCGAAGGAGGCGATGGAGGGAGTAACGCAATGCACTCGAGGTATCTCAGTGCTCTTTAAACAAGCATCGTCAGTTGAAAATGTTATGCAGCGTGGGATCACAATCAAATCCCGTACACTTTATCCCACTACCCTGACAAATCACCCAGAGTGGATTACGTTTTACCCGGTACCGCTTGAGGTACCGGATGAGGCATTACTACTTACAGTCAATAAATGGTGCAAAGTCCTTGGCACAGTCCAACGAGTGTCCGACGCCCCAAGAGACTCACCATACAAACATGTTACAGGACTCAAAAGACAGGTCAGAGTGGTCTTCGCCTCTGAGGATGCCAAGACGGAGTGCCCAACTCAAGGAACTGTGATACTGGGAACGAGATCTTACATGTTCCAAATTTTCTCGGATAAATACTGCAATTATTGCCGTACGGCTGGACACATAAGGCAACAATGCCCAAATTATCGAACAACAACTGAGGTCGTTCTTTCAACAGCTCCACAGAGAACGACAACCAAGCCAACGATGGCTTCAACGACCACAGCTATGACACCACATCAGTCAGCGGATAACGCTGGTGGAAATGAGGCTGTAGAGAACTCCAAATCTACTAATGTTCTGGACGATCAACCCTTGCATCCTGCAACAATACCTGCAATTCCAAGCGATATCATCAATGAACAGCCACCTGTTACTGATAGTGAAGGTGGACTTTCCATGGACATCTGCATTCCTATCGTAGAAGAGTCCACAGACAATGGTACTGGTGGAATCACTCGTGATGAAACACAGACTCATATTGAAGAGTTAGAAGAACAACCACTGAACACTTCGTTAGTTTCAGTACCAGAGACAGATGGAGAGATCACCACGTCCGCGAAACTTAACCTTCCAGTTGATTTAGAGCCAATGTAGCACACCACTACAGATTGCCTCAGCATGTCAAAGCGTCGTGGCTCATCGCCTGATATAACTGAGCATAAGCGTTCAAAATCAGGAAAACTAACAACCGCTCATTCCACTGAATCAGTGAATGGTGGAGTGAGTGGAGGACCATCCACTTCAACAGCTGGTTCAAAGCGAGTTATCACCGGACTAACACGTAAAGCAAGTACAGCATCAGTGCCGATTCCAGTGCATTGTAATATGAATGATCTAGTAGACATGTGTCCACGCCCGGCGGAACCGTACTCAAAAGACATTTTGAAAAACTTTTTTACAGAGAAACAGGGGCAAAAGGGTTTCACCAAACAATTTCATCAAGAGCATCCGGTGGACTTTGAAGCCGGATATAAACAATTACAAGCATATTATGAGTTTTTTACTAAAGTCACTCCACAGAAGCATCGCCTTCGTTCGAATTTGCCACGTTACCAAGCTAAAATTTCTTATTATTTATCAAACGCCGAGAAGCAGCTGTGTGACTCGGTAAATGTCCAAACAACTTAACTTCACTTCCTTCAATTGCAGAGGGTTCGCAAATTCTTTTGCGAACTCTCTTGCTTATGAGGATCTCTCCCCAACCCTGCCTGAAATCCTGTATTTGCAGGAAACCAATTGTACTCCTGTGACCCCAATGCACCGTTGGAGGGTGTGGCCATACAAATTCTTTCACTGTTATGGGAGTCGACCCGGATCAGGGGTTGCCATCGCAGTGCATACTAAACTCTCGTATACATTTGCTAGCATCAGGGAGATCGCACGATTTTAAGGCATCTTCTTGGCGCTCAGTATTATTGTTGCAGGTTTAACTTTTCATCTTTTTAATATTCATATGCCAAATTCAAATGCAGACGCACTTTCACTCATCGAAACATTAACTACGCTTTTCGAAACGATCCCATCTAACGATGTCATTGTTTTGGGAGGCGATTTCAACTGTACCCTGCAGCCAGATCTAGATCGAAACCACTCGACTGAGTATAGGATGGCCTTTAGTTTCAGCTCTAACAACATTAGTCAACTATGCTACGTTAAGCGATGTGTATCGTGAATACCACCTATCCACTCCGGTGTTTTCCTGGAGGTCACCGGTAGCCACATCGCAGGCGGAGGCTCGCCTTGACAGATTCTACGTTTCGGAACATTTCTGTACCGCGGTCCAAAAGGCGGAATATCGCCCCACAATCTCCTCAGATCACTCCATATGTACAATCTCCTTCATGTTACCAACCACAAATATCCCGAAATATCATGTTTGGTCTCTTCCGGATTACCTATTACAAGATGTGGAGTTCAACAATACAGTCACTCAGATTCTTCAAACAGCAAAAAATAATTTGAATTCTGCTGACGACCCGATAACCCACTGGACCACAACAAAAAATCAGATTATAGCTTTTGCTCGAAGTTTTTCAGGGAGTTATAATTTTAATCGTTCCATGAAAATTGCACATTTACGAGCAACCCTTGATTGTCTGGAAGTGGGGTCTGCCACCTATAGTTCAACAAAAGCAGCGTTAAGAAAACTTTTGGAAGAGGACGCGGGCCAGGCACTGCGAAGGCTCAAGTTCCAGGAACTCACTGATGAGGTCCAGGATGTGTGCGCACTCGCTGAGGTTGAGCAGTGTCTCCATTCGAGGGCCTCCCTCACCCATCTTACTCTCCAAGACGGAACCGTTACTAGCGATCCTACAATCCTGGGTTCTGTGATCCACGATTATTTCCGTGAACGTTTTAACCCACCCCTACTTTCGATTAAAATTATAACTCCCTGAAAATTTATCCTCCCCACTGTTCGCCAATCTGCCCAAGGTTCCGTCTCATCTCTTTTCTCCCCTCATTTCCCCAATTTCTGACGTTGAGATAAAAAATGCTTTATCCACTCTCAATCAACATTCAGCTCCTGGCCTTGACGGTCTCTCTACCTCTTTCTATCGTGCTTTTGCTCCGTTACTTCTGCCACTTCTACAATCTTGTTTTAATGATCTTCTTAATGGTCACCCTATTCTGTCAACTTTCACCGTTGCATACATCCGCCTTCTGCCAAAGAAAGGAGACTTGCTCGACTTGAACAACTGGCGACCCATTAGCATCCTAAACTCCGATTATAAACTGTACACGAAAATTCTGGCCCTCAGACTCAACTCAGTTTTACCTCACGTAATACATGAAGACCAAGCTTATTCAATTCCATCAAGATCTATTCATGATTCAATTCATTTAATTCAGAATATGGTCGTTCTGGCTGAGCAGCGGGTCGAGCCCCTGGCGGTGTTTTCACTTGATCAGCGCCAGGCGTTCGATCGAGTTGCATATCCTTACCTCTTTCAAACCTTACAGTTTTTTGGTTTTCCAGACAGTTTTTGTTCAATTATCCTAAATCTCTACACAGATTCCGTTGTCCACGTTCGTACTGCAGCACTGCTGTCTGGGGGTATACCGTTTTCTGCTGGTATTCGGCAAAGGATGCCCCCTTTCAGGACAGCTGTTTTCGCTAGCCTTCGAACCTTTTCTTGTCCTACTCCGTAATCGACTTACACCATCCCCACTCTCATTAACTCCCGTGAGTCGTCATCATACGGCCGTGCTTACGGCGTATGCTGATGATCTCACGGTCTTTATCCGCTCTGAATCTTCCTTTTCACAGCTATCTTCCTGTTATGCCGACTATGCGGGGGCGTCCGGGGTGGCGCAGAACGCAACCAAGTGCTCCGGGTTGTGGTGAGGGGCGTGGACCTCCCGTACTGATCGGCCCTGGGGCGCAAATTGGTCAAATATCGCTCAGCGTTTCCTGTGGGTCTCGGTTGGCCGGTCTTCACTCCGCACTAGCAACAATAATATATCTCTTCTTTCCTCTTTTCAACGTTTACTGGCGCGATGGAAACGCGTCCGAAACTGCATGTCAGTACGGGGACGGGCGCGAGTCGTCGCGACTTACCTTATTCCCCTCTTTCTATATAATTGGACGTCACAGGTTTTTTCCAGCTACGTTTCTTTCCACAATCTCTTCAGAAATATCTTCGTTCATATGGCACAGGAAACACTGGGTAGCGCTGAGAGTCCTGTCGCTGCCGGTGCCATCTGGGGTGGAGTTAATCTACCAGATGTGGCACTGCGGTACAGGGTGACTCGGCTAGCATTTCTTTTCCGACAATACTCTTATCCACCCTCATCGGCTGTGCTCACTCTGGATGCAATTCTCGCTCCGCACAATATATATCTAACATTTAAAGTGCTATTAAAGATGAATCGGCTGTGCTCACTCTTCTTCCTCGACGTCTACCTGCAGTAGCAAAAGAAGCCATCAAATTCTGGAGGGAGTTGGCTTTACAAAGGCTTCCACCCACCTGTCTCCAAGAACTACTCGAAGAACCTTTGTTTTACTCCACGACAGTTTATCAACAATCAGGTGATCCCTTTGTGTACCCAGAATGGATTAAGGCTGGAATACTGACAGTTGCACAGCTGGTGGGACCTGATCTCCAATGGCTCTCATTTCCATTTGTTTCCGCACCACTTCCAATTTCTTCAACGAATGTGGACAAATTGGCCTGTTTACACTCTGCTTTGAAACGTTTATTTCCAATTTTTGTTTCTTCATCGGGTCTCATTCCTCAAGCGTCAGTTCCTTTATTCCTCCCGTTTGCTTTATCCCACCCGTCTGGGCCAGTGTTACTTCACAACCTCCGGTCTAGTTTTATTTATAAACACTTGTTGTTGGGTTCGACTTCTCCAATTTCCATCCCGTCAATTCCCCGGGGGGTAGAACGGGCGGTGTGGAGTGCTCCGCACCGCACCGTCGGCCTCCCGAAGGAGCGTGACATACAGTGGAGATTTTTGATGGACAGACTCCCAACACCGGAAAGGCTGGCCAGATGGGGTCTCAGAACCTCCTCGGACTGCCCCTTCTGCGGTGTTTTCGGGGATACTTTCCACATTTATAACGCATGCTGTGTATTAGATCCGTTATTTCAACTTCTAAACATCCTTGTAGGCAAAGTGTGTCCTCACATGCACTCTCGTCATGAATTCAATTATTTGTTCCCTCGTGACAGGGTTACACAGCATCGACCGAACATCTGCTCGTATTTTTTGTGTTAGCAAAATTTTCAATTCATGGATTTTGGCAATCATTAAGACACATTTCTCCTACCCCTTCCATTGCTGAAGCGGGTAACCTTTTGCAACTTCGTTTTCAAAATGCATTAACTACACGTCTGTCATCGGAATATGGTTGGTTGGTTGGTTGTTGGATTTTATTGGCGCAAGGGCCAGGTTTGGCCAAAGAGCGCCAGACCAAGAACTATCAGCCACAGAATCGGAATATGCAACCCACCCTTGTAACTCTAGTCAAGGGATCTTTCATTCTGAATGGTCCCTGGGATCAACTTGGTATGAAGTATCTAACCGAATTGTTCATCTAACCGTGTAAAGCGGAGCAGACAGAGGTGATGCGTGTGACTTTGTGAGCTGCCCGTGGGTCTTCAGCGTAGATCTGCTTGCACATAGCTGCTTCTCCGTTTAAAGATTCTTTGTTAATTTTTTGTGTGTGTGTGTATGTAATGTCACAAGTTCATCTTTCCTTTATAGTGTATTAAGTGTACGGTATATGTCCTCATACTGAGGATTAAATGGAGTTCTTTGCGACTTGAATTGGTCTTCCTCCAATAGTATATAGGGTGTGCTTTCCATCTTTATGAATGCCATTTGTTTTTTAAGCACTTACAATTTGTTGCATATAGTCAGTTTACCTGGGTTTCGTTCATAAGTGTGTAATGTGCCTTTCGTCCTAAAATTGAAGTTCATTGTTTGCCCCTAACAAACGCAATTTCAGTTAGGCAACAATCTAACTACAGCAGTTGGTCGGAATTACGTAGAACTTTAAGCTCGTAAAAACGCATGAGTTTACTAATTATTAACCATTATCATTAGTCAAATAATACTACTTGTCATTGCATTTTGAAGCAGAGCCACAAAGGAGGTGGTTTTGCCTCCAGTTCTAACACCGAGGCACTTTCATAGCCCTGATATGTGATAATCATAAAGTAAGAAGTTTGCAATAGTGCACTTCTAGAGAAACATCAATTGTGTCTTTTTCGCTGCTTCACTTCATCTTAGATTTCATATCATGTGGTTTTTTTTTTCATATGTCGAGGAGTCAGCATACAACGAATGTTCAAATAGATGCTTTGTCACCTGATTGTATATATCTATACTTATTAAACTTAAATTTGTATTGTAGAAGATCATGTTTGAATACGTACATTTGCATTGTATCATTGAATGGCGATCAATCATGTATGACTGTTCCTCACTTAATTAGTTAAGTTAGTGGGAACGCAAATGAACTGTAGGAGTGTGCATGTGACTGGAGACGGCTCGCGACAAATGTTTTAGCGTGAGGCTTTGTGAACTGTCTGTATTTATCTTTACACATAAAACTTAACCTTGAATTGTTTAAAATAATATTTTGAATCCGTATATTTGCATTTTTTTCATGGTGATTGATCATGTTTAGTTATTATGTAACTCAACTAATTAGGAAAATCGACAATTCTGTACATATCTGTCTTTATTTACATGTGAGTTTGTTACTCATAACAGGAGTCATAAATAGTTGCGTTTCGCAACACTTTTCTACAAATGTAGATATCTTGTTTAGTGATCTTATTGTCAAAATTCCATATGGAAGGTTCAGTGTCCATCATATTCATTTAACATATGACACTGGTGAAATGCAATTTGTAACTTTATCATAGTTTAATTTTGTAACTTGTATAAAATATATATTGTTCACTGCATGAGTCACAGGTGAGACTATAATCGTCACATTTCCATCGTTTAAATTTTGTAATTTATCACAGCGTGGGCATGTGTGTTTGCAGAGTTATTGTTGTATGTATTTTTAACTAATTGAGGCCGTGCGGTCTCACATTTGTTATTTTTAAATAAACTAAGTATGGTGTGCGATACTTACAGTTCTTATCTCTATTAGGGACGGGCGACTGCTTATAGCCCATTGAGTTGCTCACGGTGGTCGTTAAACCTCCAATCAAAAAAAATTAGATTGTATTTGTGTATCAGGTCCTCCTTACGCTGTACATAAAACGACATTACATTGTAGATGAATATAATAAATTTAGTAACTACCTTTCTCTCACCCAGAACTCTCATAGAAGAAATATTTTGAAATAGTCAAACGTTGCAAGTATTAATTTGAATGTGAAAAATTTCAATTATTCAATTTTCTTAGCACATCGTGCAACACATGCAAAAAGATATTTTTATTTTATTGGGGTTTTTTATTGGAGGTTGAACGACCGCCGTGAGCAACTCAATGGGCTATAAGCAGTCGCCCGTCCCTAATTTAGGGTCACTGGTTCCAGAGAAGGGAGAGAGGCAGTGCCGTAAGACAAACACAACATCCATGCCTCACCGGGATACGAACCCGGACTCCTTTCGGACGAATGATCAGAGACCATCGCTTAGACCACTGCTCCACCGGGGCTGCATTTTATTGTTTCGTGTCTGTGAACACGATGTGGTGTTCAGACATGAAACGTGTTCCTGTTTCCAGAAGTCCGACTGAAAAAACTGTTTGTGTCTTGTAGAGAAAAGCATTTTACAAGAATCATCACCATGTCAATCTTCGACATAATCTCTTTCTAGTAGTGGACTAGAAAACTTCTTAGTATCGGATAGAAGAAAGCTCTCCACACTTAGTTTCGCCTTGTCTACCAAGTAGTCTGCCGCAGGACAGCATGTTTCTTCCTCAAATTTAGATCTCCGTTTTACTACACCTGATAGACGGTAAAAGGATATTAGCCAGGCTTTCCACAGTTTCCGTCTTTTACCGGTGTAACTTCCTTTTCCTGTCATAAATGATGAATTTTTAGTGTGTGTTTGTTTTAGTGTAGGGGCATGTAGAGTGTAGACATTAGCCACAAACGACGCACCAAGGTTTGTTTGTCTTCCCGTCCGTTTCTGGATATCTCACTTTCTAGAAGCGGCTTTTCCAAGATTCTCTTTGTGTCGAAAAAATGCAACCCCATGAAAAAGATTATATATTCTCCGCCCTCAAATAGTGGGCCAATGTAGCCAAAATTACGTTGGACGAATGTATTCAAGATTCCTCGGGTTCAAACGATTTGCCTCTAAGGCCAACGTCTTGTCAGTGAATAACAGAGCCTTATAAGGGTGTTCGCAAACAGTTTTGACAAAAGAAGAGGGGTGATAGTACCCATCAAGACGAACAATATTTACAATGGAACCTAGGGTCGTATTCCACTCTGAGTGTCAGAAAAGAGTAACTTCAAAATACATCCAACAAGCACAAGGCGTCACCTCAGACGTCATTTCTTTCGTACCGGAGAAGTAGCACATCGCCAGAACATCACCGTCAAGCATTTACCGTATGCAAATTGCCAGAGAAAAGACGCAGCATCGACAGCCGCAGCTGATTGGCTTATCAAGGTGCAGTAGACACTTCCTGAATGCCACATATCCCGCACGATTGATTGGACGTGGCGGACCTGTGGCATGGCATCCACACTCACTGGACTTAAACCCACTAGACTTGTTCTTCTGGCGGCACATGAAATCATTGGTGTACAAGACGCCTGTGGACTCCGTGGAAGATCTCGTCGCGAAAATTGCTGTTGCAGCGGACAGGATAAACACGACACTAGGAATCTTCGAGAGGGTGCGCCAGTCTTTCATTCGCTGGTGTGAATTGTGCAAGGGTACCCGTGGCCAACACTTTGAGCATCTACTTTGAGTCTGTCCTTGATCTTCATAAATGGGATTGTGCAACTTATGATGTCGTTAATTCTCTTTCTTTGCACTGTTGAAAGTTCAACTTGGACATCTAACTTTACTCTTTTCTGACACTCAGAGTTGAATGCGACCCTAGGTTCCATTGTAAATATTGTTCGTCTTGATGGGTACTATCACCCCTCTTCTTTTGTCAAAACAGTTTACGAACACCCTGTATATTATAGCCAGATAATTTTTACGTCCAGTTGTTTGCAATGGGTTTCAAACATTTCGGAGAAATAATCGTTTTCGAAAATATTCTTCGTGCGCTAATCACAGCTTATTTGTCAGCAGTGTGCCGACAATGAAAAATTGCCTTTGGAACGATGGTAGGCCTTTGGCTAGTGATTAACAGAGGGGGAAATCGATACTTTTATTCAAACAAGAAATCATTCCTTGTATTACGTTGGGACAACACTGACCAAGTCTTTGCACGTCACCTCAAGTATTTTCTGGTGCTATGTGTATACCTGCATTTATCGCGACAGCTCTGTTTCTAGAAAACTCGAATTTTTTTTTAATTGGGTAGACCCAATCCTTATCAAACCTTTCCGTGTATTTTCAGCATTGTTTTTTGTACGTAATGTACACGTTAGTTTTGCCACCACGGTGGTGCAGCAGTCTAAGCTCTGGCTCCTGACGGTGCATCCAAGTAAACCCGGTTTCAGACCCGAAGGAAGCTGTGAGTGGTGTGTTTGTCTTACAGCGTTGGCTCTTTCTCTTCCCAAGAACCAGCGGGCCCAAATCAGACTGATAACTGCTTCGAGTTGCTCATGGTGGTCGTTAAATACCGAAACCAAAGAAAAAAATTAGTTTTGAGTAAGTGTGTATATTTGTCACAAAGGTTTGTTTGCTAGAGGCGGATTGGGAAAATTCACTGCTCATTGAACAGATGCATGAAAGGGTTGGACAAAATAATTTGAACACTATGATTATGTGGGGATAATGTTATTCGTGTAGACAACACTGAGAAAAAAACATGTGATTATACACGGTCGAGTCACATTATTGTGACCACCAGCTAATATCCAGAGTAACCGCTGTGTGTAGTGCGGACACAGCAGCAGACGGGCTGGGAGTGACTCAATAAGGTGCTAGAAGGTGTTCAGAGGTATGTGAAGCCATGCTGACTGCAGTGCATCTGACAGCTGCTGGAGGGTGCGTGGTGGAGGATCCATAGAGCAAAAACACGATCGAGGAGCTCCCACAGATTCTCAATTCGGTTTAAGTTTGAGGAATTAGGGGGCCAAGAAAGTTGAAGTTTTCATCGTGCTCTTCCTACCACTCTCGTACATTTTTTGCTGTGTGACACGTCACATTTGCATGCTAGAAGATACCATCCGCCCCAGGGAAGACATTCAGCATGTATGGGTGTACGTGGTCTGCAAGGATGGATTCATAACGAATTCGTTCCATAGTGCCTTCCAGAGGTATGAGTAGACCCAGAGAATGCCACGAAAACATTCCCTATACCATAACGCTGCCACCACCTTGTGGTATTCCAGCAATGGTTGGGGAGTATTTGTTCTCCGATGTTTCTCGCCTTATACGCCAACGTACATCCGTTCGATGAAGCAGGAAACGTGACTCATCGGAGAAGGCAATACTTTGCCAATGAGCGGAGGTCCAATTCTGATACTGCCGTGCAAATGTAAGCCTTTTCTGCCGATGCACCTTCGTTAGCATAAGTGCAGTGACTATCCGTCTTCATCGGAGCCCCATATGCAACAGGGTTCTCTGAACTGTCATTTTAGACACACTTTCGGTAGCCCCCTGGTTCATTCGGTCAGTGAGTTGCTCCACTTTAGCGTGTCGATCGGCCCTCACGCACCTTTGCCTTTCACATCAATGGTATGTGGTGCTCCGCAGTTTTCACGTCGCTTATTCGCAATGGTGCCATTTCTCCAATCAACATACACTTTAACCATTGCAGCACGCGAACAATTCACAAAGTGCGCTGTTTCAAAAACACGGCCACCGTTGGCCCGAAAGCCGATAATCATCCCTTTTTTAAAAATCTGATAAATAGCTTTTTTATCCATGGCAGCAACGAGTGATATGTTTTCAGAATGCCAACAGCACACCTTATATACCCTCCAAGCCAGCTCACGACACGTGCCTTCTTTCGTTGGCTACGCATTTTTGACGTCAGAAGTAGGAGGTGGTAACGATAATGTGACTCGACTGTGTATAAGAACCACAATGACCTATATATTACGGTGAGAGGTTAAAGTCCGATTCATGTAAAAACTAAACAACGAAGCAAGATGTTTCATCAGGTACAGCACAGAAGGACAATCAGTTCTCTTACGAAAACTTGCTTTCACTGAAATCTTGAATAAAATATGTTGTTCTTTTCTTCAGATTTGACTTCCCTATGCTAAAAACACGAATGAAACTGAAAATCCTCCAAATATGTGGCGTTAGTAAATAAACAAATACATCGCTCTTTCCACGTTCCAGAAACATACAGCAACCGAAAAATTGTTATTCGATCACCGCCAAGAAATTGGATCCACAGATCTCTTGATATCTAGCCGATATCGAGAGATCCGTGGATTCAATTCCCCGGCGGTGACCAAAAACAATTTTTCGACAGAACCGTGGATTCAATTCCCCGGCGGTGACCGAATAACAATTTTTCGGTTGCTATGTGTTTCTGGAACGTGGAAAGACCGATGCATTTGTTTATTTATACACGAATGAGCAATAACCTACAGCCGCGATAGCCGATTGTATCACAAATGAGATCTACTGCACTAGACAGGGGAAGAAACCCTTAGGTATTCTGTACCAACTTTTAGCGAGGAACTGGGACGGGCCTGCAAATACTGCTCTCAATTGCATATAACAAATGTCCGATAGGATACAATTCGGGTGATTCGGCCGCCAAGAAAGCACTCGAAATGCCTTTACATACATCGTTGATACATTCATGCACAATGCAACATGGGTCAGAAGTCACATCATCATTACTGAAAAATCGCTGTCAGCTTTATTACCAGTGACTAAATTAACAACTCCAAAATCACTGCTAAGCTGTCAGGTTAGGCGTTGGTGACGATCGTGTTATAATTAAAATAAATCTCCCCAGTGCAAGGGAGTCTTACTGTAAGGGGTGCTGATCGCTCAAGATGAGCTGAGCGAGATAGTAATCACCTATCTCGTCGGAGTAAATGGTGGGGATGCGGAAGTGCAAACCTAGTTTTGCAGAATAGATTAAAGATACTTTTTTTTTATTATTTTTTTTTCATTTAGTGTCAACCATCTGTAACAATGATTCGCCGTCCTGTTTCTGCTTCATAACGTACCCATCACAAAATGTTATTTTATCAGTGTTACAAGTTAGGCGGTGACAGGCAGTTCCGGCTTCTTTACAGTTCCGTCACCGCAGTCACAAACGGTGGTGATTTTGTCACCGTTTAAAGCCACCATTACTTCTGGGGAACTGTCGCCATTGTCACTGTGACAGTGATATATCTGTTCACCTCATCTCTTATGCAGGCTTTGTAACACGAGGTGTTTTCTTTCTGAAAGAGCCAAGTGCCATCGGGATGCACGGTCACCATGTATAAGATTGTGGTAAAAATCTTTTCGCATTTCAAGGATAGATATTGTTGGTACCAGTTTTAAAGGTTAACTTGCATTGCAGACATGACATTTACATACACCGAAGAGGCAAAACATTATGACAAACTGCCTAATATGATGTTGGTCTTACACGGGCAGCCAAAATAGCTAAAGGTGTCTTGTGGTATCTGGTAGACGTCACCAGAAGATCCTTAACTCTTGCAAGTTATGTGGCTGAACCACCGCAGATCGGATTTGCTGTTCCATCACAAACCACATACGCTCTATTGGATTGATTTCTGGGAAATTTGGAGGACAAGGTAATTACCTGAAAGTCTTCATCATGTTCCACGAACTATTCTAGAACAATCAGGGCAGTGTGGCATGGCGCATTATTCTGATGAAAGGAGGACCGCTCAGGTGGCACAGTCGTCTAAGCGCTGGCTTCTGATCATTCGTCTGTGATGGGTCCGGGTTCGAATCCTGGTGAGGCATGGATGTTGTGTTTATCTTATGGCACTGGCTGTCTCCCTCTCCTGGAACCAGTGGCCCTAAGTTTGAGACGACGACTGCTTATAGCCCATAGAGTTGCTCACCGTGGTCGTTAAACCTCCAAAGAAATAAAAAAGGCACTGCTGGAGAAGGATACCGTTGCAATCAAAGACGCACTTAGTCAGCAATAATAAGGTAAGTGGTAGACGTCATAGTTTTCTGCTCATAAAATGACTGGACCTAGGGTTTCCCAGCAGAACATTGCCCGAAGCATTAACTTTCCTCCACTGGCTTGTTTTCTTCCCAAGGTGCATCCTGCTACCAACACTTCCCCAGGTAAATGAGGGATACTAACCCGCACATCCCCATGGTGCAAAAGAAAGCGAGATTCGTCGGACTAGATGATCTTCTGCCAATCATTCAAAGTTCACTTTTGATGCTCGCATGCCCTTTGTAGGTTCTTTCAATGGTGAACCGAGGTTAATATGGGCACATGGAGCTGCCTGCTGCTACGCAGCGCCATTTTCAACCGGGTTCGATGTACTGTTTGCTGTGACACATTACTTCCATCATCAACATTCAAACTGCCGGCGGGTTGCACCAAAGCATCCCTTCTGTTCGCTCGTACCATACGAGATAGCCTTCGCTCACCTCTAGCATCGATGAGATGTTGCCGGCCTACACCATGCCGGCGGTTCATGTTTTCTTTCTCCTGGGACCGCTTTTTGAAGATACTAACCACGGCTGTCAGTGAGCACACTACAAGCCTTGCTGTCTGGGAAATGTTCTGATCCAGTCGTCTCGCTATCACAATTTAGCCTTTGTGAAACTCGTTTAAGTCCTCTGCCTTTCCCATCTGAAGAACAAGAACAGCACTGATTAACAGAGCTCAATCAGGTGTTATTTATACAGTTTCGCGACCTCCACAGGCTCACGGGTAGTTTCTTCGATTAGCGTAAAGACGAGCTGGTCATAATGTGTCTTCGGTGTATTGTGAAAGGTGAGGTTTCGAAATGTTCTTTCTGCCGCCCCGGTGGTGCAGTGGTCTAAGTGATGGCTTATGACCATTCGTCCGAACGGGGTCCGGGTTCGAATCCCGGTGAGGCATGGATGTTGTGTTTGTCTTACGGCACTGGCTCTCTCCCTTCCCTGGAACCAGTGACCCTAAATTATGGACGGGCGACTGCTTATAGCCCATTGAGTTGCTCATGGTGGTCGTTAAACCTTCAATAAAAAAATGCTCTTATAAAGGAAGTTAGGCGTGATCAGTTCACTTGTGATCATCTGGCGCAAGTCTGAAAATGGGGCACCTGGTTCATTTAGCGCTGTTTTTCTATCACAAGGCTGAAAATGCGACACAAATGCAAAAAACAGGTTTGATTTAACTGTCACCACGAGCAACTCTTTTGACTATAAGTAGTCTTCCTTCCCTAGTTTGCGGCCACCCCTTTCAGGGAAGGGAGAGAGCGAGGGCCGTAAGTCAAACACAACGCCCGTACCTCATGCCGAACTCTAACAAGGACGCAACTCGTACGTCTAACCTGAGAGCAGCGCCTTCTAAAAATTTGTCGCGTAACTTAAATTTGTTTAACATTTTAAATTTTCCTGGTAAAGGTATGTAACCATCGAAGTGAAAATAACCCGCATATGAGTCTGCGTTTATTTCTTTTTAGGAAATGAATTTCTCAACGTATTTTTCTTTTGACGGAATAAAAATTTTACAGGAAGAAAACAATGGATGAGTATTTGCCCTTTTGCTGTGATAAAATAATAAAAGTAATTACCTGAAAATAGGGAAAATGCAGAAATATTCGTTACCGTTTTGACATTTGTTTTTTTTTTTTCTAAAAACACATGATTCATATGCTTCACTTTGTCTGTGAAGAGTTCATTTTCTGTGTGGAGATCCTCATGGATTGTCAGTTTCTTTTGGTCTTTTATCTTACCGATTTAAAATATCTCATTTCACTTCCAAAGCAGCAACCTTTCATTTCGTATTAGGGGTCGCATTGCTGTCAATATTACAATTTAATATGACTTTTTCTGTTGTTACTGAAATATACAAAAAATCGACAAATTAATTCAGCTAGCCAAGAGGAAAATGTTTTAAATTAAGAGATTTTACAAAAAAAAATATAAAAAAATAAATAAATAACTAAAATATTTTGTGCATGCAAAAGTTTCGTAAGCTCTAAGAGAGAGAGACTCTTTTTTGCATAAAACTACCCATAAGGGTCACTAAATTCGAAACGTTTATACAATACTGGGTTGGACATCCTTTAGTACGGATTACAACACATATGCGGTTTTGCAGAGATTATTTTTTTTTTTGATTGGAGGTTTAACGACCACCGTGAGCAACTCAATGGGCTATAAGCAGTCGCCCGTCCCTAATTCAGGGCCGCTGGTTCCAGGGAAGGGAGAAAGCCAGTGCCATAAGACAAGCACAACATCCATGCCTCACCGGAATTCGAACCCGGACCCCTTTCGGACGAATTATCAGAAGTCATCTCTTAGACCACTGCGCGGGGTGGCTTTTGCAGAGATTCCACAAGCATCTACGTCTACAGCTTACCAGGTGCTCACGAGGCCATCCTTCAACTGGCTCAGAATTGACAGAAGAGCGCTTTGTTCCCGGATCTCTTTCTAACATGTTCCATACATTCTCAATGGGGTTCAGATCAGGGCTTTGTGGTGGCCAGAGAAGATGGTGGAAGTCACTGTCATGCTCGCTGAACGCATTTTGCGCGATGGACTGTAGCATTGTTCTCTATGAAACAGCCGTCACCTGCTGGATAAAAGTCATTGTAGGACTTGATCGGCAACAATGTTCAGATAATCCTTGGAGGACACTCGACCTTCCATCAATATCAGAAGACCCGTTCCGTAAACACCAGAACGTGTTCCACACCATGACACCACCTCCAGAACCTTGAGTTGTGTTCACAAGGCAAGCTGGGTCCATTGCTTCATGCAGAGTGACTTTGTAAGTAAAGGAAGCAATGCAGTTAATATGCGATAAATAGATGGCAAAAGTGATATGAATGAAAATGTATAATAATTAAAATCAGCAAGTGACCCGTAGTTTATATGCTACGTTGATAATACGGCATGTCAGAAAGCATCGTAAGACCCCTTCCGCCCTTCCAAACGCGAATATGCGCGGTACCACCAAAAAGAAATGTCTATGTATCAGTTCAAATGCAAAGATTTATAAAAAACAGTGTTCAGTGAAAATGCTGAAAGGGAAAGAAACTTGTCTACCCACACAACGAAAAGAATTGGGGGTGGCTTCTATCAGAACTGAGACTGACTGAGCCCGAACCCGAAAGCTCGAAGCAGAGCCCGGTCCCGAATCGGGATGTAGAATATTTACTGCGGTTCGGGCTTGGGATCTTAGAGTGAGGGAGAGCGAGAGAATTTTTTTTATTTATAAATGTGATTTTATGTGATTTACATATAAAATCACATATAAATTATCATATAAAATCACATTTATATAAATGTGGTTTTATATGATTTTATAGGGATTTTTTTTATTTATAAATGTGATTTTATATGATTATGAAAATGGTCCAAAAGACAAAGTATTTTTTCTAGAATGCAGTCTTCGGAGTTTTGGGAGTTCACGTGGCCGTGTACTGTTGATGTGCCAGAGTCCATTGCTACCATGGCGATTATATTCCTCAGAGTAGTCACAGAAACAAATAGCTACACTAACAAAAGTAACGCTTACTTTTATATTCCTGAAATAATGACATGTCATCGCTAAAGAACGTGCGACATAAAACTACTGAAAGTTCAAACGATAAGCCAATGATGGAACTCAATCAACTAATTACACTAACACAGAAAACTTTTGACAAATTGCAACTTCAAACTATCGTTACGGGAGTCGTCTGCTGAGTCTGACTGAATGTTTGGAAAGAGCGCATGCTCAAGTTAGTGTCTTTATCCTTCAAACTCTCTTGTGTGGTTTTGCCTTCGGCGCCGTGGAAGCATTTGGGAGAATGCTTCCCCCACTTTATGCTTAGCATAGCATTACTGGCTGTGGCTGGCCACTCTGCGGGTGGGCACCCCGTGTTACTGAGGTTCAGCTGGATGCGTTATCTGCGTTGCTTCCAACGAGCGACTTATGTACGAGACATTTGTTCTTATTTTCGGAAAAATACAAATATGAATTTGCTTTCTTAAAAAAAAAAGTTACTGAAAAAAAAAACGCCCGCTGCGTTATGTTGGTGTGATATTTGTATTTTACTTTAATGCTATTCGTCATAGAAGACTGCAGTGTGCTAAACAAGTTCAACACAGGTAGTGACCATAGATTGGTGAGATGTAAGATGCACCTCAACACTAAACTTGAACGTGGCAAGCTCATAAGACAAACAAAATCTATTGACATAACCAACCTTAAAAAACACCATAATACCTTCAAGTTGGAACTGAAGAACAGGTTCTCTGCTTTAGAAGGCCTAACATCGGAAGAAGTGGACATCTCTGAAATTAACAGAAAAGTAACCAAAGCTCTTATGGAAACAGCAACAAAATTAGCTGGGTCTAAGAACAAGTTGCATGTGAACAAATTATCAGGAAAAACGAAAATGTTGATGCAAAAAAAGAGAGAGATGAGGACAACTAAAGAAGATGTGACTTCCAAAGTGGAATATATAGAGCTATGCAAGACAGTAAGAAAAAGTATCACTGAAGACGTAAGAAAATTCAACTGTGAACTAGTGAGGAAAGCAATTGAAAACAACCAAAGCCTAAAGATAGCAAAGGGACATCTCAGTAAGGGAAGAAAACAGATTATGGCACTGAGAAAAGAAGATGGTTCTGTAACAAGAAATAGAGGCGAAATTTTGACAAGAGTGAAAGATTTCTACTCCAAATTATATGAAAGGGATGATACATGCACTCCAGACATCATGAAAGATACCAGTACCAGAGTTCCTCCAGTCCTTCCAGCAGAAGTTGCACATGCAATCAAGAACATGAAGCGGGGAAAAGCTCCAGGAGAAGATGGAATTACTGTAGACATCATAGAAGAAACAAGTGGAGAAATCGAAACAGTACTCGCCCAAATTTTCACTCGATGCCTTAATGAAGGAAAGATTCCTGAGGATTGGAACACCGCTACAATGATCCTGCTACATAAGAAAGGTGACATTGAGGATCTCGGAAACTACAGACCTATCAGCCTCCTATCAGTAGTTTATAAAATCTTCACTGAAGTTCTTTCACACCGCTTGAAGGTAACACTGGACATGGCTCAACCGAGAGAACAAGCTGGATTCAGGAGTGGCTACAGCACAATAGATCATATCCACGTACTGAGAGAACTAATTGAAAGAGCGAAGGAATATGAACTTCCATTGTGCATGGCTTTTATCGATTATGAAAAAGCCTTTGATTCGGTGAAACCATCAGCAGTTACAATGGCTCTGAAAACCTGCGGTATTGAAGATGCATACATTAATATTATTAATAACATCTATGAAAATGCAAGTGCAAAGATTAGGCTGTTTGAAAATACAACACACGTAAAAATTGGAAAGGGAGTGAGACAAGGTGACACCATATCTCCGAAGCTCTTTAATGCCACATTGGAAAATGTTTTTCAATCACTGAACTGGGAAAACAAAGGGAATAAAGATTAATGGAGATTATCTAACCCACCTTCGTTTTGCTGATGACGTAGTCATTTTTGCAACTACCCCATCAGAGCTGCAGAGTATGATCCAGGGACTTGCTGACAAGAGTAAAGAAGTGGGATTAAAAATGAACTTTCAGAAGACAAAAGTGATGTTCAATGCTTTTACAAGAAATGAAGATTTATCGATTGATGGAGAAAAGCTGGAGATAACAGACACGTACGTTTATCTTGGACAGCAGATATCAAGTGACGGTCACATTGATGAAGAAATTAATCGACGTACAAAACTTGCCTGGAGAGCTTTTGGAAGAAACAGCGTAATTTTCAAGAGCAATATGCCACTATGTCTTAAAAGAAAAGTGTTTAATCAATGCATCCTTCCAGTGCTTACGTATGGTGCAGAGACGTGGACCTTAACTAAAAGAGACATACAAAGGCAGCAGACAACTCAAAGTAGCATGGAGAGGTGCATGCTTGGTGTAACCATAAGAGATAAGAAGAGGAACTCGTGGATCCGAAAAATGACAAGAGTGGAAGACATCATGATCAGAGTTAAATCCCTGAAATGGCAATGGGCTGGACATACTGCCAGAAGAACAGACCATCGATGGACAGCCGAAATTTTAGATTGGATTCCAAGGGACAGGAAAAGACCCAGAAGAAGACCACATGGGAGATGGGTGGATGAAATTCGAAAGTATGCAGGGGTGACATGGAGGAGACTGGCACAAGACAGACCGTTGTGGAGGAAACTTGGGGAGACCTTCGTCCAGCAGTGGATTGATAATGGTTGACAATGATGATGATGATGATGATGATTTGTAATCACGCAAAAGAAAGCGCATGGACCAAAGGGAAGCAATGCTTCCCTTGCTTCCATTGACGCTTCGCCACTGGCTTCATGGGAATCCCACCAAACTCTGCCTACCATTTGTACAGAACAAGGTGTACCGCGACTCGTCGGACCACATGACTTTTTCCAGTCTCCAGTCACGGTGTTCCTGACACCATTGCAGACAAACTTTCCGGTTCTTCGAAGAAATAAGTGGTTTCGCTATTGGCTTGAGACTGCCAATAGAGACTATCCTAAATTACCTGTGCGTAGTTAGCTGAGATATGGATCGAAAACAACCTTCATTGAATGCTTTGGTCAATTGCTGCACACAGGAAATCTTGTTTCTCCGTACAAACCTTCTCAGACGAGGGCGATCTTGTTCCTGACAGATTGTCGCGTAACAGTTACGTCTCTTAGATAAGAAATATGGATTCCACTGATTAATAGATCCGAGATACTCACCTTTTTGAAAAACCATTTAACTCTGCTGTTTTCAAAATCGTCGCAGCAGTCAGACGAGCATTCGCGATAAGCCCTGTGGCGTACTACAGAGGTGAAAACATGTGTCAAGATGACAAATCTCCAGCGAGACATTCTGTCCGCGTAGCTCAGTTGGGAGAGCGATTTATTCCAGAGTGAGGGGACACGAAATCGATGACCGTCGCGGAAAAACTTGTGTTTTCACAGCCCTTTATCTATCTAGCTCCGAAAGATCCATTGCTTTTCCCATTGTAAACAACACCACTGTTACTGACGAGCAGGAGTCATACATAGTTGCCCAGATCACGTCGTGACGCACGTGACCACGTATTTTGCGTAAGGGACGTTTACGTAGGTCTGCATAAAGGTTTGTAATTTAGTGGCCGGTGTGTGTAGTTTGTGCATACATTATACATAAAAGAAAGCAAAAGCTTAAGGTCATTAGCCACAGTATCTTCACTATAAAGAAATAAAGTGCTACATGTGTCCAGGTGTAGGAGATAGGAAAGCAACACCTATATACTCTTTTTGATTGGAGGTTTAACGACCACCGTGAGCAACTCAATGGGCTATAATCAGTCGTCCGTCTCTAATTTAGGGTCACTGGTTCCAGGGAAGAGAGATAGCCTGTGCCGTAGGACAAACAACATCCATGCCTCACCGAGATTCGAACCCGTACCTTTTCCGGACGAATGGTCATAAGCCATCGCTTAGACCACTGCGCCACCGGGGCGGCCTATATACTTCTGGAGTATTTTTTAAGTTCAGATCTGACTAACAGTATTTTACAATACACAGGAATTTTTAGGATAATTGGAATTGATTCCAGTTTCGAGTCAACAGTATTTTTTATACCAGGCGTGATGCAGTTGGAGTCGAACCTGCGGTATGATACTGCCCCGTCATTTCTTATCTTATTGGAGCCTCTGAATCCGTTTATCATTCCTCAACATCTCTTTTAACAAAGTTGTTCTCACTATTGCTAAAACCTGAGTCGTGACAAATTCAGTTCCGTAGATGTATTTAACTATTCAACAGATATTCGGGATTATTCTATATATAGTTACCCGGTAGTTAGTCAAGACCTTTAATTAGTATTCTGGTTTCAAGAATTCAACAAAATGTTTCACATTTCGTTTTAACAGAGAACATTTTGGGAGACATTCCCGATTCTCACTACGCATCTCCATCTCCGTGACTCATTTGATCGTCCAAAGACACCGGTGCAATAAATCTTCCTCCTCATCTGCATTCCCAGCACACATAGCTTATAAACGACTGATTTGATTTTATCTAGCGATTCCACAGTTCCGAAAACGCTCATTATTTTAAATCTCACGATTCTCTTCTACATGGGGTTTTCATTTTCAGTTTTTGTTTTATGCATCACATTACCTCATTCATTATCGTTTTAGGTAGCAGATAGTGTTTTCCGTGTATAAAACACAGTGGGACTTCTTTCTTTTCCGTGAGAGACTATTCTGCAAGCATTGTGCGATTACTTTGGAATAAAGCATGTTTCAATTATTTCGAAATGATATATGTTACAAATATAGGAAAAATGTCGGTTAAAATCTGTTCAACACTCAGCTTTGGATATACGAAATTATTTTCATTTTTATAGATTTAAATTTAGGAGTTAAGTCGAAAACGTTCTTTTAATTTCCCTAAGATTATTTAGTTCTGATCAACTTCCTTTTTCGAATTAACTGATATTTGAACTTTCTTCAAAATTAACTTCAAATTTTATCTGGGTTTCACATTCTTTGATTTTCCTCGATAGCTTGCACAAACTAAGATTTGTTTTTCTATCAAAAATTACCTTTTATTGATGTTTACGATTTGCCTTTCATAAGATATTCTTAGTATAATAACTCTACAAGTAAAATGGCATAAAGTTTCAGTTAACGTAAAACTTTGTTGCTCTCTCCAGGAAAGCATGTGTTGATTCGTTGGTTATTAAGCTACGACCGGGTATTGCTTATGCTACAAAATGCGTTAAATGCCCCGGATTGAAGTCACAAAGAAAGGTGGGGGTGACTTGTTTACACCGCTGAGTCTCTTTCCTGAGACGAGCGGCTTAACATGACTTCCGAATCATGGCATGTTTTCGGCAGTTAAATACGAACCGGGGACGCGCGAGCCAAAGTCATGCGCGCATTTTTTTTTTTTTTTCTGAAAACACATTTCGCCGGGATTTAGCACTGCGCCATCAGAAAGGTGACAGCAATCAAGAATGTAACATTTATATATACATATCACTAAGCTGTCCTCTGAGATTCAGAGGTTAGCTCCAAAAAGAAATACAAACTTCTAGATATTTTTACTTATTGTTGTCGTATCAAACTTCGCCATTTACAGCGATCTTGACATACAACTCGTGCTTCGCTGATATCCATTACACGCCGTACACAAGATCTTTTATACTTCATGCTCATAATCTTTTTCTCATGCAGACACTCCTGAATCTGATCCACCCATGTCTTCCTTGGCCTTCCTCTGCCTTTCCTTCCTGCCACTTGGGCTGAAAATATTTTCTTAGTAAGCATTTGATCACTCATTCTTTCAACATGGCCAAACCACCGAAGCATATTGGTCTCCTTCTTGCGAACAACATTTTGCTTTACATCACACAACTGCAATACAACTTCATTCCTCACACAATCAGATCGTGTCTTGCCACAAACCCCACTTAAGTAACGCATTTCTCCAGCACACAAACGACTCCTATGTTTCTTCTGCAGTACCCAGGTTTCACTGCCATACATCAGAGTAGGAACAATTACTGTTTCATACACAGCCATGCGGGACTCTCTAGAGAACCCATCATTCCTGTGAAAACCTCCCAGAGCAGCTATGACTTTCAAAGAAGAATTCACTCGCCTACTGATTTCACCATCCAACTTGTTCTCTCTGTCAACCATGCTTCCTAAATACACAAACCCACTCACCTGGTCAATCACAGTGCCATTTATACTTACATTACATTCAGTGCTACCCATTCCTCTCTCAAACACCATAACTTTGGTTTTTCCCTTATTTATACTCAGTTTGAATTTCATGCAAACTTCGTGCATCCGAGTCAACATACTCTGCAACTCACTTTTCCTCTCTGCCAACAGGACAGTGTCATCAGCATACAGCAATCTGCACACACGGATATCACCAAGACATAAACCACTATTATCTATTTTGGCCTCACGCATGCATGCATCCATAAATATATTAAACAGCCATGGTGACATTACACAACCTTGTCTAACTCCTGCACCAATGGAAAACCATTTTGATAAAACACCATTCACTCGTACACAAGCTCTACTACCAGCATACATGGCTTTTACACTATTAAGTAGATTCCCAGTAACACCATATTCATTCAATACCTTCCACAAAAGTGTCCTATTGACTCGGTCATAAGCTTTCTCTAAATCTATGAAGGCAGTAAAAACTTTCTTCCCAACAGCCAGATACTTTTCAATCATCATGCGTAATGCAAAAATCTGGTTAGTGCAGCCTTTACCAGGCATAAAACCACTTTGAATATTCCACACTTTCTCTGATGTAAGACCCCGTACTTTTTCATTAACAACCTTACCAAACACTTTCCCTGGCACACTCTACTGAATGTAACGCATATGTTTATAATAATTTATCTGTAACTTAATTTTGAAAGTAATGAGGTTTCGAATACATACCATCACCTCAAAGAGATAGCTGTGTCTGGAATAGCAGAATTTTCAAGCGAGAAAGAACAGCCAAATTAGAAAAGGCAATCAGAATAGAAAGAAATTAAACGCCAGGATGAACGTCAGTGTCGAGTGGAAGAATTGGTGAGGCCGCTGGACGAAATGAATACGGATCCCGTTGTCCGTATACATTTCGTTCATGGCCCAATTCGTCTACTGTTCAGTTCGTCTACATTCATTTCGTCCTCGGAATGGACGAAATATTGTCGAAAACCTGTGTTTCTGTGAAATATTTGCCCTTATGCATAGTAAAATCGTTAAGAGACATACAGGGGGTGGACAACGAAACTGAAACACCTCCGCAAATAGCATCCCCCCCACGTGTCACGCCGCCGCGCTGTATGCGCTACCTGGTGGCAACGAGAAGAACGTAGACTCAGTGAGACGTAACTCTTCAGGGAAAACATGCAATGCACAGAAGCCAACATACAGGCTGATCGGCTGATGCCGAAGCAGACTGCGCATGCGCATTCTGTTGACTTCAATTCTTTGGGTAAAGAACAGTCAGTTGAGCTACTCACAGCATGTGATTGTTACCTTCTCGGTAGCATAATCACTTCGCAAATCGGATATGTTAGTTTTGTTACGCCAATTGGGTTACTTAAGGCTTTTGTTTGTTCTTCAGTTTTTCAGAAATATTTTCAGTAATGCCAAATACTAGGGAATGTGTGCATTTCGTACGGATCCTTACGCCTAACTATGTATAATATATTTGCTAAAATTTAATTTAAATAGTTATACTAATGTTATTGCATATTTTTCTCACCAAAATAAGGGATGGGCGGGATATCAGAAAACAGCAACAACAACAACAAACAAGAAAGATGACACCGAATTTTCGGCTGTAATAAGCACATCTTTTGAATCCGTTCTGACGCAAATTAAATGTATCAAAGCTATTCAAAGTCGATGGAACCGGTATGGAAAACAATAGTATCTGACGGAAGAAACAAGTTTTTCAATCGGGTTTTTAATCCCTCAGATATTGCTGTAAACGGAATAAATCATGCGCTTACGCCATCTGGTTGCAGACTTGTGCTTTAAGAAAAACATGAATTTTTATGAGAAACATTTCGCACCGGAAACGCTCTCCAGCACAGAATTTTTTTTTCAAATCGGACTCTTAGCAACAGAGATATCGACAAATATAAGATGTGACTTTACGTCACTTGGTGGGAAAACCATGCATTATTTAAGGAAGAAAGTATTCTCAAAAGGTTTTCCTATGTGAGCGGTATCAGTCCAAAGAAAACAAAATTTTAGCCCAGTTTTCAGGAGCCCAGATTTTGCTACAAATACATCAGAAGCAGAAATCAACACTTATGCTCCCTGGGCCAAACAATTCTTTACCGAACATTAAAAATTATGTGAAAAATATTCTCCATCAGGTCTTGTATACTATACAGGAAGAGTTTTTCAAATCGGAGTTTTAGCAGCAGAAATAACGCAGAAAACGCAATTTACCTTTGTGTCCCCTAGCGGAAAGTCTATGATTTACTTGAAAATTTGGATTTTATAGGAAAAACAATTCGCATCGGAAACACTATCCAACAAAGTAGGATTTTTTCAAATCGGACTCCTAGAAGTAGAGATATTGACAAAAATGAGACATACGTCTACGCCCTCTGGCGTAGAAACGATGCAGTATTTCAAGAAGAAAATGTTCCTAAAATGTTTGTCGACGTGAGTAGTATCGGTCAACAAACTAATTTTTTTCAATCGAGGTTTTAGAAGCTCATATTTTGCTGCAAATACATCAGAAGCGGAAATTAAGACTTACGCCCCCTGGTGGCCAAACCATTTTTTTTACGAAAATTAGAAATTACGTGCAAAGGATTTCCCATCAGGAGCTGTATCGTCGTTTACTTGTAGTTGCTTTGATTTGCATGATGACACGCTGATCATAATGTTCTGGCTCTTCGGTGTATTTTGAATTTAATAGTATCTACATTTACGCCCTTTGCTCCGAAGTTATGCATCGGAAAAAGATTGACATTGATAATCGTTCTCACAGTTCAAGCTTTCCAACGCAGTTTCTTTTAAATCAGACTGATATGCAAGAGGCCGCCCCGGTGGCGCAGTGGTCTAAGCGATGGCCTCTGATCATTCGTCCGAACGGGGTCCGGGTTCGAATCCCGGTGAGGCATGGATGTTGTGTTTGTCTTACGGCACTGGCTCTCTCCCTTCCCTGGAACCAGTGACCCTAAATTAGGGACGGGCGACTGCTTATAGCCCATTGGGTTGCTCACGGTGGT
This sequence comes from Macrothele yani, assembly GCA_039090855.1. NCBI lineage: Eukaryota > Metazoa > Arthropoda > Arachnida > Araneae > Macrothelidae > Macrothele > Macrothele yani. The sequence goes on along the minus strand of CM077023.1, from coordinate 121,292,596 downwards.
CGTTAAACCTCCAATCAAAAAAGAAAATGCAAGAGAGATAGTGCCCACAGACAAATGTAGGAATACTGTAAACAAACTTTTTTATTTCCTTAAGTCTTGCTGTAAAACTGGCTATATGCGTACAGTAAACAGGTCTTGATTGCCAGCTAACATTGCTCAGGCCCTGCGTTTCCTGTTTAATAGGATTCCCCTTTTTAAGAATGGTTTCTAGAAATTACTTAATAAATGCTGAACTTCTCATTATTATTGTTGTAATTATCATCTGTATTATCATTGTGAAGTAAACTTTTATGTGGAGTTTTGTTGCGCTCTCTTATTGGTCAATCTCCAATGCTTTCATGAAAGGGCCAGTTTCAATTTTCACAAAATCCTTCATTACTCTTCCCCGAAATTGCTAACACACTTCACGATCCCTCAGTTTTACTTTAGAATTTATTACAAATTCGTAGATTATTAATCAAATTCTACGACTTTTCAATCATTACGTAAATCTGCTATCTAGGATGAAATACGAAAGAGCCCTCTCATTTTATGCAAAGGTTAAGTCGAATGCCTTTCAATCATTGAACTGGGAAGACAAAAGGAAAGATTATTGCAATTTGTTTAACCCACCTTTGTCTTGCCGACGAAAAAGTAAATTTTTCCTCAGAACTATAGCGTATGATCCAGGACCTTTTTGACAAGAGCAAAGAAGCGGGTTTAGGAATGAACTTACAGAAAACAAAATTGATATGTAATACTTTTACAAAAACTGAAGATTTGGAAGTTTATAGGGAGATGTAGAAGTAACATGCTTACATTTACCTTGGACAACAGATATCAAGCGAGGGCCATATAAAAGCAAGTAGGCGTATAAAACTTGGTTGGAGAGCTATTGGAAGAAACAGTACAATTTTTTCAAAAGCAAATTACCAATTTTTTCAAAAGCAAATTACTCAAAAGAAAGTTGTTAACACATCCGTCCAGTTCCCACTTATGGTTCAGAGACATGGAAGAAAAGATATTCAGAGGCTGCAAACAACTAAAAGTAGCATGCTTGGTATAACCAGGAAAGAAAAAAGAGAGGAATACGTAGATTAAGGAAATGTCATGTGTTGATGAGACCAGATCAAAGCGAACATCATCAAGTAGCAATGGGCTGGACATATTGCTAGAACTGACCACCATTGGACAACTGAAATACTAGATTGGATACCAAAGGACAGCAGAAGACCCTGAAGACAACCAGGGAGATCGCTGGATGAAATTAAAAAACATACTGGAGTGAATTGAAGAGACAGTCTCAAGATAGAAAATTGTGGAAAAGATTCAGAGAGACCTTCATCCAGTAATGGATTACTAATTACTAATGGTTGATGATATGTACGTCGTGTCGCGTGTATCACATGACATCTCCAGAACTATATATCAGTGAAAGATTTTGTTTTCATGGGGCCTCGCAATTTTCCTGGCCCTGGGCACCCCAGTAAGACACCCAGTCAGGCTGTGACAATGAAGCATGTAAACCTATCCTTTATTAGCACGTCTTTTGTAAAAGATCGTGCTTATGTTATCGGTTTGTCCGTCCGTCCGTTTGTACCCACGATATCTCTGCAACTATTAGTCAGATTTGAAAAATTCTTTTTGCATTGGGAAGCTTGAAATATGCGAATGATGATCTTTTATTTCGGTTTTTTTTTACGATTTACAATTTCGCCGCTAGAGGGCGTAAATGCAGATGATATCGAATTCAAAAATACGTTTTATTCCACATATTTGCTTCTAAACATCCGATTGAAAAAAATTATTTTATCTTTCGATTCCATTTATGTTGAAGAGTATTTTAGATCTAGTTACTTTTTGAAATTACGCATAGATTTTCCGCTAGGGGGCGTAAAAGTAAATTACATTTTCCCCGATAACTCTTCTTCTAAAACGCCGATTTGAAAAATGTTTTATTCAGCGGATACACCTCCTAATGAAAAATATTTTGCATATACTTTCAAATTTTTGGTAAAGAATACTTTGGCCACCAGGGGGCGTAAGTGTTTTAATTTCTGCTTCTGATGTATTTGCCATAAAATCTGAGCTTCTAAAATATCGATTGAAAAAATTATTTCGTGGACCGATGCCACTCACATCGATAAACTTGTTTGGAATATTTTCTTCTTAAAAAAATCCACAGTTTCTCCGCCAGGGGGCGTAGGGGTATATCTTATTCTTATCAATATCTCTATTTCTAGGAGTCCGATTTGAAAATTTCCTTCTTTATTGGATAGTGTTTTCAGTGTGATATGTTTTTCATATAATTTCAAAATTTACAAGTAATTCATAGACTTTCCGCTGGGGGGCGTAAAGGTAAATTGCGTTTCCCCCTATATCTCTGCTTCTAAATCTCAGATTTGAAAAGTTCTTTCTGCACCGGATACAACTCCTGATGGGAAAACCTTCGCATATAATTTCTAATTTTTGTAAAAAAATGGTTTGGCCACCAGGTGGCGTAAGTCTTAATTTCCGCTTCTGATGTATTTGCAGCAAAATATGAGTTTCTAAAATCTCGATTGAAAAAAAAAGTTGTTTGTTGACCGATACTACTGTCGACAAACCTTTTAGGAGCATTTTCTTTTTGAAATACTGCATGGTTTCTACGCCAGGGGGCGTAGATGTATATCTTATTTTTTTCAATACCTCTACTTCTAGGAGTCCGATTTGAAAAATTCCTACTTTGTTGGATAGTGTTTCCGATGCGAAATGTTTTTGCTATAAATTTTAAATTTTCAAGTAAATCATAGACTTTCCGCTAGGGGGCACAAAGGTAAATTGTGTTTTCTGCGTTATTTCTGTTTCTAACACTCCGATTTGAAAAATTCTTCCTGTATCGCATACAAGACCTAATGGAAAATATTTTTCACATAATTTCTAATTTTTGGTAGAGAATGGTTTGGCCACCAGGGGGCATAAGTGTTAATTTCTGCTTCTAATGTATTTGTAGCAAAATCTGGGCTCCGTAAAACTCGACTAATTTTCTTTTTCTTATAGCGGTACCGCTCATATGGAAAAACCTTTTGAGAATACTTTCTTCCTAAAATAATTCATAGTTTTCCCACCAGGGGACGTAAAGTCACATTTTATTTTTGTCGATATCTTTGTTTCTAAGAGTCCGATTTGAAAAATTATTTCGGTGTTGGAGAGCGCTTCCGGTGCGAAAATTTTCTCATATAAATTCATGTTGTTCTTAACGCACAAGTCTGCAACCAGAGGGCGTAAGCGCATGATTCATTCCGTTTACAGCAATATCAGAGGGATTAAAAACCCGATTGAAAAACTTGTTTCTTCCGTCAGATACTATTGTTTTCCATACCGGTTCCATCGACTTCGAATAGCTTTGATAAATTTAATTTGCGTCAGAACGGATTCAAAAGACGTGCTTATTACAGCCGAAAATTCGGTGTCATCTTTCTTGTTACAGCAGTGAACGCTAGGTGCGAAGTAAAGAGCTCTTTCAGAGGATAGGAGCAACTCACATGAGCGTCGTAAGAAAGGAAGAGGGGCGGAGGGACAGGTGAATCCAGTGGCAGAACAGAGTTACCCAAACATTAGAACCGATGAGCCATTACATTATGACCACCTACCTAATGAGCTGTAGGACCCCATTTAGCCCACACAACATTGGCCACTCGGCGAGGCATCGATTTGATGAGATGGCGATAGGTATCCTAGGGTATCTGATACCATAATGTCAAAAGCAGGTTCTGCAGTTCCCGTACATATCGGGGTGATGGTGATTTAGCGCGAACCCGCTTTTCCAAATTGAACCACAAATGCTCGATTGGGTTCATGTCAGGTGAATGTGGAAGCCAGGACATTAACAAAATGTCACGAACATGTTCCTCTGACCACTCCTTGACAATTCTGGCAGTGTGGTATGGCGCTTTATCCTGTTGGTAATGGCCATCACCAGCAGGGAACACAGTTGCCATGAATGGGTGAACTTAGTGCGCAATGTTCAGATTCCTGACAGCTGTCAGGGATTGTGCTATTGGGATAATGGGGCCTAAAGTGTCCCAAGAAAGCATCGCCCACAGCATGACACCACCGCCGCCTGCCTGTTTCCGCCCAACAGTGCATCCAGGTGCTAGAGCCTCCGTTGGTAATTGGCGTATCCGCGCTCGGCTGTCTACATGAAGCACCAGGAATCCTGATTCGTCAGACCAGGCCACTTTCTTCCAATTATCCCCAGTCCAATCTCGATGATCTTAGTCCCATTTCACGCGTTGTTGGCGATAACGTGCAGTGAGCATGGGGACCCAGTCCGGGTCCTCATGCTCACTGCACGTTATCGCCAACAACGCATGAAAAGCAGGTCCATGCGCAGAAGGCGCTGCGATGAGCTGTGTGCTGTGACACATTGCCCTGATTACTACTGTTGTAGCTGCGGGTGATTCATGGCACTGTGGCCCTGCGGTCGCTGTGAACAGTGCGCGACAGTCTCCGCCCCCTTTGGCATCAATGATCTGCGGACGACACACGGCTGGACGACGGTTCGCCGTTTGGCCATCTATGCACCACTTTTGATACGTGCTCACTACAGCGGCACGTGAACAACCCACAAGCCGCGCCGTTTCCGAGATCGTAGTTCCGAGACTCCGCGCCAGCACAATTTGTGCTTTGTAAAACTCCGATAAATCGGCAACTTTTTTCCATTCTGACTCCGAACACTCTACTAACCGAAAGCTGGTCCTTGGGTTGTGCATATACTGCTCTGTGAACTTCACCTGCGCCACCGGTCGGTCTCCAGGCGCGCTCATTTCTCTAGGCTGTGGGTGGCCATAGTGTAATGGCTCATAGGTGCATGTGTTGCATAGGAGATGAAAGATTGCTAACACAGGTTTTAAATTCTGAGGTACCAGGTTGAAGACCATGGGGTAGTAGAATCGCCCGTTAATGATCGAGGTAGCCTAAAAACCGATGGTTGGAAACAGATGGAGAGTTTATTGCAAACCAGCATAAATATTTCTTTTCAAAGTGGTCTATGCCAGAAACGTACCTGTACATCATGTTAGTACAGAGGTGGGTGCGCCGCTCCGGTGGCGCAGTGGTCTAAGCGATGGCCTCTGATCATTCGTCCGAACGGGGTCCGGGTTCGAATCCCGGTCAGGCATGGATGTTGTGTTTGTCTTACGGCACTGGCTCTCTCCCTTCCCTGGAACCAGTGACCCTAAATTAGGGACGGGCGACTGCTTATAGCCCATTGAGTTGCTCACGGTGGTCGTTAAACCTCCAATCAAAAAAAAAAAAAAAAAAAAGAGGTGGGTGATGATGATGATGACGTTTTAGCTCCCTAGAGATTTGGCATTATGCGTTTAAAAGGCGCAACGAACAATCTGACAGATTGAGAGATTTCCCCCATTGAGTTTATTTTTGGGCTAGTTCTCACTCCTCTGTAAATGTCATCTGTAATAAATTGTCACCGAAGCATAATCGTGTCTCGGCAGAAATTATTAACATTCGGAAAGAGAAGCTAAACTATTTTCTATGAATGGAGAAACTATTACTATCGGTAAATGACGGAGGTTTTCACCGGATACCAAGTTCTGCTCCTGAGTCGTATTCTAGGCCAGCGATCGAAGAGTTGTTACGTCATATTTGTCACGTCATCGTGTCACATCGTGATCAATACAACGGCCAGCATGACCTTGACAGCTCGATGTGATTGACCGTCCGAGTCCCCTTCAACGATTTTTAGCTATTACCAGGAAACACCCGATATGCTGCCAGAGTGCGTGGGAAACTGAGACAGCGTTCCCACAGCGTGTTAACACAGTCGCCTAAACCGCGGAGACTTTACCTTTCGCTTTTACACTCTGAACATAAATTCTTGCAACTGTTCTATACATTCTAAACATCGAGTGATACTGGTGGCAAAAAGAAAGGAAGAATGAGTTACTTTACTGTTATTCCTGCCGTGTTTTATGAACGATTCACGAACACTAAAAATTTGTTTGAATAATTAGACAATGAGTCATTTATGCTACCTTTAGGTCAGTTTTAAGCAAGATGAATAGGTATGGATTATTTATGTACCTTTGACTGAATTAAAAACATTTAACCACAGTATTGTCGCCAGGGGCTGATCCAGGATTTTCGTGAGCGGGGGCGCAAATGTAGGGAATAACCGGAGACGTTTATGATATTTTTTTCTAAAAATCAAAAAGTGTTCTGAGTATGTCTACAAATTCCTCCAATTAATTAAGGAAAGTAATATACAAGGTCGAGTCACATTATTCTGACCACCAGCTAATATCCAGAGTAACCGACGTGTGTAGCGCGGACAGCAGCTAGACGGGCTGCGAGTGACTCAATAAAGTGCTGGAAGGTGTTCACAGGTATGTAGAGCCATGCTGACTGCAATGCATCTGACAGCTGCTGGAGGGTGCGTGGTGGAGGATCCATAGAGCGAACTACACGATCGAGGTGGTCCCACAGATGCTCAATTGGGTTTAAGTCTGGGGAATTAAAGGGCCAGGGAGGTACTTTGAAGTCTTCATCGTGTTCTTCCAACCACTCTCGAACATTTCTAGCTGTGTAACACGTCGCATTGTCGTGCTGAGAGATCCTATCCGCCACAGGGAAGACAATCAGCATGTATGGGTGTACGTGATCTGCAAGGATGGATTCATAACGAATTGGTTCATTACCGTGCCCCGACCAGCTTGTGTTCTGTCAGCAATGATTGAAGAGTGTTTGTTCTCGGATGTTTCTCGCCTTATTTTGTCCATCCGTTTGATGAAGTAGAAAATGTGACTCATCGGAGAAGGCAATCCTTTGCCAATCAGCGAAGGTCCAATTCCGATACTGCCGTGCAAATATAAGCCTTTGTTAGCATAGGTGCAGTGACCACCCGTCTGCATCGTAGCCCCATACGCAGCAGGGTTCGCTGAACAGTCGTTTAAGACACATATTTGGTAGCCCCCTGATTCATTCGGCCAGTGAGTTGTTCCACTGTAGCGTGTCGATCGATCCTCACGCACCTTCGAAGCCGACGTTCACGTCTCACATCAATGACAAGTGGTGCTACGCAGTTTCCACATCGCTTATTCGCAATGGTGTCATTTCTCCAATTACGATACACTTTAACCACAGCAGCACGCGAACAGTTCACAAACTGCGCTGTTTCAGAAATACTGCCACCCTTGGCCCGAAAGCCGATAATCATCCCTTTTTGCAAATCTGATAAATCGCTCCTTTTATCCATGACAGCAACGAGTGATAAGTTTTGAGATTGCCTACAGCACACCTTATATACCCCCAAGCCAGCTCACGTCACGTGCCTTCTTTCAATGGCTACGCGCTGTTGACGTCAAAAGTTGGAGGTGGTCACAATAATGTGACTCGACTGTGTATTTTTGACAGATATAAAGAGGCGTGAAGGACAATTCCTGTGTTACATACCCCACTGCCATATGCAAATTCGAAACGCACTCATTGGTGTCCATAAAGTTACTCTGCGCGTTCGTAGCGAAAGCTGATCTGTGAAATCAGCCTTTAAAAAAAGAAACAATTATGGCCCTGCTCAGTTGAATGTTTAACGATACGGGTGCTCCTTGGGAGAAACAGGTGTTAGGGATTGTACCAACAGTCCGAAGACAGAATTAACGAAATAACTTGTTGAAAGTGTTAAGTTTAAAAAAATAAGCATGCCGTCTGGCTCTCGACTGTCTGACATCAAACGGGAAAACCGATGTCTTAAGAGTACAAACTCATATGAATGCTACAGATATTGCCTGGGCTATCAATAGGAGCTCAAAGGTCGTCTGAAATTACCTGAAAGATCCAGCTCGGTACGGTAAGAGGAAGAGCACCGGCAGGCCATCCAAATTTACGAATCGGGAACTTCGTCTTCTGAGGCGCTAAGCATCAAACAGAACTGTAACAGCTCAACAGCTGCGCAACGAATTATATTTGACAGTTACTGTTCGACGAAGACAACAGTTGAGGAATCAGTCAGGACTTCGTTCGAGAAAACTCCGGAGAAAACCAATGCTGTCTTCAGTCCACAAAGCCAATCGAAAAGAATTCCTTCGCAACCGTATGAATTGGAGCTCTGAGTGGAGAATAGTTATTTTCTCCTACGAGAAAAAATTAAATCGGGATGGTCGGGTGGTATGCTCAGTTATTGGAAGGATGGCAAACAAGAACCGCTAGTGTTTTCCACTCGACATCAGGGAGGTGGTTCGGTCATGATATGGGGTGCAATTGGCTGGAAAAAGAAAAGTGAATTTAGTCCAGTTACGATAAACAGTTCTGGTTACCAACAAATGTCAAGCAAACAGTATCCTCGAAATGGACTTAAAACGTCCTATAGAAATTGGTTGTTTCAGCAGGACAACAGCAAAATTCGTGGGTCAAAAGCGTCCCAGATTTGGTTCAGGCCGAAAAAAGTAAAATTACTCGAACCTTGGCCGGCAAAATCATCTGATCTCAATATAATAGAGAATGTGTGGCATATGCTGGGCGGAAGGTGTATGAAATATACCTTCAATATGCCGTCAGTAAGGACATTTTAAAACAGCTGTTCTTGAATCATGGAATTCTATCGATATGAAGTATATTCAGGACTTGTATGACAGCTTACCTCGTCGAATGGAAGCTTGCTACACTGCTACCGATTTGTAACAGCTCGACAAAGTGTTTCATTTTTTATTTTATTTTTTTTGTATTTGGTTAAAATGCGACTTACATTTAAAAAAATGGGTGGACAAAATATTAAAAATGGCCAACCTATTTAAAAGTGACACACATGAGTTAAAAGTCAGAGGGCCATAATTATTTCGCACTTTCTTTATCACTTGAACGTATACAAAGCCTGTAAAAATTGTTTTTTGAGCAGAACTGTTTATCTTTCTTGTTCGTAATTTAGAGTACAATTTGTCCAATGTCATCTGCTTTCTTTATATTGTGATGATTTTTGTTTTTGTTTTTGCTGAATAAATGATATGTGGGCCATAATTATTTCGCTCACTGAATTACTTTCGACAATAGTAATAAGTTCAACGATTAGCCTATTTCTAGAAACAACTTTAAAATGGGACCTGTTATATAGGGGCCCAGAGACCGACGCCTGCGAGCTTGCGCAGTAATCAAGACCTGTGCGTATGTAGTTTTTTCAGCAAGAATGAAAAGGAACTAAAATTGTGCATTTACTTTTATTTGGCAGCAGCGAACTCTCAAATCATGTATCATGCGAAAAGAAATGAAACGCTCACAATCGTCCTTCATACAACACTCGTATAATTTAGCTACATGTTTTTCTTATCCATTTTAAATACAGCATTCTTAATGGAACACAGTTGCACTGGATTGTTTATTTTTCCTTATTGACAATGATAACAGTCGAAGGATCACTTCGTTAATTTATTCGGCGTGAACTATCTTCAGTCTCGCCCTCTCTCTATCAGAAGGGTATTTACAGGGGGAAAGGGCCCTTGCGTCCCTCCCGAAAGTGCTTAATTTTTTTGTATTTGGTTAAAATGTGACTTATAGTAAAAATGCTTTAGTTTAATAAAAATACATGAAATTAAATTAGAAAAAAATGTTTTAATTTTTCATTAACTTTCATTTGGTCCTGCTGTATTTCAAAAACTTCCAGAGGCGGGCGAAGAAAAATATCCTGCCTAGTGTAGTCAATTAAAAAAATTTTTGCTATTGGAAATTCCTGTCACGTCTTCCTACGTTTGATGAAATCAGTTCTTTGATAATGGTTTCGTAAATTCTAAACTAGCTAAAATTAGACACATTGACTTCCACACTGCTTCTTCAGATAGTCTCAAAAAAGTCTCATCAAACTTTGTATGATCTCTATAAATTCATGTACAAAAATTAATCTTCAGTGGGAATTAACAAGAACCTTTAAAAATCAAATCGCTCCGGTGGTAAGCCGTCAGAGGCGTATGTTTCCGGCTAGTCGTACGAGCTGAGCCCCGGTTCGAATCCCGGATCAAGTATGAAGTACCTTACAGCGGCGGCTCTATCCATTTCCTGATACTGGTGGCACAAAATTAGGAACGGGTGAGTGTTTATAGCCCCATAGAGTTGCTCATGGAAGTCGTTAACCTCCTCCCTCCAAAAAAATATTACATATAAATACAACAATCATTATTCCCCAGTCTTATCATATTGCTTCAATTCGCACCTTCCTACAGAAATCCTCCTCCAATCAGCTCAAATTTGTCAGCTGATTAATCTTTAATTTTAAATACCCGAAAGTACTATACAGGGTAAATATTTTGTATTCATTATACAATTTTAACCCGTTGTAAAATATACATTTATGTACAAGAACAGATGATCAAAGTATAATCCCTGAAACGGCAATCGGATAGATATATTGCAAGAAGAACGGACCACCGATGGACAACTGAAATCTTAGACTGGACCAAGGGACGGAAAATGACCCAGAGAACCATATGGGATATGGGTGGATGAAATTCGAAAGCATACTGGAGTGACGTGAAGACTTGCTTTTTTTTTTTTTTTTGATTGGAGGGTTAACGACCACCGTGAGCAGCTCAATGGGCTATAAGCAGTAGCTCGTCCCTAATTTAGGATCACTGGTTCCAGGGAAGGGAGAAAACCAGTATCGTAAGGCAAACACAACACCCATGCCTCACCGGGATTCGAACCCGGACTCCTTTCGGGAGAATGATCAGAAGCCATCGCTCAGACCACTGCGCCACCGGGGCGACTAAAGACTTGCTTAAAACAGACCGTTGTACAGAACTTGGGAAGACCTTCATCCAGCAGTGGATAGACAATGGTAGATCATGATAAGAACAGAAAGTAGCTGTTGAGTTATATGTTCATCAGTGTAGGTGAAATTAGGTAGCAACATGCTCAACGTGTACTCCATGGTTATTAATAACATGACGCAGTCGAAAGATGTAGTTGTGAAGAACATGCTCGACCGTTTCCCTCGACACAGCAGTTCCAGTCAGGAATAGATCTAGGATTTCTGGTAAACATTTCGTTCTTCAGATAGCCATAAAGGTTAAAATCATAGGGGTTCAGTAGAGGGGACATTGGAGGCCACGCTACTCCTTTGGCGAACATTTCTGCTTATAGTTTAAACACAACCCTTTCGTCGAAGATTTCGGCACAACTTCTGAACATGGGGTTCCTTATCATCCTGTTGAAACACAGTTCACATCCACGTCAATGCTGTAGCCGTACGGCAATGGTATAAAATTGCCCTTAGCGGCACGGAGCTAGACACCACTTCTGAGTTCTTCAATCAATAAACCATCCCATAAATGCCCCACCACACACGCAGAGTGTACACTACAGAGCGACCCTTTCTTCGCGTAATGCTTTGTCAATAAAAGATGTACATTCTTCAGAGCCCAAGACCGTACTTTTTATTTATTCACATATCCGCCTAAATTAAAGTGGGCTTTATCGGAAAAACATATCTTGTTAGTAATGTCGTTTAAGAGTTCACTGAATTGTATGGCAAACTGAAGACGGCGTTGTTTTGCATTTAAACACCCGAATGGCCGCGATCCCACAGGCTTTTTCATGTTGCATGTCAAAGCCTGTGGGTTTCCGCAAATTGTTGAACTACTCGGCCATGCTGTGGCAGTTCAAAAATTTGTGAAAGTGGTGTGGGATAGGCGTTTCATTAGGCCCCCTCTCCTCCAAATCACCAACCAAATCCCGCTCTCGGGATACATAGAGGTCTCGACGACGGGAGCCACAGAGTTTCCATCGTCGAGAGGCTCAGAAAAGAGCTCGACGTCGCTCTCGTTCTTACTCTTCAGATAAGGATCTGGACAAGGAGCAAGCCGTAAATTGAAGAGGATTCTTTACTCTAAGAGGCTCTTAAATGTAAACATAAAAAATAATTTCTTCTTCTGCAGGCGCAGCTTTTCGGGGTGGTGGGGGTTCCCTGCTTAGGTATTCCAAAAAAAATATTTTTATTTTTATTTTTGCATTTTTTTTTGTTCCTGCTAGATACTGACCTCTTTTTTTACGCATTGACTAGGCGGGTTTTTACCACTTTTTTTAGGCTTTCCCACTTTATTTATTTGAGACTCCCCTAACTTTTCCTTTTCTCTCGGGCATTCTCTCGGTTAGTCTGACCTTGACCCCTAAACTAAAATGTATTCATTTATGGGGAGGGTTGAGAGCTTATCAGTTTTATTTTTTCAGGTTTTTTTTTACTCATTTTAATAATTTAATTTCGTAAAGTCCAACTGTCGTGTCGTGTCGTGTCGTGCCGTGCCGTGTGTCTTGTAAGGATATGCTCCCAAATCACTGCGATAAATCTACCCGGCTCGGCTGATATCCACAGCTGAAATAACTCTTGCGTTCTCAATGACCGGGCGGCACGATTTTTCCTTTCTCCACACACACACACACACACACACTTCCTTTTCGCTCAAATATATTCGCCAACATCACTGTTTGCTTCGTTGATCCATATCTCCAGCTTACGGCGTTTCGCAAAGGATGAAACGTCGAATCCCACGAAGAAAGTAATCAGGCCAGTGAACTACGGAGCATGTGGATACAGATATGAGGCAGTAGTTGAGTACTAGGCGAGGTGTCTCCAAAAAGGCATGCACACTTGTCAACAAGGTTCTCGTGCAGCTGGAGAACAGACCGATTTTGCAACAGGCATTCACCGCCCCAACAGTGATTCTAACAAACATTAGCAGAATGATTGTGGCTGCTTTGCTTTGCATCTCCCCATAACTCAACGATCCATTTCACGAAGACGTGAAAATGTAAGTAGGCTTGCATCGTGTCATCCCTTGCATCGCCTTTCATGCAACACATGGCGTCGCCAACAGCTTATGGGGTGGTGCCGATCGCGAACAGTTTGGAATGCAGAAAACGGTGTCGTGATGTCTTAAACGATAAATTCCAGTTTTTCCGGGAGCAAATGATCCCAGTATAAACCGAGTGGAGACAAAGTAGATGCTTCTATCGATCTCTCGTCGTAATCTGAAGGTGAAATGAATCCTCGCCTTTGCTCTACTGCTGCAAACATGTCTTACTCATCTACTAACCTCTCTTGTCTCTGTGGTTTTTATCCGCTTTCAACCACCTATTCTAAGCAATGCAATTTCAGTGTCACACAGGATATTTGTTACGATATGCGGTGAAGTGCAGTTTCAGTGTCACACAGGATATTTGTTACGATATGCGGTGAAGTGCAGTTTCAGTGTCACACAGGATATTTGTTACGATATACTGAGAGCTATGTTACAGTTTTTTCGTTATTTGCTAATACACACAGAATTGCACACACTGTCGAGACATCCTTGAGAGACTACGGCATATTTTATGAACAATGTTTCGGAAACAGACATCCGAAATTGCACCACCTACCCCTGGCAACAGTTTATTAATGCGCAGGAACATTACTCTGTGTGGAGGAAGATCCGTTTTTTTTTCAAAAGTATCTTCTTATGATTTATTACGAGATCTGGTCTGGAAGTTTGAAACAAATTTCTCAACCCATCGTAAATTTAAAGCAGGAATTGTCTGGTTGCCAAATCATGCAGATGACGTGAATAATAAATCCAGCAATGTCGGATTTTCTGTTTTGCTTATTAATATTGATTGTCGGCATTGGACTCAAAAAGGAACGGCGGTTGCAGAATAAATGCTATAACTTGTTTAACACGGTCGTTTTTTACTTTGCTCATTTTGTCAAAAAATAGAGTACTGACAGAGATGAAACGCGCGTGGAAGATTGTTTCACATTTTCGTAATCTGTGCAGGTGCTTCTCAAAGCAAGTCTCTTCCTTGGCAAATAGTGCATTTCTCGAAACGAAACAGTTAGTTCTACATAGTTTATGTTCTTTTATTACTTCATTATAAACTGGTTTTACAAAATAACAAATCATAATACTGACGGCTCCTGAAATGTAATAAGTTCTCGTAGCAGATGTGACCTATACTGCCTCTTCGACCTTCCGTTTTATGTTGACTTTTCACTTAAGTAAATTTTGGTTGCTTCTTATGTTTTCCGTACTGAACGTTACGGCTGAACTCCCATGAGTTTTTAGGCTAACACTGGCAGTCAGTTAGGTCATGCTAACTGGCATAAATACAGGGACATGCAACTTGAAGACCGGCTTCTCGCCTCTCCTATAGATCTTATCAGTAGCCAGGAATATGCTGACTTGATACTGTAGTCAAGGAAACTTCTCATCTAACTCCACTCATTTTAAGTTAAGATGATTATCCTAGATGAAGCAATAGAAGAGGATACTTCTCTGGCTAACCACTTTTTTGCGTAGAAGTTCGACTTTTTACTCCAGAGAAGTGTTCTTAGATCTTCTGTCAATGATATTCTAGTAGCGCTGGCGTGTAAGCAACGTCTTGAAGCTGACAATCTAAGGACACATTTCAATCCACTTTGGATTTTCTGCTACCAAGGTTTATACTTTAATCAAACAAGCCACTACACTCTCTCTCTCTCTCTCTCTCTCTCCTCTATTAAGAAGGCGATTAGATTTCGCCGCTGAAGCTTTAAGCCATCAGACCCATGTGATCATGACCCCAGACTTCAGCAAGGACGTAAGCACCTCTCACCCTGAAATTCTCTGAATCTTAAGGCTTACTTTTCGGCTACATCGACTAATATCTTTACGAGTTCAACATCTAGGCCTGTCTGAACTTTCTTCCAAGAACACAGAAGAAAAGACTTCTCCGAGCCGTGCTAAAACAAATCTGCTAAAAAGACTCCTTCTACATCCACTTCTCCCTATTTGGAGCCGTCTAATGGAGCACCTAAAAGATTCCTTATCTCGTCATGAGTTCCTTAAATTTTTACTCAGAGGTCTTCCTCCATCGCCCTCCGACGAAGAATGCCTCAATTCTCTTAAAACGATCAACGTGCCCTAAACCAGAGTGTTTAGGATGAGGCATCAGTCAACCGAAGTCTTGCGGGTATTTTTATGGTATATACTTCTACCCTGGAGATGTCTAAATTCAGTCTACAAGTGGATTATCGTCGGCATTTCATCTGGAGGGAAGAAGGAACCCATAATTATCCTGCAAACGTCCGCAAGCAAAACTCCTTCAGAAGCGGTGGTCTGCTCCTGTGGGGTGACATTATGTTCAACGGCCGCACACCACTCCACGTGTTCGCAGGAGGCAATGTGAATGCTGAGCGCTATAGGAACGAGATCTTAGAGCTCTGTCAGGCATTTTGGGGAAGATATTGTCCCTCAGTTCCTTTTAATGAATGATAATGGTCACGCGCACAGGGCTCAGCTTGTCGATGATTTCCTGCCGATCAAGGATATTCGGCTTATGGACGGCCCAGCCAGGTGAACCCTATTAGGTCAGCCAACCTAAATCCTATACAGCATGTCTGGGATGTTCTGGTACGACACGTACCACTACGTTAGTTCACTCCCTCACCCGTTCCCGAGCTACGCAACGCCCAGATCGAGGAATGGAATTTTTTGGCTCCTGAATCCACACTGTAAAACTTGCAGGGTCCAGTTACGGTAGATACACCGGCAGCTGGGTGGCCCGTCAATAAACCGTAATTTTACAGTACCATACCGTAATCTTCATTAACAGTCTAATGACCGGGAAATAAAAACGTGTTGCCCACAGAGGTGTTTACAGTCGACTGATTGCGCGTGGAAAAACCGGTATATAACCACTTTAAGAAAAACGTTGTCAGACTGTCAACGTTAAAATACAGTAACAGTTGAAAAACCGTGAACATATACACTATCTACCAACAGGTAATTGGACACCTGTGATAGCAAAGGAAAACAAAGTTTATTCACCTTCAATAGTTGGTGGAACCTCCACGAGCGGCGATTACAGCTGCGACCCACCGGGGCATACTCTCAACCAGGCGTTGTACGACGGCTAGCGGTATTTTCTTCCACTCGGCTTGGAGAAGATAGGTCAGTTCCTTCACCGATTTTGGACGGTGGGGGTACCCCTTAAGTCGACGCTCCAACTCGTCCCAGAGGTGCTCGATAGATTTAAGGTCCGGGCTCTGCGCAGGCCAGTCCATTCGATTAACCCCATTGTCACCATACCAAGCCATGGTGGACCTCGCAACATGACAGGTGGCATTGTCATCCTGAAAGTAACATGGGTCCACCCCGTAAAACTGCCACAACTTAGGAAGCTCATGGTCATCCAAAATGGTGCAGTAGGTCTCGGCGTTGAGTCTACCAGGAATTGCGACCAAGGGTCTCGTGCCATACCAGGAGAAACAACACCCATAGCATAATTCCACCGCCGCCGAACTTCACAGTTTGCACAATACATTCCGGCAGGAGGCGTTCTCCAGGCAGACGCCAAACCCAGACCCTGCCATCCGAACGGTAGAGGGTGAACCTTGATTCGTCGCTCCAGAGAACCTGTTTCCACTGTTCAACGGTCCACTGTCGACGTTCTTTGCACCACGTTAGCCGAGCAGCGCTATTGGACTTGGTGATCAAAGGCTTGTGGGCGGCAGCACGTCCATGATAACCGAGCAGATGGGCTTCCTTACGGATGGTATTCATCGAAAGAACACTCCAAGATGCCTGTTGAAACTCCTCACGGATGTGGCCCATCGATTTGGTGCGGTTCTTCTGAATTTCTCTGGCCAGCACCCGTCAATCTCTAACTCCCAGTTTTGTGGGTCTGCCGGGTCGGGGCACATTCCGACAGTCACCTCTCACCTTCCACTTGCCAATTACGTAGGCCACTGTCGAGTTTGGGTATTTCAACTAGCTGGATATGTCACGTATGGATCGGCCATTTCTGTGATACCCGACGATTACACCTTTCTCGAAATCAGAGAGCTCCGAACTGCGTGGCATCTTGCATGCGAGTGGTTGCGTTGTTGTTTCCCACACGATATTTAACGGCGACAGCCGTGACGTTTATCAGGACCGCAGATATCGTCGATTGCAGGGGTGTCCAATTACTTGTTGGTAGATAGTGTAGTTCATCTACCGAAAATTTATGGTTGACCGCCAGGTGGCGTGCTTACGATCTGTAAACAGTCTTAATCCGGGTGAAATACTGACTATTCACGGCAATTTTTTACAGTGCATCAACAACTTATTGATGAGTATGTATCCTCGTTGCGAGAATTGTCTTTCCGTTAAAGGGGATCACATTCCTTATCAAACCATTTTTAGGTTAAATTTTTACATCGCCTCTTAATGACATTTGCGGATGTGACACTGTATACGTAAACTGTGTACGTATATTTCTGTTATAAAATATTTATTGCCCTTATGATTGTCTCTCATTACATGTCAAACGGGGGCGGCGCAGTAGTTTCCTTGTGAATTAATGCTCTTAGATGATTCGAGTTTGGTTAGACCCGCTGTTACGCGTTTTCCATTTTATCCCTGTGAATGCCTTCCAAGACTTTAACTTTGGACAACAGTATACACAATTTTGAACAATACAGGAGAACGTTTCCTAACCAAACTCGAATCATCTAAAAGCATTAATTCACAAGGAAACTACTGCGCCGCTCAATGGCCGAATGGTCAGATGCGTTGGTTTCGGTCTAGTCGTCCGAGTTTTGCCCAGATTCAATTCCTGGATGAGGCACGGGTTGGATGTTTTGTCTCAAGTCTCTGGCTCCCTTCGCAGGAACTAGTGTCCATAAATTAGGGACAGGCGGCTGCTTATAATCCCAAGAGCCACCCGTGGTGTCGTTAACCCCTGCCCCTTCCCCTTTCAAAACATCTAGAGAAACTGATGCATAAGAATCTTAGCAATGCTCGGAATTTCGTAAAAGTCAGGTTGCACGAAACACCCGGGGAAATGTTAAAATTTCACTCTGTAAAAGAGTTTACTAGATTCTAAGAAGTTATAAGTGAAATGTCATTAAAAGAAATCTTAGGAGCTCAGAATGCGAAGTACAAGCTATCGGTGAATAGCTTATAGACCACACATTTCTCAGAAACTTAAACAAAACTTGACTGTATCTTCGAATTAAGGCTCATAAGTTGCAAATAAATTTTGGGTAATTCCTTCCAGAAATGAGATTCTGTAGCTTCAATTTGTCGGAGGATTGCTTAGATAAATATCCTGGAAAACTACATTTAGTGGAAGTTACTGTACGATATTTGAGAAACAGCTTTACGATGCCATTTATCAGGTCATCCATTCCTTTCGCGTTGGCTAACTAAAAAGCCAATAATTCACTTTCAACCAAGCATTAAATCGTTACCGAATTTTGTGAAAAGGCTGCAGTCAATCGATATCGCCGCAAAACTTCATAACTATCACACATACAACTATGCATTCGCATAATACTGTATGTTCCAAGGGAAGAAACACTGTGAGGATATGCTTTAATCGGATCGATACAGACGAGTTTCAGCGTAAGCACTACAATGTTCTAGATATTTGTTAAACACAGCATGCTACTACTGCATTCAAGAATTCCTCCAAATAAATTCTCTGGAGGAATTAATAGTTTTTGACAAAAACCTACAAATTTAAAATGTCCAACACTTCGCATCTAGAAAATTTTAAGGAAAAAGAGATGCATCTTGCTCACAGAGAGTTTTCTGCAACACAACGATACGATACTGTCACCTTGCTGGGAAATTCAGTATTAGGAAATAAAAATGGGGAATCTTAAATGTTTGACACTCAGAATGAATTTTTCAACTCACCCTCCAGTGTAAGACATTGTAACAAAACCAAATATTACATATTTACAACACCGAGCTAGAAACAACTAGATAATAAATGAAAAGTTTTCTCCGGGATTAGATGGACACAGAAAGTTTCCAGTCTATCACTTTAGGATACAAAGATTTCTTTATACATACATGTCAGCATGATTTTATACATCTTTGGCGACGAATTTTGGATGTTTGCAAGAGCTGATGGTGGTTGTATACTTATGTGGAGACGGCGTAGTCTAAACACCACTTCGGCTTTCACCTTTAACAACACTCAATCATAGGAGAAAGCATTATGGTCTATAGTGCGATAAGTTACGCCAGTCAGTTTGTTCTGGTATGTTTCTCAGGCACTTAAA
The DNA here is from genome assembly GCA_039090855.1 of Macrothele yani. Classification (NCBI taxonomy): domain Eukaryota; kingdom Metazoa; phylum Arthropoda; class Arachnida; order Araneae; family Macrothelidae; genus Macrothele; species Macrothele yani. Next base: position 121,273,569 of record CM077023.1, on the reverse strand, counting down.
CATCGGGGCTCTACTTCGATGACGCCCTGGACCCTATAGGATTCACTTGCGTCGAAGGAGAACATGGGGCCCTGTTTCAGCAAGACGAACATGGGGCCCTGTTCCACGCCACGTGCTACTTACTTCACCATGGAATGTCCACGAATTGTCGACATCTTTATTGGCTAGCCGTATCTCCTGATTTATCTCCCAGTTGGACGTTTAGAAGATCTGGTACGCCATCGCCAGCAGATCTGTACGGAATCGGCGTAGCCTCATGGCCTCTGAGAAGGTAGCTGCAACAAGGCAGGGCAATATAGGATCTTTATATGACCCCATGCAGCGAAGCGTAACTGCATTTGTCTCGATCTATGGTGGTTGTATATGGTGCTGACTACCACTATGTAATTCATCTTGGTGTGAAAAATATCTCTTATCTTCTAACCTGCTTTGTTAGGGATTTCCGTCTTTATTTCATCTACTTCTGTGTGAGATTTCAGTGTTAACACAAGATAGTTTTCCAGAGCTAATTCAAATCTCGGAGGTATATTTCAAGAAATACTGCATAATGTTAAATATAATTAGTATCTCTACTAGTTGCACTGGTTTCATTCGAGATAACCCAACCGCGGAAATAAATTTCCATGAATTGATTTGTTTTATGAGTTTGAATTTGAAAACTTTAACTGTGTAAAGTTTTGACGCATCTACTGGTGACTTCCTTTCTGCTATAAAAAATATATCAACGGGTCTCAACATTTACGTAGCAGAACGACTCTACATGACTGTTCTTGATTACAAAGAGCTAATGGTGTGGTTGCTTGCAGACCACAACGGGTGTGTGTTGCGTGCTTCGATTTTTATGTTCCTTGAGTGTCTGTAAAAACATTAGTCCAAAGAGAGGGAATATAACTTGGCTGACACAATCACCCAAAATAATCTACATGAGTGAGATTACTAAACCAGTTAAAACACATAGCGTATAGACTTCTAAATAAGGTTACAACAGAATATGTAGATCAACATTTTTTAACCTTGATGTTATTACAGCACAGACGAAACCGGCCGTGGATGTGCTAAAGCTCTGAGTTGTAATTTGGTACAACATTAATAAATGGAAATCTTCTAACATTTTTAGTGATCAGTTAGGAATTGTTCCTCTTAACGTTCAAACAGTAACACATTTTTACAGTACGTCGTTGGATGAAACCGAATAAGTCATAGTAACGACGGTATGTTTCTAAGCTGATATCTCCTTTCAACCAGAACGTTTAATCGGTGGACGGGGAAACTTCTAACGCCACGTTCCCTCTCAGTTTTTGTTCCACCCCGTGAAGTGAAATGACAGTTCTCCTTCTGTGTGTTAGTTCTTTCGTCTCGCCGGTCCCATCACATTTCTTTTTGCATACGTCGTGTGTGTTCCTTGTTTTGTTAGCGCGTTATATTTTAACAAACTATTCAGTACAAGTTCCAAGCGTAACGCAAATGGAACGCGAAATAGTTTACCTAAACGCAAGTATAGTGGAACACATTGCATCGAAACTAAGTTTGCGAGGAAGATTCTGAATTTAAGAACAAACACATTAGTGCTAAAAGTATGAATGAGTAAAATTTGTCAAAAAATAATATTTCGGATTATGTGTCTGTGTGCTGCTGTGTGGAGAAGTACGGTTGATGGGAAGCGAGGGAGGGAGTTTGCAAGAGCACTTCAGTGGATTTTGGAATGGTTTTCTAGGGATAGAGATCCCTTGAGTGTTAGAAAACAGTTCGCGAATAATAAAATAAAAGCCATAGTCGTTCTTGAAACTTTTCCGAGGCCCAGTGACAACAAAAGAGAATGTGTGCTTCACCGGAAACGGTGGCTTCATCCGGAAATGATGTGACTGGTTCTGCTTGGCACATCGCTAGAGGTTGTGTCTCTTTCTCCTGAATACTGTTCTAGTGCCTTCGTGGGTCCGCTAGAAAGACTGCTGGGTGTGTGTGTAACATGAAGAGTTGTCAGGGAAAACAGTCTCTCAGGATTTAGAAAAACATTTCGGTAAATTATAAAGTATCGCCGTGCTTTAATAACAGGGGTGGAGGATCAGTGCCGTTAGAAGAAAATATGTGATTCTCCATAACCAGTCCCTTCATCTGAAAGTCACTCTGGCTGGTTTTGCATGGCACCTCGTAGTTGGTTCTGTTCCTTACCAGTCTGACAGGTTGTGCTAATCTCCTGAATACTGTGCTTGTGCGGTTTCACTGGAAAAGTGCTGGGTGTGTATACACCTAGTCAACTGGCCAGAGTAATTTTGGCATCGCTGTTATACACCCGTATTAATGAATCTGCTATTATAATTGATTCATCCTAGTTATCCTTCCTTCAAATCGATTATACACTACGTATATTGACAAAAGTCACCGGACACCTAGAAGAGAAACACAACATAGCATTTATTGACATACATTAGTACGGTGTCGGTTCACCTTTGGCCTTAATGCATGCACTGACCCTTCGAGACATGCTTTTGACAAGGTTTTGAACCACAGCGATAGGTATGCGCTTCCATTCAGTACATAATGCTGCCGCTAACTGTTGCTTAGTAGTAGGTCTTGGTTTCGAACTTCTTATGCGGCGCTCTAATTCATCGCATATGGGATTGAGATCAGGGCTCTGTGCTGGCCAGTCCTCACACGATACGGAATTACACGCCGTAACAGTCCTTGCTTTATGGCTCCGTGCATTATCCTGCTGGTACCAACAAGGCTCGGTTCCATAGTTTTGCCACAGAGTAGGTAGGGCATAATTGTCCAGAATATCCAGGTAGACGTGCTGGTTAACAGGTTTGTCTACGATTACCAATGGGCCGGGACCATACCACGAAAAACACCCACAATATACAGTTCATACGGCCCAGCTCCAAACTTGGCCGTATGAACAGTACATTGTGGTAAATAGCGTTCCCTTGCTGCCGCCATACCCACATACGGCCTTCAGACTGGTGTATTGTGTCGGTATTCATCAATCCATAGGACCCGTTTCCATTTATCTACGGTCCACGATAAATGTTCTTTACACCATGCTAAACGACGAGTAGCATTCCGAGTGGAGATGAAAGGCTTATGAGCAGCCGCACGACCACGGTAACCCAATGGAATGAAGTTCTCTGCGAACGGTACGTGTACATACCGAGGTTCCAGGATGCTTACTCACCTGTACACTGAGGTCTTGTGCATCACTCCGTCGATTAGCTGTAAAGACTCTCCTGAGGCTTCGACGTCCTCTATTACTGATTTTCTTTGGTCTGCCGGTCCGTTTTACTGCTTCAGGCACGCCATGTGTCTTCCACGTATTAAGTACATCCAAAACAGTTGACTTGAGTATGTTTAAACGCCTCTTGGTTTCTCTTATGGACAACCCACTAATATAACACCCGACAATCTTTCCTTTCTCAAAGTCAGTTCAGCGACATTTTCACTCAACTTCACAGGGCGATATGATCGCGGTCAGCTACAGGCTTGCTTTTATACCATTTTCAGCTGTCCCACGCATCTTAACAACGCAGCGGATTCGTTCATCTGTTTTTGAAGGGATCTTTGATGACTTTTGTCAATTATGAAAGTAATACTTATTATGACAGCCAATTAATTTTACGTTGAGCGTGTATGATTTTACGTGTATTCCAGACGATTCATTTTTCTACATTTTTCTCACATATATAAGCAACGAAGAAGGGAAATACTACTCACATTACATTCAGGATATTGGCTTACCTAGAGAATAGGCTCCTATTCACGTAACTCTCTGCAGAAAAGAAAAGCACTAAATAACAGCGGTGTTGGGAAGTCAAATTTCTGTACACAATCAACCACTGTAAAAATTTATTAATGTTGAATTTACAAGAAGAGTTAATGTTTTATTACTTTTGTGTTCAGCATAATTATTTTGTCCTCCCTGTCTTAACATGCATGAAAAATAGGGATAATAATGATTAATTTACGTATTTTGTATTAGGTGTGCAACTTAATTTTCGGCCACAGGCACGACAGGTTGACAGCAAATTATAACAAATCGAATACGTACCTAATCAGGGAAATAATCCCCGTCGTGTTGGATACATTTGAGCCATCGGTCAGGGGCTGCCGAATGCCACTGCGGAAAAAAGAGGGCTGTTTCCAGTTGATAAAGTCATCAATACTTGTGTGGACCTCCTCGACAGAAGTGAAGTGCGTATCCCTCAGGTGATGGTGCAGGGAGCGAGAGAGGTGATAATCCGACACCTCCTCGACAGAAGTGAAGTGCGTATCCCTCAGGTGATGTTGCAGGGAGCGAAAGAGGTGATAATCTGACGGGGCGAAGTCTGGAGAATACGCCGGGTGGGACAAAATCTCCCATCCCAGGTGGATGATCGTGTTTAAAGTCGTTTTCGCGGTGTGAGGACGCGCGTTTTCCTGAAGCAACAGGTCAGACCTTCTGCCCTTGCCGGTGTATGGCCTTTTCGCCTCTATTGCGTCACTCACACGAATGAGTTGCTGACAATAACGCTCAACATTGGCCGTTTCACCAGGTTTGAGCAACTCATAGTGTAAGACACCGCGCTGATCCCTCCATATGCACAGAAACAACTTCCTGGCATGGATATTCGGTTTGGCGGTACTCGTGGTAGGCTGACCTGGATAAACCCACGATTTGCGCCGCTTAGGATTATCGTAGAGGATCCACTTCTCATCACAGGTCAAAATCTTGTGGAGGAAATCCTTCTTCTTGAATCTGGAGAGCAAGGACACAGCAAAATCGTAGCGCCTAGACTTGTTCGCAGCTTGGAGTAGGTGGGGCACCCAATGGCCCTTCTTGTGAATCCGTCCAAGCTTGTGAAGGCGCTTTGCAATGGCTTGCCATGTTACTCCGAGTTCCTGGGCGAGCTCTGACTGTGTGTGACAGGGATCCGCGTCCAACAGTTGTTCCAGTTCCTCATCGTCATCTTTCTGTGGCTGTCCCGGACGTTCTGTATCACGGAGATCGAAATTTCCCTGCTTAAACCGCTGGAACCACTTCTTACACGTACTATAGGACACAGCAACCTCACCCAAAGCAGCACATATCATTTGCTGGGCTTCCTCGGCACTTTTTTCAGCTGAAACGCGAACAGGAGGCAGTGCTTCAAATGTTGCTTCTCGGACGACATTGCTTTCACCGTCCACTTTCGTCCCTTCTGTCACTACAGCTGTGAGCGGTTACGGTTGCCTGGAAAGCTGTTCGATGGCGCTGCAATCAGCCTTTATCGCACACAGCAATTTGCATTTGCTGACGTTCTATGATCGCTTGCGGTTAGGGGCCGAGAATTAAGTTGCACACCTAATACAAGCCACCTCGTAGGAGGCTCGAAGTGGCACAAAACAACAGCCGGTATAGCATATTTGTTACTCGAGGGTCAAACCGAAGTATGTCGTACTATATTTTTAACGAAGCACTGAAAGTAACACCCTGTCCCCTTCCCCAGCATCCTACGCCTTTTTGTCGCAAACCTTTTTTGTTAATAACACATTTCATATTTACTCGTGTAATTTGTGCCCTGAAAGTCCCCGATGGTTGTTTAAAATATGCAAGGAATTTTTTATATGAAAAAATTTCGATAAAAAACTTCATAAATGTCTCGTCATTTTATTGTTTATACTAACAAAAAAATTTATCAGTTAAAGTATGAAAATTATATTTATTTTCACCCTTATCTCTGATCTTTTTCGCAATTCTGGTTTTTTTTCTTTAAAAATTACTGGATTAAATTTTGTCTTTTGTCGATAAACTTTTAACAGTGAGGGAGCAACGATTCTCTTTTCTGAGAATACGGAGCACTACAACAAGACCTTATTTTCGTGCATTGATATAGAGTAATGTTTCACTCTTTTTTTGCGATAAAAAAAGATTTGTTAGGCTAAAATTCTAATTTCAGAAATTTGGCATTCTCCCTTTTCTATTTCCCATTTTCTTCAGAAATAAGACTTCTTTCTCTTTTTTCTTTTCAAATCCTGTTCTAGTATTTATTTTAATAACCCGTTTTGAGAAGTAACAGAATACGTTGCATAAACTGCACTCCATAGCTTCCCATTTTAACCTAAATTTTTGTTTTGCTAGTTAAGAGACGATTGGACTACCGGTATGCTTGATTTTATCTTCTGAACAGCGGGGATGCTTTGTCCATGCTTTTTAACTACTGTTTGGCACCCCACCCCACGGCGAACATGGGTAGAAGCCGGAACCTTCAAGGCTTTGAAATGCAATGCCTGTTATTATATTCGTAAGTTTTACCTGAAATTCGATGCACACGGTAGTTAGTTTTCAGGAATGCAATTCTCGGGTAAATACAGTGGTAATAATTATTGGTGCCGTATCATCTATCTATACATACCATAAAATATAGTCCCCGGTAGGTGTCTGTCTGTCTGTTCGGGTTAATCTCGAGAATCGCTGAAGGGATTTTGATGCGGTTTTCACCATTTCATAGATCATTTGTCGAGGAAGGTTTAGATGTATGAAACATTAATCTATGACAAAAGGGAGCCGAGCAGGAACGATTTTAGTGACAAGTCAAAGAAAAAACCGCCGTTCGCATTCTTTCATGGCTTCCACTGCCTAAACAACGATGCGCGGCGACCTGTTTACGAAACTTTTTTGCTCATTGAGAAAAAGGCGCGAGGCGCATGCGCGGCGGGCGGTCTGACAGCATGTAAGGCCACAGGCTAAATGCGTAGTTACATGGGAAGCTGAAAGATTTGGTTTATCGGTGCTCGCACAGGCTAAATGCGTAGTTGTTTTCGTCCATACGTATGTATCTCTTTGAGTAGTTCTTTGAATAAAATTTAAATATTGTACTAACATTATGCCGAGACGAAAATTGAGTAAAGGTCGTAGTACATCAGACGCTAAAATAATTTGTTTATCCCGTCATAATGAAAGTTTCCAAGAAACAGACCCTCGATTGGCAAATGACAGACAAAGAATGGCGTTACAAAAAGAAAGACAGTCGCCTGTTGAACGTAATAATCGTCTCTCTTTACATTCGCCGTAAATTCTAAATTGCTACCGTTCAAAGCCGCTAGTTTGTATATATATGAAAAAATCGCTAGTTTTGTATATATATGAAAAAATGTGACCAGAAAATTTGATTTGTTTCGAAAGCTCTATTTTTGCCTGAACTGTGAGCGGGTGCAGCGAATTATATGGCATCGTCTAATTCGATATCAGGGCACGTGGTTTTGTCACGTGATACTGGAACGAAATTTAACGGCTCGCTGTTAAATTACGTTGACTCATAAGATGTAACGTACTACGTGCTATGTCATAGATGGCGTACTACAGAGGTCACGCATGAGTCAAATCGACAATGAAGAAGCGATAAGCCTGCCGGCGTAGTTCAATTGGGAGAACAGCAGCTCCGCAGTAGAAAGATATGGGTTTGAAAAGGCACCACCTGCAGAGGAATGTTGCAAAACAACCCAGAATTCAAAGGTCATACAACAAAAGAGCTTCTCCTTCGTTATCGGGAAAACCATTATTTGTTGAGTTTCTACGCTGACATAGAAGTACCTGGATCGTTTAAGGGATGTTATAAACACTAACAAATATGGCCACCAAATCGTTGTGTTGTATCATGACTTTTGTTGGCATGTCACTTCAAAAACAACGAACACAACGTTTTCGATACCTGTAACTCCAAATAATTACCTAGACATTTTCACATGTAATATGTAATAATCCTATTACAAAATGTTTCGAAACACCGTCGCTTTAAAAAGATCCACCGAAACGGTGAAGACTACCGTAACAAACGTTCCACGAACAGGAGAGAGAATTCTGTGAAAAAAAGATCTATGTATGGTCTGATCTTATAGAGAGAAGAAAAAGTGCAGTGCTTCTGTTTAGACTAACGTAATGAGGTTTATATCCTTCGGTGTTTGTTTAAGTAAATTTATACCTTTTAATTTCATATAATAAATAGCTACGGCATTTTTCCTTAAAATATATTTTTGATGAGTTGTGTGCGAGTAGCTGAGAGAAATGCATAAAATCCCTGAAAATATATTTTTGCCTGAATAATTCAATTTTTTAGATACGCTCTAAAGCGTTTTTGTATCGTTGCTGTGCATTATTTTATCTATTATAAAAAGAATGACAACCGAAAACTGAACTTGGTTCTGTTTCATTTTCTTTCATTGTTTTATTGTACGGCAGAAACAAGATCTTAATCAGAATAATTATGTTGACTTCCTGCTCGTGTGAATAGAAAAATATTTCCTTAAAATCTCCAAGACATTATTTATCTCCTTGGTAACAGAAAGAATTACGCTTTCGTAATTGGATTTCATCTGCAAGGTATATTTTCAATTTTTTTGAAATTCCACGTTCACGCTGTATTGTCTAAAAAAATTTCAATCTAATAACTTTTTTCAGGCAACTAATTTCTTTCAGTATGCTCTAGCATACTTTGTTGTGTGTTTTGTTTTAATTTTCTCAACAAAGCATTCTGGTGAATTTTATTTTATGAGCTTAAGAATTGAAACTACTCATTTTTACAAAGATGCTTCTGTTTCTCTATTTCAGGAATTTCAAAATCATATCAGTTCGAAATAGAATGGAATACTTCTTGTCAAAATATTTTGTACCACTCACTTTTTCGTTTAATCTGTCACGCCATGCTAGCAGACAACAGTGAAGCTGATTGCGATGTCCTAAGATAAACACAAAGGAACATCTTTAAATTTATCAAAGAAATAAAAAGCGATATTTTCAAAATATTTACGAAGTCTGGGCGTAATTTTCGCTGGCTAAATCCCTCATGAAAAATGTTAAGTGAATTTTCTGGCTAGCTACCGATCCTGTTATTACTTCGAAATCATTCAGCACCATATTGAAATAGCAGATTTCACTTATTTCATTTTTTGGTAATTTAGTGACCGCGATGCTCAGGAAGAATAACCAGGCCCATAATTAGAATTTCATTCTATTCCGAGGTTCTCTTTCTTTTTAACCCGTAAGTATTTGTTTCGTGAAGAGTGTCGTGCGGTCTGGAAGACTGCTCTATATACTGCACCATAAATGATATAAGGTCAGGTGATGCGCAATATACTACAGCCTCTCCTTGACAAATGTCAACCCCGCCTTCTCCTGCTGCATCCTAATCACCGGAAGATCGGACTAGGCTGCCATTTGATACTGACCTTGGCTACGTATAACAAACGCTCCTAATCCTCTGATTCAAGGCTTCTTGATTTGGAAGAGGAACTACACAGGATCAAGTGGAACATAGTCGGGCTAAGTGAGGTAAGGAGAAAAGGAGAATATCTCATTGAACTGAAAAGTGGACATCTCTTCTATTATCGTGGGGCAGATACTGGGAGAACTAGTGGCGTTAGATTTATAATAAACAAGAAACTGAAGGATAAAGTTGTAGAAGTTGAAAGTTCCTTTTACAAAGCTGCACGACTTGTTATCCAACTCTCGACAAGATACCAGGCTCATATTATTCAAGCTTATGCAACCACTACAAGTCATCCTGAAGAAGAGATTGAAGAATTTTATGAGGAAATTCGTTATCTAAATAATAAAGGCAAGCAGCACTTGAAGATCATTATGGGAGATTTCAATTCGAAAATAGGGCAACGGCAACAGAGTGAAACTTCAGTAGATAAATTCGGTCACGCCAACAGAAACCAGCGTGGAAATATTCTCGTAGAATTTGCAGAGGCAGAAGGGTTTTTCATCATGAACTCCTTTTTCAAGAAAAAGCCTCAAAGGAAATGGACATGGAGGCATCCCAATAGATTGACAAGTGAAATTGATTTTATTATGTGTAACAAGAACTTTGTCATGGAAGACTGCAGCGTGCTAAACAATTTCAACACAGGTAGTGAACATAGAATGGTAAGATGTAAGATGCCCCTCAATGCTAAGTTCGAGCGTGGCAAGCTCATAAAACAAACAAAGTGTATTGATGTGACCAACCTTAAAAAGCATCATAATACCTTCAAATTGGAACTGAGGAACATATTCTCTGCTCTAGTAGGTCTAACGTCGGAAGAAGTGGACATCCCTGAAGTTACCAGAAACCTAACCAAGGCTCTTATGGAAATAGCAACAAAAATAGCTGGTACTAAGAACAAGTTGCATACGACCAAATTATCAGGAAAAACCAAAATCTGATGCAAAAAAGAAGAGAGATGAGGACAACTAAAGGAGATGTGACTTCCAAAGTGGAATATTTAGAGCTATGCAAGACGGTACGAAAAAGTATCACTGAAGATGTAAGGAAATTCAACTGTGAACTAGTGACTAAAGCAATTGAAAACAACCAAAGCTTGAAGATAGCAAAGGGACATCTGAGTATAAGAAGAAAACAGATTATGGCTCTGAGAAAAGAAGATGGTACTGTAACAAGAAATAGAGGTGCAATTTTGACAAGAGTGAAAGATTTCTACTCAAAACTGTATGAAAGGGATGATACATGTACTCCAGACATCATGAAAGGTACCAGTACCAGAGTTCTTCCAGTCCTCCCAGCAGAAGTTGCAATGCAATCAAGAACATGAAACGGGGTAAAGCTCCAGGAGAAGATGGAATTACCGTAGACATCATACAAGAAGCAAGTGGAGAAATTGAAACAGTACTTGCCCAAGTTTTCACTCGATGCCTTAAGGAAAGGAAGATTCCTGAGGATTGGAACAGTGCTACAATGATCCTGCTACATACAAAATCTGACATTGAGGATCTCAAGAACTACAGACCTATCAGTGGTTTATAAAATCTTCACTAAAGTTCTTTCACACCGCTTGAAGGTGACAATGGACATGGCTCAACCAAGAGAACAAGCTGGATTCAGGAGTGGCTACAGCACTATAGATCATATCCACGTACTGAGAGAACTAATTGAAAGAGCGAGGGAATATGAACTTCCATTATGCATGGCTTTTATCGATTATGAAAAGGCCTTTGATTCGGAGAAACCATCAGCAGTTACAATGGCTTTGAAATCCTGCGGTATTGAAGATGCATACATTAATACTATTCATAACATCTATGAAAATGCAAGTGCAAAGATTCGGCTATTTGAGAATACAGCACCCATAAAAATTGGAAAGTGAGTGAGACAAAGTGACACTATATCTACCAAACTCTTTAATGCCACATTGGAAAATGTCTTTCAATCACTGAACTGGGAAACAAAGGGATAAAGATTAATGGAGATTATTTAACTCACCTTCGTTTTGCTGATGACGTAGTCATTTTTGCTACTACCCCATCAGAGCTGCAGAGCATGATCCAGGAACTTGCTGACAAGAGCAAAGAAGGGGGATTAGAAATGAACTTTCAGAAGACAAAAGTGATGTACAATGAATGCTTTTACAAAAAATGAAGATTTATCGATTAATGGGGAAAAGCTGGATATAACCAATACCTACATTTATCTTGGACAGCAGATATCAAGTGAGGGTCACATTGATGAAGAAATTAATCGGCGTATAAAACTTGCCTGCAGGACGTTTCGAAGAAACAGTATAATTTTCAAGAGCAATATGCCATTATGTCTTAAAAGAAAAGTGTTTGATCAATGCATCCTTCCAGTGCTTACATATGGTGCAGAGACATGGACCTTAACTGAAAGAGACATACAAAGACTGCAGACAACTCAAAGAAGCATGGAGGAACTCGTAAATCAGAAAAATGACAAGAGTGGAAGACATCATTATCAGAGTAAAATCCCTGAAATGGCAATGGGCTGGACATATTGCCCGAAGGACAGACCATCGATGGACAGCTGAAATTTTAGACTGGATTCCGAGGGACAGGAAAAGACCCAAAAGAAGACTACATGGGTGATGGGCGGATGAAATTGGAATGTATGCGGGAGTAACATGGAGGAGTCTGGCACAAGACAGACCGTTGTGGAAGAAACTTGGGGAGACCTTCGTCCAGCAGTGGATTGATAATGGTTGACAATGATGATGATGAAATGAAGACCTATTGCAGAAAGAACGATATTAATTACTGTTTTGGGTTTTTGTAACACCCTTATATCCGAATCTGACGAAAACTTTAATATTTTGAAATTTTGTTACCGAAAACCACGAAAATGTTTTGGAGCAGAGAAGTTTTAATCTTGAATTATACATTTGTGCATAATGTTTTAAATTCTTTTTAGAAAAATAATAAAGCTCGTAAAATTCTAAGACTGTGTTTATGTGTTGTAGGTGAAATATTCTTCATGAAAACTAAGTATTAGGACTCTCGAGCTAGAACTTCTAGAAAACTACAGGCATTCGACTGTCATCAGGTTCTGTTTTCAGAATCTGAGTTTGCAGCACTCGAGGCATGTTGGTATGTTGCAGGAAGAACACAAATAAGCAGTTTTGAGCTTCTTTGCAAATGGATAAATAAAGCATGTCTTTCTCTTGCTAGCATTTTATCCTTTTTGTCTTTCCTATTCTGTTCCTCAATAATGAGAACGATGATGGCACAGCAAATAACAATGTGAAGTTCAGAGTAATGTTGCAAGTGATCCGAGAAGTTAGATGATTTCTCCAAAACCAAGACCACTAAAGCTTGGAAAGAAGCCAAGTTTCTCTTCACCCATTAGTGACGTCGTACACTTCATTGGACCACACGACGCCATTTACTAGAAAACTTTGAACTCAACAATTTGCGGTGATTAATAGTGTCGTGCGGTCCGTTGGGGGGGGGCGATGATCAATAAAAAATATACTTCCAATAATTATTCAAACAAAGCATGGCTGCATGCAGACTGCTTAATTAATAATATATTTACTACAAGGTACAATTTCTTAGAACCGCACAACGCCACTTAAGGGTTAAGGAACCATCGCAGTGGAAAAATAACACCGCATCCACAATCGATCCCAGGAATTCAGAATAACAGGGTAACTTCATCACCACTCGGCCAATGATGGACGAGAAAAACACAGACTTGACCTCCTCGGGGATGAGTTCTATAGAGGAAATCACCTTCGTACAGATTTTTGGTAGAAGACAGCTTCTGCTTCTGATTTGCGGTACCATTCAAAACTCCACCTCCACCCCCACCCTCCCCCAGAAAAACGTCAGGTTTTGCCACAGAGAAAACTAATCCATTACAAATATACAGAAGATTCCATCAGGTAATAATAGCGTAGACCGTCTTTCAATATTTTGACTCACGAGTATATTTCTAAGCTATTAAATTTAATTTTCCCTAGTCATAATAGTGAACTAACACTTATAACATTAAAGAACGCTTTTAGGCTGCAAAAAATATACATATATTTATCTTTTCATGACAGAACTCCAACATACCAGAAATCATAGGAAAATGCGTTGGTTTTGAGGGGACTAAACTATGGTATAACATTTGAGGTTCACATATATCAAAATTAAATCTCTTTGTGCCCGTGTTACCTATTTCTAATATCAAGAGCTACCACACATAAGCCGTTTTATAATAAAAAAATTCCATTTAAATCGGGCAATTTTTACAAAAGTTATCGTGCGAAAATAATGGCTAACGAATCTTACGCATGCGCACTTCCCACAATTGCTGACAAAAAACATTTTTGGCGGAACTGCTTCCAAAATCGTTACGGACCAACATATTGTATTTCGTCGGAATCGAAGCATTTTTACGCAAGTTATTACTCAAGATATAAGGATAATGGCTGTGGAATAAATCTCGCTCCTGTGCCCTGACTTTTGACCCCATTTCGATGATATTTAACAGAATCGGTGCAGTATACATCCGAAACAACATGATAAAGTTTTGTTGCAATCGAAGCATTTTTACGTAAGTTATGACGCATAAGGGCGATGGAATGGATCCCGCTCTTATATCCTGACCTTTAACCCCATTTCGCCTACTTTCAAAAGAGTTCGTCCCCAGGTTGTTCCCTACCACATACTAAAATCTCATCGAAATCGAACCATTTTTACGCGAGTTATCGTGCGGACAGACAGACCGACAAAGCTGGAGCATATACGCTTCAACCTACGGTTGGAAAGCGTAAATAAGTCGTGTTCCCCGATTTTCTGGTCTGTTTAACTGTTTTGCTGGCTTTACTTACTTCCGTGACATAGCCCAGGGCGTAATCACAAAAGCAAGGCGAGGCACTCACAGTGTTTTTACCATCTGTAGTTGTCAAGATGGTAAAACCACTTTGGGACTTGTTGACAACAAAAAGATTCGACCCCGAGAGAGTGTGTGTGTTGTGTGGAGTGGTGGACGCAGGAGTGCTTGCAGTGGTATGGGGGTATCCATGTGTGTGGAGTGGTGGACGCAGGAGTGCTTGCAGTGGTATGGGGGTATCCATGTGTGTGGAGTGGTGGACGCAGGAGTGTTTGTAGTGGTATGGGGGTATCCGTGTGTGTGTTGGTATGAGAGTGCGGGATGACATCGATTGTTTCTCCTTTCCCTAATCTGTATAGGGATTGACTTTTGCCGTGTTACCACTTGTTAGTTCAGAGAAAAGGAGATTTTGAACGCGTTTAGTCTTATTTTTTGTCTCTTTAAAGGTTATTGTCAGACCCCGCTGAGTTCAATCCGCCACTATGCCTTACTGATTCCGAATCTCTCAAACGGGCTTGACGTAGGTTCTTTTGAGTGCCGTCGAGTTGAACTCGATCGCTGAAATACTGAAACGTGTAGTCAGCAATTATTTAATATATAAGATAACGAATAACTTTAATACCAAGTCCTTTGCTAGACGTAACAACATTTAATAGATGAGAAAATAAGCTCCGTTCGATTAGCTTTCTCCATGTGCCAACAGGTTTCCAGATGGCGAACACTTCACTATCTCGGCAATATCCCGGAAGACCCTCCGCCACGTTTAACTTGAGTATATCCGTCCAAATTCCGGTCGATCTCCGATAGCCGAAAAACCCTGACTATTCCGTCAGCCAAAACTTAAATCCCCGAGAGGTCTAACCGACGCTTTCAGCTCGCACACGCTGGCCTACCACGTCGAAAGCGAAACACTAAAGGCGTCCCAAGCACGAGTCATTTTCTTGTAGGACTTCCGTCCACAGTGAGTAGATTTTAGGTCATAGGCACCTATAGCGAGTTCGCCTTTTGAGCAGGACACAGAAACGGAAGGAATGAGAGCAAGTCTAGCGACTTTGACAGAACAGTTTGTAGTGAGATTAGAGTACAGTAGATGGCGCCACCGTATAAGTACGATGTTGCACATAGAGGGGTGAGAGAATTTCAGGGGAGGGGCATAGGAAAGGATACCCATTTAACCAGTGGGTCCAACCTGGGGGCCGTCACTTAACGAATATTCAGTGATTGTTAGCAAATCACACCACCTCCGGAAGATCAGCCAGGATCGAACCTGAGGACCTTGCATTGGTAGTCTAAACTGCTAACCACTCAGACATTCGCGGCTCAGGCATCCCAAGCGAACGTGTCGCTTCCTTTTATATCCTTATCCCCCCCCCTGCTTTCGCCCTTCTGGAATCCTGATGTCGTGGAGTTCGCCTCACTCTGGGAGTGGTGACCTTTGACCGATACATCAGACCCAGTCGTACAAGTCAAGGTCAACGGATGCCGCTAGGCACGTGCCTGCTTCGGCGCTACCTAATCCAGCATACAAAAGCAATGCCCCACGTGTCTTACACGTGCGTTGGAATTTACATTACATTGCATTTGAAATGATAAATTGTTACAGAAAACGTTGCTACATGAAAATAATTATTGGGTGCTTGACTCCGTCACCTTACAGTTATATTCTTCGATAATTGTTAAAGTTTAGTTAATAGTTTTAGGCTTACATTAAACTAAATATTTTCAGTAATATTTTATTATTTAATTTTCACAATTTAATAAAATACAACAGAAAGACAAAATAATACCAAATGGCACATCACGGGCCGGGCCCTAAATAAGGGCTACAATTGACGGGTCCAGCCGTGCTGAGTGCCTAATATTTGAAACGGGCTGGGCTGTGCAGGGCTGGGCCTTAAACGCATGGGCTTGAGTCGGGCTGGGCTCACCAAAAAAGGCCCGTGCAGACCTCTAGTTCCTTCCTCCACCATACTGGAGAGGGTTCTCTCAGCTTTGCACAGTTTCTTCTGAGTGTGATTCACAATAGAGGGCTTTTCAGACGTGAAGTTCAAACAGATCCGTCATTTGGATTCCTCGCTGCAGAAAAAGTTGCTTCGACATTCATCAAAGATTGAATGCAGTTTATGGGGATTATTGTCCAGGTGTGAGTACTTATAGACGATGGTGAGGCAATGTATAGATGCAGTGGGGTGATAGTACCCATCAAGACGAACAATATTTACAATGGAACCTAGGGTCGCATTCCACTCTGAGTGTCAGAAAAGAGTAAAATTAGATGTCCAAGTTGAACTTTCAACAGTGCAAAGAAAGAGAATTTTACGACATCATAAGTTGCACAATCCCATTTATGGAGATCAGGGACAGACTCAAAGTAGATGCTCAAAGTGGCGGCCACGGGTGCCGTTGCACAATTCACACCGGCGAATGAAAGACTGGCGCACCCTCTCGAAGACTCCTGGTGTCGTGTTTAACCTGTCCGCTGCAACGACGATTCTCGCGACGAGATCTTCCACGGAGTCCACAGGCGTCTCGTACACCAATGATTTCATGTGCCCCCAGAAGAACAAGTCCAGTGGATTTAAGTCCGGTGAGCGTGGAGGCCATGCCACAGGTCCGCCGCACGTCCAATACATTGTGCGGGATATGTGGCATTCAGGAAGTGTCTATTGCACCTTGATAAGCCAATCAGCTGCAACTGTCGATGCTGCGTCTTTTCTCTGGCAATTTGCATACGGTAAATGCTTGACGGTGATGTTCTGGCGATATGCTACTTCTCCGGCACGAAAGAAACGACGTCTGAGGTGACGACTTGTGCTTGTTGGACGTATTTCGAAGTTACTCTTTTCTGACACTCAGAGTGGAATGCGACCCTAGGTTCCATTGTAAATATTGTTCGTCTTGATAGGTACTATCACCCCTCTTCTTTAGTCAAAACAGTTTACGAACACCCTGTATACCAGCAGTCATCAATGCATTGCAACATACTTTGTCAAAGACATTCACTGAGTCTTAGTTTAAACACAAGGAATATATATTTCGTACATCAGAAAAGATAGAGACCCTCCAAGTATTCTTACATCTGCAGGTATCTACTTGGTGCCATTGACGAAAAATGTACATTCCAGCACAGAAGTCATAAGAACCATGCACATTGGGAGCACAAAGAGACGTTTACGTACTAGAATAATGGAACGCAAACGAACAATTACTAACAATTGTCGCTCAACAGCATTAGCTAGAGCCTGAACGGACGAACAATTATATCCGTTATGGGACGACATATCCATTATGACTGAATACACTAATGTTTGTCCTCTTCGATATGGCGAAACAGTCGTAATACATAGATTTTCAAACGCTTGGTGTAATGAAGAACCCCCTATTATTCTACCCCATCCTTGGAGACACCTTATTGACGAAGATACTACTTTTCGTGAACTGACTGAGAAATCTGAACAAGAACTATAACATGATGCTATGTTAAATATCGCATCTTCATCAAACACTGCAACTGCTCTTTATAGCTAACTTCCACAACAATTTAATATTTAAATCAAACACGCGCCTCAGTGTTCCTGATCATAACCATCACGTAAATACAAGTATTAATTGCCGTTATAACCTCAAGGGGTATTTTTGAATAGTGTGTATTTAAAAGGATCTGTATCTTATTTTGTACACCTGATGATGAAACGATATAATAGTTCCGATATAATAGTTCCGTGTGTTTTAGCGAAAAATAAAATATTTCGAACGTGCCTAGACGGTATGAACTTTATTCTATAAAGATTTAATTTACTACTGTTGAGAAAAATGCATAGCATGAAAAGACTGCGAGACTGCCCTCATCGCTTTGATAAATGACTTCAATGCAGCTGTTGAATGCTGCAGGGTATATGGATTCACGATTTATGCATTTTTCCCATTGCTTAAATAGAAATCAAAACCATGTTGGAAAAAGTCCACTTTCTGTCCGTGTAACAAATTTTTAACAGTCCTCTGTATTTTCACATCATTATAGTGGGTAGCCCTTAAAGGAAATTTTTCAATCTGCCATATGAAGAATTAGAAGGTAAAGCTTTAGGCTACATTAGTGGCCAAGGCATTATTGTCCATCCAAAGAAAGTAACTTTTCTAACAGTGAAATGAGCAGTATGAAATAGTGTGTATTAAATCCGTTTATTTTTGTGGTGTAGTCAGCACAAAGATTCGCCAAGTTTTCGCACTCCACTGGGAGGCTTTTTCAAGGCAATGGTTGACATAAAAATGCAGGGAATAAGAACACGCAAAAAACGAAGATGATTTTTGAAAATAACGTGGGTGACATCGCGAGCATATTACATGAATTTTTATCACTCAATTATACGGTTCGCCGTGATATGTTTTCATCTTTTAATAACGCATGCCAAACCATTGGTATCTCAGTAGAGACTATATCATTGCATGCCAGTATGCTGGATAGGATTTCGACTGTTTTCCTGATGGCAGTCTTTAAAATTCGTGTAAGGGACAATTCTTCTAATATTATTCCATACAGGAGTGGCCGAGCAATGCATGACTTTTCTGACGAGGGCTGTATTCTGCATGTCCTGGTTCACACTTCGTACGTGTTCTTTACATCTAGTGTCCAAGGATCGCTTTGTCATTCCGATATAGTATATCTTTCCGTGTTGTCGGGATATACCAACGGTATAGCGTACACACTCGCCTTTTCTTTCTCACACTGTCTCTCCTTGCAATATATGTCTTTCCTTTCATTATTATTCATGTCTGGTGTATTGGAAATAAAATAAAGTTATGAAACAGCGCATTATCATGATAAATTATCATGATAAATTATCATGTTTATGTAAGGTCAGATCTTTTATTTTTTATGGGTTTTCTTAATTTTTTATGGGTCTCACAACTTTTTTCTATGTTTTTTTTTTGTCTTACCCCAAAGAAGGAAATCAAAAGCACTTCTCTCTGGTTCCAAAAGGTACTGGCTAAACTTCTTTCAGTTGATTTGATCAAAATGTTTTTTTCGGGAGCTTGTGAAGCTTTATATGATGCCAGTCCAAAGATATTCTTTCTTCCTCCTGGATCGTAACAATGGATTCAAGTCTCATCACCTGATATTACTTTATTAAATCCTGGGGATCGATACGATTCGAAGAAACTGCTGTTGTCGTCAAGCCACCGTCCCTTCGTCTCCAGTGTTGAGATAGAACCTTGGGATCCAATTTAGAACAATCACCCAGTTTCTTTCAATCGACACCAGTAGTTAACTCCTTCTGTTTCATTTCTCTGGGGGTTACCTCCTAATACCTGTACTTCAGTTGTTTTTTTATTTTGGAGACTCATCTCGCCGGCCCAGTGGCCGCGTTTCAAAGCTCTAGCTGTCAGAGATGGGCTCGGGTTCGAGTCCTGGATGGGTATACGTGGTGCGTTTGTCCTACGGCGCTGCTTCTCATGGCTATCGCTAAACCTCGAAAGGGAAACAAAACATCTCAGGACATTCTAATTCCTTTTGTTTAACCTTGGTGCACACATTTCAGTTTTTGTTTATCTTTTTCAGCATTTCTTTCGTCTGGCAAATATGAGATTTTAATCACAACCCGTTGTTTAAGACGAGGTCTCAAAACACCAAAACAATCTGCTATGGTTTGTGTTTGGTCTACCAAAAACCATAGAAGATTGTTTATATTGTTTGCATATAATTATATCATCTCAAAATAACTTACAGCAATAACACAAGCCAACACGCATTATTTTTTGTCTAGTAAAAGTACTTATCCTATTACAGAACAATAGTTCCGTATTCAAGATCAACCAGGCATTTTAAATCGCTTAGACACAGCTGTTACTAAGTAAAAACCACAATTCAAAAATGGACCCAAATGTGTCTTGTCTAAGTCCTGTTTCGTTTGACCTAAATCTAAAAACCGTTCTACTTCAGACCGGATGGCAAGTTTCAAAACCTTTTCTCTCTTTTTATTTTAATTCAACTTTTATTTTCACAAGACGCCAAAAACAGTCCTGTTCTGGGAACATGTGCAATGAGCAGAAAGAGCGTTATGTACTGGAAGAGGATCATTTCGCTTCCATTAGCCACCAACCGCAAAGAGTGATTAGTCTGGAGTTTTCGGAGCTAATGATATCGAAGGTGACAAACACAGCGGGAAGCTAACGAGCGCTGTCTGCGATAGTGAAAGCTTCGAGACTAACGGCTTTTTAAAATCGAAGACCCACATTTTGCTGATGTTTAAACTTAAACCCGTGAGATCGTTCGGGTAGCTATTGACACAACACAGGAGCCAAGATTTCAAAATGTGACACTTTAGAAACTTTTCTTCTTACTCAGAAGTTAATGGTAATAATACCTCATACGATTTTTTTCTTTTGGGCGTTGAAAAATAAATGCTCATCAATAAGATATCCAGATGTCAAATATTTGATAGTTTTTCGTAACTGAGAAAGTCGATTGACGAGTCTTGGCATAGACTAAACTCTTCTCGAAGAGATCATGATTCTGATGCTGCTTCTGTCTTCAGTCCATGGATAGTGTAACTAAAACTCTTGATTTACTTGTTTTATTTGACAAGGACTAACGAAAAATTTCCTGCCGTAAAATCCATATATACCTTCCACTTTGTGCATGAATTATGCTAACAAAACCCACTGGTCTGCCCTGTTCAGGTACACTATGCTGTCAAAGTTAATGGGGTCAGCTGATATACAGTAGATACATTAAAATCAGCTGACTGGCTAGTACAGATACACTGTATCAGGGAGACAGACAATGAAAATATATTATGTTATCAAAATAAATTTACTGGCCATTGTAGGTACAGTGTGCTATCAAAATAAATAGACTGGCCAATAGATCATGGTATCAAAGTCAGTAGCTAGCCAGTGAAGATACATTGTTCTATCAAAGTAGTGTATTAGCCAGTGTTGATAAATTGTGCCAAAGTAAATGGACTAATCAATGTAGATATACTGTACTACTAAAGTAAATGGACTGGCTAGTATAGATATGTAATGGTATAAAAATCAATCAGTAGATATAGTAGATAGACGATACTGTCAAAGCAAATGCTCTGGCCAAGGCAAAAATCCAAATTGCACCCTTTCTGTGATGCACTGGAATGCGTATCAGAACAAAACCTGTTCGTTCCACCTGCGCTATGAAGGGAATGTTTGTTCTGTAAGTGGAGTGATGCAATATTCTACGGGTAACTAGTAGGAATTATCTCTCGAAAAAAGGCGCTTTTTGGCCCTTTGAGGCCCTTGCGCCATAAAACACCAAATAACCCAACCCTCTCGAAAAAAGAAAAAGTATGCTTGAAGTCCTAAGAAGATCTGCGCTTTTCCAGCGTTATCAGAGAACAACTGTTTTCCTTTTAGTTGAAGATATCCGAAGACGCTCGATGATGTACTTTTATTCGGCATATGAACATGATGTTCGAGTTTGCGAAGTGCCTAGGGCTAGATATGGCTCGAGTTCTGAGTACGTCATAGATATTGAGATTGCATTCTGTTTCTGGGTCTTTTCTTTTCTTTAGACATTAATCTTAGACTGGGAATCCTCCTCTGGTCTTTGATGCTTACCTTACGGAAGGGAGGGTAGGTCACGAGCTATTATTAACACTAATTGGATGCAGTTGGTTGATTAGGTGTTGGGGTTTTGCGACCTGAAATTTTGCTAGGTCATAGAGCCCTTGCTGTTGCTGGGTGGCTAACACCTAATAACCATGTTAAGATGAAATGATTGTAAAAATCATTAAACGCCATTTTCTGTCTAAAACGAGCACTTATTAGATATTCATTTATCTAGAGCAGCATTTTATAGTCTGAAGTATTGCATCTGTCAGGCATTCAGCTGATAGTATTAGTGTTAAATCAGTAACTTTCCTTCAGTTTAAATCGCAAAGATCACAGCTCGATAGCATCGAATGTAGCTCAGATATTAACTGGATATACTGTATTTGAGTTGGGCAAAAGAGCCATTCGGAAATTATCTTATTCTGGATGTCTAACATGTACTTTTTTTAAATGAGTCTTCTAGTTGGAAGTCCATCTTCTCTTTATACCGAAATAATATTTGGTTTTTATTTTAAACTGATGATTGGAGTTTCATCTCATTCCGATATCGAAAGATAATAGTTTTGCACCTCATTTCGGGCCCTAAGGTAGGTATTTTGTTTTCCAGTATAATCCGAAATCATCGTTCTGCTGCCAAAGGCTTAAGATGGATCACTTTGAGAACGTGGTTTAGGTAAAAAGTGCGACAGAGTTTGGTGTTTTTCTTTTTCCCCTACTACGCCCTTATTCCCTTTTACTGGGTCGATGCATAAGTTCATGCCGTTTTTTTCACCGCACTACAGGAATGTATTACATCAGAAGAGAAAACGGAATCAATCAACTATGTATTCCCCCAATTGTTTACGATGGTGTCCCAACATCTGGATAGTTCTGCAATGCCATTCTTGAAAAAACGTGCACGTTTTGCTGCGAAGAAATTATCAAAGAAATTCTGGAGATCAACATCATTGTTGAACGTTCTGCCACGGAGTACTTTCGACAGGGATCTGAACAGGTAATAAGTCTGAAGGGGTGACATCTGGGGAATAGGCCGGATGTGAAAGGTTCTCCCATTTCATGTCTTGAATGGCCATTTTGGTCATGTTTGCACTGTGAGGGAGTGCGTTATCATGTTGGAGAAGGACACCATGGTGCCGATGTAGCCATTTCTGCTGAATTGCTCACAATAGAGTGCAGCGTTGATGGTCCGATTCCTCGGCAGCATTTCCCAGTGAATAATGCCTTCCATGTCCCACCAGACACACAACATGATCTTTGCAGGATGAAGGTCATGCTTTGGACGTGGTGTTGGGCTTAACCATTCCCTCCGATGCCTGAAATTCACGTACAAGCTCCACTTTCCATCTCCAGTAACAATACGTAACAGAAAGGGTTTGTGTTGCTGAGAACATTCGCGATAACGGGCGAGCAAGGAACTACATATGGCAACACGCTGATTCTTGTTGTCCTCGGTAAAAGTGTGAGGCACCAAAGACCCCAATTTCTGGACCTTTCTCATACGTTCCAGGTGTCGCACCACTGTGGCCTGATCACAGTCCATCTCAGTGGCCAATTCGCGTGTGGGTTGCCGCGTATCCAAGTGGATGAGATGGTTCAAAGGACCCTCATCAAAGTGCGCTCAACGACCTGAGCGTGGAGAGTCGTTGAGGTCAAAATTGCCATCTCGGAACCGCCCAAACCATTTGCGTGCTGTTCTCGGAGCAATAGCATCCTCCCCATATACAGCAGAAATTTGTCGAGTAGCCTCTGCGGCTGTGAATCCCTTATTAAACTCGTAGAGGAGCAGATGTCAGAAATGTTCATTCCTCTCTACTTGACACTCCATTACTTCCGGACCTGAAAACCAAAAAACCATTAGCCACAAACACACTACGCAGTATGATTTAGATACACGATATTACTGGCTACATTTTGATAAACAACTGGCAATCTGCATCATTATTACTGACCTGGGAAACACTGGTGAAATAAAACGGCATGAACTTATGCATCAACCCAATATATTTATCCCATCCCATTATTCTCTTCATGGGTTGCGTCATCATTCATATGGCTAGGATATATTGTCTAATAATTTCTGACATTCACAAATATATATAGCTCGTAGACAAAATAAAAAATTAATTTTTTCTACACTTTTAAATATTTCCGTTTTTTTTAATGATATTTAAGAGCAAACAAAATGTTTCTGAAGTAGTGATACAAAGCAAAATCGAAGTTTTTCATAAAGAGATGTAATTCTTTAGCTTCTGAGTTCACAAATAACTTGTTGAAGAGTATTATAGTCGTTGTGAGAGTTGTCTGTCGGTACGAGGTGATCACATTACTTATCAAGACGTTTTTAGGTTACATTCTTGCATCTCCCTTTGGTGATATTTGCGGATGTGACCCTGTATACGTAAAATGTGTACATATTTTTCTGTTGTAAAATGTGTTTTACCCTTACGATTGTGTCTCTTTACGTGGCAAGTGTTTATCTACTGTTACACGTTTTCCTTTTTATTCCTGCTAACGCCTTCCGGACTAATTTTTGGCCGCTTTACATCGCATCAACTAGCTCTCTTTGTTCAACTCTCTCTCTCTTTCTGCTACATTCACTGTTGACATTGGTACATCTCTGACACACTGGCAGTGTTGCCAAATTGTAAAAGCTCTTTGAGAAAGCAATGTGTTGTTTAGTAGGATATATTTTTGACAAAAGAAGAGGGGTGATAGTACCTATCAAGACCCCTCTTCTTTTGTCAAACAGTTTACGAACACCCTGTATATTGCATTGAACCGATAATTATAACCATCACGTAAATACAAGTATTACTTGCCGTTATAACCTCAAGAGGTATTTTTGAATAGTGTGTATTTGAAAGGATCTGTATCTTATTTTGTACACCTGATGATGAAACGATATAATAGTTTCGAAAGCGCTAGTGTGTTTCAGCGAAAAATAAAATATTTCAAACGTGCCTAGACGGTATGA
Organism: Macrothele yani; assembly: GCA_039090855.1. Taxonomy (NCBI): domain Eukaryota; kingdom Metazoa; phylum Arthropoda; class Arachnida; order Araneae; family Macrothelidae; genus Macrothele; species Macrothele yani. The sequence goes on along the minus strand of CM077023.1, from coordinate 121,248,945 downwards.
ACTTTATTCTATAAACATAAACTGGTACGTAATCAATCTCACCGAGTGTCTGACTTCGTAAAATCATCATATCTTACAGAATGCATCACTTGGGAATATTAAATAGTAAATTAAATCCCATGCAAAGATTTAGATGTAACGAAATGGGTAACGGAAGTAGTCAAAACCATTGTTGAAATCTGATTTTTTAATGCTGTCCCATGAAGTGACGCAACAAAAGTCAATTTCATTATTACTCAACAATATATTTTACTGAACTATCGCTGAACTTCATCACATTTCACAGAAGAACGTAACAACATCTCATTGCAATCTGCGTAAATAGCGAGAAATTCATGCTGAATGTGATAAAAGCCATAACAGAAATACATGATATTTGGTGCTATGAAAACAGTTCGTTGTAGAGCGAAATTTCGCATCCTCTCGAACCCCTTAAGAGGGGGTGGGGGTTACAGGCTATTGACGAAAGCTTTAAAATGATGTACACAGTCGAGTCACATTATTGAGACCACCTCCTACTTTTGACATCAACAGCGCGTAGTCAATGAAAGAAGGCGCGTGTCGTGAGCTGGCTTGGAGGGTATATAAGGTGTGCTGTAGGAATTCTGAAAACATATCACTCGTTGCTGTCATGGAAAAAAAGAATGATTTATCAGATTTGCAAAATGGGATGATAATCGGCTTTCAGGCCAAGGGTGGCAGTATTTCTGAAACAGCGCAGTTTGTAAACTGTTCGCGTGCTGCTGTGGTTAAATTATATCGCGATTGGAGAAATGACACCAATGCGAATAAGCGACGTGGAAACTGCGGAGCACCACGTGCCATTGATGTGAGAGGTGAACGTCGGCTTCGGAGGTGCGTGAGGGCCGATCGATACCCTACAGTGGAGAAACTCACTGGCCGAATGAAACAGGGGGCAACCGGAAGTGTGTCTAAAACGACAGTTCAGCAAACCCTGCTGCGTATAGGGCTCCGATGCAGACGGATGGTCCCTGCACCTATGCTAACGAATGTGAATCTGCAGAAAAGGCTTACATTTGCACGGTAGTATCTGAATTGGACTGCCGCTGATTGGCAAAGGATTGCCTTCTCCGATGAGTCACGTTTTCTGCTTCATCAAACGGATGGACGTTGGCGTATAAGGCGAGAAACATCGGAGAAATAACACTCTTCAACCATTGCTGGAAGAACACAAGCTGGTGGGGGCAGCATTATGGTCTAGGGAATGTTTTCGTGGCATTCTCTGGGTCTACTCATACCTGTGAAAGGCACTAAGAACCGAATTTGTTATGAATCCATCCTTGCAGACCACGTACACCCATACATGCTGATTGTCTTCCCTGGGGCGGATGGGATCTTCCAGAACGACAATGCGACGTGTCGCACAGCTAGCACGATGAAAACTTCAAAGGACTTCCCTGGCCCCCTAATTCCCCAGACTTAAACCCAATTGAATATCTGTCGGACTACATCGGCCGTGTTGTTCGCTCTATGGATCCTCCACCACGCACCCTCCAGCAGCTGTCAGATGCACTGCAGTCAGCATGGCTCCATGTGAACACCTTCCAGCACATTATTGAGTCAGTCCCAGCACGTCTAATTGCTGTCCGCGCTGCACACGGCGGTTACTCTGGATATTAGCTGGTGGTCACAATAATGTGACTGGGCGTATAAAACACCATGGACTGTAATTTGTGGATATTCTAGACAAGAAGTGACCGTTTCTCTCACTGACACACTTACGATTCAACTTTTCTTTCTATCTTAAGGTGAGGTAGTAGTTTGCGCATGTGCAGTTGTACTTTCATAGCTACATTACATTTCATCTTCGGCAAGGTCATGTCTTACATTCGTCTAAATCTGAATAATATATATAACAAAAATAAGCATTGTTTTTAGAAAACTAAACAGTCGAAATTCTTATTTACTATTGCCGCTACTATAGTTTAGTAAATATTTACTTTTATGACTCACATATCTTCTTTCATTAGTTTTACGCCAATAGCATTCATTAATCCACTTACCGAAGTACCGCTCAAAATTGGGAATTAGTAAACCTTATTGTTTGTCGATTTAATTCCACTTAGTATGTACCGGAATGTGACTTGATGTGCTCGTGAGTGACGCGAATAAATGCAATGCGTTGTACGTAAAGAAATGTATACTCTCGAACTATTACTTTTATTTCACACCCACAAAGATTTTGGCGTGTGAAACATACATAGCATAAATTATCTACAAAAAATACCAGGGTACTCTCTCGATTTTTAATTTTTAAAAACACATTCCATTTTTGTAAGCAGCAAAAGAAACCAAAATTTTCTTCCTGTTAACCTAGTAGTAGTCCCTTCACAAGGAGCACTTCCGTTCTGCGTATGAATATTTTCTTCAAATTGTTTTGGCAAGACTACATTTTTTGCAGCTTTTAAAATGACAAGGTTCCTGTATCATTAGAGCCAGCTTTCTCTGAATAACTCTTGGTACTCTATAAAGCGCAAGTTTGTCCAACCAAAGTAAGAACACTGACTCGATATCATTAATTTTCTTCAATCCCTTTCCTACAGGTGGGTACAAGAAACTATTTCTTGTAGGTACCATTATGGGTACTCGTGTCAAGAGTCTTAGCCCTTGTTCTTCTCCACCTGCAGTTTCTTATCGTGCTACAAATGGAACGTTCATCAAACACGGGTGAGTGCCGCACCAACCGCTTTGTATACTCGTTCATCAAACACAAGCGAGTGCCGCACCAACCACTTTGTATACTCGTTCATCCCTATTACATCGAAATTTCACGATACCTTATCTGGCTGCACTTTTCCTGACTATTATAACCCATACCAATCAAATTACGGAAAAAGTGTTTTTGCGCATTTCCGCGTTTCAAAAGTGAAAGGAAATCGATTTCGGGGTTCTGCGTTTGCCTTTCATTTATTTGTTTGAGGGTTTAACGTAAGGTAACCAGACGTCCTCATTTTCTGAGAACGGTCCTCAGTTTCAATGATTTTCAATGATTCGTCCTCAGTTTTGTAAAAACTGAATGAGGACGTCAGATGTCCTCAGTTTCGTATTTTTTGTCATCAGTTTTTGAGAATTGCCAAAAATTTTGAAATTTAATTTTTAACTAAAATTTGAATTTTCATGGGTATATTTACCTGGAGAAGTCCCATATTATCATCAGCAGCAGTGCAATGACATGCAGATTACGGTTTTACTGTAACCGTGTGTGACTCTCATGTTTGAGTTGGCTCAATCTCGTTTTTGAAGAGATTGTACCTGCGCTTCGAAGTTTACATTTTCCTGTTCTTAGTTGTATTTGTGTTAAGCTATAGCATTGTATTTACTTAATACCAAGCTGCCGAGTTTTTGTTGGCCTGCAAAAGTGTCTTGCTGAGTGTAAGTTACAATTTTACGAAGTTATTAATGTCGGGCAAACGGAAATATAAATTTAATTAGATGCAAGTTTTTGTCCAGGGACTTTCCCTTCATTAAGAAAGCAAAGAATGATAGTGGTGGTGATGCGTTTTGTACTATGTGCTACGCTACATTTTCCATAGTATAATGAATTAGCTTTATTTTCTTTCCGCTAAGCTAATTAATATGAATGATTCTCTTCCTACCAGCTAGCTAATGATATACTTGTACTAAGCTTCAAAATAATGAATTCAAAAGGGTTGTTGTTACTAGTTAATTACGAACGTAAACAAAGTCTTAACGCTGGTTATTTATGGTAATAAATAAATGTTATAAACCTAACAGCCAGACAGAGGTCTGACAAAAACTATGAATTGAGAAAGACTAACTTACGGTAACTTCTTTATTATAAGACTCTTGGTCAACTAAAGCACACACACAACTTGTTTTACAATAATGAAGAATCTCTCCTATAACAACACAATCTCTCCTCGTATTATAAACGCTCTCCGTAAACAACAACGCTCTCTCATAACAACAACAAAAGCTCTCTCTAAGTCTCGATGAACGCTCCTATATACTAGCTACCACCACGTCATGACTTACACTCATTGCCAGATCTCATTCAGCGGGTGAAATAATATTTCGTTCAGTAAGAAGATAATTTACATAGTAAAATAAAATAACCAGATATAGTAAAATCAAAAGGAAAGTGAATATAGAGTATACGTTACAATAGCAACTGGGGAATAATCACATATAGCAGCACATATTGAAACAGTAAAGCATAAAAAGGCCGTGCAGTCTTCTGTCTCTAACACAATTATAAAATGTTTTCGTGGTTTTCTGGCATAAGTAAAAAGGAAGCTGAGTTAGCAGCTGCTGAAGGATACGTTTGCGTTTCACACTGTACAGCATAGTTTTAGTTTGTGGTCAATGGACTGCATTCATGATCCCCAGTTTCCATGTGGTCGAACTAAAACGCAAGCAATAATTGAGAGTGTTTTCGCTCGCTTTTGCAGAAAATTAACTTTGTCAGGAACTTGATCAGGCAAGCTACATGTGCACCGAAGAGCAATTGAATTAAGACAGCTGGCGTTATGCAAATGTGGCGCTGTGAGCGGAAACGACATGACGTATGCAGCGATCCGACAATATAAGGAGTGATGCGAAGGGAATCAGTAAGAGTCGGAAGCAGTATATGTAAGACGAAGGATCTCAGCGCATTTGATCGTGGGCAAATTGTCGGGGCCCGACGAATGGGTCACTCCATCTCGGAAGTCGTGCAGGCACTGGGATTTTCACAAGCCACTGTGTCACGGGTGCACCGTGAGCACATAGAATCCGGTAAAACCATCCCTGCAAGGGCCAACTGCCGTGGACAACAGCGTGTGGATGAGCGGGGTCATCGTCGGATAGCTCGCATTGCAACAGCAGATAGACGGGCCACAGTGCAAGAAATTACTCGGCAATTTAACGCTGGTGCACAAAAACATGTAAGCAGCCACGCCATCCAGAACCATCTCTTCGTTATGGGGTACAGAAGCCATCGTGCCACGTGGCTACCGCTGCTGACCGCACATCACAGGGTGCAGAGATTAGCATGGGCGCGGGAACATCGCCACTGGAACCTAGACATGTGGGAAAATGTTGCCTGGACTTATGAGTCGAGATTCACGTTGGTACATGTGGATGGCAGGATACGAGTACGGCGCAAACCACATGAAGCGATGGATCCTTCTTGCCAGCAGGGTACTCTTCAAGCTGGTGGGGGTGGCATTCTCGTCTGGGGACTGTTTACGTGGACTGAAATGGGACCCCTGGTACGTGTGACATCGTCCCTCACAAGTCAACGTTACCGGGATATCCTGGACGACCATTTGCTCCCGTTTGTGCGTCTTCAACATCCCACTGGGGACCTCATCCTGCAACAAGACAATGCACCGTGCCATTGCTCCCGAATTGTATCCGAATGGTTGGATGAACACTCCACCGACGTGACCTCGCTTTCTTGGCCAGCTAGGTCACCTGACCTCAATCCCATCGAGCACATCTGGGATGCCATCGAGAGAGATGTTCGAGGTTCTGACCCCCTCCATCAAATCTTCGTGAACTGTGGGAACTTGTTCAGGGATCGTGGATCTATATGGCTTCCCAACGCTTCCGGTGTCTTGTCGAGTCCATGCCGAGACGAATCGCCGCCGTCATCAGGGCGAAAGGTGATGCTACACGTTACTAGACAGGTATCTCTAATTCAATTGCTCTTCAGTGTATATTTCGTTCTATACAGATGCATCAAATCATAAATATGTCAAGTTATTTCTAATACTAGTGTGATTTTTCAATCCTGAAACTGCCAGGTTCTGTCCTCAGTAATGTCCTCATTTTGATCAGAAGCTGTCCTCAGATTTGCTTTGAAAATGAGGACAGCGCGTCGTTTTGTCCTCAGTTTCATTCTAAAAAATATAGTCACCTTAGTTTAACGACTACCGTGACCAACTCGATGAGCTATAAGCAGTCGGTTGTCCCTAATCTAGGGCGACTGGCTCCAGGGAAGGGAGAAAGCCAGTACCATAAGGCAAACACAATATCCATGCCTCACGGGGATCCGAACCCATCTCGGACGAATGGTCAGAAGCCAGCGCTTAGACCACTGAGCCGCTGGGGCGGCGCCTTTTATCTTATAACCGCCATCCAAAAGAAAAACATGAGAGAAATACAACATCTGCAACTTAAGAGGTTAGCAACATCTTGGAATCATAACTGGTGCTTCGAAAATTAATTCTTGGAATTGCTAATTTTTGGAAATCCACTTTGCCACCTCGGAGGGGGAATAGGCTGAGGCGCTGCCGCCTAACCATTCGTTCGAGATGAGCCCGGGTTCGAGTATCGAATGGGGCACCTGTGGTGTGTTGTCTGATGGCGCTGATTCTACTCCTTTCCTGGAACCAGGGGCCACAAATTAGAAACGAGATATTGTTAATAACCTTTCGAGTTACTCATCGTGGCCCCGAATAAAAAAAAATTAGTTGTATGATATTTGAATGATACATTGTTCAAAATAAGATTTTCAAATGACTATCGATTCCTGTAGATGCGTATTATTACTGTTTTTCCAAAGTGTTAAAAGACCGAGTATAATGTGAAAATCCTCCAAATGCGTGGCGTCAGTGAATAAACAAAGACATCGCTCTTTCCACGTTTTATCAACACATAGCAACCAAAAAATTGCTATCCGGTCACCGCTGGGGATCCGAATGCCAGATCTCTCGATATGTAGCCGAGAACCCAGATCTCTCGGCTAGTTACCGGATAACAATTTCTCGTTTGCCATGTGTTGATAAAACGTGAAAAAAGGCGATGTCTTTGTTTATTCACTGACTCCACGTATTTGGAGGATTTTCACTTTGGATCTCGCCTTTTCGATTTAACTGCTATAATTAATATATAGCCGCCACCGCGGTGGCGCAGTGGTTTAAGCGATGGTTTCTGATCATTCTTCCGCGATGGGTCTGGCTTCGAATTCCGGTGAGGCATGGATGTTGCGTTGTCTTACGGCGCTGATTCTCTCCCTTTCCTGGAACTAGTGGCCCTAAATTACGGACGGGCGACTGCTTATAGCCCACTGAGTTGCTCACGGTGGTAGCTAGTGCCGTTAATGCCCACCAGATGGAGACGTCTGAGTAGCTGAGCCCATCTTACAGATTTGTGATGTCAGAAGCTGACAGAAAAGCAAACATAGCGCCGTTGATTGTTGGCCAACGTAGTGTAAGGCTAACGCCCTTGGCTAGATATGGAGAGATCTGGGATATGGATCTCAAGCGGTGACCGGATAAAAAATTTTCGGTTGCTATGTGTTGATAAAACGTGGAAAGAGCGATGTCTTTGTTTATTCACCGAGTATAATATCAACGAAATTTGATATCTATTTTCTGAGAAACCAGGGATGAAGTAATTTGCTGTACAAGAGGACAGTACTCACTGTATCTACCAATCTGCAACTAATATAAAAGTATTTAGTACCAGAAAAATTTAGTTTAAATGAACTTCGATTTTTTTGAGCGAACTTTCTCCACTTCCCCGTGTGACCGTTTTTTAAACGTGGCACACCCACGCACTGACCTCTGACTACCAATTTTATTACGCTATATTTTCGTTTTCTCTTTGAGTTTGTCTTTTTTAATTGTATTTTTGTCGTTGAATATGAGGCGAAAATTTTCAAAACCAGTTTCAGCTTAGTTACATACAAAAGAAGTCCTCAGGAAACAGTCCATTTCTTCCAACTTGTGAAGATTGCACGTGCATCTAGCAGTTTATGAGAAATGTTCTCAAACGGACGATATCATGATATGACCCTTATAAATGTCGGCAACAAACTGTTTGTTTATTTTTTCATTCATGAGGAAAGAAAATAACAACAGAAGAACGCATTTTTACAGCTCAGAAGTTAAAGTTCGCGTTCTTGAAGAAGGATTCGAAGTCTTTTATATTTCATTGATTCAGTTTTTCAGAACACTACAGAGAGGTCGTGAATCAACAGACAGTGACTGGCATCGGTTTTGCAGCGGTTTTATGCCTAGAAACGGCAACAACATTTCTAGAAAGCACGATACTGTTTATTCGTTTAAAAACGGCTGAGCGTTTTAGTAGTAAAGACGAGAAAATCTTCCTTTAAACAATAAAAGCATTGCATTTTCAAAAAAAAAAAATTATAAGACAATAAAAGGCTATTGAAACACTGGAAGACTACCTATGGTTCGAATATGTAATGTAGAAAGGGAAGGTATCAGCATTCCTTGGAATAGGTAAATGACGCATGCGAGAAAAATATTCATTTTACGTCTACTTGTACTTTGTTGCTTTTCCTTTTGTTCTATTTGAGATTATGATTTCTTTTTTACTGGCGAATATCTCCGAATCGGAGTTATATATCTTTCTTGTACCTAAGTTTTCTCAAAAGATCATGCCGCTCTGTATATCTATATTCTATTTGAAAACAAACTGGTTTTATATGGCTTTTCATATCGAACAAAATGCGTAAAGCATAACTTTAATTGTACCTGATCGTAAGATTTTTAGATGGACTAAAAACAGGATGATGTCCATGTTTTCCCTTTACTGCTACATAAAGAAATGCATCTTGAGTCTAGCAAGTCGACTTAAATTTTAGGAAATAAGTTCCTTTGCTTGAACTCGTTAAAAATGCAGAGAATAAGATTGCATAGCAAAAACGTTCCACGATGTAAAACTGCTGACACTATTAAAAGTCCTATGTATTTTCTTAGAATCAAAGAGGTACTTTTAACCTACACATCGTCAATTTCTGAAGGTCTGTGTATGAGTCATCTGTCTCGAATCGATTTATTTATTGTCTTCGATGTTAGGCCCCTTTGTTCCGAAAGTTACCATTAAAGATTTTGTATTTGACAGAGATAAAAAAACTAATTTTCCACACTCGATTTAACTGACTGCGCGGAGACCCCTGCGGAATTGCTTGATGGTCCAACATTCGTTACGTCGCTGACTTACATGTTCTTTGGTTCGTATAAAGTGTCCCGTGGGTTCTCGTTAAAAGTCAAAGAACTTATGGGATTGGCTGTCGTTTATTCCAAAAGTGGACTCTGATGATTTAAAAAAACAAAACCGATCTGTTAACTTAATGCTCTGATGATAAGACCATTCTCTCACTTTTCGTTGGAAAGTCTCTATTCTGTTCCGTCCAGGGGTTTGAAAACAAGTTTCTCCTTTTTTTGACTGAAATGAATTGCGAAAGCGAATTAGTACCTTTTTTATTCTCCGTGGTGCGAATGTAGATTCCCCTATTACGCCAAAACACTGAAACATTATAACGTTAATGTTCTATATATTGTTTCTTATGCCAACGTACCTTCCTTAGGGCCAGATCGTTGGCACAGATCGTATAAAAACAAACTACATAGCTTTAAGTCCGCCTATCTAACAGTCGAGATCAAAATCAATGGATGTTCCCTTGATGTCAAGCGCTTGCCGCCGCCCTGGTAGTTGAGTGGTCGGAGCCGTAGGTTTCTGGTTAGACGTTCGAATTGGGATGGAGTCCCAGATGAGGAATGGGCGGTGTGCTTGTCTTACGGTGCTGGCTCTCTCGCTTCCTGGAAACCAGTGGCCCCAAATTAGGGACGGGAGACTGTTTACAACCCTTACAGTTGCTAATGGTGGTCTTTGCACCCCAAAACAACAATAAACAAGAGAGATGACACCGAATTTTCGGGTGTAATGAGCACGTCCTTTGAATCCGTTCTGACGCAAATTAAATTTATCAAAGCTATTCAAAGTCAATGGAACCAGTATGGAAAACAATAGTATCTGACGGAAGAAAGAAATTTTTCAATCGGGTTTTTAATCCCGCAGATGAAACGGAATCCCGAGCTTACGCCTTGGAATCGCGAGCTTACGCCGGGTTGTTAATCCCGCTGAAAACGGAATCGCACAAGTCTGCCCTCTGGGTGCAGACTTGTGCGTAAAGAAATATTTGAATTTATATGAGAACGTTCTCCAACAAAAAAACAGAATTTTTCAAATCGACTTTTCGAAGCAGAGATATGGACAAATATAAGATATGCATCTACGCCCCTGGAGGGAAAACCATGCATTATTTTAGGAAGAATGTATTCTCAAAAGGTCTTTCGATGTGAGCGGTATCGGTCCAAGAAAAACAATTTTTAGTCGAGTTTTCAGGAGCTCAGATTTTGCTGCAAGTACATCACAAGCAGAAATTGACACTTATGCCCCCTGGTGGCTAAACCATTCTTTACTAAATATTAGAAATTATATGAAAAACATTTTCCATCAGGAGCTGTATGCGATACAGAAAGACGTTTTCAAATCGGAGTCTTAGAAACAGAAATAACGCAATTTATCCTTGCGCTGTATAGCGGAAAGACTATGATTTACTTGAAAGTTTTGAATTTATAGTAGAAATATTTCGCATCAAAAACACTATCAAACAAAAAAGAAATTTTTCAAATCGGACTCCTAGAAGTAGTGATATTGACAAAAATAAGATATACATCTACGCCTCCTGGCGTAGAAACCATGCATTATTTTAAGAAGAAAATATGCCTAAAAGGTTTATCTTCGTAAATAGTATCGGTCCACAAACGAATTTTTTTCAGTCGAGATTTTAGAAGCTCAGATTTTGCTGCAAATACATCAGAAGCAGAAATTAAAACTTATTCGCCCTGGTGGCCAAACCATTTTTTTTACCAAAATTAGAAATTATATGAAAAGCCTTTCCCGACAGGATCTGTATCCGGTGCAGAAAGAATTTTTCAAATCGGGGTATTAGAAGCAGAGATATCGGAGGAAACGCAATTTTCATTTACGCTAGCTGAAAGTATATGAATTACTTGAAGATTTGAAATTATTTGAAACATGTCACACCGGAAACTCTATCCAATAAAGAAAGAATTTTTTTCAAATCGGACCATTAGAAACAGAGATATTGACAAACATAAGATATACATCTACGCGTCCTGGCGGAGAAAATATGCAATATTTTAAGAAGAAAATATTCCAAAAAGGTTTATCGACGTGAGTAGCATCGGTCCACGAAAGAATTTTTTCAATTGAGATTTTAGAATCTCAGATTTTATGGCAAATACATCAGAAGCAAAAATTAACACTTATGATACCTGGTGGACAAAGTATCCTGTACCAAAAATTGGAAATTATATGCAAAAGATTTTCCATCAAGAACTGTATCCTCTGAAGAAAATGCTTTTCAAATCTGAGTTTTAGAAGAAGAGATACCGGAGAAAACGTAATTTACTTTTACGCCCCCTATCGGAAAATCTATGCGTAACTTGAAAAAGTAACTATACTTAAAATACTCTTCGACATAAATGGAATCGAAAGATAAAAGAATGTTTTCAATCGGATATTTAGAAGCAAATATATGGAATAAGGGATGTAAGGTCAGGTGATGCGTAACATCACAGCCTCTCCTTGACAAATGTCAACCCCGCCTTCTCGTGGTGCATCCTGTTCCCACTAAAGGGGCTCTGACGACCGCCAATAGCGGTATAACTATACCATCGGGATCAGAGGAAATGCTATCCCACACTCACTAACCCGCTTGGCCAGCGTGGTGAGTTATGGCCAAACACCTCCAAAATGACTCTACAACTTAAATCTTGGCCCTCAGTCTCCGGCAGCTGGAATGTACCTGGCCAAGGCAGCGGCCAGTGCGACATGAAGGCAGAGGGTGCTAAGAATCCCCGGAGGACCGGACTAGGCTGCCATTTGATGCTGACCTTGGCTACCTATAACGGACGCTCCCTATCTTCTGATTCAAGGCTTCTTGAATTGGAAGAGGAACTACAAAGGATCAAGTGGGACATCGTCGGGCTAAGTGAGGTAAGGAGAAAAGGAGAAGATCTCATTGAACTGAAAAGTGGACATCTCTTCTATTATCGTGGGACAGATACTGGAAGAACTAGTGGTGTTGGATTTATAATAAACAAGAAACTGAAGGATAAAGTGGTAGAAGTTGAAAGTTCCTCTGACAGAGCTGCACGACTCGTTATCCAACTATCGAGAAGATACCAGGCTCAGATTATTCAAACTTATGCACCCACCACAAGTCATCCTGAAGAAGAAATTGAAGAATTTTATGAGGAAATTCGTCATCTAAATAATAAAGGTAAGCAGCACTTGAAGATAATTATGGGAGATTTCAATGCAAAAATAGGGCAACGGCAACAGAATGAAACTTCAGTAGGTAAATTCGGTCACGGCAACAGAAACCAGCGTGGAAATACTCTCGTTGAGTTTGCAGAGGCAGAAGGATTTTTCATCTTGAACTCCTTTTTCAAGAAAAAGCCACACAGGAAATGGACATGGAGACATCCAATTGGGACGACAAGTGAAATTGATTTAATTATGTGTAACAAAAAATTCGTCATCGAAGACTGCAGTGTGCTGAACAAGTTCAACACAGGTAGTGACCATAGATTGGTGAGATGTAAGATGCACCTCAACACTAAACTGGAACGTGGCAAGCTCATAAGACAAACAAAATGTATTGACATAACCAACCTTAAAAAACACCATAATACTTTCAAGTTGGAACTGAAGAACAGATTCTCTGCTTTAGAAGGCCTAACATCGGAAGAAGTGGATATTTCGGAAGTTAACAGAAAAGTAACCAAAGCTCTAATGGAAACAGCAACAAAATTAGCTGGGTCTAAGAACAAGTTGCATGTGAACAAATTATCAGGAAAAACCAAAATGTTGATGCAAAAAAGAAGAGAGATGAGGACAACTAAAGTAGATGTGACTTCCAAAGTGGAATATATAGAGCTATGCAAGACAACACGAAAAAGTATCACTGAAGACGTAAGGAAATTCAACTGTGAGCTAGTGAGGAAAGCAATTGAAAACAACCAAAGCCTTAAGATAGCAAAGGGACATCTCAGTAAGGGAAGAAAACAGATTATGGCTCTGAGAAAAGAAGATGGTTCTATAACAAGAAATAGCGGCGAAATTTTGACAAGAGTGAAAGATTTCTACTCCAAATTATATGAAAAAGATTATACATGTACTCCAGACATCATGAAAGGTACCAGAGTTCTTCCAGTCCTCCCAGCAGAAGTTGCTCATGCAATCAAGAACATGAAGCGAGGGAAAGCTCCAGGAGAAGATGGAATTACTATAGACATCATACAAGAAGCAAGTGGAGAAATTGAAACAGTACTCGCCCAAATTTTCACTCGATGCCTTAATGAAGGGAAGATTCCTGAGGATTGGAACAATGCTACAATGATCCTGCTACATAAAAAAGGTGACATTGAGGATCTCAGGAACTACAGACCTATCAGCCTCCTATCAGTGGTTTATAAAATCTTCACTAAAGTTCTTTCACACCGCTTGAAGGTAACACTGGACATGGCTCAACCGAGAGAACAAGCTGGATTCAGGAAAGGCTACAGCACAATAGATCATATCCACGTACTGAGAGAACTGATTGAAAGAGCGAGGGAATATGAACTTCCATTGTGCATGGCTTTTATCGATTATGAAAAAGCCTTTGATTCGGTGAAACCATCAGCAGTTACCACGGCTCTGAAATCCTGCGGTATTGAAGATGCATACATTAATATTATTAATAACATCTATGAAAATGCAAGTACAAAGATTCGGCTGTTTGAAAATACAACACACATAAAAATTGGAAAGGGAGTGAGACAAGGTGACACCATATCTCCGAAGCTCTTTAATGCCACATTGGAAAATGTCTTTCAATCACTGAACTGGGAAAACAAAGGGATAAAGATTAATGGAGATTATCTAACCCACCTTCGTTTTGCTGATGACGTAGTCATTTTTGCAACTACCCCATCAGAGCTGCAGAGTATGATCCAGGAACTTGCTGATAAGAGTAAAGAAGTGGGATTAAAAATGAACTTTCAGAAGACAAAAGTGATGTTCAATGCTTTTACAAGAAATGAAGATTTATCGATTGATGGAGAAAAACTGGAGATAACAGATACGTATGTTTATCTTGGACAGCAGATATCAAGTGAGGGTCACATTGATGAAGAAATTAATCGGCGTACAAAGCTTGCCTGGAGAGCTTTTGGAAGAAACAGCATAATTTTCAAGAGCAATATGCCATTATGTCTTAAAAGAAAAGTGTTTGATCAATGCATCCTTCCAGTGCTTACGTATGGTGCAGAGACGTGGACCTTAACTAAAAGAGACATACAAAAACTGCAGACAACTCAAAGAAGCATGGAGAGGTGCATGCTTGGTATAACCAGAAGAGATAAGAAGAGGAACTCGTGGATCCGAAAAATGACGAAAGTGGAAGACATCATGATCAGAGTTAAATCCCTGAAATGGCAATGGGCTGGACATACTGCCAGAAGGACAGACCATAGATGGACAGCCGAAATTTTAGATTGGATTCCAAGGGACAGGAAAAGACCCAGAAAAAGACCACATGGGAGATGGGTGGATGAAATTCGTAAATATGCGGGAGTGACATGGAGGAGACTGGCACAAGACAGACCGTTGTGGAGGAAACTTGGGGAGACCTTCGTCCAGCAGTGGATTGATAATGGTTGACAATGATGATGATGATGATATGGAATAAAATGTATTTTGAATTCGACATCATCTGCATTTACGCCCTCTAGCGGCGAAATTGTACATCGTAAAAAAAGAAATAAAAGATCACCATTCGCATATTTCAAGCTTCCCAATGCAAAAAGAATTTTTCAAATCGGACTAATAGTTGCAGAGATATGGTGTCTACAGACGGACGGACGGACAAACTGATAACATAAGCACGATCCTTTTTTACAAAAGACGTGCTGAAAAAGAGCTTGCCACAGATTTTAATATTTGCAACGAGTTAGTGGCCACCAGGCCAAAACTGCGCAGACGGTGCAACTTGAGCATAACATATACATTTTTCTCTCTTCTTGTTTGTCTGTTAATCTCTTTTACTTTAATTAGGTGATTTCTATAAAACACGTACTCAAATTTAAATATGATATTTTGGCACAAGATGAATGTGAAACAAGCGAATAATAATCCAAAGAATGGTAACACATAAATCAAACGTGATATAAGCACTGTTCTGACAAGATGACAAATAACACCACCTAATTTCTGCAATGCCTTATGCAACTGTATCAACTGTAGAACAAGTATTTATTTATCCTTGAACCAGGGGGCCCGACTTCTCCAAATTATTGGGGGGGCAGGCGTGAAGAGATCAGTCATGGAAGGGGCATGTCTCTTCCATTGTCAGGAGGAAAATAAAGGAGGGGGCAAAAAGATAAACTACGGGATTCGACGTATATTTTAAAACGCAATTGTAATTGCTCCTCAGCAAATGAACAGGGAAACAGAAATATTATTTCACAGAATATTAATATTTTTAAAAATAAAATTCAGCCTGTGATTTTATTAAAATATCCAGAGAGATTTTATTTCCAAAGTTTAGTAAAAAGTATGAGAAGTTAGCTGAGTTACTCAAACAAAGAACAAGGGCAAAAAATAAATAATGAAATAAAGGCGCTAGATTATACATTTCTATATTTTACTTATGTTAAAATTGTTTGAATCATTTACCGCATATCACGAAAACATGTTCAACACTATTAATACTGTCCTAGCAATCCAGTTTCTTATCAAATGAACAATGCTGAGAATGGGCAAAATGATTTTATTTATTTTGTTATTTATTAATATTTTGGAAATAAATCGCTTTGGCCTCATAAAGTGAAGTTTGGTCCACCTTATGATGCTAAAGCGATTATTTAATTAAACGGAACCAAAAATATTGGGTGAGCACTGCCCCCCCCCCAATAAAATTATTGGAAGGGCAAGATTCACCTTGCTCCCCTATAGTCGGCGCCTATGCCTTGAACGGAATCGCAATACGAACTAGCACGTTACGCGGCGACGTACTTTCAGGCATTTTTTATTGTAACGAGCCCCACCGAGAAGATGAGAAAATTCGGAAAATTCGGGAGGCACTGTAAGAAACCAAACTCATAAAGGCAGTAGGATCACACTGACTAACGAAACTTTAGATAGCAGTATATCAATATGGTTTTCCGCAGTTCCCACGTGTTTGGGGATGCGAATGCGTAGATGGCTCCCTCCGAAGTCGGCCGCGGACACGCTTTGTCCCTGGACCCCTTTCCCTAGTCTGCCTGAGCTTACCAGATGAGTGTCGATGTGCTGGTAGTAAAACAATAAACGATTGTAATCTGATGCATCATGGCTTCAGACACCTACGGGAATCTTGTTGACGTGGATGGTTCCCTCTCACGTCGGACCCGGACGCACTTTGTCCCTGGACCCCCTTTCTTAGGATGCCTGGGTTTACCAGATGAGTGTCAATGCGCTGGTAGTAAAACAATAAAAGACGATTGTAATCTAATGCTTCGTGGCACCAGACACCAACAGGAATCTTTGTCCTTGGACCCCCTTCCCTAGGCTGTCTGGGTTTACCAGATGAGTGTCGATGCGCTGGTAGTAAAATAATAAAAGACGATTGCAATCTAATGCCTCAGGGCACCAGACACCAACGGGAATCTTTGTCCTTGGACCCCGTTCCCTAGGCTGCCTGGGTTTACCAGATGAGTGTCGATGCGCTGGTAGTAAAACAATAAAAGACGATTGTAATTTGATGCTTCACGGCTTCAGGCACCTACGGGACTATTACCCATGGTTGTTGATGATGATGTCAACATCGTTGCAATCCACGCACCCGTAAGAGATGCAAATATAGTTCTTCCGCAATACATATTGTGAACAATTCATTCACAGCGAAAGACTCTTCACCGTGAATTGTGACTGGTTCCCTCTCACCGCTACGAATGATCATTTAATCCGCCATTATTGGGACACAGACTAAGTCGCAGCACTTCTGGCTTTCTTCCGCCCCGGTGAATTCGGAAACGAATTTCCAATAAGAAAAGTAATGTCAAGAATTAACAACTGTCAACAGTTATGTGAGTGAGCAATCGGCAGTCAGCTAGGAAATCATGGTGAAACTTAAGAATGGAAATGATACGTGAATGCCATTCATTTGAATGGTGTGCCCGAATAGCTCACCACGAGCAAAGGTTCATTCGTGAACGAACGGTGATTGGGTCCCCTAAGCTCTTGCTCTTTTGGGCAGTTCGCCAAAAACAGCTATGTGAATGTGCTTGCTTATGGAGAATCATTCATCGCAAACAGTAGAGATCTTCTGCACTTTTGGACAGTTTTCTGATTTCCGCCTGGCCTCGCACTCCCAGGAGCTTTGGAGCAAAGAATGATTTACTCAGTGAATGTGGTGATACAACAGGCGGGGAGTTGTGAAAACACAAGTTTGTCTGCGACGGACGTCGAATCCGTGTTCCCTCACTCCAAAAGGAGCTACACGGACAGAATGTCTTGCTGCAGATTTGTCGTCTTGACACATGTTTTCACCTCTGTAGTACGTCACAGAGTGGATGAAAAGTAAATGACCATTTATTTGAATGAGCATTCGGGAATGACTATTTTACCTGAATGATGAATGAACTCCCAAGAATGAATGACTTTTGCCATCACTAATGACAATTGCTCCGCCAGAGACAGAGGCTTCAACATGTGTTAGAGGAATGCCATGAAAAGTATCCTCAATAGGTGTCAGCGAAATCAATCAGGTAACACAATTATCTCTTTCCTTACTTCTTGGCCGTTGAATGTGATGCTCTTTGAGTGATGTAGCGAGGTGGCAAGGCACGTACTCGCTAAGATCATTGGACATTTTAATTCATCCAGGGTGCTGCGGAATGTGAGTGGTGGTGGTGATGCTATGAATGTCATTGGCGAGCTTATGGTGTATAACGAAGTAAATTTCTCCGTCATTTTTATCCGCGCCGGGGTTCGAACCCGGGTCCCCTCATTCCGGAATAAGTTGCTCTACCAATTAAGCTACGCGGACGTTTTATTCTGATTCCTATCTGCCTTTATGTCGTGTGCGTCCTTCTGGCAGGTACGTCACATCTCCTGGTACGTTACATCATCTCCCCCTTATTTTTGATTTTTTTTTTTTCGAAGTGCTGCTCTTATTTTTCCTATCTCGCGGTGTGGAAATAACATCACACCAATGCGAGATTTTGAACGGTCGGGTCATCCGGATAGTTCGGGCGCCATTACAACGAAGTAAATTTCTCCGCCATTTTTGGTCTACGCCGGGGTTCGAACCCGGGTCCCCTCATTCCGGAATAAGTTGCTCTACCAATTAAGCTACGCGGACGTTTTATTCTGATTCCTATCTGCCTTTATGTCGTGTGCGTCCTTCTGGCAGGTACGTCACATCTCCTGGTACGTTACAGGTGGACCTGGGCAGAGTTCCCTGTGGGTCCCTTTCCTCTCACATCTGGAGTGCTATCAGGCGTACTAATTTGTCTGTAGTATTACTTCTGTATACATCGAAGAGCCAAAACACTATAACCAGCGCGTCTCCGTGCAAATTGAAGCAACTGCTGGTGAACGACGAAGCATGTGAAGGTCATGAAATGGTATAAATAATACCTGATGCTGAACTCTCTTAACCAGTCTTATTCTTCAGATGTGAAAGGCCAAATTGTAATGGCGAGATGACTGGGTCAGAACATTTCCAAGGAGGCAAGACTTGTGGGATGTTCATGGCTGAAACATCCCACAAGTGATTACTGCCTTCAAAAGGTGGTCTGAGGAAGGAAAACCACGAACAGCCTGCAGGGTGTGGACTGACCAACGATCATCGATGACAGAGGTGAGCGAAGGCTATCCTGTATGGTATGATCCAGCACAAGGGATACTGTTGCGCAGCTCGCCGGTAATTTGAATGCCGGTGACGAGAGTAATGTGTCATAATACACAGTACATCGACCCCTGATGAAAATGGAACTGCATAGCCGCAGGCCGCTCCAAGTGCCCATGCTAACCTCGGTTCACTGTCGCGCGCCCCTGCAATGGTACGCGAGCATTAAAACTGGACCTTGAAAGATTGGAAGAAGATCGTCTGATCTGATGAATCAGGTTTCCTGTTGCACTATGTGGACGGCCGGGTACGTGTGTGTCATTCACCTGGGGAAGTGTTAGCACCAGGATGCACCGTAGGACAAAAACAAGTCTGTGGAAGAAGTGTATTGCTTTGAGAAATATTCTACTGGGAAACCATGGGTTCAGTCATTCATCTGCAGGAAACTATGACGTCTCCCTCCTACCTAAACATCATTGCAGACCAGGTACATCCTTTCATGTCAACGGTGTTCCCCTCTAGTAATGCCTTCTTTCAGACAGATAATGCGCCATGCCATACTACCCAGATTATTCGAGAATGATTCGTGGAACATGAGGACGACTTATAGATATTGCCTTGACCACCAAATAGGTTTGTGTTGGAACAGCAAATCCAATCTGGGGCGCCTCAACCGCGTAACTTACAAGAATTAAAGAATCGGCTGGTAACGTGTTGGCAGCAGATATCACAAGACACCTTTAGAAATCTTGTAGCGTTCATGCCTCTCCGGGTAAGAGCCGGAGAACCAACATCATATTAGGAAGAAGGTCATAATGTTTTGACTGTTCGGTGTATCTTTACTACTGTACATTCACGCCAAAGTACCGTGGCTTCCTATTTCGAAGGGCTATTATACACCTGGGGTCTCAGATACTTCCTTCCTGAAATCCTCTCTACTCGTTCATTGCAGTAGTGAATAATATATTAATAAATTTTACAAAACTGTTTTTTAATATCCGCGAAAAGCGTATTTAACAAGCATATATTTTTAATTACAGTTTCAATGATTACGTTTTAATAAAACAAAGATACACAATCTACAAGTATTAAAAATGGCTGAAGTTTAATCAATATAAACGCAAAACCCTTGTGCATTATTAAGAATAATAGTTTGACATAAACAAATGAAGAAGGTGTGTATGTTCCAGCTTATCAAAGATTTTGCACCCAAGTATTGAAATCAATCAACACTCCACTGCGTCGGTATATGCTTTAATACACAAATTTAAAGCTAAGTTTCACTGTCAGTTCTAAATGTACATATATTAAATCCGTGAAAGATTTTCTGTTCCTTCTTATTTTTTGACGGAAGTATAATGCTAATATATGCACGATCCTTTTCTCATTCGAGAAAGAAAGTCTCCGAAATAAAGTTTTTCAGCATGCCCTCAGGCACTTTTAATCTAAGGCTTTCATCAAACAAGAAATACGCTGCTGGTTTTCGGTGTCATCTTTCTTCCTTTGGTGTGTTTTCCCCTGTGGCTACTTAGCGTAATAAAGATTCCGTTCAACAGCACCCTGCTTTTATTCCCTTCGGGGAATACGACATGAATAACTTCATTTCAGAGACCATTATTTATTGCCTAATGAATTTTTTGTTTCGTTTCTGCAAGCCAGCCAAAATTCATAGCGTCTCACTATTGAATTTAATTTATCATCCTCTTGTGACCGTAGCGGCGATAGAACTCCTACGCAGTTGTGGGTAGGAAAGTAAAAAGGATTTTCAAGTTAGGAAATTTAACTTTTATCTGATGGTAAATCTTGTCTTGTGGTACTAAGAAAAAGTCCAATAAATAAATTTCCTCTCTTAACAAAGTTTATTATTTAGAATACTCGCGGAGGTTGTTAAACATCTCGGCGGCAGTAGTGTGAAGTGAGTGTCTAGTAACTATGGTATTTATAGTCACAACTTCAATCGTGATTCAGTTTGGAATTAAACCAACCATGGTTTTAATAGTACAGGGGATCCTCTATTTAATGAAGTCGTTTGTTGACTACCGAAATATTCATTGTATAGAAAATTCGATATATATATGGAATAGGTCTTTCTTAACATCAATACAGAATGAATTTTGGCCATAATAACTAAACGCCGATTATTATACCATTTTGAACTTGAAGTTTTTATAATTATGAAATTTAGTCTTTATTAAAGGCATTAACAGGAGAAAAGTAAAAGTTTCATTAACATTTTTGTTGAAGTCTTTTTTATTACAGTATTACAATTACGTACTGTATTAATTTGTTTTCATTCAGACCATTCTGGATTTAAAGGAAAATTTAATACTAGTGCATACATGCAAACACATACACAGTATTGTTATATTAATATTTGGTTGATGTATAAGTTCATGCCGTTTTATTTCACGAGTGTTTCCCTTGTCACTAGTGACGGTACAGATGGCCAGTTGTATATCAAAATGTAGCCAGTAATATCGTGTTTCTAAATCATACTGCGTAGTGTGTTTGTGGCTAATGGGTTTTTGGTTTTCAGGTCCGGAAGTATGGAGTGTCAAGTAGAGAGGTATGAACATTTCCGACATCTGCTCCTCTACAAGTTTAACAAGGGATCCACAGCCACCGAGGCTACTCGACAGCTGCGTATGGGGAGGATGCTATTGCTCCGAAGACAGCTGCAAATAGTTTAAACGGTTCCAAGGTGGCAATTTTGACCTCAACGACTCTCCACTCTCAGGTCGTCCATCTCGCTTTGATGAGGATCTTTTGAACCATCTCATCCACTTGGATCCGCGTCAAACCACACGCGAATTGCCCACTGAGATGGATTGTGATCAGGTCACAGTGGTGCGACACCTGAAACGTATGGCAAAGGTCCAGAAATTGAGAACTTGGGTGCCTCACACTCTCACCAAGGACAACAAGAATCAGCGTGTTGCCGTATGTGGTTCCTTGCTCGCTCGTTATCGCGAATGTTCTCAGCAACACAAACCCTTTCTGTCACGTATTGTTACTGGAGATGAAACGTGGTGCCTGTTCGTGAATTTTAGACATCGGAGGGAATGGTTTAGCCCAAACAAGAGGCTCATACCACGTCCAAAACATTACCTTCATCCTGCAAAGATCATGTTGTGTGTCTGGTGGTACATGGAAGGCATTATTCACTAGGAAATGCTGCCGAGGAACCGGACCATCAACTCTGCACTGTATTGTGAGCAACTCCGCCGTGTGGAGGGAGCAGTTCAGCAGAAACGGCCACATCGGCACCATGGTGTCCTCCTCCAATATGATAACGTAAGCCCTCACAGTGCAAACATCACCAAAACCCCCATTCAGGACATGAAATGGGAGACACTTCCACATCCGGCCTATTCCCCAGATGTCGCTCCTTTCATACTATCATCTCCGAATGCACTCCGTGGCAGAACGTTCAACAATGATGTAGATCTCCAGAATTTCCTTGATGATTTCTTCGCAGCAAAACCAGCACCTTTTTTTCAAGAATGGCATTGCAGACCTATCCAGACTTTGGGACACCATCGTAAACAATAGGGGGAATACATAGTTGATTGATTGCGTTTTCCCTTTTGATGTAATACATTCCTGTACTGCGGTGAAAAAAACGGCATGAACGTATGCATCGACCCAATAAAATGTACAATGTACATAATGTACACGCAAATAAAACCGTAAATATAATTTTTATAAAACTAAAACGATACAACTTTAGATCATATTATGGATCATTTTTCAAGAAATAATTTTTAAGACATTTCTTCATAGTAAATGTCACATCTATTAAAACGGAGATAAATATCTTCTGGCACATTATCAATAAATTCAGACCCATTTGGAATGGTCTGAAATGCTTTGATCGTATCGTCTTTAGTGGGGTTTCATTCACATTCTCAGTTTTTATATCTTCAGAGTCATCAGCAATCTCGAAACGTTTCGGAACACTCTGTAGAATATCTTCGTCAACAAGGGGCAACATACGGAAATGAAAGACGACATTTCTTGTAAATACTTGGGATGTTCACATAATGTTACACACAGCAATCAGAATATAACTCTGAATATGATGTTACATGTTAAACAGTAAATTAGAACAATTTAGAGTCATATTCTCATTGCTTCTGTGAATAATTACATGAATATTTTTTTTTTTGATTGGAGGTTTAACCACCACCGTGAGCAATTCAGTGGGCTATAAGCAATCGCCCGTCCCTAATTTAGGGTCACTGGTTCCAGGAAAGGGAGAGAGAGCCAGTGCCGTAAGACAAACACAGCATCCATGCCTCACTGGGATTCGAACCCGGACCCTTTTTGGACGAATGATCAGAGGCCATCGCTTAGACCACTGCGCCACCGGGGCGGCTAATTATATGAATATCTCATGTATTTATGACGAATATTTCTTCCTTGATTTCCATATCTGAGGTAGTGGTTATTTAGTACGCTACGCTGATGTAGAATTGCTTCTTAATTTTCACAGTAACTGAGATAATTAATATGGAATCCACGTAAACTCTGTAAATATCAGTTGATGCTAATTGAGTATTTACTAATGTACACCGAAGAGCAATTAAATTAGAGATACCTGTATAGTAACGTGTAGCACCACCTTTCGCCCTGATGACGACGGTGATTCGTCTCGGCATGGACTCGACAAGACACCGGAAACGTTGGGAAGCCATACGGATCCACGACCCCTGAACAAGCTCCCACAGTTCACGAAGATTTGATGGAGGGGGTCAGAGCCTCGAACATCTCTCTCGATGGCATCCCAGATGTGCTCTATGGGGTTGAGGTCAGGTGACCTAGCTGGCCAAGGAAGCGAGATCACGTCGGTGGAGTGTTCATCCAAACCATTCGGATACGATTCGGGAGCGATGGCACGGTGCATTGTTTTGTTCCAGGATGAGGTCCCCAGTGGGATGTTGAAGACGCACAAATGGAAGCAAATGGTCGTCCAGGATATCCCGGTAACGTTGACCTGTGAAGGACGATGTCACACGTATCAGGGGTCCCATTTCAGTCCACATAAACAGTCCCCAGACGAGAATCCTACCCCCACCAACTTGAAGAGTACCTTGCTGGCAAGAAGGATCCATCGCTTCATGTGGTTTGCGACGTACTCGTATCCTGCCATCCGCATGTACCAACGTGAATCTCGACTCATCAGTCCAGGCAACATTTTTCCACGTGTTAGGGTCCAGTGGCGATGTTCCCGCGCCCATGCTAATATTTGCACCCTGTGATGTGCGGTCAGCAGCGGTACCCTCGTGAGACGATGGCTTCTGTACCCCATTGCAAGGAGATAGTTCTGGATGGTGTGGCTGCTTACACCTTTTTGTGCACCAGCGTTAAATTACCGAGTGATTTCTTGCACTGTGGCCCGTCTATCCGCTGTTACAATGCGAGCTAGCCGACGATGACCCTGCTCATCCGCACGCTGTTGTCCACGGCAGTTGTCCCTTTCAGGGATGGTTTTACTCTATGTACTCATGGTGCACCCGTAACACAGTGGCTCGTAAAAATCCCAGTGCCTGCACGACTTCCGAGATGGAGTGACCCATTCGTCGGGCCCCGACAATTTGCCCACAATCAAATGCGCTTAGATCCTTCGTCTTACCCATACTGCGTCCGACTCTTACTGATTCCCGTCGCATCACTCCTTATATTGTCGGATCGCTGCATACGTCATGTCGCTTCCGTTTACAGGGCCGCCTACAGCGCCACATTTGCATAACGCCAGCTGTCTCTAATTAAATTGCTCTCCAGTGTATGTTGTAGATTTACTTCGGCTGAGAAAATCTGACGTTGTTCAGATTTCTGATAGGTAATTGCTTAGCTTCAGTTACTTGGAGCTTCGTTGTCAAGGGTGGTGTAACGGATTGCATCCTCGGACGGAAACTACGAGATATAAGTTCGATTCCCGCCCGATGGCATGTAATTTCCAAGTTTTCTAATATGTTATACACACACTGGCTACTGAATTAGAAACCTTGGTACAGATATGTAGGTAAATGTCCCTTACGCAGCATATATACAAAATACGTGGTCACGTTCGTCACCAAGTGATGTAGGCAACCATTTAAGTCTACTGCTGCACGTCTGTTATCGTCAGTAGTGTTCATCACAATGGGTAAAACAAAGGATCTTTCCGAGTTCGATAAAGGGTTTATCCTGGGTGTCCGTATGACTGGAGCGACGATTTTGAAAACAGAAGAGCTGACTGGTTTCTCAAAAGGCGAGATATCCCGGGTCTTTAATCAGTGGAAAAATAAATCCACGTTGCTACTGTCTAGGAGCTAGAAGTATAACGTAATGTCTTTTTCGTGAGCAAGATTGGTGCTAAGCTATGTCTAAAACCATAATCAAATAATAATACGATGCAATAGTTTCTAATTAAGCTTTTACTGCCAGACGAAACATAAACAGAAGTCAGACTTACGATAGCCTTTTATTGGCCCAGCACGGATTTCAGTAGAACTCCACAATATAAGACAGCAGATATCAGATTACATTTATCTAATTGAACGTTTACACACACACACACATCCACCTGAGCAACTGTTGCATCGTCCTTTTTATGCATCGTTCTTATCACATTCATACGTCACTTTCTCCCTGACCTCAAATGTGTTGCCAACCTCATTCTCGTTTGAGGGAAAAGACATAACGCTAAGTTTGGAAGTATAAAGGAGAACAAACGCAAATTTACCTAGGAAAAGGAACTAAAAATGAAAGTTAACTGAGAAAGATGCGTCACGGTGGGATAAATATGGCGCAAAGACAATCTTTCAGGAACGGGATCATCGTCGTCTGAGAAGGCTTGCACGGAGAAATAGGACTTTCTGTGTGCAGAAATTGGCTGAAGCATTCAATGAAGGCAGTTCTCGACCCACATCTCAGCGTACTGTGCGCAGAGAATTGAAGAGGATCGATTTTGGTAGTCACATGCCTATAGGGAAACCACTGATTTCTGCGAAGAACCGGAAAGTTCATCTACATTGGTGTCAGGAACACCGTGACTGGACACTGGAAGACTGGGGAAAAGTCATGTGGTCCGACGAGTTGCGGTTTACCTTGTTCTGTACCGATGGTAAGCAGTGAGTTTGGTGGAAGTCCCCATGAAGCAATGAACCCAGCTTGCCTTGTAAATACAACTCAAAGTTCTGGTGGTGGTGTCGTGGTATGAGGCACGTTCTGTTGGTATAGAACGGATCCTCTCATATTGCTGGAAGGTCGGATGCCATCCAAGAATTATCTGAACACTGTTGCCGATCAAGTCCATCCTGCAGTGCTGACTTTTTATCCAGCTGTTGACGAATGCTTCATGGACGACAATGTCAGCGTCCATTGGGCAAGATGTGTTCAGCAGTGGTTCAGCGAGCATGACAGCGACTTCATCTTTCCTGGCCACCACAAAGCCGGATCTGAATCCCATTGAGAATGTACAGAACCTGTTAGAAAAATAGATCCCCGAGCAAATTCCTCTTCCTTCAAATCTGAGCCAATTAAAGGACTGACTAATGAACGCCTGGTATTGGAAATGTGGAATCTATGCCGAATCGCATACGTGCTGTAGTTCGGGCTAAAGGACGTCCAACCCGGTATTGGATAAAAGTTTGATTCAGTGGCTGATATGTGTACTTAGTTAACAGTAAACTAGAGTAATTTAGAGTACTATTCTAATTGCTGTGTGAATAATTAGAAATATCTACATCGTTATCAATTTCGAGTACAACAAACTGAAACAAAATGAAAGAAATCTTCTATGAAGAAATAGAAAATCAGTGGGATAAATGCAGATATTTTTGTGCGAACGCATTTTGGCTCAAGTTTCAAGGTTCCCCATATAATTCGTAAAATAGAGAAATACGATAAACCATGGTCTGTTAAAGGAACAGTAAACTTAAAAAAAAGGTTCCTTGAAAATACGAATTTTTGCTGTCATGTTATGCGGGTGACAGGGTGACAGGGTGATGCTCATAGAGCCGAAATTTGTTTCCCTGCGGCCATTGGGAGCTGAGTAAACAGCCGACAAAGTTTCTGGTGATGACGTCACACTAAACAAGCGGTCAGTCAGACCACTTCTCGCACCAGCGCACAGTGGTCCGAATCGCTAAAAACCCGGACAAAAATCATTTTTCGAACTTCATATTTTAAACACACAGTTCGCTTAATAATAATCCTCAGTAGTCATTCTGATAGGACTAAGGGTTTTTGAAAGTATACTTCAATGGTTCTGGTCAATACTTAAGTTCAAAAGTGCTGTAACTCTTTCTTGATTAATTTTGCAATTCTATAGGTGATTTTGTTTACATTGTTTCTGACTGAACAATGCAAAATAAAATACTAAGTGTATTTTTTGTGAATGCGTTATGGTCTTATATATAGGGCACAATTACAATTTTTAGTGTTTTTTGTTTCTAATTACTGATAAAAAATGCAAATTTGAATGCCCGTATTTTGCGAAAAAACAAAAACGTTTTTAGAGTTTTAAAAAAATGGCCAAACATGTCCACCGCGAAACTTACAAATGTATATTGGTAGATAATTATAAGTCTATCACTGAAAGTTTCATCTGCAACACCTTGCAATGGTGTGAACTATGACCTTTTGTTTGTGAATCTTCCCTGTTATTTATGAGCAGCCAGCTGCTGACATCGGGAAGGTGTTCTCCCGCTATACAACTCGCGGGCGCTGAGCACTTCCTGAAATTTATGTTTGTTTACTCAAGGGGTAGCTTGTCGGTGGTAAACCACAGACCCTTGATTTCTTCAGTTTCCAGAGGGCTATCGTTTGTATCATGTCAGTGAATAGTGTGTGACAATATAGTGTGTGAAAAATGAATTTACATGTTAGTCGCCGAGAACTTTACGAGAAAATGAAAGAAAAGAATAATGAGACCAGTGTGCTACAAGAAGAACATGTTGTGCAATATGTGAAGAACAAACTTGAATTAAATTTGGACAGTCAGAGCACAAAATCTCTACACAACGTAATAAGAATGAGCTTTTTTCTTAAATACTATCAGCGTTGGAAGAAATGTCACCGAACCGAAAGCATGTTTCTTCGTAAATATTCAGACTGGTTACAGCAAGATATTGAATTACCATTTACAGACTTTCCTTCCACTTCTTTGGAAAAGCGTGGACGTCCTTCGAAAGTATTTCAGCAATTAAGTGAAAGAAGTAAGAGGCGCAAAATTCAAAATCTGAGGGAGAATGTGGGTGCTGCGGAGCTTTCATATGCCACAGTGATGAATTTGAGGGATGAAGGTGACGAAAATGTAGCAAAATTATTAAAAGAAGTGACCACAACACCTACCAGAAGTAAACAAATTCGTGACTCATGGTTGAAGAAAAGAAAACAAGCCACGAAGCTCTCAGAAGAAGAAGCGTTATCTATGATAGTAAGTACACATTTATCAAAACATCAATATATGTCTATTAGAAATATCGCAATTATTCACAATCATGACTTATATCTAAGTTATTATGCAATTCTAAAAGCAAAAGACGCAATTTATCCGCACAATATAAGTGTTAGTGAGAGTGCATGTGAAATGAAAGTTCAGAATTTATTGAACCACACTGCTACCCGTATTTTGTCATTTCTACCTGAAAGTGAGCCGTCTAACAACGAAAAAACTTATATTTTACATTGTAAATGGGGTTTCGACGGTAGCGCTGGTCATTCCCAATACAAGCAGAAATGGGTTCAAAGCGGCAGCAGTGATGTGTATTTATTTATAACATCTATCGTTCCCTTACGAATGGTTGACAGTGAAACGGAAGATTCCGTATGGAAAAATGAACGACCATAATCAACCCGTTTTTTAGGCCTATTCGTCTCCAGTGGCTTCATGAAACCCCTGCAGTTGCCCAAGCAGAAAGAGAATACATGAACGAACAAATTAAAAATTTACAGCCAATAAAAAGTGACAACGTTCGAGTACAGTATTCTTTCATATTGTCAATGATTGATGGGAAAATATGTAATGCTCTGACCCAGTCATCAAGCATGAAATGTTACATATGTGGCGCGAAAGTGTTGGACCTGAACAAGTTAGATTACGTTACACAAGTGCCAGAGGATATCTCTTTCTTTGAGTTTGGACTGTCTATTCTTCTTGCCCATATACGCTTTTTGAGTGTATTATGCATATCTCTTACAGCTTAGATTTTAAGAAATGGAAAGCGAGTAAGAAAGATGGAACCCGTGAGCTTCTGGAAAAAAGGAAAAGAACTGTCCAAGATTCCTTCAGGAATAGACTAGGACTTATTGTAGATGTCCCCAAACCAGGCTATGGAAACACGAATGACGGCAATACCGCCAGAAGATTCTTTACAAATCCCGAAATAAGTTCCGAAGTGACTGGAGTAGACCAAAATTTGATTTCTCGTTTTGGAAATATTTTGACACCAATTTCATGCGGCCACGAAATAAATGCAACGAAATTCAATATGTACTGCATGGAAACAGCACAGTTATTCGTGAGACTGTATCCCTGGTGCTATATGCCCCCCACGGTACATAAAATTCTTGTTCATGGATCCGAATTGTTCAGGCAGCGATTTTACCGATTGGAGAGCTTTCAGAAGAAGCGATTGAGTGTAGAAACAAAGATGTGAGAAAATTTCGAGAAAGCTTTACCCGAAAAATTTCACGACAAGACAGCAATTTGGACCTCTTTTGCAGGTTAATGTTGACTTCTGACCCATTAATTTCCAGTTTGGGAGGACTACCAAAGAAAAAACAAATATAACTAGCTTCGGAAGTGCTAGGTCTATAGGTAATATCCGATGAAGAGGAGGAGAGGGAAGAAGACGACGAATGTGAAACATCGGCTTCAGAAGACGAATGACCGACTGGGTATCTGGACCCTTCTTACAGTACTGTGAGTAATTATAATTCATTAAAACACTTAAATAAGCGAATATTTAGTTATTCCACTACAGTTTCTTTCGTTTAAGACGTACAAATATTTTTGTCCGCCTTTTTTCCTATCCGGACCACTGTGCAGTGGTATGACATCTGTGTACTCAGCGCGGTAGGGGATTGATGGAAAGTATGAGGTAATTAGGGTCAGGAATTTCTCTCCTTGTGTTGCACGTGTCCTGTTCCTTGTTCGTTAGTCATCAAACTTTCTGCTGCAATTTACACAACTGGAATGAATTTTAAACAGTTTACGGATTTCACTGAAACCCTTGGTTTACAAGCACTCAGTAACTACTTTTTACAAAGTTGTGAAATTTTTAGTTGGGCCAGTAATCAAATTTACGTGGCATAGTATGAAAAAACAAATTACTGATGCTTTAAAATTATGCGATTCCGAAATTTGGGTGAGCGGAGGTTGACAGTTTGATTCCATAGGTTTTTGCGCCAAATACTGTACGTATTCCATTATGGACATTTGCAAGGGAAATGTAGATTTTATTGTCGTCCAAAAAGGTGTTTTTGACTGGGACTTAGAAAATAATGAGTGTGATTTATTACTCTCAGGCCTTTATGAAGTAATAAAGATAACAGTTTTTTAATCAGATAGACATAGAATCATTCGTGCCCTCATGAAGAAAAAATACCCCAAATTGATCATCACATGGCCAAAAGTTTGACTAAAAACCTAAAAGCTGCTGAAAAGAAAGCTCCTTGTCTAGAAGCATGGCGGTCCAGTATAATCAACCATTTATGGTGGTCAGCTCAAACGTGTAATGGAGATGCTGAACTGCTGGTAGAAAAATTTCTATCTCTGACTAACCTGCCATACAGTAATAACAGTTGAAATAACTGTTAAATAAACTGCCTTTTTATCTAACTGTTATTTCTAGTTCATATTTTTCTTCTTGTTTTCCATATCAGGTTCAACTATTGCGGTATTTTTATTTTCGTGGAGCGGGGGTTATTAATGACTTTGCACTTGGGCTACGAGAAATACTCATAAAGTTGTTTCTCCCATGACAATAGCTTAAAAAAATATATGCACTTAGTTCAATGAAAAATACCTTTATATACTCGTATATAGACAGTAGCTGACAAATCTTTAGTGACAGTGGGAGTTAATCGAAATAGTCTGTGTCATTTTCAGGGCAACAAACAAAACCCGAATACTGTTGTTCATTAGATTCAGGAAAACATTCTAACAACACAAGAAGGCATTACTTTTCTGATGTTTTGCTCTACAGGTATCCAGGCATTCACCCAATATACGAATTGTTTGCATGCAACGTGTCTCCATAGTTTGTTACATACAAGTTCATATTTTTTTTCTCATTTTTTCCAGACCGAAAAATTATTTAATAACTACTTTCCTGTAAGGTGTGGATGTTTAAAACAACCCTGTCGAATGATTCGTGGGTTTTTTATACATTGGGCAGTACCTTTTATTTTCAACATCTGATCCCTCTTGTTTCAACACAAACACTCAGCGTCTATTGACATTCTCTCGCAGTTATAACATTGGCACCAGTCAAGATTACCTTTTCTACCCTCGAATTTGTCTTCACATTTCTTGTTAAACATTCCTACTGTACCGGCAGAATATCGTGGTTCAAATGAATAAGGATTTACACTAGCCCTTTTACAGATTGATGGGATCGACTGCGTTGCACAGAACGGTAAAGAGCACCGACTGGATCCCTACGCACGCTGAGCGTCCGGTCTCTTGTCTAGTGTGACGTCACTGCTGATTTTAAAAAACGCTCTAGCGGGAGAACTAACTACTTACGCTAAACCATTTCTGATTGCGTCAGTTTTCATGTCTCTTTCGACATTACATTTTCGCACGGAGAAAAAAATGCCTGAAATGAGTTTACTATTCCTTTAAGTAGAGGTTCCAATGTGGAATGTTATGCATTCGTAGGAAAATTAACTCGTCAGTAAGAGGTAATACAACTAAAGTTGTAGTCAGTTTTTCTTTTGACTTTTGAAATGCTTCATAACTTAAAATTTTAGGCAAATAGGTAAAAAAATGGTCAAATTTTTCTTCTCTGTTCACTCGTATTTCCAAGTAATTATCTTGCGAGTCTGGTTTGTCCTATTCCAATCCTCAATAACTCCATTCAGGATTTCTTTGTTCTTCCTCTTCTTCGCTCAGTGGTTTGTCCTAGAATAACAATACACCATCTCCCCATCCGTACTCTTAACATGCACATATAATCTCAATTGTTGTTTACGATATCAATTACATTTTTACTGGCTTCCGCTAAAACTCTGATATCCACATTTTTTTCTAGCTCTGATTTTCTTACTGCACGTCGTCAATAGTCCATCTCCTCTGCAGAAAGTGCGCGGGCAATTCTTAATTGTCTTTGTCTGTTCTCTGAAAAGTACGAGTATACTGCTTCCCACAGAAGATTCGAGAACAAGTTTTTCAAAGAAGTTTTAATTACGCAGAATTCGATTCAGCGTTCCTATGGTTTTCCCCTCTGCCGTCATTCTTTGTTATGTTTCTTTGTTTCTGTTTTTTTCCTTTTTTTATTATTTGTGGATTTAAAGACTACCGTGAACAACTCGATGGGCTATAAGCATTTGCCCGTCCCTAATTTAGGGCCACTAGTTTCAGTGAAGGGAGTGTGAGCCAGCGCCGTAAGTCAAACACAGTATCCATGTCTCACCAGTATTCGAACCCTGACCCATCTCGGATAAATGGTCTGAATCGAGCGCTTAGACCACTGCGCCACAAGAGCGGCCCTTTGTTTTCTTAACCGAACATTTTATTTGTTCAGCAGATCCTAAAATGTTGGCACACTATTAAAGTATGTATAGATTATCTAGTATAGCATTTTGACACACATTAATGTGGCTTCTATGGCACTCTTTCCGGGGGCCTCCACAGTAATGTGTCTGCCATTATTTTAGATACATGCAAGGAGTCGTCGTGGCACACAGATACCAAACAATGACATGCGACAATATCCATCATTCTTCTATCAATTGGACACGCAGGGTGTCAAGTGTCTTTGCTGGACCTAGACGCTCTCGGTGACAAAGTCCCGGCGATATTTCAGATGAGCTCAATAGGGGAAAAATCTCGGGACCTAGCTGTCAAGGTAGAATGCAGATATCACGTAGACGTACTACGATGACTAGAGCAACAACTCGGTGAGCCTTATCTCTTTGGAAAATCGGATTAGAAGAGGAAGATTAGGTACTCTGGGGATCCACATACCGTTGTGTTGTTACCGTTTCTCGATGTCTAAACGTAAGGCACCCACACCATAATTCCAATGGTGAGGGCAGTATGAGGTACTAGAACTCACAATGGATTTTCATCCTGCCCTCGGCGACGCCCTGCCTTTTATAGTGGCAGCATCGACATCCAAACAAAAGCAGGACTCATCTCAGAAGAAGACCTAGTGCTAACCTTCTATCCAAGGCTGCCGCTTTCAACACCACAGCATATGCTCCTGGGAGTTGAGGGCTGTCAGAGGCAACCAACGCACTGGACGCAGTGAGTGGAATCCCGTTTGTGCGAAATGTGGTTGGATGGTCCTTGTAAAATCGGAGCATATAATAGAGGAGCCACGTTTCGTTGAAAAGTGGTATATAATGCAGAGGGGTTTTTCAATTGATTGTCTCCAGGTCAAGGCAGTCGTCTCATTCCGTGGTAGATCTATGTGGTCCAGATCCATGACGAACAGAAGAGGTACCACCCCTTTAATCCACACCTGTAAACACATTGGCACAGTGCTTACTGCACATCCGATTTGGATAGTTTTCAGACGTTTTAACCAACTTGCCTTATGCAATGCCATCGTACGGCTATGCTCAAATACACCTCATAGTAGGACAATCGCGGTGATATTTAAATAGAGTTGCCATTAATGACAGCGCAGCTTATACCTCGGGCGCCAATGACTTCACGGAACTGGTGTTTGTGTCATGTGTGTAGTAACACATGTACTATTCATGCTACTAACGCGGCGTCGTAACTTTCATCCTTAATGGACGTAGAAATTTTTGTTCCCAATATCTATTCCACCTTGTACTTATTTTGTATTCATGGCCTGTACGTTTTTAGTTTGGTTTGTGCACAAAAAAGGTTGTTTTACTAATTATTAATAAGCAAACGCTCCTGGTATATTCCGCTAAAAACTTCCATAAAAGATAGTTCAAGGTTGTGAGGACACGAACTACCTTTTTTTTTTTTTTTGTTTGTCACCATAGAACAGCAAATGATGTAAAACAATTTTTCCTGAATGGGAGAATTTGCATCTTATGAAAGCACCACAGGAGTTCTTCAATGAAAATCATGAAAAGAGCTGGTGACATATACTTCATCCTTGAAGCAGCGCCTTTGAACAGCCAAACGGTCTGAGGTAATGCCTGTTTGGTAATAACCTTTTTTTATCAGAATAGATAGAGGGATCAAAATATATTAGGTACATAAAATATTTCTTTTTCCAGAGGCACTGTCAGAAAAATGATGTTCCTGGTCCACGTTAAATGTCTGTATTAAACTGAGACATCTCTTTAAAATGTGCTCTGTGTACAGCGAGGAGACAATTAGTGTCAGTAGTGTCTGGATATCCATGAATCAATTGAAAGACTTGGAAACAAAGACGATAAACCTCGGACTGGTAAATCGTCAACCTCAAGCACATATGAAAACTCAAGAGGAGTTGCGGCGTTGATACGTGTAGACAAGCGCATAAGCGTCAAAGATTGCTGATCACTGTGATCATAATGCTGTAGACGGGTATTAAAAGATGCGTTTCCCGTCAGCTAACACCAGATATGAAAGAAGGAGGAAATTTACACGAAGTTCTACCGTTGTTGGAAGAAAAAGGAGGCCAATTTATTTGGGGGGGGGGGGTTGATCTGAAAGAATAGAAATCATACACTGAGTGACCACTTTAATATGACCACCTGGCAGTTTTAAGCAAATGAGCTATGGCTGCACGCTGTTGCCGACAGAGGGCGAGGCTAGTATAAAAAGGGAAAGCTCAGTGCTTGCGACATTAGTAGAAGTGATTTTGGGGTGACGAGATGAGTAAAAAATGCGATTTGACGGACTTTCAACGTGGGATGATTGTAGGAGCTCAGAGCCATGGAGCGAGTATGACCGAAACCGCCGCATTCGGGAAATGTTCCAGAGCAGCTGTTGTTAAAGTGTTTAAAGACTGGACTATCAGCCAAACAACTGGGTCTCTACGTGCAACGTGTAGTCGTCATCGACTAGTGACTGCTCGGGCGGAACGGAGAGTGTCAAGACTGGTAACAGACAACAGAAGGGCAACAACAGTGCAGCAAATTACAGACCATCTTAATCAAGGATCCCCTCAAATGATCTCTGCTCGCACTGTTCGCCGTACACTACATCGGATGGGATATGGCAGCAGAAGGCCTGTTCGAACACCTTTGCTGTCTGCAGTTAACTAGAGAAAACGTCTCCAGCTTGCACAGGAGCACAAGGATTGGACAGTCAATAATTGGAAACAAATTATGTGGTCCGATGAATCACGTTTTCAGTTGCACCATGCCGATGGCCGAGTGAGAATTTGGCAGAAACAGCACGAAAGCATGGACCCCAAATGCATTGCTACAACCTTTCAAGCTGTTGGAGGCAACATTATGGTTTGGGGAATGTTTTCCTGGCATGCTTTGGGCCCTTTAATTCGTGTTGATCAACGTCTGACTGGCACATCATATCTAAACATCGTTGCGGGCCAAGTGCATCCTGTCATGTGGATGGTTTATCCCAATGGCGATGGCTACTTTTAACAAGATAATGCGTCCTGCCATAGTGCTCGTATTGTACAGGATTAGTTTCAGGAACATGCCGGTGAGTTTACTTTACTTAGGTGACCCCCATAATCCCCATTGAGAATTTGTGGGATGAAGTTGAACGAGCCATCAGACAGCTGGATCCATAACCCTGCAATCTCACACTCTTGGAAAATACTATTCATCAAGCATGGTCTCAGATTCCACAAACCACCTATCAACATCTCGTGGAGTCCATGCCACGAAGAATCTATGCAGTATTAAAGGCAAAAGGTGGCCCAACGAAGTACTGAGGGGGTGGTCATAATAAAGTGGGCACTCAGTGTATACGTACCTTCTAGACTTTCACCTCTTCGACCCAATAAAGGACCGTGTTAGGGGACAAAGGTTTTATGACACAGAGGGCACCAAATCTTCTATCAAGGAGATGTCAGACAGTGTGTTCTCCGGAATATTTCCAAACATGAATTCCATCTTGGGTTCAGAGATGGCGCAAGTGTATTGTCTGTAGAGTGCAGTATGTTATTTTAAACATAATTTTTTGTCCTGGTTTAATTACCACCATGAGCAACTCAGAAGACTAAGAACAGAGCCATCGGATAAAAGCACCACTTATGCCTCATCAGAGACTCTAGCCCGGGCTCACCTGGGACAAAAGGTCAAAGTCCAGCGACTCAGACCACTCGGTCACCGGGAGGCACAGGAACTTTAACATAGAGACCTGTTCGATATTTTCAGCCCTCTTTCTCTTCCGATAAAAAAGCTATTACCCAAAAGGCATTACCTCGGAAGCCCATCGTATATCTTTTTGAACGACATTTATAGCAAGCATCGTCATCAACATCACGACTATGGTAATGAGTTTTAAATACTTCTTCAGCACACCAGAGTTGTGCAA
The DNA here is from genome assembly GCA_039090855.1 of Macrothele yani. Classification (NCBI taxonomy): domain Eukaryota; kingdom Metazoa; phylum Arthropoda; class Arachnida; order Araneae; family Macrothelidae; genus Macrothele; species Macrothele yani. The sequence continues at coordinate 121,212,619 of CM077023.1, read as the reverse complement.
CAGAAAATCTGAACGGAACCCTACAAGTGCCTGAGGAAAATACAAGGTGGCACATAATTAGAGATAACTGAATGTATGCTGTAACAGCTTAGATGAAAGAAGAGCTCAGTACAGTAAAGAAAAGGCATGAGAAGGCTTTCGTTCAGCGGTTTAATGACAATGGGTGTTGCTTCACAGCGCTTAAATACGTCAGTGGAAACCTTTCTAAAAAGATGGTTATTTTAATCAAATTTCATCAGAAAAACGTAATTACTTGTCCATCTCTTCCTGAATGCGCAGGCACACTGGAAGCTCATCTTGGTTTCGATCCTTCCTCGGTTTGTGGTGGATACCAGAAATTACATCGGATCAAGGTTTTGTAATTCTAACATGGACTGACTGTTTTCAACTGTGAATACCGTAAGACAAATTCCAACTGTGCTTAATGTAAATACTGTAACCGGGGCTTCCATATTTATCAGAATTAAAGTTCAGTATTTGATGAGCTGGGAAGCAAGCCGTCAAAACACTTCTTTTCCCACGTGTCGCAGCAGAGGGGGTGTTAGATTTATAGTTTCGTCGATGTGAGAAGAGTAGAACATGGGCACGATTGCTTTTCTGTCGTCCCAAGCAGCACGACAAAGAGAGAAGAGGGGGCAGCGAGCCAATTAAAGAATCTTGCGTTTTTCAAAGAGGAGGCATCTTAGAGTGTGGCCGCGTTTTCTAGAAATGCGTTGATATTCACTCTCTTCGTGGAAGGAACAGCTTTTAGGGGACTCTCCGAGCAAGAGAACGGGAGACTCGGTAGCAGGAAGTGTAGGAAGAAGGAGGTTTTTAGCGGAGGTGAAAAGATCTCGCGTGAGGGCGTGAGGGCGTGAGGAGGATAACGGGTAAGCAAGCGGGCTGATGATATGGGAGAGAGAAGGAGATTACGAGGTGTTAATATATAGAAATAACGGAGATCAGGACAAGGCTTAAAGACATTTCCCGTACATCTGAATAAAAGTCTTTCTCACGGCCAAATTTAGCTTCAGTCGATTCACTTTTATATACCCTGTATTGTATTTATCTGCTCCAGTCGGGAAAATTACGGATTATACCCCCGATACTGAACTTACTGCAAAGGAAGCATCAAACGAACCCTACACACAGGGCGCTGCAATATAAGTCAGCACCAAGCCCTGTAACAATACACTCTTCGTTAAAAAAAAAAGGTTGCACCCAGATGGAAGCAACCGACAGGAATGAAACTTGGTGGGCAGGTTTGACATCGTAAGATATGCAAATTATTCAAGTATCACGCTCGGCCGCACATGTGACGCTAGCAAGGATTGGTCGTAGCGCTGTATCTGGCCGGCTATATAAGGTCGTCCAGTTGCGCGTGCTTGCCATTCTGACTAGTGCTATTGTGTTGGTTGTATCCTTTGTAAGTAAAGTATGCCTCGGAGAAAAGTTCGGAAGCAATATGAGTAGTCGGAGGAGTTCAAAAGGGGCCGCATCGTCGGGCTCCGGGAAGCTGGGTGGTCTAATCGTCGTATTGCGTGCCATACCAGTCGTTCGAATATCACCATAGCACGTTGTTGACGGCAGTGGATAGAACAAAGCACGTAGTAGCGACATGAAGGGCCTGGGAGACCTAGACGAAACACGGAGAGAGAGGACCGACGTGTTGTCCCACATGAGCGGAGTGACCCAACAGCCACAATTGCGTATATTCAGCGAGCACGGGTGCCCTCCATGCATCGTCCAATTAGTGCCAGCACCATTGGCAGACGGCTGCACGACATAGGACTACACGCACGCAGACCGTTAAGACGACTGCCCTTAACACCATTGCATCGTCGCCAAAGACTGCAATGGTGTCGTGCCAGACTCACATGGAGCCACTCAGAATGTCATGCTCGTTAAATATTGGCGTGGAATAACTGGTCAGTCGCCGAGCGATCATATCCCAGACATGTTCAGTGCGCGATAAATCTAGAAAATGTGTAAGCAAAGGAGGAAATGCCACATGTCGGGCATCAAGAAGATCTAACACATTCCGCGCCACATGTGGCCGGGGGTGTCTTGTTGGAAGACGGAGCCAGGGGCCGTCTATAGGCACCGTAAGGCTTCAGCATCCAAAATAACCTTCATGTACAGCTGCTTGTTCAGGGTAATGGTAATGCGTGTGAGGCGGGAACGCCAATGAAACTCAATAGCACCCCACACCATAACACGCCGTGTCGGGGCCATATGACGCTCCGAAATGCTCGCCTCCTGCACCCGTTCATCAGAGCGTCTCCACGAAAGGGTCCGCCCAAAATAGTATATTTGATTAAACAGCGACTCTGTAACGTATACTCTAGATTCAGTTTCTTTTTGATTTTACTATCTCTTGTTATTTTATTTTCCTATGCAAATTATCTTCTCACTTAACGAGATGTTGTTTCTCCCGCTGAATTATATGTGGCAACGACTGTAAGTCATGACGTGGTGGAATGCAGTATATATAGGCGCGCTCAAGTATACCAAAGAGCTTCGTTTTATATGTGATAGGTTCTTCCTGATTATTGATATGCGATTTACCTACTTTTCTACGATATTACGATAGTACGAAAGTTCGGGCTATCGTGTTATTTTGGAGTGTGTATTTGAGTAATACCAGGAGCTCCCCAATAAAAGGTTAAAAGTGAGTACGTTTTCTTAGTTCATTTTATTGTCAGACCTCTGTCTGGCCGTTAAGTCTATTTCATTGAGTGTTTACGTTAAGTTCAGGGTATATTGTGTTTACCGCTCTAATAAAGAGCCTTCAAGGTACTAATGTACTAAAACCGAAGTTATATTACTGATATTCAAGATAATGAGGAACACTGAGTAAAAATAAATTCCATATTCTTGGAATTTATTGCACGTGCGTGTCTTAACTAAACAAACTCTAGCACTTTGAAGATTAAGCACACTTTAGCTACGTCAAGTAACCTTTCAATAACCCTAACGTGACTTAACGTAAGTTTTCCTGCACTACACGTCCAGTCGGAGAATTTTATTCATTATAACTCTTCTTTTTTTTTTTTTTTTTACTGGAGGTTTAACGACCACCGTGAGCAACTCAATGGGCTATAAGCAGTCGCCCGTCCCTAATTTAGGGTCACTGGTTCCAGGGAAGGGAGAGAGCCAGCACCGTAAGACAAACACAACATCCATGCCTGACCGGGATTCGAACCCGGACCCCTTACGGACGAATGATCAGAGGCCAGCGCCTTAGACCACTGCGCCACCGGGGCGGCTTATAACTCTTCAGAAAACACTATGCGTTGCAATTCGTCTCGCCAGTGTCTCTGACGTTGGTGGTAAAGGGTGAATGGAAATCACAGCAACTGACGGTGCCTTCCCGGTGGCGCAGTGGTCTAAGCGATGGCTTCTGATCATTCGTCCGAGATGGGTCCGGGTTCGAATCCCGGTGAGGCATGGATGTTGTGTTTGTCTTACGGCACTGGTTCACTCCCTTCCCTGGAGCCAGTGACCCTAAATTATGGACGGGCGACTGCTTATAGCCCATTGAGTTGCTCACGGTGGTCGTTAAACATTAAAAAACAACAAGAGAAAAAGACACGGAGAGTGATGAGTCTTCCTTACAGCAAACGGCGTCGAACAGAGATTGCGGACATCTTGTGACATATGACAGGCGTCCAGTACTGTGTCAATGTTTGGGACGTGGCTTTGCGGTCGGCCAACGTCCTATGGTACACGTGTCGGTCTTCCAGTTCATTCGTGCAAAATTGCGCCTAAGGTTCTTCACGTCAGTGCGTCCTACTCTTCTCTTTCCGCTGCCGTCGCATTTCTATCACTCTGCTTGTGTTTCTTTCGACTCCAGCTGCAATAGCGCGAAGATACAATCCGGCTTCCTGCAGTCCTACAATTCTGCTTCGCTCAAAGTCTAATAACTGCAGTTGCGGAAGTCTTCCGCTGCAGCTGGGCAGAATACTAGCAATGACACATTGCCCACATTCACGCGATGCAATTATTGGAAACACCTTTTCTGCCGCCTACTTTAATATATACCCCGGATCAGTTGAAAAACAATGACTCGCACATGGAACTTTCATATGCAATACGGCTGTTATTATTCGCATCAGCTACCGTGGCATATCTATTAATACACTCGCGGACAATGAAATTTGCGCACTTAGAAGAAAACATGCTACAACCGCGAAACTTTGCAAATAGCTAGAGTGCGTGCTGGTATGTAAATGATCCACGTTTGGTGTGAGTGCGCATGACCGTACACCCTATGGTAGTGCTGCAAGCACGAGCCGGCAACCTTATAAACCGGCGTGTAGTCGATGCCCCATGAAAGCGAAAAAGCATCGGCCGACGCAAGCAAGAGTACAGAGGGTCAAGAATGCCGGGTAGATGCCAGGGACGTCGATTTACGCAACTTACGGACTTTGAGAGCGGCCGGATCATCGAGCTGAAAACCACAGGGTGGTCGGCGCGCCGTAAAGCCCGCCACGATGATCGTTCTGACCATACCGTCCTACTGTGTTGGGAGCAGTGGTCACGTGACGACACTGCCACACGGCGGAGCGGCTCCGGGCGGACCAGGAGGATCACCGGTAGAGAGGATCGACGGATCGTGCGCCAAGCACGAACGGATCCCACGGGGATCCGATACACTATACCGGCAGGTGTAGCGGCTCCTGAGTGCCCAAGAACCATTTCCTGACGCCTCGCGGAAGCGAATCTGCGATCCCAGCGCCCCTTACGTGTGCTTCCATTAGCACCGGAACATCGCCGGCTCCGTGTGCAGTGGTACCAGGCCGGAGCGACGTGGTACGCCACGGACTGGCGACGAGTGGTGTTTAGAGATGAGTGCCGCTTCGTTTTGGGGACAAATGGTAATCGTGTCCGGGTGTGGAGGTCCCCGGGTCAACGACACAACTCCCCCACTGCAGGCATTATTGACTGGGGAGCCATTACCCACGATAGCCGATGATCTCTAGTAGTGGTACGTGGATTATTGACGGGCCAGTAGTATGGGGATGAGATTGTACGGCCCCACGTGCTCCCATTTCTGCCCGGGATTCCAGGTGCGCTATACCAGCAGGAAAATGCCCGCCGGCTCATGGCTCGGGTTGCCCAGGATTGCATACGTCATGTTTAGACACTTTCATGCCGTTCCCACTCCCCGGATATGTACCCTAACAAGCAGGGACCAGTTAAAACGCCAGTTTCCGCCGTGCCGCAGTATCCGGGTTTTGGAGCACACCGTCCAACACGTGTGGGCCAGTCCAGGGCAACATCAGGCGTGTGTTCGCCTCCATGCCGGACCGTATTGCAGCACGCATCGCAGCACGAGACGGTGCGACGCGATATTGAAGATGACCGGACTGCGTGCCACAGATCCGTCTGTAATTGTCCTGCAGCTCTGTTTTTGTCATCATGTGCATTATTCATCTGTATCATTACGTCCATAAAATTTCAGTTCAATCCGATGCTTCCTTCTTGGTGCGCAAATTTCATTGTCCGTGAGTGTATGCTGCAGCGCATTTCATTTTATCTCATTTTCATGTTTCTAATATGTGTAAATTAATTAATAATTTATTAATAATCATAATGCCTCTGAATAATCATAATGCTTCTTTAATCATCATAATGCTTCAGTAGAAACGCCTAGGACAAACAACAGCCCAATAGCGACCTGGTTGGCCACTAAAACGACAGAACGGGACCTCAAAGTTCTGAAGCGGATGGTGCGATGAAATCACCTGTCCACGGTTACAACACTCCCCACCGAGTTCCAAAATGTCTGCGGAAGCAACGACAACCCCCATTACGGTTCGTCGAGAGCTGAAGGATGGGTTTTAATGGCCGAGCAACCGGACGTAAGCCTAACATAAGGAAATCTTCGCCAAGTGTCGGTTGGAGTGCTGTATAGCTCGATGCCAGTGGATTCTGAAGCAGTGAAAACGCATTCTCTAAAGTGACGAATCACACTTCACCATCGGGCAGTCCGAAGGGCTAGTCTTGGTGTGCAGGATGCCAGGTGAACGCTTCCTGACCCACTATTTTAAGCCAACTTTGAAGTTTGGAGAAGGAGGCCTCATGCTCTGGGGCCGTTCTTTATTATTTGGGCTGGGCTTCCTAGTTCCAGTGCCCTGGAATCTATACGCTGCAGGCCTATAATGACACTCTTGACAATTCTGTGTTCCCAACACTATGACAACAGTTTGGTGAAAGCCCTTTCCTTTACAAATAGAACAAAGCAAGATCCGTGCGGGAATGATTTGATGAGATGAGTGTGGAAGAATTTGACTGGCCTGCACAGATCCCAGATCTCAGCTCGATGGAATACTTTTGGGATGAATTGAAACGCCGACTGAGAGCCAAGCCAAACCGCCTGACATCGGTGACCGGCCTGATTAATGTTTGTGTGGTAGAATGTAAGGAGATTCTCGCAGCAACGTACAAAAATCTAGTGGAAAACCTTGCCAGCAGAGCTTTCCAGAAAACCTTCCCAACAGGCGGTGGTAACATCAAAGGGTGGACCAACTCGATATTAATTCTTTTCCTATTTGAGGGATTTTTTTAATGAACAAGCGTGTCCGGATACTTTTGATCTCATAGTGTACCTGGTATCATATTTTCTCTATGAAATAAGTGAAGAAAATTTTATGTTATTATCCACTGATGTGCAGTCCAGATATTGAATTAAGATTTCTTTCTTAGCTTACTTACATGAACCCAAACGTATCACCAGGCCCAAACGTAAACGGGAGAAACTTGTGTGACCTGGCTTGGGCGAGAATCAGAGTTTAACCAAACCCGGATTAGACTCCTTTAAACAATGAAAGGTGGTACTCTTTTTTGTTTCGGTGTTTGATGACCACCGTGATCGCCTGCTAGGGCAATAAGAGGTCGCTTGTCCCTAATTTGGACCCACTGGTAAACGTGAAATCTAGCGCAGTGAAATAAGCGCACCACCCATGCCTCACGGGGATTCTCACACCTTTTTCAACTTCGGGGAAAATTTACTTTTAGTGAATACCGAAGGCGGCCCATAATTTGGAATGCCTTGTAATATAAACCGTCAAACATAGTGTGGAATCAATAATGGTTCGAGCAGTGATCTTTGGAATCCTTTAGGTATTTTCACCCTGAACGAGCGAATTACAGCTTTTGAGGAAAACCAGATTCACCTCATTGTTTTCCATAAAGTATGCCATTCTTCAAGATGGTCATGCTCCTATTCATACAATCAGATGTTCCCAATATCGGTTCGACAAGCACGAAACTGAAGTTAAATATCTTCCATGACCTGCACAATTACCAGACATAAACATTATTAAGCCCCTGTGGATATAATTGGAGAGGAACGTGAAAGGCAGATTTCTTCCATCTTCAATCGAGGAGCCTGGGACTTCGCATGAGGAATGGTCCAAAATTCCTCTGAACACTGTTTACGGCTTATTTGAATCTATTTAATGTGGAATGAAACTTGTTGTATTGGGTGTGTGCGAAAGATCTACCCGTTTTTGTAATAGATGCAAATTGCGATCGGAGTAGTTACGTCACAGATGACGCTGCGATGTCGAATTTTCGGCAATAAAGCGTTGAGCAATAGAGCATATAGAAGCACTAGTTTTGTCCGAGTAAGTCATTCGTAACGGAAATCACGGACGGTGTAACATGGCATGCGATAAGGAGCACATTAGACATTGTTTACTGTACGAGTTCGACAAAGGCAATACTGCAGCCACGGCTTGCCGCAATATCTGCCAAGTGTATGGTGAGGATGCAGTTGATGATAGCACATGTCGCCGTCGGTCTCTGAAATTTCGGGACGGAGACAGAAGCTGTAAAGGTCAACCGCGTCCTGGACGTCCATCCGTGGTTTCTGACGAGGATGTGGGCGAAGCCATAAAAAATGACACATATCCAACAGTTCAGGAATTAGCGGAAACGTTGTCGTTATACAGAACAACAGTCGAAAGACTGATGCATGCGCTTGGGTTCATCACTAAGTTCGATAACTGGGTTCCGCACGAATTTCTGCAAAGAAACGAAAGGAAAGAATCCGTACCTGTGTTTCTTTACTTTCACAGAAATTAACCGTTTTGGGGACGAATTGTAACGGGTGATGAGAAATGGGTACTGTACCGTAATGTAAAGTGTCGACGGACTGTGTGCCAAGGTACGGAGCCTGCGCCATCGACCTCAAAAGGAGGACTGTACCCCAGAAAGGTTTTTTTAGTGTTTGCTGGGATGTCCAGTGAATAATCCACTAGAAGGTGTTGGCACCTAACCGAACAATAGATGCTGACCTCTATTGTCAACAGTTGGACAGATTGCGAGAACAACTGACATCAAAGCGGTCAACGCTCGTCAATCGCAAAGGCGTGATTCTTCATCATGATAATGCCAGAGCTCATGCTGCTTTAATCACTCTGCAAAAATTACTGGACTTTGGGTTGGGAAGTGTTACCTCACCCGGCGTATTCCCCTGACCTGGCACCTACGGACTACCACCTTTTTCAATCGTTACAGAACGCCTTCACTCTCCAAACTTTCGATGATGTGGACGATGTGAAAACGGCATTACATGACTTTTTTGAATCTAAAACACAGGATTTTTTTCCGGCCTGGGATTCACCTACTTATTGACAGATGACAAGAGGTCGTACAGAATGATGGAATTATGTCAAATCCTAGGTACGTTATTTCTTGTGTTCTCCTCCTTTCTTTGTAGCCTACAAAAACGGGTAGAACTTATGCACCCACCCAATAAAAATAAAGGGTAGACTAACAGCCTACTAACTCATACCTGCAGCTCTTCTCACAGGTGATTCCATTATTTTGTCCACCCCTGTATGTCGGTAAGAAATGAGAATGTTTTTAAATTTGAAATTAGCCTTCTTGTAAGCACAGTATTAAGCCTGTATTTAACTTTTTAGTGTATCTTCCCACAGCACGAAAGTGGTTCTAATTTTCCGTTTCTTTATTTCCTCTTTCAAGTAGATTGTGTCTAATAGAAGCAGCAGATGTAATGCTCATGCGGAATGTTATGATGCACTGAATACGCATCCAACTTTGTGACGTACACCTCTAATTTAATCTTGAGTTTGTGTTCTGATCTAAATTTGATTTCTTCTCGTTAAGGACTTAACGCCGCAAAATTTCTCACGACGAGCTTGTAAAAGTTGTAACCTGACAGTAGGTCAAAGTACGATCAAACGTAGATTGAAGTTATTAAATGTTCTGAGCTAAGAACAATGTTGAGTAGATATTCGAGCAGCGTAAGAGCAGATGTTAGAGCAATATTGAAGAGCACATGATAGAGCGATATTCAAAAGCAGATGTTAGAGCGATATTCAAGAGCAGAAAGTAGAGCGATGTTTCTATGAATAGAGCTATATTCGTTGAGCAAATTGTACTCAAAATTAAGAGCGATAATGCGAGTACATTGCGTTATATGATATGTGACGTCTATTCGTCTTGTTGTAAACAAAGTGTTTATTTGTCAACTACCCGACGTGCTAGATTATTGAATAAAGAGTGGAATTTGTTTTCGTAAGTACTGTCTAATAACTTACTCTAGCAGTTTACTTAAAGGGCTTACTTAGAGATTTCCATGCTTCATTAAGATTTCAGCTATTACGAACGAACTGGAATAATCCGGGTATCAAAGTAAAGCTAAGTCACCAAGTGACATTTGCGATACAGTGAAGATACCCTTAAAAATAATAGTTCTACACAATCCATTTGTAAAGGTTGTTATTTCGTAACTTAAAGTAATTTACAAAACAGTACACTTTAAAAAAAAAACGACCTATCAAATTAGAATAAGACATGTTTCAGAGAGAGAAAAAGATCGAGAGAAAAAAATCTTGTCTTTTAACATTTCTCGTTAATTCATTCGTTTTTCTTATGGACGGAACAGTTTCATGGAACTGAATACTGAGAGACTAAATAAATATTCTTGCCGAGCTAATTCAACACTTTCATTTCCACAGCCTGTTCCTGAAAATAGCAGGCAGTTATGTTATAAATAGAATCCACTTTATTTCTGGTTCGTCTGGAGTATTTACTGTATTTATTCAGCCTGTGATTAATTTGGTGTCGACTTAAGTAAAGCAATGGGAGATTTGGTCACCACGTAAATTGAGATAGTAGAAAACTCTTATGCAACGACGACGTATTTATCTTCGAATAGTTCATGTGATGTAAAAGCGCTATCTTCTTTACTTCTTGAAAAGGGCAGCTTTTTGTAATGCAAAGAGGCAGAGAAAACAAATGGTAACGAATTGCGTAATTTTTCACATTTATATCATGATTAAAGAAAGACTGTCGGAAAAAATCTGCTGAGTAATCTGGTGATATAAACAATTCGCAAAATTATGTGATCACACTACACGAAGGCCTTAAATTTTGGTATAGAGCTTTTGTTGAATGTTAAAATCGAGAATATCCCGGTACCCTTTGTAGATAATTAATTTATCTACATTTATGCTATGCATCTTTCGCATGCCAAGATCTTTGTGGGTGTGAAATAAAAGTAGTGGTTCAAGAGTATACATTTACTTACGTACAACACATTGCATTTATTCGCGTCACTCACGACCACACCGAGCCACCGTCCGGTACATACTAAGTGGAATTAAATCATAAAGACAAACAATAAGGTTTACTAAATCCTGACATTTAGGTGGGTAGATTAATGAACGTTATTGTCGGGAAAACCAATGCTATGTCAGTCATAAAAGTAAATATTTACTAAACTTTGGCAGCCGCAATGTAAGTATTCCGACTGCTCAGTTTTTCAAAAACATTTATTTTTATATATTATTCAGATTTAGACGAACGTAAGAAACGACTCTGACGCCAATTAAATGTGATGTAGCTCAGGGACGTCGCCAAAGGGGTGCGACGGGGGGGGGGGGGCTTGAGCGCACCTTGAAATTTGTCTAGCCCACCCTACCGCCCACCCAGTCGACGTGTGCCATAACTTCACTGCTCAGTATAATCCTGTGTTAACTTCAAAATATAATCTGCACTTTGGCAAGTAATGTCTTGTGTTTTATTTCATGTAACCCTATGTATCTTTCCCTAGGAAGTGCGTTGTTTACGTCTCCAAAAATTTTTATCAAAATAGCACCATAGGGCCATGAAAATTCAGCTGTTCTCCACTCTTCCAATTCCTTAGTTTTAGCCTCTTTTTCACGTTAGTATGTCCAGGGGGCTAATGAGGAGGGTGGACAGGAATTCACTGAGGGGGTCACTACTAATTAGTATTTTTATTAATTTAGATTGCATATTTCTTATGAATTGATGAACTGGTCTATTTTATTGAAAACATATTACATGGTCGAGTCACATTATTGTGACCACCACCTAATATCCAGAGCAAGCGCCGTGTGCAGCGCGGACAGCAGCTACAAGGGCTGGGAGTAAGTCAATAAGGTGCTGGAAGGTGTTCAAATGCACGTGGAGCCATGCTGACTGCAGCGCATCTGACAGCTGCTGGACAGTGCGTGGTGGAGGATCCATAGATCAAACAACACGATCGAGGTGGTCCCACAGATGCTCAATTGGGTTTACTTCTGGGGAATTAGTGGGCCAGGGAAATACTTTGAAGTCTTCATCGTTCTCTTGCAAACACTCTCGGACATTTCTAGCCGTGGACACGTCGCATTGTCGCTCTGGAAGATCCTATCCGTCCCAGGGAAGACAATCAGCACGTACGTGGTCTGCAAGGATGGATTCATGACGAATTCGGTCCATAGTGCCTTCCACAGCTACGAGTGGACCCAAAGAATGCAACGAAAACATTCCCCAGACCATAACGCTGCCCCCACCGGCTTGTGTTCTTCCAGAAATGGTTGAAGAATGTTTGTATATACGCCAAAGTCCATCCGTTCGATTAAGCAGAAAACGTGACTCATTTGACTCACAGCGGAGGTCCAATTCCGATGCTGCCGTGCAAATGTAAGCCTTTTCTGCCGATGCACCTTCGTTAGCATAGGTGCAGTGACCACCCGTCTGCATCGTAGCCCCATACGCAGCAGGGTTCGCTGAACAGTCGTTTAAGACACATATTTGGTAGCCCCCTGATTCATTCGGCCAGTGAGTTGTTCCACTGTAGCGTGTCGATCGATCCTCACGCACCTTCGAAGCCGACGTTCACGTCTCACATCAATGACAAGTGGTGCTCCGCAGTTTCCACCTCGCTTATTCGCAATGGTGTTATTTCTCCAATTACGATACACTTTAACCACAGCAGCACGCGAACAGTTCACAAACTTCGCTGTTTCAGAAATACTGACACCCTTGGCCCGAAAGCTGATAGTCATCCCTTTTTGCAAATCTGATAAATCACTCCTTTTATCCATGACAGAAGCGAGTGATATGTTTTCATATTGCCTACAGCACACCTTATATACCCTCCAAGCCAGCTCACGACACGTGCCTGCTTTCATTGGCTACGCGCTGTTGACGTCCAAAGTAGGAGGTGGTCACAATAATGTGACTCGACTGTGTAGTTCACGTAAAACTAATTAGTCTTAAGAAACTTTTCATGAATCATTAGGCTTAAACAATGTTTCATGAATCATTAGGCTTAAGCAACGTTTCATGAAACATAGGCTTAAGAAACGTTTCATGAATCATAATACGTTGTTTTTTGTCCAGAGCTGTTTCCTTATTTTGTTTGAAATATTTAGATGTATATTTCTCCGACATCATGCTGAAATAAAAAAAATATGTATCAGTCGCACATTGTGTCGCTGAAAGTATATGAAATTACCATAGCAATAACGACAGTTATAACGTGATGCATGGAATGTTCCTTATTATCTGATCAGAGAAAATTTTTAAGTTACGTCTTTTTTTTCTCTTTAACTTCTTTAGATGAAATATCATTTGTTTAAAAAAATGCATGGTGCCTACCGTAATACCTGTCAATTTACATATGAGCTGAGCAACAACCCATTCATGTATAAAGAGAAAAGGATAAAGCTCTTTTATATCTGAATTAGTTTGTAGATATGAAATAATCACTGAATGAATCCCTCCCATGGCTCATAATGTGTTTGCGTTTTGATTTTTACCAAATGTTTGTATCTACCGAAATTTATAACTTTTTCCATCGATGTTGTGAAGTTACGAAAATTTAGAATCCTGATATTTTCTCGCTGTAGCCCCGCTGCTAGCTAAAATGGTAGTCATGGAAGCGTTTGTTATGACCCTGATGGTGACGTCACGAATCCGGGACTAAGGCCTCTAGTACTCGAGACGGCTTTGGTTGAGCCAACAGTGAAGTTTGGAGGAGAAGGCATCAATCAGGCTCTGGAGCAGTTTTTTTATGGTTTGGTATGGACCCTAGTTCCACTGCCCGGGAGTCTTAACGCTGCGGTCTATAATAATATTCACGACAATTCTGCGCTCCCAACATCATGGCAACAGTTTGGTGAAGACCATTTCTTTTACCAACAACACAATGCCCCAGTCCACAAAGTGAGGTCCATACCACTTCTACCGCGTGGAAGAAATTTGATGAAATGAGAGTGGAAGAACTTGATTAGTCTGCACATAGCCCCAATTTCAACTCCATGGAATACTTTTGAGGTGAACTGGAAGGTCGACTGCAAGCTAGGCCGAACCACTCGACATCGGTGACCGACCTGACTAATGCACTTGTGGCGGAATGGGAGGCAATTCCCAGAGCAACGTACAAAAATTTAGCGGAAAGCCTTCCCGGCACAGTGAGGCTGTGATAGCAGCAATGGGTGAACCAACTCGATATTTATTCCTTTCCTATTACGAGGAGTTCGTAGATAGGCAAGCGACTGATACTTTTAACACTTTTTACAAAATGAATATAGAAATCGGAAACATTGTCATGCTATCTATGAGAAGGAACGCTCAGAGTAGTTATAATATTTTAAACACCTTTACGGCAAAACTGCCCTAAAGACATGCTTAACTTGACAAAAATCTGGGTAAAGCCCCAATTCAGTATCAGTTGCACATGAAGTTAAAAGCATATGAAAGCTCAAAGAAACGAAATACTCTCATCTTACAGTCGTGGCCAACAGTCCTGTACCAGGAGACCGAAAGTCAAGTTTTGATGTTTGAAGTCAAGTTATACAGCGTAATGGTAAAGTCAGGAATACATATTATACATCATTTTAAAGAAACTTTTATGCTGAATTAAAATAGTTTTACAGGATGTTATTATCAGTAATAGAAGTGAAGTTACAAACAAAAGTACAGCGTCTAGTCTTAAAAAGCAAAAAATAGTGGAATTAGTGTACAATGCATTTAACGTAAAATTACTGTACAGTACATTATTGAAACTTGCAGGATACTTTAAATAATTTACCAACAAGCAAAATACGCTTTAATGTTTAATTGGAGAACCATGGTTTCTTAGTTAAAAAATGCACCTTCTTGGCATGGAAATAATATGCTTCTCTAGTTGCCCATTGGTGATAACACGGTGCCATACGGCCCTTACAAACTCAATTAATGCTGTTTTAGATGTGGGTCCTTGTTGATGGATCTTTGCTTCAATCTCCCCCACAGATTCTCTATGGGATTAAGATCCGGTGACTGTGCCGGCCACTGAAGTTTTCTTATAACTTTTCGATTAAACCATTCGTCAACCTACTTTGACCGATGATATGACGCGTTATCGTCCTGAAAGATAAAATTCCGCAAACCCATGTCTTGTGCAGATGGAAGCAGTTTGGTCTCCAAAATATCCACATATTTCGATCCATTCAATGTGCCATCAACAATGTGCAGACGGCCAACACCACTGGCTGAAATACAGGACCATAACATCACCGAATGTGAGTGCTTAATTGTTGGCTGGGTGCAGCATGCCTTATATCTTTTACCAGCCCGACGACGTACATAATTATTTCCAGTATTAGGAGAATTAGTAACAGTTTTTTTCATCACTGAAAATAACATTTTTCCATTCATCAACAGTACAATTCTTGTGTGTCTTGGCCCAAGCAATTCTTTTGAGCCGTTGTTGTTTAGCAAGGAAAGGTTTTTGTGCAGCTTTTCGTTCAGTCAGTCCATTTTCTTGTAGCCTACGACGAACTGTACGTGCAGATGCAATAATGCCTACTTCATTCTCCCACTCATTTCTTAAATCAGTGGCTGTTTTAAACCTTGATTTTAAGGAACAACGAATCAACATGCGATCATGACGTTCAGTACACAGCCTTAGTCGACCTGTTCTTTTTCTGTTTCCCACACATCAAGTTTCTGAAACCCTTTTAATGGTGCGCAAGACAGTGGAATGATCACAGCCACATTTAACAGCAATTTTACGACTACTGAATCCAAGTTCATGCAAAGTAATAATTTTTGCCTTGGTTTGAAGAGGTAGGACCAATTTTCGGGTCTTTGACATTCTGAAATTCAAATATCACCAAGAATTCCGCATGAACTTCCGTCAACTGACTACAAGCAGCTGCGTTCTAAGTCGGCAGACGATTTTACATCCTTTTATAGCTCACTAGCGGACGTCGGAGAAAGCTATAGCGGATTAGAGGGGCGCGAACGCTTTTTCAGAACTGAATTTGTGTTTCCTCAGTTGCCCATTTTTGCTTGTAACTTCACTTCTATTACTGGTAATAACATTCTGTAAAACTATTTCAATTCAGCATAAGATGTCCCTTAAAATGATGTATAATATGTATTCGTGACTCTACCATTACGCAGTATAAGTTGACTTGAAACATCAGAAATTGACTTTCAGTCTACTGGTGCAGGATTTTTGGCCACGATTGTACAAGTTCTGTCTTTGAATTTAGTTTAAACTGCTAAGACAAAACCCAATTATTGCGGTTTTAAAACGGTAAGTTTCTGTGAGACTTAGAATAAAACGTTATGCTAGAAAACATGAGACCGTAGTTATCTGTACTGCATAACGACAATTAAATGGGCAGTGTTAGATAAAGGAAATTAAACACCTACAGTCAACCAAATGATAATGTACAAAGAGTAGAATACTACTTGAGTGGCACTAGGACCTAATGTTAGGCATTTTCTTTGCATTTATACGTTCAGTTTTATTGCTGAATAATATACTGGTTAGATTTTCTACAAGTTTTGACTGCGTTAAATTTTTTTCAATTGAAGCGTACAGAGCATTTTTGTGAGTGAGTAACAACGAATCTTCGTATTTCTGGACTGAACCATCATATTAGACAAAAATATTTAGGTGTCTGAAAACTGGGGATACATATGCAAACGCAACCTGACTTCTATGGATGAGGAACAGGCATTGAATGCAAAATAATACAGGGTGTGCCATATTAAAGAGGCCCGAGTATAATGAACGACAATAGTCAAGCAATGTTACTATACATGGTAAAGAATAGTTGAAATGAGAGAAAACAGGAGTAATTTACCTGCGTTTACAACAATTGCTGAAAGTGCTGTCCTCCGACATCAAGACACAGCTGCACACGACGAAACATGTTGTTCGTAACACGCCACAACTCATCGGCAGTAATCTGGGCTATGGCATCCGTAATGTTCACTTTTAATTCATCAAGGATGTGCGGATTAGGTGCTACAGTTTTCCTTTCAATCCTCCCCACAGATCAAAGTCACAAGTGGAGATATCGGGTGATCTGGGTGGCCATAGTCCCTTCGATATAATTCTGTCCTCCCTAAACACTTCATGCACATCACATAGACTGTTCCGCGCAGTATGCGCCGTTGTACCATCCTGCTGAAAGAAAGCATACATATGTTTGCTCTTCTTCTGTAAGCGCGGCAACAAATGGGTTGAACAGTTGCTGAACATAGCGCTCCGAGTTGATGGTCTCAGTGAAAAAAAATGGGCCGACTATCCTCTTCGCAGACACAGCACACCAAACGCCTATCTTTTGGTCGTACAGAGGAGTCTCCATTGTCCGTCTGGGATTCGTGTCCGTCCAAATCCTTCTGTTTTGCGCATTGGCATACCCGGCCAGATGAAGCCATGCTTCATCTGTCATGTAATAAAGTGCTGGGTCCATTTCATCGCTGACAAAGGTCTCCTGAAACAATTTACAATATTGCATCTGTTTTGCATAATCAGGAGTTTTAAGTTCTTGGAGCGCTATAACTTTGTACGGCCGAAAATGCAAATCCACCTTAAGTATGCGTCGGCATGACATGACAGATATTCCCGTTGCAGATAATAATCGGCGAATCGACTTCCGATGGCTTTGTAACTTCATTGTGTACCCATCCTTGATATGGTCTTCGGTACGAATCGTCTTGGGTTTGTTTCTTTTCCTGTTGCAAACCGTGCCAGTTTCACGTAATATCCGCTCTAACTTCTGTACCACTGATTTCGCCGGTGTTGCACAATGTGGAATTTTTTCTGTAAAGAACTCATTTAAAACCTTGTATGCGTTATTTCCGAAATACTGTTCCACAATAAAATCCGCTGTTCCGTACTTAAAACCATATTCGTTGCCTTTGTTCTCTCTTCACTTACACTTATGACCGCGTACCTAAACTGCTCTGGATGTGACTAACCACTCCGGCGAATTCCTTTGCAGCTGTACACGCAGAAACCGGTTAGAAGTGGAACAAAACGGTTTTAACTGGAAACCAGCTAAACAACTTTAACCCGCCTAACAACGTCTGACCACGGGGCCTCTTTTATATGGCGCACCCGGTATTTAAAATTATATATATAGTATTTCAGTTGTTCAACGGTGGTCAGTTCCTGTAACGTACTGGTGTCCAAAATTAACATGACAGACACCAAATCATAAATAACGCAAAATCCACACGAAAAGTTTAATGACAGTTGAAACGTACATACATTTATTGATAAAGCAGCAATACACAACAAAAAAGGAATGACATCACCGCATGAGGAGAAAGCATGCGCATGACAGCATGGCAGTTCAAAAGTAATGCAGCAAGCGGCGCGGATTTTGAGGTGGTAATAAGGAATCTGATTACCCCGAACAGCGATACAGCTTGTGCAACGAGACTTCATGCTTATAAGTCTGTGAATGAGAGTTCGGAGCAATAAGTGCCACACCTTCCCCAAGGCGCGACAGAGTTCCGGGACTGTTTCAGGATAGAGCTGCTAGCTTGCAATTGCTCTCCTGAGGGCATCCCAGACATTATCTGTCGGGTTCAGGTCCGAATATCTCGCAGGCGACTCCATCCGTGAATATCGTTACATCCACGTCCTCCATGGTCAGCCATGGACGATGTCCAATCGCATGCCAAAAATCACGGTGATCAGATGTGTCCTGTCGTAGCTATACTCGAACAACTAATTGTCCCGAGTCTCGTATAGAGAGAGGATTTTTTTGATTATTATAAAAATTGGTCAGTTTTTTAATGGTCATTATTTTATACGACACGACCACGATTCCCCGGGTACTGGCCCCCTGGTAATAAATAAGGGCGTCTTCCTCCCCCTTTCTACTTCGCTTCCGTGGCACTTTCCTATCGGGCACTCTAGCCCAAATCTCCTAGCTTCCTATTTCTAAGGGTTGTTTAAGACCTGGGGTCAGACACTCCCTTCCTAAAATCCTCTGCATTTGATCATAACTGCGATAGGCTGAAGATCTTTGGAGGAGATAGGTAACAAACGACTCCTTCTCAAAACCTGGAAAAACACCTTAAAATGCAATTTTTTGGGCGATTATTCCACAATGACAGGGAATTTCGGGAACCGAAAGGCGTCAAAACCTGACCATGGACGATGTCTAATCGCATGCCAAAAATCACGGTGATCGGATGTGTCATCTCGTACCTATGCCCGAGCAACTAATTGTCTCGAGTCTTGTAAAGAGAGCTCTGCTCGGCCTTCGGCCTCGCTTCGCACAATAATGTCATCAACTCTTGTGATTTTCCTGATCCGTGAATTATTTTTCCTATCTTTGTTAGTTACACCAAACATGGCAGTCCCGATGGCGAAGTCTGAAGCATTTGGCTTCGGACCATTCGTCAGAGCTGAATCCTGGTTCGAGTCCCGGATGAGGCATGGGTGGAGTGCTTGTCTGATGGCACTGGCTTTGTTCCTTGAACTAGTGACCAAAAAAATGAGTTCAAGTTTTTGAAAGATTGCGGTGCCAACTTTAATCAAAATTATTCGATATATCTGGGATCACTGCTGATTACTTGAAATTGTGTGGAAGTCATTACAGGTTTAAGATACTGTCTATGAGAAAGAATTTGATTACATTTCCCTTTCTTCAGGCGTGATGGAAATGATGGTACTGTGAAGGTAGCATGATGTGACATACCCTTCACAAAAATCGATTTAAGACTCAACAAGAAATAACCAGAAAAACAGATGTTATTTCGGTTGTTTCTTTCCCACCATTTTGATTATAATAATAGTTATTACAATGATTAAAGGGTTGTGGAATGACATCTATAATTGAACCAGAATTACGGATGTTCTACCAGGTAAAGCCTTTAACATTCTTTTAAATCCTATGAGCCCTGTGAGGATTTTAACACAGTCACGATCGCTGAGTAAGACGTGATCATTAGCGATTGAGAAAATTAGTTTCGTGAGGAGGGAAAAAATGTTGTAACCACAAAATGATGAAATTTGTCTGAGAAGTATTCTCACCGGAATCATTGAAGCACACATGAAAATTGATAAAAAGAACAACAGGATTTTTTTCCGTTCGTGATTCGTGACGGAAGTAAACGATTTAGTTTCCCATGATATATACGTAGTGCGATCAAAAAGTTCCCAACGAGACTAGGTACGTAACGCGCCAACAGATGGCAGTACGCGGATGCGCGAGCAGCGGTCGAGGGCAGTGACTTTCGTGAGTCATTGTGCCGAATGGCGTCGTTATGTGAACAACGGGAGCTCTGCTACATGATATTTGGTGACCACGTGCAGAACACAGCTACGATTTCGGTATGGACTGCGAATAGAAGGCGCTCCGTGTCGAACTCTGTCAAGATCTTCGTCAGCAGGTGGTCAATGATCTAAAGTTCCTGTCGCGGGTAATCACTGGGGACGACACTTGGGTCTACGGTTACGACCCGGAGACCAAACAACAGTCGTCGCAGTGAAAGAGCCCGGCATCTCCATAACAGAAGAAGGCCCAACAGGTCCGGAGCGCAACCAAAAGCATGCTCATCGTGTTCTTCAACATTCGTGGGGTTGTGCACCGTGAATTCGTCCCCCAGGGCCAGACCGTCACCGCCTTTTTTTACTGCGATGTTCTGTGGCGTTTTAGGGAAGACATTCGTCGCAAGCGACCTGAAATGTGGCGCAGAGGCAATTTCTTGCTCCATCACGACAATGCAGCAGCTCACAGAGCGTTAGCAACACGCCAGTTTTGCAGCCGCGACAGCATGACTGCCCTTCGGCACCCGCCTTACTCGCCGGATTTGGTCCCCTGCGACTTCTTTCTGTTCCCGAAGATGAAGCTCAAAGGTCGCCGTTTTGAAACCGTGGACGATATCCAGCGTGAATCGCAGACGGTGCTTGGCACGATTCGCGAATAAGATTTCCCGGGAGCGTTCCAACAGTGGCAAAAACGCTGGCAGCGGTGTATCGCTACCCGAGGAGACTACTTTGAGCGAGATCATAGCCAGACTTAAAAAACGTAAGTACTTCGTTGTAAATCGGCCTAGTCTTGGAACTTTTCGATCGGACCTCGTATACATGTTTTAGTAACGTATCAGTATTTTAATGCCAAATTTTAAAAGGAGTCTTAAAATACCAAAGTCAACAAAAAATACGGGGCTATATAAAACGCTCGAAGGTGAAATATCTTTAGTACTGTAAAAGTTTTTTTTAATAAATTGGAAAATTTCGGTGTTCTTAACTATATTTAAACACAGGGCTGCAATGAAGGGAGAGTGTGGTGGAACGCCGCCCCGCTTGTTTTTCCTGAACGTCCCATCTCTGCTACTTCTATTTTCTTTTCGGAATTATGTTGTACAAAATGCGTAGCACGTCAGTTGATTATAAGAAAGATGCAAAAGCCTTTGAAAATACCCATACATAACATAACAGAGAGGTCAGTCTTTCTCGTATTGTGTGTGTGTGCATTTAACGGAGAAATTCTACTCTTGAAACGGCCATCGTGGCCCGCAGCCCCGCTTCTTTTTGAGATAGAACTGCTTAAACATCCTTTTTTTATTTGTTTTAATTTTATTTGTTTACTTATTAAAAAAAGTATATTCCCATACTGTCGACAATTCTAGTCATTACAAGGCTATCGACGAAAGCTTTTTTCGACATTGGTGTATGTCTATGTTTGTTCTTAGCGATTCTTCCCTGTTTTACTCATATATCATCAATCTTTGCTTTACAAGTAACACTTTCTGCCAGTATAAACATAACATGTTAAGAAGTCTCTGTAGTTAAGGGTTACTGATTTTGTGTTTCACTTCATCATTTGTAGCACGCAGCTCTTCAACCCTCATATATTTCACCCGTGATGTTGCCAATAACTTATTTCCTTTCTTACGGTAATGGTTGGCATGTCACAATAATTACACTGACTTTATGGAACTTTTAAATGCATCTACGTTTACCCTTATGATTAAAGGTTGTGCATGAGGAACTGATTTTTATGGCGAAAAGCATATTTTGTGTGGTCATTCAAGCAAATCTTTAGTGAAATCAAACATTGTTCTGATGTGTCATCAGAGGATAACTTCAGCAAATGCATTATGCACACTAAAAAGTAATTACAGAAACCACTGCCCCGATATGAAAGATTCTTCTCTTCTTTTAAACAATGTAAACATATTCTGTTTGATCTAACGAGAAACAATGGTTTAATATGCTACCCGGACGAATCTGAAACTTTCCTTGCTTCGCAAACAACCGTTAAAAAATAATTAAATGACTTCATTAAGGCTTACATTATTTTTTTGGTTTGGATATGTTTCTATGTGATTAAAGGAACTGCTAAGAATCACTAAATTAGATTGCTTTTCTATCAGCTACTGGCAGACAGAAATTTTGAACTTAATTAACGGCATGCGGCCAAGAAATCCTTATTGACGGCTCGGAAATTAAAGACAAGCGAAAGAATATAATTAGAAGAGACTTACCTTTTTTTCCGCCATGGAAGTTTCAAGTGGAAGCAGCAGTGATCTGTGATCAATTCGTCCCACACGCAAATGTGCTCCAAATGTATTGCAGATTAGGTTACGCTAGGATATTAAATCACACTTTTTTTCCACAGTTGAAAGGTACGTTTACAATCTTTAATTACTAAAAGTTCAGAAGTAAAAAAAATACCGCAGTACTTACCTTTTCCTCAAATCTAAAAATTCAAGTGTATTATAATTTAGCCAAGTCAATAAATCATGACCATCGGCCGAATTATTCATACTTTAATAACCGTAAATGCGACATTGATACAAAAAAGAAGACACATGTGGTATTTCTGATATAAACTTCTGTAGTGCTTAAAATATTTTAGTGCAAAAATCACGTAAAATTTACGATGAAAAGAAAATGGAAAAATCCACTAAAAAGTACTGTAAACTGAGAAAAAGAAATCGATAACTTACTTCTTAATTACCTGCATTTAAAATGGATACTAATAAGTTGACTTTGACTGTATCTCATTTTTGGAACTCTGATTTCTTCTGTAATATTTCAATGTATTTTACTCACCTGTTAATTAATCTGTAGAACAAATATAAACTGTGAAAAGCGCACTTGTTAAAAATGTACTTTCATATTGTTTGTGTGTGCTTCTACAGGTGTAATCAAAAAGCATCCAGACTGGATTCATTAAAAAAATAAAGTACAAGACTTTATTTTTTAATGAATCCAGTCTGGATGCTTTTGATTACACCACACAGATTTGAAACTTAATCGCCTTCAAAGTAGCCCCCTTCCGAAGACACACTTGGCCCAGCGCTGTTCTCACTGTTCAAAGCATTTTTTGAAGTAATCTTTTGAACTAGCGAATAGCTGCTTCGTCACATTCTGTTGTATCTCCTCAATACCTTAATCTTTTTCAAGTAGAATTTGATCTTTGGGAAGAGAAAAAAGTAGCAAAGAGCGAAATCTGGCAAGCATGGTGGTTGTAGGACCTGTGCAATGCGGTACTTAGCAAGAAACTGCTGCACAAGTAGCGATGTGTGGGCAGGCACGTTTTCATGATTCAGTTGCCACTCACATGCAGTGCCGGCCCTTTGCGACGAACTGCGTCCCTCAAACACCGCAAAACGGGACAGTAGTATTTACTCCTTGTTGATTGTCTGGCCTAATAGAGCATATTCATGATGTACAATTCCCTTATGATTGAAAACAACAGTCAGCATCATCTCGACATTGCTGCGGCTCTGTCGGGCGTTTTGGGTTCTGGGAGAGTTTGGGGTCTTCTACTGTGAAGACTGGGCCTTAGTTTTGGGATCATACCCATAAACCCACGATTCATTACCAGTTATGATAGTTTTAAAAAGTTTTCGTCGTTTTCGACTCACTCAAGCAGCAGCTGAAACTTCTCACCTAAGAGCAATTTCGGCACAAATTTGACTGAGACGCGTCTCATATTTAAATGGTCCATAAGAATCGACTGAACTGAGCCCAAACTAATATTGAAGTCTTCAGATAACTCACGAATAGTGATTCGGCGATTTTCCCACACAGCTGTGCGCTCAGGTTCGACACTGTTTTCACTTTTGCTGGTTGCGGGCTTCCCAGACCGTTCATAACTCTCAACACTTTCAGGACCATCTTTAAAACGTTTACACCACTCATAAACTTGCGCACGACTCATACAATATTCCTCAGACTTTCTGTAACTTTAAGCATGCGTCTTTGCAAATTTCGCCAAGTTTTTGACAAAATCTGATGCAAATTCGTTGATCAACTTTTCCCGACATGACAAATGCGACGAACAGCTTCAAACACGTAAGAACAAAGACTACTGTAAAAATAAAACCGGACGAGCAAGGGAGACGTGACTCACTGCACATGCCTGTAGTATTTTCCAAGGTCAACCTGTGCCATACCGCTTCCTGCTGTGTCGTTCGATTCCGAACTTATGCAACCAGTCTGGATACTTTTTGATCACACCTCGTATGTGGATACAAATTTCACACAAATGCCTGCTTAAGAAAAATAAATTATCTGAATATTTAAAGCTCTCAAGTGCACTTTACATGAAATCATAACGATGTGATCTTTTACTTCATGATACTAAGTGAATCATGGCTTGACTGAAGCTGTGAAAAATATTAAATAACTTCATTTCCATGTAAAATCATAAAATATACCTTAGGTAAACAATAAGTAATACATATTTTAAAAAACAGCTTGGAGCTTATTTTTAATTCTTTTGTACCAAATCATTACTATTCTTATCAGGCTCCAGTCAAAATATTCTAACTGCGAAAAAAGCTTTCTTAACGCACAGCACAATGAACAAATGAACAAAGAAACTGAAAAGGTGACTTACCTTATAATAAACACTGTTAGCGTTTTTTTAAGGTTGATTTGCTTTCGGCTAGAACTTATTTTAAAAATAATGAAAAAAAGCCATTTAAGAGAATAAGTTAAACTTCTGTGTGCTTATACATTGTCTGTATGTGCATGGAGATGCCACACAAACGCCTGGTTAAAAAAAGAGGTCATCTGAATATTTATTTAATCACAAATTGTTGTTCTAAATATGCCTGTCATTTGAGGAAATCTCTTTGTATCTATGAACTTAATTTCGAAACTGACGCAATGTCATCGTAACAAAAACAAGGAAAACCCCTAAGAAGATTTACAAAACGGTTTCTTTATTTCGAACTAGTGTTCTCGGAAGGTAAATGGAAGTGCCAAAAATGCCCAATATATATGTGCAGAAAATAGTACCAGTACGAAAATAAATATGTCTCACGATTTCCGCAGATATATCAAGTAGGTAATTCGCTCTTTATAGAAAAATGGCAATTGCAACAATAAATGGTAAATAATATGATTTAAAACGGTTTGTCAAATCTTTTGCAATCAATGGAAGCAGAACTGAATCACCAGATCTCTTTGCCTTGTACTCATTTCTATCCCTATTTATTTAACTGTAATCTTATAAAACGTGATTTCATATGACATCACAGGAATTTAGCACATAATGCACAAAGTGTTATGTTGAATACAAATAATGAAAATTTCATGCAAATAATTTCAGGTAGTAATTCGATATCTTGTGGGCCATTCATTTGCTTCATCTACCTCAGAGCGATGCTTCGACGCTGAATAAACCAATACCTCTAATAACTTTCGAGAAGCGGCATGGTGAAGCAGTTTCCTGTCTCTTTGTCGCTTGCCTTTGTTTAATAATCCTACGTCCAGTTTTGTATCAGAAATTCTGTATTCGATTTAAATCCGATTTCCTGTGCTAGAAAATCCTACTACGGTTGTTCTCTTCTAGCCACTCTTGTATTTTAAGGTACTTACCTCATAGGAAGTTGTAAAATAAAGCTTATTCCTGTAGAACAAATACATTGTTCGATATAGAAAATGCTGCACCAGGAACTATTTATGGGAACGCCATGCAAATTGGTGAGTATGTGTCGGCAACTGGGTTATGCAAATGATTTTAATTGTAAACCAATCACGTGATAGGTGAGGAAGATAAGCAAGCAAAATGGCTCAGAGTAGTTAAGTTTGATTGCCTTCACCTGGACGCGTGGACTACTCCATAGGGGTGATCTCAGAAGCGAAAGCTCCTGTAAGGTGTGAGAATGCCAGGGTGATGTCGTCGGGAATCGTACCATCACACAGACACTTTTGCCAGAGGCTTCATCATAGGGCTACGTACGGCTGGTTGGTTTTTGCGGCGGAAACTCATCGGAATGCAAAAACTGTCTGCCGAATGTGGAGACAGTGGTTGGAGTAGGACTGGTGCACGTAGGCGGACATCCGGAAGCCTAGGTTGGCGCATTCGAAGGCAAGACATGGCAGCACCACAATCGACAGTGGACGACATTCGAAGAGGTATATAGGTAGCGATAGATTTTTCCGTATCGACACGGACTGAGAATTGCAGATTGGCTAAGACAAGGTTACATTCTCGCTAACCATTGCAACGACTGCAGTTCAGCGCAGCACATCGCGGCGCAAGGTTGCAGTAGTGGCGTACCAAACATTCTTTGCGGTACGAATGGAACCATAACATATTCATCGCTGACGATCGTTGATTGAGAGTCTAGAGACGACGTGGTCACCGGGATGATCTTGCTCCATTCATGAGGTGGTGTCAAGGTTTAGGGTGCTATCAGTTTCAGCTGTCGTTCACCACTCGTACGCACACTGGATACAATGACAGCACGACAGTACGTCGATGAGGTGCTGTCACCCTTGTGTTGCCGTATCTCTGTGGAATCCTTGACGCCCAGTTTCAACAAGATAGTGCCCACCCGCACACGGCCAAGAGCAGTTAACAATGCCTACAAGGTGACCAGGTGCTGTTCTGGCTAGCGAGATCCCCAGACTTCTGCCCAATAGAGAACGTGTGTGGAACGTCATTAATCATCATAATCAACCATGGGTACAATTCCCGTAGGTGTCTGCTGCCATTTTAACTATATTGTCCCATTGAAGTCTGTTCATTGCAGAGTGGCTCAGTTCCTGAAGAGTTCCACCGCACCAGTCTTTAATATCGTCAGCCCACACACGGTGAAGAGCGTCCTCTTGCATTTCTTCCGTTAAGCCAAGCACCAAAGTCTTTGTCTTTCTGTTATTTTTCATTCTGCAGATGTGTCCAAAGAGTCTAAATTTTCTCTGTATTATTGGCATACGACTTAACGACGGAACGTTATTGGCATACGACTTAATGCCTCTGCATGACCCGCTTGTAATGTCAAAGAATTGTGGACACAGGTGAACGACGTATGGTCAGTGATACCTTAGGACAACAACTGGGGACCCTTCCACTAGATACCACACCGTGTTGTCGAATAACATAGAAAATGCCCGACATGGCAGTCATACGACCTACTGACTTGAGCCACATTATACCGTCTCCTCGGCCATCGTATTCATGTAATTCCTGAGAAATTCAATCACTTCTTTTCCACCTACTTGGCTACGTGCCTAGTAAGTTTCGCCTCATTTCTGGCATTCCTTCATGGTCAGGGCATTTTCTGTGTCTAAAAGTGTAATAACAGCAGCTTACGAAACATCACTCTCAGCAAAATATTTAGGCCATCTGCCTCATTCACTATGTCCAAATATGTACTGCTTGATATTAGAGCAGGTCGCTTATACTGGGTAAGAGAAAAGTTTGTCATTTTAAGAGATCTCAGTACCCTACAACCAAAACTTTAGTTCAGCGTTCCGCAATCATCTCTTTTTCTGTGTCGGCCGTTTTCGATTACGTTGAATGACTACCTCTGATCTTTGCGCTGGGTTTTTTTTTTTTTTTTTTTTTTCGTTTGGGAGTTTAGCAATCACCGTGATCAACTCGATGAGCTATAAGTTTCGCCCGTCCTTAATTTGGGGTCACTGGTTCCAGTAAAGGGACAGCGCCAATGCCATAAGACAAACACAACATCCATGCCTCCCTGGAATTCGAACCCAGACCCATCTCGGACGATTAGTCAGAATGCTTAGACCACTGCGCAGCCATGACGGCTGATCTTTGCTGGGTGCGCGCAGGACAACTTTCATTTTAAATAAAGGTGAATGTCTATAATCAGGGGCACTTGAAAATCTAAAACACTGGAAATAATTGCATTAGTTTGAGGACTTAAGGGTCTGTTAAAGGGAATGAAGAATACTATCATCAAATTGTTTCCTATAAAGTACAAGTTTGTCCGCGTCGGGAATCGAATCCGGGTTCCCCTCACTCCGGAGTAAGTCGCTCTACTAACTAAGCTACACGGACAGAATGTCTCGCTGCTGTCTGCCTTTATCTCATATGCGTCCTGCCGAGCAGGCCCATCACATCCTCACTCCGGAGTAAGTCGCTCTCCCAACTAAGCTACACGGACAGAATATCTCGCTGCTGTCTGCCTTTATCTCATGTGCGTCCTGCTAGGCCAGCACGTCACATCCCCCTTTACGACAGAGGGCCGGGGGCATGGTCCATGGGTCAGCCAGGGACCATGTGTTGCTCTAGGCAGTCATCCGATGAAGAACGCTGGGTTTCGAGCTCGGATCCCCTCACTCCGGCGTAAGTCGCTCTCCCAACTGAGCTACGCGGACATGTGCTCTCACTGCTATCTGCCTTTATCTCATGTGCGTCCTGCGATGAAGGCACGTCAAATTCCATTGCTGCTATTTACGTGGTGCTGCTGGGATCGTTCGAAATGCGTACTGTAACAGCCATTTAGTATTGTAATTCGAATTTGTCTGTGATGATGTAGAACTTATTGCCATATCTGTGTGTCACTTTCACGATAACTAATTGTATCTTCTGAGAGTTAAACTTAATTTTGAGAGCTATTTTGTATTTAACTAGTATCCGCATAATTAACAGATCATTAATTATTTAAACAACAGCAATTTGCAAATGGCATAAATAATAATAAAAAAACATGAAAATTGAAAAGATTTTGGAACTACCTGATTCAGATCTTATGGAAGCGATGACCAACTGGATTCATATTCACTTCAGTATCGATGCTATGGGCATATTAAACACAATACAGAATAAGAAATATGAATTAAACTCTTCCATATACTAAAATCTAAAACAAATTGATGATTTTTACCACAATCATTTGCTAGAGAGCTCGTGTTCTAAAATTCAACGTATTTAGTTTCTGGATAATTCGATCATTTGAAATGTTGGAATAAAGAACAAAACAAATTTCAAGAAGGATTTTCTAGCAGTTTCTCTATGCAGTGCATCTCTGGTTATTACAAAGACAAATTAACAAGATAAATAACATTTGCACTCAAATTATGATTCCAGACGGTTTTGGAAAACTAATTAACGTACACTGCTGTTCCAAAACTTAAGGACGAAAATGAAATATAACGATTACAGAACGCCATGGAGCTAAAAGAGTTTCCTAACACATGCACACAAGTGCGGTGTGACGCGTGAAGACATTCCACGATGCACCGCCCGTATGCAAATTTGCTGTACGTGACAGCTACCGAGGGTGTATATAGGCAGGAAACAGAGTCGTGTCTCATGAGTTCATTCTGTTTTTCATATGTTTCAGCGACGGAGCAAGAAACTGCGTGTCTGAAGTAAAAAAATGATGTCTCGCAAATATCATATGCATGATTTTACCCGAGACTGAATTATTGACAAGCTGGAAGATCCATGCCGCCAGAGAGTTTGTAGTAGCACACAGCATAGTGTCGAGGCTTTGGTGAACGTTCAGAAGACACAAAACCGCTGCCAGATGTTCTGTTGGAAGTCTTCCCCACTGTACGAGCCAGAAGAATGACCTTTGCCTTTCCACAATGGCAAAACAGAGTCGGAATAGAACTGCGAGCCAGTTGGCTAATCGTTTTTCAGGCAAGCACTAGTGTGCGATTTTCATGCCAAAGGTTGCCCAGGCGTCTGAATGCAGCTGGACTATGTGCCAGGAAATCAATACGCTGTGTACCATTATCCGGGGCGCATCGTACAGTCCGCCGTCACTGGTGTATCACTCACGTTCTCTGGTCTTCAGATCAATGGGCCAAAATAATCTTCACAGATGAAAGACGCTTTAGTCTTTCATCGGATTCAAAGAGGCAATTGATCTACAGGGAATGTGGGACTGCAAGTGACGCTAAGAAAATCTTTGAACGTGACAGATATGGCAGTTGCAGCATCATGTGTGGGCCGGTATCATGATCAGTGGACATAACGAACTGCAGGCGATGCATCAAGGTACAATTACCGGGCAGGCGATGCATCAAGGAACAATTACTGGGCAGGCGTGTTAAGAAGTTCTGACGAACAGTGTCACTGTACGACAGGTGAGCCTGTGCCTCCTTCGTAACATTTTGTTTCGTTTCGATTTCTATTACATACCACTTATAATTTTTGTCGTGCATTTTATTGTACTGTTTTTATCACCATGGATACCATTTAGAGTTGCAAAACTGCTTTTTCAGATCTTAACTGGTAAAAACGTACCTCGTCCATTTTCATGGGTATACACAGCTTAAATGAAACCTTTGTTTATATTTGGGCATTCTAAATTGAGTAAATCAGCAAATAAAATCTGTTTGCAGATAAGAATAGCACAGCATCTCAGAGGAGGGGCTGTCAGTCTTCATACTAGCACAGTAAATCAAACTGTAGAAGTCTCCGTATGGTTCTAAGTGTGTTTCCTACAGTGAAGCTATGCTTACGCATTGCATCTTTAGGGGGGACGTACAACAGTAATCACTTGGTAGTTGTGAGAAGGGTCAGACCCTCCGAGATTTGCAAAAGGATATTAGGATAATACAGAAACGAGTCCAGAAGTCAAAGAAAAATATGCTAATGAATAGCACGATTCGAAACTTGCAGAACAACTTTAGTTGACGATGACCGGTTTGGTTTGTGACAAATATCCCCCAAAAAGTTCATATACTTTTTGATTTACCCTCGTATAATAACAAATTATATTTTGGCTTTTACACTTTTAATCACTTGCTTATCACCTGAGTACTTATTACATCCAGGAAGTCAACATTGCTGTTTGCCAGATGATTTGCTATTTACTTCGTTCAAAGTCCTTGACTATTTATCATTTTCTGAGGTTAAATCGATCAATATCTCCGGTAATTAACAACTGAAAATCATTACACGATGATCGTTGAAGAAAAGAAACGACGTAGATATGAGATGCATTATTACAAAAAAACGATGAACGCTTTCGTTGAATTTAAGAACGCGAACTCCCGTAATGTAAATTATTTCCTCTGCAAAAACAATTCCTCTCAAATAAATTGCAAAACAAAATATCAGAAAATATAAATTTTATGAAGAATTCATGTTATATACTGATGACAAGACAGTCTGTTTTTTAACTGAAATACTTGGGAACAAATTTACGCTAGTTGCAGTTACAGTTTTACTTGGCCAGCGAAAATGGACGTGGGCCAGTGTCAAGGAGCGAAGAAAATCAGCTTCAGGAGGACAAACACAAAATCCATATCTTACCTACGATTTGGACCCAAGCACAGCCTTACATTGAGCAGGAAGCCCCTCACTGCATGCTTTTATTTAAAATATTGCAGTAGGACATTTTCATGGGAATTTTACATCGTAGCGCCAAAACATTATGGCCAGCACCCTTTTTATGCAAATCGAAACAACTGCAGATAAACGAAAGCGCGTGTGAAGTTCATGAAACGGTATAAATTATCGTGACCACCAGCTAATATCCAGAGTAACCGCCGTGTGCAGCGCGGACAGCAGCTAGACGGGCTAGGAAAGACTCAATAACGTGCTGGAAGGTGTTCACAGGTATGTGGAGCCATGCTGACTGTAGTGAATCTGACAGCTGCTGGAGCGTGCGTGGTGTAGGATCCATAAAACGAACAACACGATCGAGGTGGTCCCATAGATGCTCAACTGGATTTACGTCTGGGGATTAGGGGGCGGGGAAGTACTTTGAAGTCTTCATTGTTCTCTTCCAACCACACTCTAGCTGTGCTGGGAGATCCCATCCGCCCCAGGGAAGACACTCAGCCTGTATGGGTGTACGTGGTCTCCAAGGATGGATTCATAACGAATGCGCTCCATAGTGTCTTCCACAGGTATACGTGCATTCAGAGAATGCCACGAAAACGTTCCTCAGACCACGACGCTGCCTCTACCAGCTTGTGTTCTGCCAGCAATGGTTGAAAATAGTTTGTTCTCCGATGTTTCTCGCCTTACGCGCCAACGTCCGTCCGTTAGATGGAGAAAACGTGACTCATATGGGAAGGCAATCCTTTGCCAATCAGCAGAGGCCCAATTGCGATACTGCCGTGCAAATGTAAGGCTTTTCTGCCGATGCACCTTCGTTAGCATAAGTCCAGTAGCCATTCATTTGCATCGGAGCCCCATACGCAGCAGGGTTCGCCGAACTGACATTTTAGACACACTTCCGGTAGCTGGTTTCCTCCAGTGAGTTGCTCCACTGTAGCATGTCGATCAGCTCTCACGCACCTTCGAAGCCGACGTTTACCTCTGACATCAATGGCACGTGGTGCTCCGCAGTTTTCACGTCGTTTATTCGCAATTGTGCCATTTCTCCAATCAGGATACACTTCAATCACAGCAGCACGCGAACAGTTCACAAACCGTGCTATTTCAAAAACACTACCACCCTTGTCCCGAAAGCTGATAATCATCTCTTTTTGCAAATCTGATAAATCGCTCCTTCTATTCATAACAGCAACAAATGATATGTTTTCAGATTGCCTATAACACACCTTATATAGCCTCCAAGCCAGCTCACGACACGTGCCTTCCTTCATTGGCTACGCGCTGTTGACGTCAAAAGTAGGAGGTGGTCACAATAATCTGACTCGATTGTGTAGCACCTGATAATGAGCTCTGTTAATGGTATTTTTCTTCAGATGGGAAAGGCAGCACAATTAAGTGAGTTTGACAAATGTCCAAATTGTTATGGCCATACGACTGGGCCAGAGCATTTCCGAGACGACAAAGCTTGTGGGGAGTTCACCGTCAACCGTAGTTAGTACCTTCAAAACGTGGGCCGAGGAGGAAAATACCACGAATCGCTGGCAATTTGTGAGCCAACCACAGCCCATCGATGTTAGAGATGAGCGAAGTCTATCCCGTATAGTACGAGCCAATAGAAGGGATGCTTTGGCAAATCCGCCCGTAATTTGAGTGCTGGTGACAGGAGTAATGTGTCACAACACACAGTGCATCGAACTGCCTGATGAAAAATTGGGGCTGCGTAGCCGCTGGTCGCTTCAATACCCCATGCTAACTTCGGTTCATCGTCGACAGCGCTTACAATGATCACGCGAGCATCAACAGTGGACCTTGAATGATTAGAATGTCCTCTAGTCCGATTAATCTCGTTTCCTGTTATAGCATGCGGACGGCAGGGCGCGTGTGCGTTGTTTACCTGCAGAACTGTTGGCACCAGGATGAACAGTGGGACGAAAACAAGCAGTTTGCCAGCACGTGGAGGACCAACATTATATTAAGAAGGTGGCCATAATGTTTTGGTTCTTCGGTGTATCACCTCCTGCGATTGTCTGATTTTGAAGAACAGCAACCACGAATTTCTGTATTTTATTAAGAGAAGAATATTTTTAATGTTTCGAATCGTTTCATCATTTCTGCAACCATTTTACAGGTCGGTCATTTATTATCACATGTTAGATTCTGCATATAAATTTCCTTTATTTTACGTAAAAAATATTACAAGAATTTAGCTGATCGTGGTCTTTGTGGGTAATTGAACTGAAATAAAATCTTAATGCAAATAATATGTTTAAGATGACTTAAATCCTCGTTCAAACATAAACTCGCAAAAATTTACATTGAAAAACTGAAATGAGAAATACAACAGGCGTCATATGTAAGGGTCATATGTCATATGTAGGCGTCATATGTAAGGGTCATATGCAAAGTTCACCAAAAATCAGAAATAGAATAAAATGTCGAACAAAGTATCACATGAAAGGAATTTGGGCTTCTCGACAATAAATACAAACAAAAGGTATATAAATATGCTGTGTGTTCTCACTTTGGTGAAATATATATAACTAGTTTTAAAATTTCCGACTTATAGCTATTATACATTAATAAATACAACTGTCTTTAGAGTTTTGTACTTACCTTCTTTGTGTAAGGTGTACCGTTCCTCACGAGCAAAAAACACACTGAGTGGATAGAAATCATGAGATACCTACCTAGTAACGGGTGGGCCCACCTTTCGTCAGGATAAAGGCAGTCACACGGCGAAGCATTGAGTCCACTCGGTCACAAAACCGTTCCACAGGTATCTCCACCCAGGCTTGCTGCACCGCTGTCTACAATTCCGTCGCATTCCTGGGTGTATGATCCAAAGCTCGAACGGGCCTTTCCACAGCATCTCATAGATTTTCCACAGGGTTGATATCCGGTGAACGGGAAGGCCATTCCAGGGTGGGAACTTTTGCGCAATGTTCTTCTAACCATGTTCTGATCACCACTGCTCTGTAGGAACGGGCATTTTCCAGATGAAAGAGTCCATTGCCCTGTAGATGGTGAGCATGGTCTGCAAAGATGAACACGCAGCGTCTACCGTTCAGAGTTGCATCTAGATGCACTAGATGTCCCAATATGTGCGAGCTTAACGCGCCCCAGACCATAACCGAGCCTCCACCAGCCTGAACAGTTCCTTGTTGACATGCCGGGTTCATTGCTTCGTGCAGTTTCCACCAGACCTTCTCTCTCCTGTCTGCACGAATTAATTGGAAACGAGACTTATCGGACCAGAATACCCGTCTCAAATCATCCAAGGTCCAGTGCCCATGTTCTTTCACCCATTTGAGGATTAAAGTCCTGTGATATGGTGTTAGCAATGGGACTCTGATGGGTCGGCGGCTTCCATAACCTACTGCGGCTAATCAGCTGGGCCGATGGTCTTGGTGGAGACGTTTCTGGCACCTCCCTCGTTGAAGTCGGCGGTGATTTGTGCCACTGTCGATATCCGGTTGGTTGTAACTATGTGAGACAGATGTGGACGGCCATTTTCATCCTTAACCTTTCTCCGCCCACAGCGCTTCTCACGATGCGGTGTTATTCCGGAAATGGCGTATTCCCGATGCACTCTTGATACTGTCGAACGAAAATACTGCATTTCCTGTGCCACCTTCGGGATAGAGCGACCCATACGTCAGGCATCCGAATTATCCGTCTTACAAATTCTGTTAACATATTATGTTTTTCCGTACTGACATCGAACTACCGTCTACATGAATGCAGTGATGGTCCTCCTGCCTATATACTGTACGTACCTGTCAAGCGGTGGGTTCATCCACTTGCGAGAAAGGTGACCGCGTTGCGTTTCCCAAGAACAAGGTATCCATTATTTCTGTTCCCTCAGTTTATATTCCTTTCATACTACAATTTTATGGGAAAGACGCTGTGAAAGACAAATAAATGTTGTTCAAAATGGCTGAATAAGCTGTGAATGCTGTTGCATTCACATGATGCTGTCATTAATATTATTCCATCTTACAGATTGCAAACGTATTAAAGACAGTGAGTTGGTCTATTTTAGTCTGTAAAGTCATAAACTCTGTCACTCAGTGTTTGAGTGTAGGCTTTTCACACTACTGGGTTCGAATTCTATGGATAAGTCACGGGTATTGTATTTTATTCTGATTGTTCCACTTCTTTCCTGCCGTGGAACCAGTGGGCCTAAATTACGGACGGGTGACTTCTTCATGTGGGTCGTGTGAAAACACAAGTTTGTCCGTGTCCCCCCACTCCCAACTGAGCTACGCGGACAGAATGTCTCGCTGCAGATTTGTCGTCTTGACACATGTTTTCACTTCTGTAGCACGTCACATCTCGCCCTGATTATTTTTTTTCTTTGAACGAAGTAGCAGTTTTTCATTGATTCCAAACGATGTGTGGAACAAACATCACACATTTTTCGAAGAACCTATCGGCCAGTGGATCCATTTTCCACAATCGGGCGCCAATGTGAAAACACAAGTTTGTCCGCGACGGACATCCAAATCGTGTCCCCTCACTCCGGAGTAAGTCGCTCTCCCAACTGAGCTACGCGCACAGAATTTCTCGCTGCATATGCGTCGTCTTGACATATGTTTTCACCTCTGTAGTACGTCACAGTCGTTAAAGTTCGAAACAATCTGTGTGTGTGTGTGTGTGTGTGTGTGTGTGTGTGTGTGTGTGTGAAGATACCAATGAAGTAAGAGAGAAAACGAGTTCCTCAGTAGAGAAAAATCGTCAGGTCTTCTAGAGTCCGTAATATGAAAATTATTACTGGAAGCTTACCTCCAAGGAAACTTTAGACAATTTTTAATAAACAATATAAACTTCCATTTTTTGCAGTGTCGTGTTTGCATGAAATTCAAACTGAGTATAAATAAGGGAAAAACCAAAGTTATGGTTTTTGAGAGAGAAACTGGTAGCACTGAATGTAATGTAAGTGTAAATGGCACAATGATTGACCAGGTGAGTGAGTTTATGTATTTAGGAAGCGTGTTT
Source organism: Macrothele yani (assembly GCA_039090855.1). NCBI lineage: Eukaryota > Metazoa > Arthropoda > Arachnida > Araneae > Macrothelidae > Macrothele > Macrothele yani. Next base: position 121,176,548 of record CM077023.1, on the reverse strand, counting down.
CTGAGGCAATAAATTAGATGGTGAAATTAGTAGGCTAGTGAATTCTTTATTGACAGTCATAACTGCTTTAGGAGGCTTCCGCTGGAATGATGGGTTCTCGAGAGAGTCCCGCTTGGCTGTGTATGAAAGTGTAATTGATCCTACTCTGATGTGTGGCAGTGAAACCTGGGTACTATAGAAGAGACATAGGAGTCGTTTGTGTTCTGGAGAAATGCGTTACTTGCGGGGAGTTTGTGGCAAAACAAGTTCTGATCGTGTGAGGAATGAAGATGTGTTACAGTTGTGTAATGTGAAGCAAAATGTTGTTAGCAAGGTGGAAACTAATATGCTTCGGTGGTTTGGCCATGTTGAAAGAATGAGTGATGAGATGATTACTAAAAAAATCGTTTTAGCCCAAGTGGCAGGAAGGAAAGGCAGAGGAAGACCAAGGAAGTCGTGGGAGGATCAGATTCAGGAGTGTCTGCATGAGAAAAAGATTATGAGTATGAAGTATAGAAGATCTTGTGTACGGCGTGTGATGGATGTGAGTGAAGCCCGAGCTGTATGTCAAGATCGCTGTAAGTGGAGAAGTTTGATACGGCAACAGTAAGTAAACATTACCTGGTAGTTTGATTTTTCTTTGTGGAGCTAACCTCTGAATCCCAGAGAACACCTTAGTGATAAGTATGTACGTATGTATGTGTTGGGTTAATTGAACTGAGACTCTTTAATACGAAGACATATATAAGTCTTCCAAATATAAGCATTTAAGGGAAAATCATACCATTATGCATTCAGTGAAGTTTCTTAACAGTTCATGCTAAATTATCCTTAAGGCTTTGTAGCCTTTATAACCTTTCTTTCGCAGATGTGTGGGATTCGAATCCACTTCTTCCTACATCAGAGCGGCTGTTCTCCCAGTTGAGCCACGCTGGCAGGCTTATTGCTGCTTATTTACCCATTTAACCCAAACGCCATAGAGAAATGCGAGAGCACGAAATCGCTCAGCAGGTTTCGGGTCAATCGATAATAACACTTGACGACCATTTTATTGCAAAAGTATTTATTTTTATTTGCGTACGTTGCGCGGAAGAACCCTCACCCAATCTTTTCAATCCTTACGTCCAGGAAATCCTTTTTCGTTCGGGCGCCAAAATAACCTCTCTTTTGGCGACAGTGGAATTCGAGTCCACCTCTTCCTACTCCGGAGCGACTTTTCTTTCAGTTGTGCTACGCCGACAGGCTTTTCGCTGCTTCATTGTCCGTTTGACTGATACTGCACACCTTATACGACTGTGTGGACTGGCCCTGTTTTGATTTGTCTCTACTATCAAATCATTTATATGCTTGGTCTGGCACAACTGAAGGATAGATATTCCGAAATTCTGTTTGTCTTTTCAATCTTTAAATCGCAGGACTGAAATTTTGGTTGAGGGTAAATTCATCCCGAGAAATTCGCCAAATTTTAAGTGTTTCAAAAAGTAAATGCAAGAATTTTTGCAACAGACCGGAAAGTTACGTTTTGTCAAGCGATGAAGTTTGTTAGGAAACGCATCGAAATTTTTCCGTGGAAACTCATAAAATTACCGCGGTAGGTTCACTGTAAAATTTTTGAAAACCTTGTTTATCTTCTTTATAGATTGAGGATTTAGAAAACGAACAGGCCATACAGAACAATAAAGTGGGGAAATATTTCCGACTTAGCTTCTAGTAACATCTATATACTTTTTTGCATTAACAACCAAAAATCTGTAGAAATATGTTCGGCTCCCAGTATAAATCCCAGAATCTGTTGAAGAAGAGCCTTGAATTTCAGTAGCTGAGAAAACAATTTAGTAAAATCATGCAATGCATTGATTATGATACGCTTTCCAACATACCAGAAATCATTACTCAAGTTATTACTCAAGTTATGAGGATAATGGCTGTGAAATAAATCTCGCTCCTGTGCCCTGACCTTCGACCCCATTTCGAAAATATTCAACAGAACCGGTTCATTATACCTCCGGAACAACACGATAAATGTTTGTGGTAATCGAAGCATTTTTACGTAAGTTATGACGCATAAGGGCAATGGAATGGATCCCACTCCTATGTCCTGACCTTTGACCCCATTTCGCCCATTTTCAATAGGGTTCTTCCCCAGGTGGTCCCCTACCACATACTAAAATTTCATCGATATCGAATCATTTTTACTCGAGTTATCGTGCGGGCGGACGGGCGGACAGACAGACGGACAAATCTGGAGCATATACGCTTCTTCAACCTACGGTTGGAAAGAGTAAACAAAAGAAGTTCAAGCGATGAAAGCACTGTGTTATCGTAATAGAAGTAGCTAAGATCGTCAGTTATTCAAAGAAATCTAAAATAAAAAAATTGTATGAAATACATGTGAAATAAAGACCTATATACTATAAGATACATTTGAATCACGATCTAAATCAGACATACACAGTCGTATCAGAATATTATAACCACCTACCTAATAATGGGAATAACCATCCTTGGCCCGGATGACAGCTGCGAGACGGCGTGGCATGGACGCAAAGAGGCCGTGAAAGGTTGCCTGAGGCACACGTGACCATTCGGACTGCAGCAGAGCACGGAAGTCCCAGAGATGGCGTAGTTGTGGGGTCGGCATGTCGAACCTGTCTATCCAAATTGTCCCACAAGTGTTCTATGGGATTAAGATCAGGCGATTTCGCCGGCCAAGGGATAATGGAGACATCGCTGTCATGTTCCTAGAACCAGTCACGTAACCCCTTAGCGAGGTGGCACGGCGCATTGTTCTGCTGGTTAACACCATCACCACCAGGGTAAACGTCCAACATGAAGGGATGCATGTAGTCAGCGAGGATGGACAGGTAGCCATTGCCGTTCCGGAACCCACCCAGTGGCACCAGCGGTTCCAGGTCATACCAGGAAAGCAACACCCAGACAAGCACACTGCCCCCGCAGGCTTGTACTTGACCGACAAGAGTATCCGCGTGTCGGTTTCTCGTGTGTCTGACGCCATTTCTGCCACCGCCCGTCACTTCTGTGGAGTAGAAACCTCGATTCGTCGGAGAAAGCAACCTTTTCCCACTCTTCCACTGTCCAATGACGGCAGTCCCATGCGAACTGCAGGAGTCATTGCCGATGAACCTGGTTTAACATGGGCGCCTTGACTCAGCGTCGACTCCGGAGACCCATGAGTAACATAGTTCGTTCAGATGTTATCAAGAACACGTACCTGTGTGCCCCGGCGTTCATTTTCGTGGTAAATAGCTGCACTGTTGCGCGTCGATTGCCCTTTACCAGTCGACGGAGGCGATGTTCTCCTCTGGGGTCGATGGCCTTTGGGATTCCACAGTTATGACGTCATGAGATACTCTGTGTGCAAGCGGTCCATTCTTGGTACACCCTTAGTACAGCACCTCGCGAACAGGCCACGAAATTTGCTGTTTCTGAGATGCTTCTACCCTTGGCGCAGTAGCCGACGACCATTCCTTTTTGAACGTCCGTCAAATCTCATTCTGCCCACTGTGTTTACGTTACGCGCTATGGCTCATCTGTCCTGGCCTACCGCTTGTATCTCCGTGTCGTCGACCTTGTCACGTGCACTCTGTGACGCGCCTGGGCGGGTACACTGTGATCCCGGGGGTGCTCATATTATTCTGATACGATCGCGTACATTAAATCCCACTAAACCAAACATACATGCAACAGCAGCTACCGGAATTTTTTTTTGTATTAGGCATACATGAAGTTCAAACTAACGCCAAATATACACTGAGGTGCTAGTTTATTAGATACACCTGCTCCTCTCACATAAATGTCTCACTGTAACACGTATGATATCACGTGAGCGCGGTGTGCAGAATAAATCAGTAAAACCAGCTCGTTGAGCATCAGTTAGTGTTCAATTGAGGATCGAATGGGCAAAACAAATGATCTGAACGATTTTCAACGTGACATAAACTGGCGTTAGGCGTGCCTTTTGGAGCAACTCCCGAACACCCGTCCTCTTGGGATTTTCAAGCACAGCCGTAGCAAAGATTACCATGAATGATGCGCCACGCAAAAAAAAACTTCCAGCAATTGGCAATCCTGTGGACGAAAACAGCTGGTAGATCAGAGTGCTCAAAGGGAGACTGGCGAGAATCGTGCAAACGAACAGACGGGCCACAAACAAGCAAATCACTGCAGAATTCAACACTAATGTGCCAAGGGTCATCTCCGAACGTACCACGTATCGGACCATCTCCCGCAGCGATGTTATTAGTGCAGAACACGAAAACGCGGCTCCAAGGGGCGCGGAAGCATTCACACTGTATCGTTAAGAACTGCAAAAAGGACGCCTGGAACGACGAATCAAGGTTCCTTCTGCATCATGGGGATGGCAGGATTCGAATTTGGTGCAAGCAACATGAGGCCATGGGGCTATCCTCTTAGGTTTCAACAGCACAGGATGGCAGTGGGGGGAATATTTTTGTCACGCATTTGGCCCTTTAATACCCATTAAAAGACATCTGAATGCAACGTATCTGAACATCGTTGCCGACAAACATCATCCCTTCCCGTCTACGGTTCATTTCAAGCAGATGGACACATTGAGCACAATAATGCACCCCGCTCACAAGGCGTATATCGCCACTGAATGATTCCAGGAGCACACCGACCAGTTTTTGTTACCTTCAATCGTCTGCACAGTACCGGGATTTAACCCTTTAAGGACCATGACCCCAAAATCTTGTGTCACTCTAAATAGCATAATGCCAGAAACTGTCTCTTGGTTCACTTCTTTGTTTAATAACAATAATGACAGAGGGTGACTCCTGCTGATAACTCATAGGTTGTGAAAATTTGAAGAGGTAAGGGAAGGTAATCTGACTCTTTCTCTACACAGGCATTTCGGGCGGCTATGGTCGTTTGTATACACGGCCGTTTTGGGCGTTATGGTCGTTAAAGGATTAAATCCCACCAAGCATCTCTAGGATTAGGGGCAACAGACTGATTGCCGCAAGACTTTGCCGCCGTCTGATTTGCAGCAGCTGCGCGCCTAAGTAATTTCCTCATGAGATATTTCTGCACGACGCTTCCAGCGGCATCCAGAATGTTCCATGCCGCGATGAATCCGGGCTTTTCTGCAGGCAGTGGGCGGCGTAATGCACTACTCGGCAGGTGCAAAACTGGTTTTCCCAAATTAATGACATCTGTATTTCCAGTGAAAAGGGTGGATATACTGTAAAAGTGCCAGGTTTGAAAGATGCAGCGGATTGCATTTTGTAGATTTGAAAGATGAAGGATGGAATGTATTCAAACTAAGGAAAATTAAAATCTCAATTGACCGTGCTTTTAGGAATGAAGGTACCAAACAAGGAATACTCATAAAAAACGTTTTACACGTGAAGCCCCCAGCCCCATAAAATATATAAGAACGACAAAGATATCACACCAACAATAATTCTGTTGCTTGCATTAGAAATACATGCGTGTCAGCCAGTTGCTATGCCAACCACGACGATCAGCAGATTCATGTAATCAGAAAGCGCGCTCATTGCAAACAATAAACGGTATTTTGTTTTAAAAATTTTATATTGTCAAGAAGGTGCATTTCTTACAGCGGCGTGGCGTAGAAAAGTGTTACTGCATACACCTCACTCATGAGTTATTAGAGCCGTTATATGACTACACATATAATCGATCGCGTCATAAATATTTGTCATTTCCAAACCGCAGAGAGAAGAGTATGTAAAATTAGTGTCAATGGTACAAACCCAATTTTAGCTGAAAACATTACTTCTTACACACTGTTTTTTAATTTCAGTTTTAAAGCATTTTTCTTTGGAGTTAAAAGCAAGTTAAATGTACACACACCGGCCACTGAATATATACCTTTATACAGATGTACGAAAACGTCACTTACTCAGCGTATATGCAAAATACATGGTGACGTATTTTGACTATTTAGGTAACTCTTTAAGACTGCTGCTGGTCCTTAATCATCAGTAGTGTTCTTCACAAAGGGAAAAACAAAGGATCTTTGGAAGTTCGGTAAAGGGCTTATTGTGGGTGCCCGTCTGGCTGGAGCGACAATTTTGAAAATGGCAGAGCTGACTGGTTTCTCAAAACGTGAGATATCACGGGTCTTTAATCAGTGGAAAAATAAACCCACATTGCTGGTCTAAGAGGCGTACTGTGTCGCGACTACGATTTGTCCAGAGCGAAATCGCGGTCGTCTGAGAAGGCTTGCACGGAGAAATAGGACTACCTGTGTGCAGAAGTTTACCGAAGCATTCATGGAGGCTGTTGTCGACCCACACCTCAATGTACTATGCGCAGATAATTGAAGAGTATCGCTATTGTTAGTCGCATGCCTATACGGAAACTACTGATTTCTGCGAAGAACCAGAAAGTTCGTCTACAGTTGTGTCAGGAACACCGTGACTGGACACTGGAAGACTACGGCAAAGTCATGTGGTCCGACGAGTTGCGATTTACCTTGTTCCATACCGACGGTAAGCAGAGAGTTTGGTTGGAGCTACCTTGTTCTATACTGACGGTAAGCAGATAGTTTGGTTGGAGCTACCTTGTTCTATACCGACGGTAAGCAGAGAGTTTGGTTGGAGCCTCATGAAGCAATAGACCTACCTTGCCTTGTAAATACAACTCAAAGTTCTGGTGATGACGTCACGGTGTGAGACACGTTCGATTGATACCGAACTGGTCCCCTGATATTGCTGGAAGGCAGGGTGTCTTCCACGGATTATCTGAACATTGTTGCCGATCAAGTCCATTCTGCGATTTTGACTTTTTATCCAGCGGGTGACGGCTGTTTCATGGACGACAATGCATCGCTCCAGACGTATTCAGCAGTGAGTATGACAGCAACTTCCACCATCTTCCCTGGCCACCACAAAGCCCGGCTCTGAACCCCGTCGAAATTGTATGGGACATGTTAGAAAAATAGATCCGGGAACAAAGTCTTCTGTCCAATCTGAGCCAATTAAGGGACTGCCTGATGAACGCCCGGTACGCTTTAGACGTATATGCACTCCAACACCTTGTGGATTCTATGCCAAATAGCATACGTGCTTTAACTCGGAATAAAGCAAGTCCATCCCAGTATTGAACAAAAGTTTCTAATTCAATGTCGGTATGCGTGTTCTTTGGGGCACTAATCATACTCAGGTGGAAACTTTGGTTTTTCTCGGTAGGAATAAAAATTTTCTTTAGTAATATAGGATAAATGAAATGGATTAGCATGCAGCCGAAGTTTTTAATTTTTTTAATCTGTCTTTCTTGTCAGCACACAGGAGAAGGTTGCCAGCCACGAGCTGTCACGTTATCCTAACAAACAGTCAGCGACAAATTTTGCATTTAAAATCCACTACTTGGTTTAGGTCAGCATTCAACCTCAGACTAAATGTGGCCCACTTTTTATCTCAGTTAAAATGATTTTCTGCAAAACATTTCTTAAATTGACACCTAGCGTGCTATTTTGCAAAACAAACTCCATGGGAAAGTCTGCATAGTGATCATATACATTTTACATTTTTCGATTGCCAAAATTTTGAGATTAAGAATTTAATGGCACAGTTCGAGATGGTTGGCTAAGGCTTCGATTGATAACCGGAATTTGATTTCTTCAATTCTTCCACAACCTCTCAGAATAAGAAAAATCTTCCCCAAACGTTTCTTATTCGAGAGCCTAAACTGAAATTTTGACAACCATTCGCTATATGTTCTGTTTGATATACAGGTTTCTTCAGGTACGTTCATCGTGGTTTTCTCTTCCTCGCTGTTTAACAACCACCATAAGCAACTCTGGGCACTGATTACATTACTCGCCAAAATTGGTGACTTTTCTATTTCTTTTTTTGCTTCCAACAAAGCGTTTAACTTTTTCGCTCTGTGACGTATACTCTAACATAACTTACCTTTTTAGTTTCTGTATCTATGAAAATTTTGGTTTATTCTCCTTAAACGGTTTTCTGTTAGCGCTCACATTTCTCTCTCGAATGAATGTCTTATGGCAGCCTTAATTGAGGTCGGGAGTAGAATGATGTATACGATAAACAAATAAGAGCAATGTTTACGATGATGTTCGCTGGGTGGCCTTCTGGCTGGTTGTGGTCGGATATGTTTTGAGTATCTCGTAAGGAGACTCGCTTGTCTTAAAAGTCGGTTAGTTTGTTATTCTGTTGTGGAGAAATGTAATCTACTTATATAAAATGTAATCTGCTTATTAATGATTAATTCTTTCACTTTACATTTTGCGTACTTTACAAAAGTCTTGAGAAGTATTCAGTCCAATAAATTGAGAATTAGTTGTACCTCACTGCTGATGTAGTAACGAATTAGTGCAAGTGAATTCTGCTATGTTCTGCTGCATTGAAGACTTTGAGACCAATAAAAGGTTAAAATTGTAAGTATAAGACTTGAATTTCCTAGCTTAAAGCCATTAAGTACCTAATTAGCCTTACGTATTGTTAATTAAGCTATCCGGAGCACAACTTAAAGTTACGGAGCATTTCAGTACAAGAATAATTGTATTTACGTAACGTTAGTGTTTTGGTGAAACATAGGATTTTTTTCCCACTAGAAATAATGAAAATTGAAAAAAAGGGGGGCACAAGGGTCAGTTGCTGTTGCTGAGCAGTTGCTAAATAAAAATGTTTGCGTAAGATCCGCAGGTCTGGAAGTTCGCGCTATTCTAACATGAAAACCGCGACTCTAAGCCCGAAAATTACACTAATTTTAAACAATACAGTTAAGGAAAAAACATTTGTTTTTTGCTACGTTAGGGAAAACAATACCATTTCCTTACTTTTTGGATTAAAAAAATCTTGCTCAAAAAGAATGTTTTAAATTTAGTCAAAAATGTTATATCTAAATTCCGGGAAACAAATTTTATATGTTGAAATACTGAAAGAAATTCTTTTGTCACGCAGCTGTAGTGATAATATTAGTTGTATGGTCTAATGAAAAAAGAGATGTCTTGAATCAAATCGCACTGAATGTTTACTGCAATGTGTTTTAAGAATAATGATAATAATAACAGTAATAAACTGTATTTGAGAAACTAATTTCCCCGAAGAATTAATTCTTCATTTATACATGGTAGGCATCAATGCTGGTTTTTTATGCCTCTGCACACATCCACAAAAACCAAATCATGGCTAGAGGAATATTCCACGGATTATTGGCATATTTTCATTTGATTCCATGTATTTACTTCATTCAGAAAACTTGAAAAATTTCGCTGTTTTGGAGTGGAAATCGAACCCACACCTCCCGATTTCCGGTCGATCATGCTAGTCATTACACTACCCAGGAAAAGGAAATCCCAAGCAACTGAACGTATACATATTTGATTGTATATATACGTTCAGTTGCTGACCCTGGATGTGAGAAAAGGTCGTTAGACCCTACATGGAGCAGGAGCAGCCTCGACAAGCGCAAATCTGATGGTAATCAGATATATATTTCCTTGTGCTGGGTATACGTTCAGTTGTTGGGTTTTCCTTGTGCTGGGTATACGTTCAGTTGTTGGGTTTTCCTTGTGCTGGGTATACGTTCAGTTGTTGGGTTTTCCTTGTGCTGGGTATACGTTCAGTTGTTGGGTTTTCCTTGTGCTGGGTATACGTTCAGTTGTTGGGTTTTCCGTGTCCTGGGTAGTGTAATGACTAGCATGCTCGACCGGAAATCGAGAGGTGTGGGTTCGATTCCCACTCCAAAACAGCGAAATTTTTTCAAGTTTTCTGAATGAAGTAAATACATGGAATAGAGTAAAAATATGCCAATAATCCGTGGAATATTCCTCTAGCCATGATTTGGTGATTGTGGTTGTGTGCGGAGTCATAAAAACAGCAATATTATTATTCTTATTTTTATGGCCATCACAAGATTTGTAGTTTATGACGCAGTTTAACCTCTTATAAAACAGCTAAACGTCTCTTTTGTAAGCAAACATTTTTGTCGGGTTAGATCAGGTATATAAAATGATATGTTGGAAAAGCATCCGCCGTGAGATCTGAAAAACAGTAGTTCATAAAACATGCATATAGCTGAAACCGAGGTTTTTGAGGGTAGCAAAAGGGCCAATAAAAGCGAAAACGATGAAGGTATTTTAAAATCTACTCTATTATGCTGAGCAAGAATGCTTTGAGCATCAAAAATTTACGTTTGCGTCATGGAAGCTTTCACCATTCCATTTGCCGTAGATTCTGAGGCAATCTGTTAAATTAAGTGGAACAATTGGTGCGACATGTAATTATTAGCTATGGATACCCTTCTCAGTACTTTTAAGCTATACCACGTTCGAGATCTTTTTCTGTTTCATTTTCATTTTTCATGCATAAACAGAACGTATTTTCATTCTTCGGAATTGAAAATTCGTGTCTTGCAAAAATGAGTACCAAAGGAAAGCTTTTGCATTTTACACAACCATCTGTTTTCACAGATGTCGCCCACGTCGTTCACTGTAACATTTTCTCATGATTCTCTAACATTTATATTCTATTATGCAGCGCACATTTTGTATTATCCACTTGATTTACAGAATCAATAATATTATCTAATTTATTTAGAGTTTAAACTATGTTAGCCATATAATTCATTAAGTAAATTCTTTCATCCACTTCATTTTTTGCCCTTATGTCAAATACGAGTGCTTTATTTATATGCCATTAATTAATTATTTACTGGACAAATTCTTCTGTTGTTGTTTTTTTCATGCACAAATTCTGCTATTTAATTTATTTAGGGAATAAATCGTTCCATGTACTTTATTCAGTTCACATATCTTGTTAGCTTGTTTTTCCATTCTAGAAATTCTGTTATCTGTCATATTTCGTGCAAAACTAGTTATCTACTTTATTTAGTCATTGAACACTATTATCTATTTTATTTATATAATACACACACAAGCACACATACATACACAGTTGCTATTTACATTGTCTAGCGGAAACATCTGAGTATATTCTTCATTTAGTAAACGTTTACTACTTCATCTAGTGCACAAACTTGTTATCTATGTCTACTTTATTTAGCGCACAAATTCTACTATCCAGTGGGTTTAGGGACAGATCCTAATACACACTATATTTAGCACAAGATTCAAACATCCGTTTTGTTCAGTGTTGAAATACTCATATTATTGGAACTTTCATGTAGTACATAGTTTCTTACATGCACGTTATGTATTGCTGTGATTATCACATTCATTCATAGCTCAGAATTTAACATTTGCTTTATTTTGTGCACAGTTTCAACTAGATGCTTCAGTCATAAGACAAGTAAGTCAGCTCTAACTTAAGTTTAGCATGTGTTTCCATAACACCGAGGATCGCTTTAGTATATATAGTAATTTGAAAAACAAAATAGAATTCCCTTTACAAACAAGCGTACAAACCAAAGACAAAAAATAGAGTTTACTAACTTGTAGATGGTAATATCGTCTTCCTTCCTTTATTTAAATTAATATTGGCTTAAATAACTATTCACTTTAGCTCCCGGTTAAGCAAAATATATATTTCACATTGTATCTGAGAGAAAGCACAAACTTGAATAAATCGCATTTTTCTGATTTATCTTTACTCTATCAGATTTTGTACCTTTTAAGCTATTCTTAAATTCAAATCTGATGTGTGACAAGTCAGACTCACTTCTGTGATATTGTGTTTAGCTAAAACAATTGCACAAGTACAGCTGAATAAACGGGATCGTTGTAACGATTTTTATTGAGACGTGCCTCATTTCCAAGCATTCAGTAAAACGCGCTGGAATATTTTCTATCGTCACTTCACGCATAATCGATCTTCACTTATTTTGCAATTTCATTGTGCATTTCAGCTACCGATTTACCATCCCTGCTGCTTCACGGATTTCTACAAAGGTCATTCTTTCTTGGTACATAATTTCGCTCTTTAAGCTCCGAACTTCTCAAAATCTCTGCAATCTATCACTAAAAGCTGCATATGAACATTAGTTGATAAGTTTCAGTAATGGACTTTCCGATTTTCTTGTAATTTAATCATTGGTTTCATTTACCAAAACTGTGAATTTAAGGCTTGTTGAAGAGAAATTACGGCTAGATTATGGAATCGGACATACCAAAAAATATTCCACTGACATTGTAAAACATTACGTTTCTACAAAATTTAGACTTCTCATCTGGTATGCAAAAGAAGAATATGCTTACAAATCGCGATTTTTATTTTGTTTGCATTGTTCCACTCATTTGGTAAGGATATTTTCCAGGGGTACGGATTCGGGTAAGTTTCTCGCGGAAGAATTTGCTTGCTATTAGCTAATTTTGACGCTATGATAAGCGCAATAATTCTAAGCCTGTCTTACTTAAGTTTCAACACAAAGCTTCAGCTGAGTTCTGAGTTTATCTAACTAGAAGAGATTAACGTTATTAAATTTCATGGTGGCGTACACTTTCGTAGTCATAATTAATCTAGGATATAACTGTTTATTAATTACACTGGGGCATAATTGTTCTATGATGTACCAGTAAATATATTGCATGAGCAGTTGCTGTGAGATAAAAATGAGAATCTCATTTTGCCAGGTTACATGTGATTTGAAGCGTATGTTCTGAGTTTAAGGGTTCTGGTGCAGAAGGAAGGCAGTTAGATGTTTCACGATGGAATTTGATGGTCATAATCCAAGTTTAACTAAAGTCAATATATTTAATTTGTTGGGATGCAACTGCCCTTTCCGAAATTCTCCTTCAAGGACCACAAATTCATGTAAGCATTTAATTCTGAAGACACGTAGTATTACTGTTTCCATACACTTAAAGGTTTAGTAGCCATGCCCGGAGAGGATTTATTTAAGGTTCATCAACCTTAACGCTCATTTTTATTAAGCTTCATCAACCTTGACGCTCATTCATGTGAACAAGAGATGGAAATTTCTGGGAAGAGGTAATTTAAGGGAACTGCGAAATGTGATGTAGCCATCCACAAGCACCAAGTTTGAAATTAATTCTTTTGGATTATTTAGGGGCTTCATACTTTAAAAAAATCTGAGTGGGTGGTTAGGAAATAATTAAATTTCACAGAATAAGAAAAATACTGCATAAACTGTACTAAATATTAATATATTATTTTTTTCTTATTTTAAACTCTTTTGAAGAGGTTTCTCCTTCTCAAAAAAGAACTTAATTCTGCGTTTAAATTTCGAATTGTTTACTTTTTATGCTTATGAACTTTTATACTGATATCTATCCAATAAATCTTTAATTTAAAACGTGTAGTTAAATTTATGCTTGTAAAGGCAAAACCTCACTTTCGGTTCGTGAAGACAATGGTATAAATGTGTTCACAAAATCAGAAACTCAAATTGAGTTTTATAAAACCAGTAATTTAATTTGAGCTTAAAACACAAAGCTTTCATTTCTAACAAGATTGTGTTTGAAATGAGAGCACATAATTCATTTAAGTTTGTGAATTCAATTCCTTTATTTGAGTTCCTTTAGCTAGTACCTTAAAGGAGATTAGTTGAACCAATAGCTAAAAAAATTCCTTTATTGCCTACTTAATTCAAAGATAATAATAGGTTAATTTTAGATTCATATGCTTGCAGCTAAATTTTGGCTTGTCAGGCCAGCATCTTAATATTATCTTGTGTTCATAATAGATTAATTTTAGTTTGTTAATCCAAAAGCTTAATTTGAACTTATGACACCATTTACTTGATTTGAGTTTACGAAGCCAATATATTCAAGAAGTTCGAGGTGCCGGGCTCAGATCTTTTGCGCTGTTGAGGCTGGAATAGAAACCGGGTAAGACAAGTTGACCTTCTTTCCCACAATATGAGACCTAACCATGCTGGCTGAGTGTATCCTGTCTTAGTACTCGCAAGTTTCCTCTGGTGAACGGGATTAGACTTGTGGCTGGACCTACCGGATTTATAAAAATAGCTACTTGTTGATTTGAACTTTTTTAAGACATCGAGAATCTTGAAAATCAAGCGTTCTGTTTAGCTATGTCACAAGCATTAAATTTGCGTTTCTATAGACTTAATACTTATTTAAAATCAGCCAAATCATAAAAAGTGTGCATGTTTAATAAGTGATAATATCATTACCTACGAATATGCCACATTTGCGTCAGCATTTTCCAAAAATAAAACATTTACGAGAAAGACTCGGCGTTTTCAGGATAAACATTTGCTTCAATTATTTTTTCCTTGGACATGTATAGTTTCACGTTATGTCCATAGCACAACGCTTTCAAAACCCTGTAACTTTTTGAAGTTTCAATTACACGAAAACACTTCACTGAAGACAGGTGCGAAAACATGTCGGATTATATTTTCTATGGAAGGTATTTCTTTCAGAGTTTAAATAACACGCAAATAACCTAGAATTGTAAGGAATACATTTCTCCAGGCTGAGTCAATGCATCCAGACAGTAACTGCTATATTTCCGGTATGAACTACATTTAGAAACAATCTGCAAAATGTGGACGAAATCTTTTTCTTTGCAGTAGTTTGACACTCATTCTAATTTAGGACTTCTGGTTATACAGAATGGAAAGAACCAAACGGCGAACCAAAGTTCCGTGTCTTACGCGGGACACGAACCCACTCTCTGTACTTGAGAAGCTAGCACATTCTAACCCTTCTGATACCTACTGAAAAACTCATAAAACTGTGTTATTAATCGAAGTTGAGAAACAACTGATGCAAAGTTCAGACGGCTTAGTAGCAATTTGCCAGTTTGAAACTGCTATCAGAGCAAATAATTTCATGACATTTAGTACAGGAATTACTTAAATTTGAATATGCCTCTCCAAAATATACAAACATGAAGATGTTTCAATGCCCGTTAAAACTGTTTCTTTCGTGTGGTGTGGATTCGGGAAATGGAAACAAGGGTTTCTCAAAAATATTCAAAATAAATTTAAAGCTCTTACAAAAATTATTTTAAATTATTTTCTTTTGTCCCTACGTGTCTTGTTCATACATTTCAGTTAAAGTGATGCATCACTTACGAACAAGACTGATGTATTAAAACCCTTTAAGCGACCGACATATCTGAACGAAATGGAGCCCAAAATTATTAGCGCTCCCCAAACAGAAATGCCCAAATAGCGGTCGGGTTCTACGGAAGCTGTGGCAAAGCAATTCCCTTCCCCTATCAAGCAATTCCCTTCACCGACTTAACAGGGCCGTAGCTCGGTGGAAGTCAGGGAGGCTGAGCTTCCCCTATGAAAGATTTTACGAACATAATGATGATACGCACACGCTATATTAAAAAAAAATAATGAAACAGATTTTCAATATCACACTTAAAAAGCGCATCTATGCGACTGAGAAGAAAAGCTCCTAAATCATCTGATTAAAATGATGTCCGTAGAACCATCGATACAGAAATTGGTAGTTTTAAAACACCGCAGTACAGTTCGCAGATCGATTTGTCGCTCTGACTTCCATGATAAACTGTTGAAATCGTATTCCGTATGCCCGTGCATTACCCGCACTCGTTACAATTACTAATTTTTGAAATGCTTTGCATTTAGCTAGGTCATTCGTAAAAGTTTAAGAACAAAGATATTATCAACGCTGAACTGTAAAAATACACTCTTTGCCAAAAAAAAAAAAAAAAAAAAAGCACCCCGAGAAAGTCGTTCGATCCTAATGAAACTCCCACATGCAAGTACCGCAGGACTGAGTATACAAATGATTAAAAAATAATGACCAATGACTAAATAGTGGCCCGCCACAGCTCATAGGACCCGCGCATCGAGAAGAGCATATAAACAGCAAAGCTTGCACGCAGGATAATTGTGACAGCGGAATGTATTTGCATTAGCCTCCACAGACCAAAACCCCCTGGAGAGAAAGCCCCAGCGCGCGAAATGCGAAGGGTTGTGACGTCACCGTCAGAGGGCCATCGCAATCCCTCTCTCCAGAGGGGTCAAAGGGCAAACGTAAGGGAAGTGCCGATATTAGCTTCGCGTTCATGCGGCATTGGTCAGCGTTGAGCTTTCGGTTGTCGTGCACGTGAATTAGCGTTTTTATACAACATTCGTGGAAAATATTGGGTGCTTTTATGTAGATCTAATTACAAACACGTCTAAAAGCCACTGTTTTAAGCTTTTCTAAAGATGAAAGCCTTCAAAGAAGATGGATTTCTTCCATACCAAAAAGGATATTGAACCCACCGTGAATTCAAAGGTTAGGTAAGCCTAATTGTTCTCACGATAGAATGTTCTGCGTACATTTTAAGTAAAGTAAATTTAACTTGAGGTTCCGATTAGAGAACTATGAACTTGAATTGTCGACATTGAACTCTTCTACAAAGTAGCACTTTAATTCCTAGTCGAATTCATAGTCACATCATTCACATGTATAAGGATAGCTTCAAGAATATTGGCAGTGAGACGTTTCTCTCTGCAAGAAGCACATCGTGCAAAAGAGAAAGTACTTATGCATAATGAAGAAACACATTTGTTGATACTTGTGTTTTCCGTTTTTTGGGGGAGTCTGTTAATGTGTTAATTGATATTTTCAATATTTTCAGTTGAAAAATTAAAAAAAAGTTTGCCTTATAATGAATATACTGCTAGAGAAAATTAATACCTTTTGTGTAATTTTGTGTAAAATGTTTTTACAAAGTTGGTGGAAAAAAGGATGTGACATTCTGATTTCCCAGCATAAAATTTGCAATGCTATGTGCATAAATTCGAAAATATCCAAATTAATACCTTCCATATTCATCTAACAAAGTCCTGTTTCCTCAGGGATTTTAATTTATAATTTTTTTTTTTTACTTTCTAGAAGTAGTTGCAAGATCTGAGCACACGTCTTACCGTATTTTCAGGAAATGTACTCACTAAATCAGACATTTTGCTTTCGCGTTCGTTACGTAATTAGAGAACGGTCTTTCTTTTTTAATAAATCGAACGCGAAGAGAATTTCTAAAAGTTTTAAGTGAAGTGATTATGTTCATAAAGTCCTGCAAGTTCGCCATTCACGCACTTAAAAAAATTCATAGTTGCAAACATGCTTAACGTAAAATGTTGGGGTTTTCAAGTTATGCGTGAAAAAACTATTATGTTTGTGTTTCTTTAGCCAAATTGCAAAAAAAAAAAAAAAAAAAAAAAGGAAAAATTTCCTGAAGTATTTAGTTTTAAGACTCGTACATGAAATCATTTCCCAGCACAAGAGCAAAACTTTGGATCGTTGCTGTAAACTGAGAAAAAAAAAAGAAAGCTAAAGTTACAATCTTTCGATGTTATCTAAGCATAAAAGTTACAGAGAAAAAAACATGGTTGATTTATTGCTGTGCGCGCAAATTGTCTAGTATCGCACTCGAGAAATTATTTCTCTACGTAAACACCGCGGTACTTCGTTGGCGTTTCCAGGAATGGAGAGCTCGAGGCTCGAGTCGGTCGGCCCACTAGCTCTGACTTCACAGACCAGTTCGGAGGCTTTCTTAATCTTCAGGGGGTTTTGCACAGACTGTGGCTGTGAGGATGCCTCGACGCTGGATCCGCTCACAATATGAGCAGTTGAGCAAATTTGAGAGAGGACGTATAACTGGGTTGAGAGAGGCCGGTTGATCAAGTAGCCGTATTATTAGGCATTTGTATCTGAGGGACGCGGCAATCGGATGATTTTGGCGCAAATGGGTCTAGGGGCACAGCGCAACGGCACACTGACTGTGGACGCCTGAGGGCAACGACAGAACGCGAGGATCTAGCAACTGTGAGAACCGCACGAACAGAACCGAATTCGTTGCTTTCAACCATCCTTGAACTGTTGCGTCGTCTACAGGTACGGAAGTGGCCACCTGGACCTTTGCTAGACGACTTCAGGCACGGGGACTACATTCGAGGAGGCCACTCTGCCTCCTACCACTGACCAGCGAGCATCGCCGGCACCGGTTGCAGTGATATCGGGCCCGATCAACGTGGGATGGTGTCCAGTGGCGTTGTGTTGTCTTCAGTGATTAGTCACGGCTTGTATTTGCCGCAGATGAGCAGCGCATACGTGCATGTAGGCAAGCCGGCCAGCACACGGATCCTGCCTTTACCGTGGAACGGCACACGGCTCGCACACCGGACGTGATTGTCGGGGAAGCCATTTCCTACGATAGCCGGACACCCTTGGTATCCTTCGTACCACCCTCACGGCTCAACGGTACTTCGATGGCATTCTACGACCTGTTGTGTTGTCATTCTTGTAACAGCATCACCGAGCAATTTTTCAATACGCTAATGTCCGGCCACACACGGCAATGCCCTTCCAGGTCTGCCTCCGTAATGTCGACACCCTTCCATGGCCAGTCCGATAGTACAACCTCTCATCGATCGAACATGCTTGGTAAATGATGGCATGCCACCTACGCCCATCCTTGAATGTCGGCGAACTGGCTCACAATTTGGACACCATATGTCATTCTATACCTCAGCACAGTATCCGTCAATTTTATGCGTCTATGCCACGCCGGGTAATCGTTTGTATCCAAGCCAGAAGTGGCGCTACAACGTACTGACTTGTTCCACTCGTGTAGTTGTTTCATTCAAATAAATGGCCCAACTGCTCTGAAATTGCAATCATTTTCTTTCCTATACATGTACATTGCCCATACCAATTTTTATCTCGATTGGATTATTCCTTCTGGGTGCTTCGCTTTGTGTGTGTGTTTGCAAAGAGTGTATGAAGCAAAGGAACACAAAAATGAAAAGCAAGTGAAATTCCTCAAATTGTGCCACACTATGAAATGGCAAACCAATACAGGTAATGGGTATAATTAAACATAGTTATGGCGTGAAAGGGGGAGTATCAACATGTCTCAAAACTTTAGACACAACAGAAACGTAATGCAAAACATACCGTTATTCAACATGTATGATATTTGCAGGCACTTGTATCAGTTTAAAACCCCGTTTTCCTGTGGAATAAATTAATTCTGTTAAGTATTCGGTTAACAAAACTGTAAATTAATAGTTAGTTAACCTAAAATTAATCAGTGTGTTGTTTTCAGTCTTCCTTGAATGATTTTCGTTTGGAGTTCTCCAAAATATTTCGTCGATTTTTTTTCCTAAATCACCTAGACTAAGGAAATAAGCAACGGTATCGCATTATCTAAAGGATACTTGTCTCCAATTTCAACCAAATCTACTAAAAACATTTTTTTTTTCAAAACTTCCCGAGGGTACTTTTAGTGCCTTTAATGGCATGAAAAGAGAAGGCGCTCTCGGGATATATACATATATCTTTACAACAGTAATTCTGTGTTTATTAACTTTTTAATTAAAACTGCTATATTAGGTTAAAATGAATTTACCGCTATATTAGGTTAAAATGAATTTACCGAAGTGATTAAGACTTTCTTAGGCTTCCTTGCATTACCCCTAAAATTTATCACTAGCTAGGTACCTGACCGACTATAAACCTCTCACCGACAATAAGAGCTCTCTCTTCTAGTCCTCGGCTTCATAACCCAAGGCATTAGGGGGAAGGTCTAATTCTCTTAACACAGACATCATGCCTCTGGGCAGAAACAAGTAACTCAAATAACTTCTATCTCCTTTCGTAAGTTCTACCCGATTGTTACAGTCCTTTTAGCAGGTAATCAGTTTAAACGAATTAGTGTCAATCATCCCTCTAAATTAACACTTTGAATAACAAAGATCAGGAGAAAAGTAACTCCTTCTGATAAGCAGATTTACTCGTTCCATCTGCGTTCTGCACGCGTTCGAGCTGATTTCAGCGCATTTTGCTAACCCTGAGTTAATTCGTTCCAGCCGGTTCAAGGGGTTATGATGCGTAAGTATAGATCGACCTACAAATTTCCAATTCGTTTCAGAGGAACAGAAACTAATGTCCTGCGTACAGATAAGTACATTCCGAGGCTCTTTCCGAAATAACAATTAAACTCCTAACTATAAAATGTAAGAATGTTTCAGTTATTTCTTCATTGGATTCACCTAACTACAAAACACCAGAGTTTTAAGGAAACATTCAGATCTTCATTCTTTAGCTTTCTTCCTATCATGCTGATAAGGAAACTTGGAAAAACTTAAGCTTAAATAGATTTGTGAGAGAAATTAAATTTGTTATTAAAATTCCGCTGATATGCATAAATTAAGAAAGTAAGACATAAATGCATACATTTCAAGGAAAAAAACTTTCATAGAATTTAATAAAACTTTGTATTTTGACATATCTCTTCAAAATTCTGTAAAACACAAATTGTATTTTGGTCATGAAAAATGATACAAGCACGCAAATATCCATTTTTATATGTTAAGTTTCCGTCCGCTTCTGATGTAAAGGAATCATATGACAATACGTTATGCTTCCAACAAAGTGGTTAACCCAGAGGCTCCCAATCTGTGCGTCGCGATGCCCCAGGGCGTCGCCGGTCCTGGTCCGGGGCGTCGCGACTATAAGGAAAAACTTATAATTTATAGTGAAATGCATTATGCAAGCATACAGATTTTGGAGCATCTATCTCAACTCAACGTTTAATTTGACAAATTTTTTCCTCCAAAAAGAGATGAACACAAATGGGTTCAGACCCGTTTACAGCAGATCCTCCATCAGCCTTCACTACTGCTGAGCAGGAACAATTAATAGATATTTCTTCAGACTCCATACTAAAACTTGGCATTCTCTTCCGGAACTCTGCCACAGTTTTGGAACGGTGTGGCAAGGGAGTACCCAGAATTGAGTAAGAAAGCCGTGAGGGTAATTCTTCCTTTTGTCACATCCTACCTTTGCGAGGCAGGATTTTCAGCTCTGGCGGTAATAAAATCCAGATATAGAAGCAAAGTTGAAGTTCAGAAGCTGTATTGAACATCGTCCCCAGATTCGATGTTTTGTGTGACGAGAAACAAGTTCCCACATCCCATTAAGACGCAAATACCTCTGTTAGGTAGTTTCTAAAATTACTGTAAAAATGTGAAAGCCAAATGAAGAGTACTACCATTGTGAAAATATGCCTATCTCATTCATTTCTTCTCATTCAGTTCTGTAATTTCATTTCAGTTTTGTATTTTTACATAAAAAAGAATACAGCTAGTAATGTAAATGACTATTTTCTTTTAAAAAAATCCACAAACTCAAATTCGGGCATTTTATTTTTAATTTTGGGTGCAGGGGCGTCACATGGAAAATGTGACATGTGAAGGGCGGCGCGGTCTCAAAACGTTTGGAAAGCCCTGGGTTAAAGGCCTATAGGATAATACTGTAGGATTTGAATGATTGCAGAAATATTAATTCAAACTTGAATGGCACTTGACTTAATTTTAATTTGTTGAATCCTTATTATTCTAATTCGTATCGTTCCTTGAAGATTTCGTAGCTGCAATATTTTAGATCTTAATTACATAATTGCATATCATTTACTAGTAAACTGCTAAAACGACTGGGTTCATGAATGCAGCAGAGAAACAGTACTTACGAGGTCAGTATTCACTTTTATTGGCTCAGAAGGCACCAGAAGATGAATAGCTTGGCATACACAACATTCAGTCGTAATCAACTGCTTACAGAATTTAAGAACTTCGAACTATAAACTTCAGCAAATCATAACATTCACTGCTTATAGCTCGCTATATATCACATAGTACAACGTACTCAGAATATTAGTTTTGCCATAGCTTTCGTAAAACCCGGCCCGTATATACCGTATTCCGCGCACATAGCTCTCTCTGAACATCAGCTCTTTTTCTACATCAGCTCCTAGCTTTAATTTTCCTTTGACTGAACTTTAACTCACTGTCAAGCTACGAACTCTAAAATGCTCGTCAATCACGTAGAATTAAACCAAAAATGTTTAACGAGAGAAACCAAATTTACATGAGAACGCAGAAACTCAAAAGGAATGCTAAATGAAGGTATACGCCACAGATCTCAGTTTCCATTTCTCTATCACAGCAGTTTTTAGTTCACGGGTTGCTCTTGGAGGAGGTTGGTTACTTGCAACTTGCCGTCTTAAAGCATCACAGGTGTGCTCTAATAAAGCTGTAAGAGAAGCTGTCTACAAGCTGTCTACCTTTCTTGAAAAAGCCATCTGGTTGATGTGCGAAAGCTTGGAAACTTTGATTTCTATTCTAGGCCAAGAAGTTCGGATTACTAGTATAGTTATACCATTTTAAGTAGAAAACAGAATTTAGTTTTTGAGACATATTTTTATGCATTTATATTCTCGCGTTTTTAGTTTTCAATTGAAACAAACTGGATAAGTTCTGGTACTTGCCTAAACTCAAACTTATAACGCTTAATGAATGTCTGAAGAAAATTATTCCGCGTGAACATTAACTAGTCTTTTAATATTTTTGCTAAGTAGGACGTTAAGGAGTGCAGGAGTATTTTGGCCCACTTTTTAAGGGTTATAAGAAAAGGAAGCTGCAGGCCACTGCACTGCACTGAATAGTTCTTTAAAAATCTGGTTAGACGTGTTGCATATAATTCTCCATAAGCTCAGAAATTCCGAATATCGAAGATTGTGATCGGCGTTAAATACATGGAAATTATTTACAAATTTTTGCAGCTAACAGCTTAACTTTGAAAAAAAAAATTAAAAACACGATATCCTACAAGACAAAATGAAATGACGTCTTTTCAGTGCAATTTATGCTCTTATCTTATTTACTTCATCACAACCATTGATCAGAGTAATTAAGCCAGTTGGTCTTTTATATGTAAGTAATTACAAGTTTCTCGTCAGATCTAAAAGTTCAGAAACAAAATGATTACAGTGCCCAAAGAGCTGACTCTTTAGTCAGGCTACATTCCAAAGAAAGTTGCAAATGTAAAATCATCCTCAAGAACGACAAATTTGCCATTGCATTTTGATGAGAAATATGCCTAGTAACGTTGTGGCCAAAAGATTAATTAACTTCATGCTGGACATCGTACCAAATGACCTGGCCACCCTGATAAAACACATCTGAAATTCTAGTGCCATGATTGGTTTTAGTTTTCAACATTAGCCGCTGATAATTGGTGGAGATGAAATGCAGTTTGTTCTTAAAAGGCATCACACACACATTTTTTAGCTACAAATTCAGTTACAAGTGAATAATAGAGTGAATTACTTTAGTCTTATTCTGATGTTCTAATTCTTCTTAAAGATATTCATAAGGTTGACATCGAGTCTCTAGGCTGAGCAATCCTTTTTAGCAGCCTTAATCTGCTGAAACCACGTACAGTATAGCTCAGAATATCTCATTCAGCAGCGACAGCAAAATCTACAACAAACGATGAAATTTGTTAATCGATTTGCTCCAAAACACGAGAAACAAATTTTATCGGTAGTATGATGCATAATAGCATGGTATGATTTCCCACGCTCTAACACTGGATCGCTGGAGTGAAACAAGACAAAAATTGGTGAATGACCCCATAGAACTTATTTGTACTTCTCTAGATAACATTATCTATAGGTTTTGCCCAGGTAAAACACATTTACTGTAATTCAGTGGCACAATGTACGGCATATGTTCAGCAGCTCGTCCGTGAAAAACTGGTCCATGAATTAATTTACGAATAATGAGAATATTTACCGTCATATCTATGTACATCTGCATATTCAATATTAGTTTCTTCACCCGAAGCAATCTATCAGCTGAGAATGCTCTTTTGAAAGATCGACGATCTTTTTGATCTGTGAGAACCTGAATGTTAGATCATTCAAGATAGTTTTCTATCAGTACACTGTTGTTTGCTTCTCGCTTTTAAATAAATTATTATGGACCTAGCAGAAAAGATACCCATAGAGCCACCGGTTGTCGTACCTTTTCTTAAATGTCTGGGCATGCAGCAACACATAGTTGATGCTGGTACACGTGGTTATCATGTACGCTACACGCTTGCCTACGTGAATGTATGCCTGCGCAAGCTGGAAAACAACTAAACGTGAGACAGGAAATGGTGTTCGATTACTTTATTTAACATAGTACATATTTTTATAGGGAGTTTCTTTGCTTCATATAGTACAATTCAATCAAAATTAATGAATGAATCCTTACGGGTACCAATCTGAACATGCTGTGATGCCATATACAGAAGGCTTTAGCAGTGGGAATACTTGGCAATAATTAAGTAAAGTTTATTTTACGATGCAAATAGTATAACTTATCTTCCATTGCGAGTCGTTCTTTGCCATTAATCAAAATGCAATATATCGCTGTGGAAACTAATTAGCGTAGGAAACAAATGATTTGACATTTTGATAAATCGATAAGGAAACATGAAAAGAATGTTCAGACATAACGGTTTAAAAAAGAAACACGATGAATAAATTATATACGGCACTACCGATATTTCAGTTTCAGTCTTATTTTTGAGATTTTAGTAAAGAAAAAGTGCGAACCCTTTCATGATTCCTATTTTCTATTTTTAGTATGGCTCTTAGTCATCGATCAAATTTATATCACTAATAACAATGACATCAGATTCACATACACTCACGGACAATGGAATTTGCGCGCCAAAAAGGAAGCATCGGATTGACTGAAATTTTATGGACGCAATGATACAAATGAATGATACACATGATGGCAAAAACAGAGCTGCAGGACAATTACAGGGATCTGTGGCATGCTGTCCGGTCATCTTCAATAGCGCGTCGCACCGCCTCGTGCGGCGATACATGCTGCAATACGGTCCGGCATGGAAGTGAACAGACGCCTGATGTTACCCTGCGACAGACCGGCCCACACGTGTTGGACGGTGTGCTCCAAATCCCAGACAGTGCGGCGCGGCGGCAGCTGGTGTTTCAACTGGTCCGACACATGCTCGATAGGGGACATGTCCGGGGAGCGGGCAAGCTATGGAAGTATCCGAACATGACGTAGGCAGTCCTGGGCAACCCGATCCGCGTGCGGGCGGGCATTATCCTGCTGGTATAGCGCACCTGGAATCCCGGCAAGGAATGGGAGCACATCGGGCTGTAGAATCTCATCCACATACCGCTGGCCCGTCAATGATCCACGTACCACTACTAGAGCTGATCGGCTATCGTAAACAATGGCTCCCCATACCATAATCCCCCTGCAGTTCCGAGGTGTGGCGCTCGATAGCGAGGTTGGGATTGTGCCGTTGACCCGGGGACCTCCACACCCGGACACAATGATCATCTGTCACCAAAACGAAGCAGCACTCGTCGCTAAATACCACACGTCGCCAGTCTGTGGTGTTCCACGTCGCTCTGGCCTGGCACCACTGCACACGGAGCCGGCGATGTTCTGGTGTTACTGGCAGCATACACAAGGGGCGCTGGGATCGCATTTTCGTTTCCGCGAGGCGTCGGGAAATGGTTTGTGGGCACACAGGAGCCGCTACATCTGCCTGTATAGTGGACAGTGTCCCCGTGGGATCCGTTCGTGGGCACGATCCGTTGATGCGTTCGGAGCCGCTCTACCGTATGGCAGTGCCGTCACGTGTCCAGTGCTCCCAACACAGTTGGACGGTATGGTCAGAACGATCCACGTGGCGGGCTATACGACGCGCTGGCCATCCTGCGGTTTTCAGCCTGATGATCAGGCATCTTTCAAAGTCCATAAGTTGCGTAAATCGAGGTCTCTGGCGTCTACCCGGCATTCTTGTCACTTCGTATTCTTGCTTGCGTCGGACGGTGCTTTTCACTTTCATGGGGCATCGACTACACGCCGGTTTATACTAAATATCGTGCTACACGGCGGTTCGTGCTTGCAACGCCACCACAGGGTATGCGGTCATGCGCAATCGCACTAAACGTGGACCATCTGCGTACCAGCACGCACTTTAGCTATTTGCAAAGTTTCGCGGTTGTAGCATGTTTTCTTCTAGGTGTTCAAATTTCATTGTCCGTGAGTGTATTTGAATATGTCTGAAAGCAACCCCTCTAAAATTGTTTCTTGGCAAGGTTCGGTGCCATGCTGAAAAGCGAACGATTAGCTTTATGTATGTGTTGTTAAAGCAATATGGTATTATCTCAAAAGAAAAGTTCAAAGAGGACGAATGTTTAATTTTATTTTTACTGGGGAAATGCACGGCAGTGAGGTTTTATTTATATTCTATTCAAAGCACACAGATACCTCCGTCAAAAAAATTAATGCAACATCATTATCACGAAACATCAAACTTTATAAATCATTTCCTCCAGTGAAAATAATTTTTTCTTTAATACCGTATACACACTGAAGTTGCAAATTATTAGGAATACTTACCTAATAACGGGTTGGGCCACCCTTGGCCTTCAAAACAGCCTGGAATCGAAGTGGCATGGATTCAACGAAATATTGTTCTTCTGGTATGTTCGGCCAAGCGGATGTGATGGCGTCCGTCAATTTCGGAAGGTTCGCTGAAGGAGGATCTCTGTCACAAACGGCTCTATCAATCTCATCTCACTGCACATGTACGGGTGTGTCTGGTCGGCAATAACATTAATGCTGTTTCAGAAGTATTCTTCTCTCCATGCCACTCTTACACTATGTATGCTGAAATTTTCTTCTCGATACCGAAGAGCTCCAATGCTGTTACTTGATGCATTGGAGCTCGTCTGTTACATCGTATAATCCTCCCCAACCGCCGTTGCCCTCGAGCAAGGACAGATGTTTCTGCCAACGGGAAGACCGCTGACTACTTATTTTGTTGTTTGTGCACCACACACTGTACACCTTCGATACAGTTGTTCTTGCATAGCCGAGAAGGTTTGACGTTTCTGGGGTGCTTGCACCTGCTCGCCTGCTCGCCTAGCGCTCATAGGATAACAGATAAAGCCTTAATTCCTCGCGAAAAACATTAGCAGTGCATTATTAAATTACATGGACGAAGCTGTTTTTCTGTGGTTTCAACATGTCTGTACAAGGAACATAGCAATTAGTGTTCCAATAATGTAAAAAAAAAGCATTATATTTGGCTAAATTACTGAGCCGTAATGATTTTTAAGCAAGTAATACAATATTTCAGTAAAATATGCTTGTTTGTAAATTTAATAATTTCGATACAAGAATTTTCAAGTAACAACAAAAAGGTTTGTAGTACTTCGAAGTTCATTACACACAACGGGATTTGTCCTATATTATTATTATTATCGATATTATTAAATTTCTTACTTTCTTGTGGGCGTCTAGAAAAAGTCGTTCAGCCCAAATCTAAGGTTAAATCTGCAGTGAGTAGGCTTAACCAGGGACTGGAAACTACGCAAACTGCCGAGGACTTCGAACTAGTGATTTCAGAAGGTAATGTTAGTGCTTACGTATAATCGATTTCGGTTGCTGTATTCTGCTGTGTTGATCATACGTTTCAGTTAACTAAAACTTTTTTCGCACGATGGAATAAACAGGAAAAATATTTTTTTGGCAGGCTTAGGGATGTTTGATAGCTGCTTTCCTGGCTGTTAATATTATATCATGATCTGACATTCAACATTTTCAGTTCGTTGAATATTTATTTGCTCAATGTTTTATAACTTAAAATTAATTACGCTTTTCAACTCATAAACAGGAAGCATCACATTATCAATCCACTGCTGGATGAAGGACTCCCCAAGTTTCTTCCACAACTTTCCAGTCTCCTCCATGTCACACCACCATGTTTTCGAATTTCACCCTCTCATCTCTCACGTGGTCTTCTTCTGGGTCTTTTTCTATCCCTCGGTACTCAATCTAAATTTTCAGTTGCCCATAAGTGCTCAGTTCTAGCAAAACATCCAGCCCATTGCCATTTCAGGAATTTTACTTTGATCGTAATGTCTTCCACTCTTGTCATTTTCCTGATCCACCAGTTCCTCTTTTTATCTTTCCTGATTACACGAAACATGCACCCCTCCATACTTCTTTCAGTTATCTGCAGCCTCTGTATGTCTTTTTTAGTTAAGGCGTATGTCTTTGAACCATAAATAAGAACTGGAAGGAAGCATTGATTAAACATTTCTCTTTTAATTCATATTGGCAAATTATTCTTGAAAAGTTTAGTTTTCCTTCCAAATGCTCTTCAACCAAGTTTTATACGCCGATTTATTTCTTCTTCGATGTGGCCCTTGCTTGATACCTGTTGCCCAAGGTAAATGTAAATATTAGTTATCTCTCTAGAGATTTTATCTCTAGTCTTCAGATAGCGTAAATCGCAAAGTTAATACATTTTCATTTTCATACTTATTTGAGCTGCTCATCGCTAAAGGTCCATTATGTATAATTTTGAAGTAAATAGAATTTAAACTAATTAAGCTGTACCCAGAATTGCTGGATGCATTTAATGATTTTTAATGCAGCGGATCAATGCATCATCACACTTATGGTTGTAATTTAACAAAAATACAAGTGGTCTGAAATAGTGATGTTTCTCTTTCAAACATACAGCTTTGCAAACTATCATCGTTTCTTGTTTCAGGGTGTTTGTTCTCCAGAAAATTACGCAATTTTGCATTGGAAGTGTTTTAGAGTTCTTCCGTTGTAAGAGGTGGTTGATACTTGTACGAATAATTTAAACTCACCCTGGATATATTACTTAACCTGTATTTTCATCATTGCTTGTGTGCACCTTGGTCTAAGAGTTTCATGATGCCTGATAAATCGTTTAATTAAAGTCGTCACAACAGTTTACTTTTTTCTTCTGTATTCATTTTTCAAGTTAACGTTTTCAATATCAGCTATCAAAAAATAAGTTCAGGCTTCATTGCTGACCACTAGATGTCTCTGATCAGCATTTTCTGTGACGAAACAGCATCATCGATTCGAAGATTCTGCAGGTAGTGAGTGTTTCGGAGACCTGAGGGGCTGAGGCTAGTTAATTCCTTTGGTGAAGTGGTCAGGTTGTTTAAGGTCAAACGTTCTTGGATTACCTGGATATTGAGCCGGCTTTAGGACGGAAGAAGATGTTTCGTATAAACAAACAACTTGTGGCTGCAAAAGCTTCATCGCATTACCTGATAAAATACTGATCAATTCTTTGTGTGCTCACAAGTAGCTTCTGAGATACGTGTAAATATCATTTCGGGATCGCTCTGTGTCTTTGCGGTAACAGAGATTCACACAGATCGATGCCTACAGATGTAAATGTTGCTTGATAGGACAGTGTTAAAACAGCAACTAGCCGTTTGCTTTTGGTTGCTCGAAATTAGGTTCGGCGACTAAGGTCGTTCATATGTTTTTAATAATCGTTTAAAGTTTTTAATAAGCTTTGTTATAATTGCTTGATACTACTGTTTCAGCCGGAAGCCTTGCGGCTAGAGAAATTCAATTACATAAAATGGAAAGGTTTCTTAGATTTAAGAAACGTGAAAATCCTCCAAATGAATAAACAAAGACATCGCCCTTTCCACGTTTTATCAACACACAGCAACCGAAAAATTGCTATTCGACCACTACTGGGGAATCGAATCCCAGATCTCTCGATATCTAGCCGAGCGCATTAGCCTTATACCACGGTGGCCAACAGTCCACGGCGCTATGTGTGTTTTTCTGTCAGCTTCTGGCATCATAAATCCGTAAGATGGGTTCAGCTACTGAGACGTCTCCATCTGGTGGGCATTAACGGCACTGGCTATATAGTAACTATAGCAGTTAAATCTAAAAGGGCGAGATCCGATATTTCGAGGATTTTCACTTTGGATCTCGCCCTTTGGATTTAACTGCTATAATTAATATATAGCCAGTGCCATTAATGCCCACCAGATGGAGACGTCGTAGCTGAACCCATGTTACGGATTTATGACATCAGAAGCTGACCGAAAAACACACGTAGCGCCGTGGACTGTTGGCTACCGTGGTATAAGGCTAACGCGCTCGGCTAGATATCGAGAGATCTGGGATTTGGATCCCCAACGGTGACCGGATAACAATTTTTTGGTTGCTATGTGTTGATAAAACGTGGAAAGAGCGATGTCTTTGTTTATTATTAAGAAACGCGGTCATCTTTCCTGTGTCTTCAGGCCTGTGTACATTCTTTTACAATATTATTTCTTGTTTTCTTCATTTTTTTGTTTACTTAAAAAAATTTTTAGAGTGGGTAAAACATTGGGCGACAATATTTTCTTATTAGTTGGGGTATATTACACTTAAAAATTTCGGATCTCATCCTACACAGACCTGCACCTCCTGTTAAGGACTATTCCGAACACAACTTCTTTCACTTATCTCTTCCCTCTTTAGACCAGTCTGCCACCGGGGCTGCATTCTCATCACTCAACGAGTTTATTTTTTTGTAACAGCTTTTATTCTCTATTAACAGAACCGTTCACTCTGTACTGTCACAGGTAGCATCAACTCTATTTTGCTGTTCCTTTGTCTTCTCCGTTTGGCACATGTTTCACGCTGTGGTGAAAGGAAGGCATCATTTCCATGCGCTTCTTTCTGTAAGTCATCCGATCTAAGATTCTCGTTTAGGCTAAACAAAGATGACTAAGGGTTTTAGTTCTGAACTTTGTCTCCAGTCTCCAGTTTGGCTTTTTACAGGCTTTGCCTTCAACCGATATTCTTCTGTGGTCATGGCAGCCTACTTTCGCGTTCTAAATTTGAGCTACTGAATTGGTGCACGTTTTTTCTCCTGTTCTCAGATTTTTATTTTTCATGGTGTTTCTAGGCTTTGACAACTACCAGGTCATTGACATCTGGCCATTCATTCCCCTTTCGATACATTATGGCTAGGAGTTTACAATGGTGGTTTATCCTTGCTGTTCTTCGCCAGCATAATTTCAGATACGTTATACGATCAAAAGTATCTAGTCACCTCTTTTCAGCAGTCGATTTTCCCGTATGCGTCACAATCACGGGTCATACAGATGCTAAAGGACGTGTGTGGCCTGACAAACATCATACACTGTACAAGCATGATTTGTAGAATGGGTAGTACGGTAGAGCTCAGTGACTTTCAAAGTGACACAGTCATAGGATGCCATCTTAGTAACAAGTCAGTTTCGGAATTTTTTGCCCTAGCTGTAGATCAACTATAAAGGATTTTATTTTGAAGTGTAAACGCCTACGAGCAACAACAGTGCAATTGCGACCTGACAGGCCACGTTAATGCCAGAGTAAGACAGCCGAGTGTTGTAGCGGGTAGTGCGACAAAATTGCCTATCTTCGGTTGCAGCACTCACCACCAAGTTACAAATGCCTATGGAAGCAACGCCAGCATCATAACGGTACATCAAGAGCTAAAGAGAAAGGATTTTCATGGCTGAAATACCTTGCGAACGGAGAGAGGTACAGTTATGCAAGTGAGATAACGGTATAGTAAAGCGACTACGCCCAATCGAATGCAACCAATAGCAGCGCCCTTAGTGGC
This sequence comes from Macrothele yani, assembly GCA_039090855.1. Taxonomy (NCBI): domain Eukaryota; kingdom Metazoa; phylum Arthropoda; class Arachnida; order Araneae; family Macrothelidae; genus Macrothele; species Macrothele yani. The sequence continues at coordinate 121,145,338 of CM077023.1, read as the reverse complement.
AAAATGCGGAAGTTAGCCATTGCAAATCGAAAACGAAAAATGATAGAGCAACATTTCCAATTACAAAGTTGTAGAGCATCAATTAATTAGTAGAAAACAACATTTGTTTCACACGAATAAGATAAATTGTCGCCTGAATACCCTAAAATGTCCGACATCGATTCGCGACGATTCGAATCTGCATATTCACATTTCGCAAATGTAGCCGTATGCAAATACAGATTGTGACGTTGTACCGTACCTACGATATAAAAACCAGTAGCAGGATGTACCCTGATCAGAAGTTTAGGTCTACGTACGCTGTGTGAGAAAGGCGAAATTCACTCACTCCCAATATTGCGCGATGGTGCTTATTTACGGCGAATGCCAACGAAACACGGCGCTAGCTGCAAGGGAATATGTCGTCGTGTTACCGATGCTTGCAATAGTGTGACACCTTCCATGCTGAGGAATGTGCATGCAGAGTTACTTTCACGAATACAAATGTGTATCGTGGGCAATGGCGAACTCTTCGAACATACTCGACATTAACTTTTTATCACTGTGAGCCAGTTCGCCTTTTTTGTTTTTGTTTTGTCTGACGTCATCAAACTGTATTGACATAAGTACCAATTTATGCAATAAATTGTGCGTATTTGCTCATACCTATGCCTGTTCCCTTCAAACGTTCACACAAAAGGTTGCGCATCGATTTTGGACATTTTAGGGTATTCAGGCGACGATTTATTTTATCCGTGTGAAACAAATGTTGTTTTGTACTAATTAATTGATGCTCTACAACTTTGTAATTGGAAATGTTGCTCTATCATTTTTCGTTTTCGATTTGCAATGGCTAACTTCTGCATTTTGCCACTAAGGGCGCTGCTATTAGTTGCATTCGATTGGGCGTAGTCGCTTTACTATACCTTTATCTCACTTGCATAACTGTACCTTTCTCCGTTCGCAAGTTATTTCAGGCTAAAGGGACTTTCCTATGCATCCTCTATATACATATATCAGCGGTCACTATTAAATTGGTAATTTACACACACACACACACACACACACACACACACACACACACACAGAGGCGCAATATTGTGTGCACCACCCCGGTATCAGAAACCCGTAGTTACGCCTATGAACGACATAGATCCAAATTACAAGCTTCGAGCATGTTGGCTTATGGATGTCCGTATGTGGAAACCGCGTGAGGAAATTTTATAGCATATTCAAAAATTGCAGGTAAATCTTCTTTCATGGCCTGAGTTTTCAGTGTTCATGTTAGTATTGGCTAAATAAAGTCTTGTAAAAATTCTCAAACTTTGTTACTCATAAATGTAATGCCACAAACATTACCCCAGGCCAAAGAAGCACATATTTAGTCCACAACCGATACATCTCTCTTCATACATTCTGCACCTCGCGCTCGGTAGTCGAGTGATCAGGGGTACGGGCCTCTGGATAATCGTTCGAGTTAAGATCAGGCTCGAATCCTGGTAAAGGCATGGACGTCGTGTTTGTCCTACGGCGGTGTACCTGCCCCCCCCCCCCCCCCCCGAGCTAATGGCACCAAATCATCGAACAGCTTCAAAACACAGATTTTGCAGACATTTTTGCTTGACTCTTTAAAGAATGCATTAAGTAGGTAGCACCTTGATACTTTTTTCATTGCAAATGTGATAACATACAGAAATGGTTGCATGAAAGTTAGCTTCGACGAAGAGATAATGCGTATTTAATATTAACTTTTGGCCCAAGAGCATTGACAAAAGAAGTATTTTACATGGAAAATAGAGAAGAATGATAGGTACGCCCAAGTTTTGAACCAGAGTTTAAGATATATCCCCTAAAGAATTTCCAAAGAATTGTTGGATGCATTATTTTTAGTAAAATTTCCGTACCTTCAGTTCTACCCATTTTATACGGATACATGTCGTCTCAGAAAAATATTTTGAATTCAGGGTTAACGTTTTTCAGGTGATTTAGTGTACCTTAAGGGAGATTTTTTTTAATAACTATTCAGTTGAAGGTTATTACGCCATATATGTCGGCTTCCGTACTTAATTCCAAAAATCCTTCAATCAGCGATTATTATCCCCACACATGGGATCTTCCACACTTTTTTAGTTTGAAAAAAAATTGAGACCGAAAACTAGAGACCGGCGATTATTATCCCCCACACAAGGGATCTTCCACACTTTTTTAGTTTGAAAAATCCTTGGGTGGAAAGCCATTGTACTGCATGTCTGAGTTCCATATTTCTTAGTTTCGAAGAACTTTCCGTTCGTCGTAACGGCCCTGAGCACGTGAGCTTCCGTACTCTTTTAAATTTAAAAAATCCTTCTTTTAGGTGTGATTACCCGCATGGTTGAATGCCTATGTTCTTGTAGTTCAGAAAAGTCTTCCGTTTAAGGAAATTACCGTAGATGTCTGAGTACTCGAATTTCCTCAATTTGAAAAAAACTTCATTTTATATTTTGAAAATTTAAAAACGTCTGACATACACTATATTGACAAAAGTCACCAGACATCGCTTCAAAAGCAAATGAACGGATCCTCTGAGTTGTTAAGATGCGCGGTACATCTGCATACGGTATAAAAACAAGCCTGCAGCTGACCGCGATCATATCGCACTGTGAGGTTGAGTGAAAATGTCGCAGTCAACTTTTACAAAGGAAAGATTGTTGGGTCAACTTTTACAAACCCAAGTCAACTTTTACAAAGGGAAGATTGTTGGGTGTTATATTACTGGGTTGTCCATAAGAAAACCCGAGAGCCGTTTAAACATACCCAAGTCAACTGTTTTGGATGTACTGAATAAATGGAAGACACATGACGTGCCTGAAGCAGCAAAACGTACCGGCAGACCAAAGAAAATCAATGATAGAAGACGCCAAAGACTCGGGACAGTCGTTACAGCTTATCGACGGAGTACTGCACAAGACCTCAGTGTACAGGTGATTAAAAATGCTGGAACCTGGGTATGTACACGTACCATTTGTAGAGAACTTCATTCCATGGGTTACCGTGTCGTGCGACTGCTCATAAGCCTTTCATCTCCACTCAGAATGATACTCGTCGTTTAGCATGGTGTAAAGAACATTTATCGTGGACCGTAGATCAATGGAAACGGGTCCTATGGATTGATGAATCCAGATACACGACCCATCAGTCTGATGGCCATGTGTGGGTATAGCGGCAGCCGGTGGAACACTATTTACCAGAGTGTACGGTTCCTACGGTCAAGTTTGGAGCTGGAAGTGTACTCGTGTGGGGGTGTTTTTCGTGGTATGATCCCGGCCCATTGGCAATCGTGGACAAACCTTTAACTAGCCCGTCTATTGATATTTTGTACAATTATGCCCTACCAACTCTCTGGCAAAACTATGGAACCGAGCCTTGTGGTACCAGCAGGATAATGCACCGAACCATAAAGCAAGGACTGTTACGGCGTGTAATTTCGTATCGTGTGTGGTCTGGCCAGCACAGAGCCCTGATCTTCATCCCATAGAGCACCTATGGGATGAATTAGAGCGCCGCATAAGAAGTTTGGAACCAAGGCCTACAACTAAGCAGCAGTTAGCGGCAGCATTATGTACTGAATGGAAGCGCATACCTATCGCTGTGTTCCAAAACCTTGTCGAAAGCATGTTTGGAAGGGTCAGTGCATGCATTAAGGCCAAAGGTGTACCGACACCGTACTAATGTATGTCAATAAATGCTATGTTGTGTTTATCTTCTAGATGTCCGGTGACTTTTGTCATTATAGTTTACTTCGGTGCTTTCGATAATCTACGACACTTATAAATTATGTTTGAAGTAGTTATTTTCACTTTCATTTATACGTAGTTACATGAGCAGAAAATGGGAAAACTAAAGAGCAGTTCTAACTAAAATCTAGTAGAAAACATTCATAGGAATTTTGTTGAATTCTTTCCATTTTATTAACCCGGGTGGCAACTCTTGTGGTTGTGTCTTTCCCAATACAAAAAAAATCTGCATAGAGCGTAAGTAATGATGAACAACATCAGTTACATCAAATTCGATCCCCTGCCAGGGAATGCATTCTGGTGAGTCTGGAAACTGTTCGCTGATAAGGGCAACGACATTTTTCTTTCTCCTCATCGCGCCATGCAAAGAGAAACTCATCATGTCAAATATCGCTAAAGATTAATGATTCCCGCTCTCTCAGTTACGACTAATAACCAGACGGAAGAAAGTACGATACAGTCAACCCATTTTTCTTTTTTAAGAAAAACGTAGTTTCCCTCACCCCTCATTCCTCACATTCTCTCTGCACTTACTATCAGTGTTTTCTTGCCCTTAAGCTTCGAAAAACAGAGACCGGGAAAACCTAGTTGATATTCTAGCTTCTTTGGCGAGCTATCTGCAAGCGAATGTTCAAGAATAATGCTTCGAAAAGAAAAAAAAAACGGAGATTCAGTGCAAAAGTGTACTGTCATTCAGAATTTCAAAAAATATCATGTTTTATCTGCCTGGAGGAACATAAAGAATCTAGAAACTTTTTAAAGAAACGATTGGACGGGAACAAAATTGTTTTCTATATCTGGCGAGATATGTTAAAATTATTCATTTTCCATTAAGCTGTGAAATGTGAAAGCTTATAAAATTTGTAACAGATATGGAATACGTTTTCCTTTTCGCACATCATATCAAGTTTCATTTTGAAGGGGGAAATAGGTGACACAATTTTTTGAATTCCCTCAATACGCTTATGAGTGATTGCAATTTTTTAAAAGGGTTCTTTAAACGCCGAAAAGAAAATTCCTTCTGCTTTTTGAAATTGTTTCCACAGGATTTGTATGTGTTTTCTTGTAATATACAATGTCATATAATTTAGGTACTGCGCATAGACTCTGAGCAGCTCAAATTACATTCAAGTCTACTACCTTCTCGTAAAAAAAGTAATTTCAAACATTATTAAAAGTGTCTCTGCAGCCCAGTGTACGAGCGGTTGAGACGCTGTCCTTTTCGGGACGAAGTCTCACCTTGAAAGGCGAAGCAAACACGAATCCTATTCTTCTCTTATGATGTTAATCATCATCATCATCATTGTCAACCATTATCAATCCACTGCTGGACGAAGGTCTCCCCAAGTTTCCTCCACAACGGTCTGTCTTGTGCCAGTCTCCTCCATGTCACCCCTGCATACTTTCGAATTTCATCCACCCATCTCCCATGTGGTCTTCTTCTGGGTCTTTTCCTGTCCCTTGGAATCCAATCTAAAATGATGTTAATATATACACATAAATAGATATAAAGCCAGTGCACACACACACACACGCTGCCTGTGTTGTTTACACACACACTGGACTGGCTGTGTGGGTTTGAACATACACACACATTTTTTGTTTGTTTTACAGAATGCGTAGATCCACATGCACATTATATGCTTGTGATCGTTCAACAACAGCATCGATATCCATGTTAAACGGATACACACACAAGCGCAATGCGTATGCATGCTGTGTGATGTACGAGTGTAAATATGCACGCTATGTCGAATAAGCACAATGCATGTATTCACTTGTGAATGTTCATGCCTACATGCAAATGCTGCTTCACAAAAGCTATAGCATTTTTGCTCGTGATTTACAATGTACATATGTGAGAATCCCTTTAAATACTTAAACGCTCATCAGGGTCTTTAAGCACCGAAACCAAAACCGAACAAGTTAGAAAAAAACAATATTTTTTTATCTTCTTAAACGTGTATAGAGTTTCAGGAAACAACAAAAAACATCGTTTCATGGCAGTGTGTACACACACACAGATATACAAACTCGAAGCAGCATGGAGAGATGCATGGTTGGTATAACTATAGGAAAGATAGGAAGAGAAGCTCATGGACAGGGAAATGAGAAGAACTGATGATATCGTGATCAAGGTAAAATCACTCACTGATCGAAATGTGCTAGACCTACGCATATTAGAAAGACACATACACCGTTGGACAACTGATATATTATAACACCGTTGGACACATACATATTTGTAGAAGAACTGATCATATACACCGTTGAACAACTGAAATACTACAATGGATTCCAAGGGACAGGAAAAGATCCAGAAAAAGACCATGTGAGAGATGGGTAGATGAAGTTCGAAAGCATGTCGGAGTGACATAGAGGAGACTGGCTCAAGACAGAAAGTTGTGGAAAAACCTTGGGGAGACCTTCATCCAGCATGGATTGATAATGGTTTATGATGATTCACAGTATATAAAGAGCTAGAAAGCTACAAGAAATATTTTGTTTTCAAAGCACTATTGTGTGTGTGTGTGTGTGTGTGTGTGTGTGTGTGTGTGTGTGTGTGTTATGCTTTTAAGAAAAGGATACTATTACGTTTGAGTAAGATTTGAAAAATCGTTATGCACTAGCACTAAACAAATTCATTAAGATAATGATCCTACTATCTGTTTCGTTCTTTAACCACTTTTAGGTAAATAATTTTTGGGAGATAAGAATCGATCATCTGTGTTTAAGCTTTATGACATTTGCAATCGATCTCATCTCTTTTGTTCACCAAACACTTTCGTGCGTGCTATCCAGATGACGAAAACAGTTCTTACTTCTTGGTAAGATACACAATAAAAGTGGTATATTATACTTAATGTTCGGGCAGAAAATTATGACAGAATTTCCGTTGTACTGTTAACAAAATTTGTTTCCAAATACACAACAGAAGCGAATGCATGAAGATCGTCGTTTCGTCCGTTTACAGCAATCGGCATTTCCGAAAGCATTAAGGTCCTTGTTAAAATATATTTATTCCATGCAAATGTCAAAAAAAGCTTTTCCACCGATGAAACGAAAGCTAATTCTCACAGATTCTGTTTTCCTTTTTTTTTTTTTTTTTTTTTTTTTTTGAGGTTTAACGACCACCATGAGCAACTCAATGGGCTAAGCAGTCGCCCGTCCCTAATTCAGGGTCACTGGTTCCAGGGAAGGGAGAGAGCCAGTGCCGTAAGACAAACACAACATCCATGCCTCACCGGGATTCGAACCCGGACCCCTTACGGACGAATGATCAGAGGCCATCGCTTAGACCACTGCGCCACCGGGGCGACGATTCTGTTTGTAATAACAGAAAAAAAAACCGTAAAAAACATTATTTATATGCATTATTTTTGTAGGTTTAGCGACCACCGTGAGCAACTCAATGGGCTATAAGCAATCGCCCGTCCTTAATTTAGGGTCACTGGTTCCAGGAAAGGGAGAGAGCCAGTGCCGTAAGATAAACACAACATCCATGCCTCACCGGGATTCGAACCCGGACCCATTACGGACGAATGATCAGAGGCCATCGCTTTGACCACTTCGCCATCGCGGACATGATTTTTCACTTGAAAGCCTTTTTGTGTGTATGTTTTTCTAAACTTTATGATCACTATCAACTAGAGCTAGCACGAATATTTCGTTTACAGTACATGGTGATTGACTCCAAGGAAGGGAAAGAACAAAAACCGAAAAAAAAATGTAACACCATTGCTTCAACGGCAACTTGAAATAAAGCCATCATCACGATAAATTACCATCCTAATATTTTATTCACCAGACGACTATATGAAAGAATAATCGTCTCGTGAATAAAATATTATATCAAATCAAGGAATGCTAAAGAGGAAAAGTCAGTTCTGTACCGTGGGTGTAATTAATTGATCAGCTATCGTTCACATTGATCGCTTGAGTTCGCGTTCTAAGCGGGATTTAAACCCAAACCCTTAGTGCTTTCCGGAAGCTAGTATACTGATAATGAAGGGACGGGAGGAATCGCTGATCGATGCAAAAAGAAGTCTTGTCGTTAACCAAAAGTTGGGCATCTTACCTTTTAGCTAAATTAATCGGCGATTGTTGACAGTGCTCAGGAATTCAAGAACATTCCACCTTCAAATAAAAAACAACTCCACTAAATAGCTATTAGTTTTGATAGAACTTGTGTTGCATTTAAGTCATTGTCTGTCAAACTGCTGTTGAAATCTAACAAAAAAATACAGCGTGATGACTTAGGTAGCAGTTCAAGAATGCTGTACAATCTCAGTGGTGTATGATCAGATATAAAACAGTGTACCAATAATAGTCGATTAACAATCCTGCAACGCACTTAGAGCCAGTCGAAAATATTGCAGTGTAACTCTGACACATTACTGCTCTGTAAAGAATACTTCACTGAAGTTATAAATTGATCAAGAACACTTTGCACTGCACCTATGCCTGTAGATCACGAATATTGTCTTCTGTCTGTGATACATGGTTGGGAACAACAATACCAGTCAGCTGCTTGTTTAATAGTGCGGTAGAGATTGGTCATTGTGTTCGCGTATCGTAAGAAGAAGTAACTGGTAGAGGGTTGTGACTAATAGTTTCTGCATATTATAGAAAAATTCACATTTCCGCAGTAATGTGTGAAAATGAGAATGAACGAAAATAAAAATCTTCAAAGTTCGGAATTTGCATTTCAGAACTGAAGAATTGCGCGATTAATCATATTAGCACGATTGAACCTCATAACATTTTAACTGTCAGTTTTGTACATAATGCGGCAATTATGTAACAAAACTGAGTTTAAAAAAACAACTTGGAGAAGTAGGGAAAGCGTGAATATACACTATATTGACAAAAGTCGCCGTAAACCTAGAAGAGAAACACAACATAGCATTTATTCACATACATTAGTCCGGTGTCGGTCCAACTTTGGCCTTAATGCATGCACTGACCCTTCCAGACATGTTTTCGACAAGGTTTTGGAACACAGCGATAGGTATGCATTTCCATTCAGTACATAATGCTGCCGCTAACTATTGCTTAGTAGTAGGCCTTGGTTCCAAACTTCTTATGCGGCGCTCTAATTCATCCCATAGGTGCTCTATGGGATTAAGATCAGGGCTTTGTGCTGGCCAGTTCACACACGATACTCGTCAAACCACGTCGTAACAGTCCTTGCTTTATGGCTCGGTGCATTATCCTGCTGGTACTAACAAGGCTCGGTTCCATAGTATTGCCACATAGTTGGTAGGGCATAATTGTCCAGAATATAGAGGTAGACGTGCTGGTTAACAGGTTTGTCCACGATAGCCAATGGGCCGGGACCATACCAAGGAAAACTCCTACACAAGAGTACACTGCCAGCTTCAAATTTGACCGTAGGAACAGTACACTGTGGTAAATAGCTTTGCCCCGGCTGCCGCCATACCGACACATGGCCATCAGACTGATGGGTCGTGTATATGGATTCATCAATCCATAGGACCTGTTTCCATTGATCTACGGTCCACAATAAATGTTCTTTACACCATGCTAAACGACGAGTAGCATTCCGAGTGGAGATGAAAGGTTTATGAGCAGCCGCACGACCACGGTAACCCATGGAATAAAGTTATCTGCGAATGGTACGTGTACATACCGAGGTTCCAGCATTTTTACTCACCTGTACACTGAGGACTTGTGCAGTACTCCGTCAATTAGCTGTAACGACTCTTCTGAGGCTTCGACGTCCTATATGACTGATTTTCTTTGGTCTGCCGGTACGTTTTTCTGCTTCAGACACGCCATGTTGTGACGTACCTGCCAGAGGACGCACACGACATAAAGGCACATAGCAATCAGAATAAACGACCGCGTAGCTCAATTGGTAGAGTGACTTGTTCCGGAATGAGGGGATCCGGGTTCGAATCCTGGCGTGGATAGAAATGACGGAGAAATTTACTTCGTTATAATGGCGCCCGAACTATCCGGATGACCCGACCGTTCAAAATCTCGCATTGGTGTGATGTTCTTTCCACACCGCGTGATGGGAAAAATCAGAGAATCCCTTCTCCAGCGCTTCGAAAAATAAATGTGTGTGACGTTGCATTCCACACACCAGATTGAATGGGAGTTCTCAAGTGCACGTTCTACAGTGTATGGCTGCCTGCAACGATTCATGGTCACGGCTGATCCGTGGGCCATGCCCCCGGCCCTCTTTGGGGGGGGAGATGTGACGTACCTGCCAGCAGGACGCACACGACATAAAGGCAGATAGCAGTCAGAATAAACGTCCGCGTAGCTCAATTGGTAGAGTGACTTATTCCGGAATGAGGGGATCCGGGTTCGAATCCTGCCGTGGACAGAAATGACGGATAAATTTACTTCGTTATAATGTGTCTTCCACTTATTCAGTACATCCAAAACAGTTGACTTGGGTATGCTTAAACGCCTCTCGGTTTCTCTTATGGACAACCCAATAATATAACACCCAACAATTTTTCTTTTCTCAAAGTCAGTTCAGCGACATTTTTACTCAACCTCACAGTGCGATATGATCGCGGTCAGCTGCAGGCTTGTTTTTATACGTGTGTGTAGCTGTACTGCGCATCTTAACAACGCAGCGGATCCGTTCATTTGTTTTTTAAGGGGTGTTTGCTGACTTTTGTCAATATAGGATATTTTATTCGAAGTACATTCCTCCTGCGTTAATACAAAAAGTGGTACGATCAGCGAACGAAAGGAAGGACTTGCAGAGGTCGTCTTTTGGTATGGAGTGAAGAGCTGATGCCACAGTTCTTCGTATGTCTTTAATGTCTAGAAAAACGCTTCCTTTTAAAGGCAGCTTTAATTTAGGGAATTGAAAGTAGTCACGCAGAGACAAATTGGAAGAATAGGGGATCGTTGAGTACACACACTTATTTTCTTGCCAGAAATTGCTCTACACTGACTGCTCTGTGTGCTGGAGCGATTTATTGAGGAAGGAACTATTGCCCGTTTTTGTTGTACTCAGGCCTGACACGAGCAAACCTCTTCCTCAATCGTTCCAAAATAGATGTGTAGGTATTGCCAGTGACAGGTGTACCTTCAGGAATGAACTCGTGATGCAGAATTCCCTTGCTGTCGTAAAATCACACAAGCATAGTCTTGATTGTGGACTTCTGTAACCTGATCTTCTTTCCTTTGGGTGACTGAGGCGATTTCCACTGAGCACTCTGACGTCACCTAGATCCCACCAAAAACACCATGTCTCGTCACCTGCCACAACGCTTTGGAGAAAATTTTGCATTGTTTCTGAAGTTTTCAGGATGTCTTTTGTGTACTCACTCGTGCATATTTCTGGTCGTCTGACAAAGCATGAGGAATAAAACGAGCACCCCCCTGCCCCCAATCTTGCACTAAAATTTGACGAATCGTCTCTTTATTACCACCAAGCTCCCATTCCAGCATCCTCAAGGTCACACAGCGATCACTTTTTATCCTTTCGCGAACTTTCTCAATGATTTCAGGCGTGCACATTAAACAATATTTAGATGGGAGCCGTCTTTGCACGATGAGTTATGACAAAAGGTTGCAAGCACTAAAAACATGTGATTAAATTAAAGGTACTTAAAATATACACAAGCACTTTCAAACCACCGTGTGGTTCATCTTCAGGTAAGAGTCGAAGCTAACACTATAACAACACAGTTACTTAAGTAATATATTGCTGAAGGTTCACGACGCATAATTTATAGGCATGCGCAGGAGTGGACGGACAACCGAAAGAAACCACAATTATACATTTGGGTTGTTGGGTGAAATCGTTTTCTTATTCATCAGGCCGAAATAGTTGTTTCCAAGGTAGCGCAATGTTGTAAGGGATTTCATCGTTGCAGCAGGATCCGTGATTGCTATAAATATATAAGCTTTCTGCAAACAGATTTGCGGTTTTTGAATTGTGGGTAATAAGCACTTTGGCCTCATTCCAGAGAGGGTAATGAGTTCCTCTGTTTGAAAGTCTAGATAGGGCGGTGGAGTCGGAGTTGTTCTTAACGTTATATTTATGTGCAATATAAATATAGATATCTGTGGTTCGTTCCCAGCGGTGCCCGGAAAGCAATTTTTCGGTTGCTGTGTGTTTATTAAAAAAAAACGTGGGAAGAGCGATGACTTTATCTATTTACATTGTCTCCACATATTTGGAAGATTTTTACCATTACTCTCGCCCTTTGGATTTATTAGCTATAATTAAATAGCTTGTGCCGTTAAGCCCCACCAAATGGAGAAGTCCGAGTTGCAGAGCTTATCCCTACGGATTTGTGAAGTCAGATGCTGAGAGATAAACACACATATCGCCGTTGATTGTTAGCATTGTAGCGTAAGGCGAACGCACTCGGCTAGTTATCGCGAGATCTGTGGTTGGTTCCCAGCGGTGTCCGGAAAACAATTTTTCGGTTGCTGTGTGTTAGAGAAAAACGTGGAAAGAACTATGACTTTATCTTGTCTCCACGTATTTGGAAGATTTTCACCATATATTAGGAAGATGTTCATTCAGTCTAACACCTAAGGTCCTGTGTGTAGAGCCGAAGTAAACAGTATTAGACGAAACAATATTATCAGAAACACGCCCAGCTCCTAGCTTTTATATGCGGTATACAGATGGCATTCTTCTGTTTTGGCCTCACAACCAGAAATCCCTACTTCAGTTTGCAAACTATGTCATCTCACCATGCTTCAATAAGATACACTGTGGTACTCGAACAGAATTTATCTTTAAGTTTCCTCGATTTCTTATTGCAGAGTGACTCAAATTCCCAAAAATTATCATACTCTGTTTATCGTAAGCATACTTCCTGCCAAACCGTCATACCCGCATCTTCTGCATACCCGTTATCATATAAGTTATCCGCAATAAACTTCTTCATACACAGAGCTTACACTCATTCATCCTCTCATAAATCACGTCAACTTGAGATAACCAAAATAAAATCAATAGCTCATGCACATGGTTTTTCCGAAGACCTCATTGAAAAAATACATCGCAAAATACGTCTGTTCACCCACTCAACTCTGCAACGCCAAACTGCCAAGAATATATTCGTGGGCTCTCTGGACTATTACCCGATTGCCTATATAAAGCTTAAAAACATGTGTAAAAAACAAACTAGATTTTGGTCTGAAAACCACTAACCTCATGTCCTTAGTTAGAAAAGACCATGATTCAGTACCTACAAACAGCCAAATTCGGCGTTTACTGTATAAATATGAAGGCAATAGACACAGCTGATGAAGATACTGTTTACTTCGGCTCTACACACAGAACCTTAGGTGTTAGACTGAATGAACATAAATATCATGTTAAGAACAACTCCGACTCCACCGCCCTATCTAGATTTTCAAACAGAGGAACTCATTACCCTCTCTGGAATGAAGTCAAAGTGCTTATTACCCACAATTCAAAACGTGCAAATCTGTTTGTAGAAAGCTTATATATTTATAGCAATCACGGATCCTGCTGCAACGATGAAATCCCTTACAACATTGCGCTACCTTGGAAACAACTATTTCGACCTGATGAATAAGAAGGACGATTTCACCCAACAACCCAAATGTATAATTGTGGTTTCTTCCGGTTGTCCGTCCACTCCTGCGCATGCCTATAAATTATGCGTCATAAACCTTCAGCAATATATTACTTAAGTAACTGTGTTGTTATAGTGTTAGCTTCGATTCTTACCTGAAGATGAACCACATGGTGGTTTGAAAGTGCTTGTATATATTTTAAGTACTTTTAATTTAATCACATGTTTTTAGTGCTTGCAACCTTCTGTCATCACCCATCGTGCAAAGACGGCTCCCATCTAAATATTGTGTTTTGTGTACGAGATCTATTTCCGGAGTGCGCATTAAATTCGGGCGTCCGGGCCTTTCGTCATTTTCAAAATTTTTTCGCCTATCCATGAACCATCGGAATATTTGTGCACGAAATAGGCGATTAGCCCGATGCGCATCGCGCAACAATTCAGCTGTCTCAGATGCAGTTTAACCGATTTTCAAACAGAACTGGATATTTGCTCTCTGCTCCACGACAGAGTTGTGACAATGTTTTTCCACAGAATGACGTCATGCACAGAGTAAGTAATCACTGTGCAACTCACACGGAAACGCTGTCGCCACCGCATAGCTGATAAATGACTTACTACAACCCCACGTTTTCTCAACCCGTGTTTTTACCGGAATTTTATTAAAAAACCAGTTTCATTACTAATTTGCCTCACTGTACATATATCTAAGGAATAAATCACGGACAGTTTCCTTCTTGATATGGGATGAGATCAGAATCCAGACGAAAGTGAGAATCCAAACTGGCAGAAATTCGTTTGGCTGTCTTGTCACACGGCGCGTAAGCGAAAGTTTTTGTGATATTATGAATGAAATCAGCATATTCTCAGAATTTAAGGAAGAAATAGCGCTGCGAGTATTGAAAGTGCACAAGATCTAGCCTTTTTTACGCTTTCCAACCGTAGGATGAAGAAGCGTATATGCTCCATCTTTGTCCATCCGTATGTCTGTCTGTCCGCACGATAACTCGCGTAAAAATGGTTTGGTTTCGAGGAAATTTTAGTACGTGGTAGGGGACAACCTGGAGACGAACCCTATTGAAAATGGGAGAAATGGGGTCAAAGGTCAGGACATAAAAGCGGGATCCATTCCATCGCCCTTATACGTCATAACTTATGTAAAAATGCTTCGATTACGACAAAACTTTATCATGTTGTTTCGGAGATATACTAAATCGGTTCTGTTGAATATCATCGAAATGGAGTCAAAGGTCAGAGCACAGGAGTAAGATTTATTCCACAGCCATTATCTTCATAACTTGACTAAAAATGCTTCTATTGCGACAAAACTTTACTATGTTGTTCCAGAGGTACACTGAACCGGTTCTGTTGAATATAATCGAAATGGGGTCAAAGGTCAGGACACAGGAGCGACATTTATTCCACAGCCATTATCCTCATAACTTGAGTAATAACTTCAGTAATGATTTCTGGTATGTCGGAAAGCGTATCATAATCAATACATTGCATGATTTTAATAACTTGTTGGTTACTTAAAAAGATGCCAACAGCAGCCGAATATGCACTTTCAAAGAACAAAAAATGAGTCGCTTCTATGTATGACTGCAAACACATGTAAAATAAAACTGAACAAGAAAGGTGAATAACAGAGTAATTTGACATAGTGTAATCATTTAATGTCCCATCAAATTTTCAACGACGGCGAATAGGGTATTAAATAGGAAGAAATGAATTTGAAGTTGGTAGCAGAAATCAAATATCTTCGGAAGTAAAATCTAATATGTTAATCGTATTCTTTACTTTTAGTTACGAAAACGGCGACTGAAGCTACACAATATAAAAATGAATTGTTTCGGTTACCTTTGAAGTAGGAGGATTTATGCTACTTAGGGATGACTAAAAGTTACATTTGACTTGTTTCTCATAATAGCTTCTGCAAACTCTAATGTTTCAAGCGCAACTAAGCATTTGCAAATGTCTTTAACTTACTACAATAATTGTACATAGACTCTTTGCAAGAAAAACGAAGTACCTAGAAGGAATAATCCAATCAAGATGAAACTGTACAGCAAATGAAATTATTGCAATTCCAGAGTAGTTGGATCATTTATTCGGATAAAACAGCTACACGAGTGTAACAAGTCAGTACGTTGTAGCGCCATCTCTGGCTTGAATACAAGCCGTTAAAGGCTTGGCATAGACGAATACAATTCCCGGACACTGTCCTGAGGTATAGCCTGTTAGATGGCGTCCAAATTGGCGGACCAGTTCGCCGACATTCCAGGATGGGCGTTGGTGGCGTCCCATCATTTCGCAAGCATGTTCGATCGGTGAGAGGTCGGGCGATCGAGGTGGCCATGGAAGGGTGTCGACATTACGGAGGCAGGCCTTGGGGAGCCGTGTCATGTGTGGCCGGGCATTATCCTGTTAAACAAATTGTTCGGTATTACTGCGACAGGAGTGGCAACACAACAGGCCGTAGAATGTCGTCGACGTACCGTTGAACCGTGAAGGTGGCACGGACGACTACCAAGGGTGCCCGGCTATCGTAAAAAATGGCTCCGCAGACAATCATCCCCGGTGGGCGACCCGTGTGCTATTCCACCGCAAAAGCAGGATCCATACGCTATCCGGCTCGTCCCCAGACACGTATCGGCACCAAGTGCAAACCCTGACTCATCGCTGAAGATAACACGACGCCACTGGAGTCTATACCACGTTTATTGGGCCCAACACCACTGCAACTGGTGCCGGCGATGTTCACTCTGCAGTGGTAGGTGGCGGAGTGGCATTCTCGAATGTAGTTCCCGTGCCGCAAGTCGTTTGGCAACTGTCCGGGTGGCCACTTCCGTATCTGTAGATGACGCAACATGGCCACAGAGGGTTGAGAGCGAAGAATTCGGCTCTATTCGTGCGGCTCTCACAATCACTCGATCCTCTCGTTCTGTCGTTGCCCTCGGCCATCCACTGTCCGTGCGCTGCTGGTTTGTTCCCTCCTCCACATACTGGCGCCAACATCGTCGTATTACCGCGTCGCTCCGATCCAAATGCCTGGCGATACGGCAACTTGGCCAACAGGCTTCTCTCAGTCCAATTATACATCCTCTCTCAAACTCGTTCAACTGCTCCTATTGTGCACGGATCCGACGTCGAAGCATCCTCACAGTCCGTGGAGGCTATGCAACCGCAATCCGCTGTCACAATTGTCCCTGCGTGCGAGCTTTGCTCTTGATATACCCTTTTCGATGAGCGGTTAGCATGCGCTGTGGCAAGCCACTGTTTCGTCATTGGTCTTTATTTTTTAAAGATTTGCATATTCGGCCCTGACTTACTTGCATGCGGAGTTTTTTCAGGATCGAACGGCTTTCTCGGAGTGCTTAGTTTTTTTTTTTTTTTTTTTTTTTTTCCTTTTGTTGGCGAAGATTGTATTGAGATTAAACGGTCCATACTCAATGAATCAGTAAGTAGTACTTACATTTCAACATCCCAGCTTTTATTCTCATTATTGACACATCATAGTGAAACAACAATAATGAAATTCACTTCATACCAATAAATGCTGTATCAAAATGCACTTCAAACTACTAAATCTTATCTTGTAAACACACAATATGAAGATGTCATAAATTCCGTTCAACAAATCTCTAATTCAAAGGATACTACTGCCTTATAACATATCGTTAGCTCGAAAGAACTACTCTTAACGTGAACATATCAACTCTGCTCTTATTGCTAACAAGAAATCTTGCCGCGTAACAAATGGCTCTTCTACAGCTCTCCCTAAACAAATCACTCACCCTATACTGCACATTGCATATCATTATATTGGCCTTTGACTCACTGCAAGTTATTCCAATTTAGAAAACTCGTCGGGAGAAATAATGTGTTGTTAAGTAAGGAAACCCTTTTTTTAACAAAAGAAACCAAATTTAGATAAGAATACAGAAACTCAAAAGGAAGGTTAAATTAAAGTTTTATGTCACAAGACAGAAAAAAAAACACTGAAATGCTATATGACCTAGTTTTTTTTGTTTTGTTTTTTTATTGGAGATTTAAGGACCACCATGAGCATCTCAATAGGCTATAAGCAGTCGCCCGTCTCTAATTTAGGACCACTGGTTCCAGGGAAGGGAGAGAGCTAGTGAGCAGTAAGACAAACACAACATCCATGCCTCACGGAATTCGAACCCGGACCCCTTTCGGACGAATGATCAGAAGCCATCGCTTAGACCACTGCGCCACTGCGGCAGCTGACCTAGTTTCGAAACAAAAGTTTGGTACTATTGGAATGCCCACTTCTTGCTCATATTTGTCTGTGTATCGATTTTCAAAGCTAATGTCATTTGCATATCAAATATAGGCGATGTCTGCTAGCTATTTTTACAATTGTGAATATACTTTTCGCTCCTGGAAGAAAACATCGTCAGGATAGCAAGATTATCACTCGTGTATTCATCACCAGTAAAGAAAGCGGTGTCATCACAGCAATTTAAATCTCAACATTTATCGGCTGAATGCAGGAAAAAGTGCTGAGTGACTTGCAAGATATCGGTGTGGCGGAATAACACAAGTAATCAAACAGTTAGCTTTCAACTTTGAATTTGCAATTAACATGAAACATTTTAAAAGCTTTAAAAAGATAATGTTATGTTTTTCATCGACAAAATACGTAATAAAATGCTTTTTTTCATTATTTATACTTTCCTGTAAACAGATCAAAAATTTTAGTGGCATCTGGGACACGTTTTGAGATGGACAAAACAGCTGTTGCTATAAAAAAGAAGGGGGAAGGGCTATTGTGCATTAATGGGTGCTTCATGAATAAACGAGTAGGTGTAATGAAATGGTCAGGCAGTGTGTGTGTACACTGCAGGCCACTTATCTAGATTACTTCCATGTTATATTTGTAGAAAGAGGAACCCATAGGTGGTGTAGTCATTGAAAAAACAATTGCAAGAGGAAAATGCATTTCAAAAATGCTGGACCACACGAAACACACCCAAATTTAGGAACACTTATTTTTCATATATTATTAATATGGAAACTTCAGCACACTTAATGAGTTCCCTGAGTCGCAGATTCTGAATTTAAATTTGAAAATACGAGAAAGACAGCAAAGTATGAATTCAGACCTTGTGAAAGACGAGCATTGTTTCTTTCCTCCAGAATCAAGCAAAATGCTCTGTAGTGGGGAAACTGTTCTAAGACGAATTGAATTCACAAAGTTTACCGTACGCTTGCTTTTCAATAAATAACTAATACGCTGTATTTTCTTGTATTATCTGGTATGAAGTCTTAACTTTAAATAGCCGTAAGTTTGCGTGATTATTTAGGTCTCTGTTAGTTAATGTTCTGAAATGACTTCGTTGACATATATTCACCTCTTTGAATAAGTAGTTAACTATTAAAGGATAGAGAAAAGAATCAGCATGAAAAAATACACTTACGTTGTTCCAACTTTTTTTTACATTAATTCGCTGAAAGGTAAACGTTCACTAATACACTTTGACTCACAGGTCTTCACAGAGAATTCATCGAATGATAGCAATCGCTTTTATAACAACGTTTAATAATCAACTAACTCTCCAACAGCAACATCTCGTACATAAATTTCGTCACAATGTGTTATTCAAAGTGCGGGTTGTCTTTAATTCAAACACTCGACGTGGATCAGGAACACCAAACAGAAATCATCGCTCTTTCCACGTTAATAAGTGAGTCTCAGAAAAATTCTCATCGGCCGCCACCGGGAATAGAACCCAGAGTCTTCCAGTTACGTTCCAGACGTGCTACCAATGGCGGCCTCGAATTCTCCAGACTGACATGTGATTAACTGCCAAACTACATGGCAGGCTGCTTCATGGAGCCCCGCACAGTGCTGGGGATTCACCAAGAATGGAAAGACATCCTTGGAAGCATCCGTCTTTCCACTGAAAAAAAAACTGATGGAAAGTGCTGGGGATTCACCAAGGATGGAAAGACGGATGCTTTCCATCCTTGGTGAATCCCCAGCACTGTGCGGGGCTCCATGAAGCAACATGCCATGTAGTTTGGCAGTTAATCACATGTTAGTCAGGAGAACTCGAGGCCGCTGTGGTGCAGTGATAGCATGTCCGGAGCGTAACTGGAAGACCCTGGGTTAGATTCCCGGTTGCGGCCGATGATAATTTTTCTGAGACTCACTTATTGACGTTGGGAGAGCGATGATTTCAGGTTGTCTTTAATGCACTCCTCCTCGTGAAACTATTGTTCAAATTGCTACAGTTATTTTCTGTTGTTTGTTTCGGGGTTTAACCTTTTAAGCGGCCGATGTACCTGAACCAAATGGTGCCCAAAATTTTCTTCGCTCTCCAAGCAGAAATGTTCACATAGCTGCCGGGTTTTTTCGAAAGCTATGACAAAACAATTCCCTTTCCCCTCTCATCTCAGCAGCGCCGACCATAAATCTATCCCAGGTCCTTTGTTTTCTAATCCATGACCCAAAACACCATGGGAAAGGGCTGGTCCCCTGACAGGGATATCATGTCACTGGGTTGAAACAAGTGATAATTCAAATATCTCTCTCCTTTCTTGGATTTTTTTTTTTTGATTGGGTGTTTAACGACCACCGTGAGCAACTCAATGGGGCTATAAGCAGTCGCTCGTCCCTAATATAGGGTCACTGACTCCAGCGAAGGAAAAGAGACAGTGCCATAAGGGAAACACAACATCCATGCCTCACCGGGATTCGAACCCGGACCCCTCTCGGACGAATGATCAGAAGCCATTGCTTAGACCACTGCGCCTCAGGGGCGGCTTTCTTGGATTCGTCGCCGTTATTATAGATAATTTTTTTGGGGGGGGAAAGGGTTTGAAGACAAGCGTGAGCAACTCGATGGACTATAAGCAGTCGCCCGACCCTAATTTAAAGTCACTGGTTCCAGAGAAATGAGAGAGCCAGTGCTATAAGACAAACACAACATCCACGCCTCACCGAGATTCGAATCCCGACTTATCTCGGACGCATGGTCAAAAGCCAGCGCCTAGACCACTGCGCAACAAGGGTTGCATAGCTTATTTTAGTAGGTAAACAATCAGGAAGCATTAGTGTCCATCATTCCTCTAAATTACCTCTTTGAATATCAATGCTGAGGGGAAAGCAGCGCTTTCTGGAGCTGAGATTCACTCGTTCCAGCAGTGTTCGGTCCACTTCTTAGACAGCCAATGTATTCGTTCGAGCTGATCTTAGCCCATTTTGCTAACCCGAGTTAATTCGTTCCAGCTGGTTAAAGGGTTAACAACACGGCCCGTATAAGCATCTATGGAGCCGCCCGTCCATAATTCGGGGCTGCCGTCTCAGGTAAGGGACAGGGACGGCACCGCGCGACCAGTACAAGGCCCATACCAAACGATGGACTTCAGCCGGGCACTTTATCGATCTCGGACGATCGGCCGCAAGTCTTCGCATATGACCACTTGGGAACAGAGGTGGCCTATGACAGCTTCTTTCCATACACATATGGGAACATAATATAATAAGCACACTAAAATATAAGAAATAGTTTCGATTTAGGTTTTTCGCCAATTTTTAGTTTTTCTTATTAGAAATTTCAGTGCAACGTATATTATGTAATATTAATGTCGTGTCCTGAATATATGTGCATGTATGCCTAATTTAGTCTTTCTGGTTTCAGAGAAGGGAGGGAGACAAAACCATGTTAGCAAATAACAGAAAAAGAGCACAAGTAGAGAGAAGCTTCTTTCTCTTCACGCTCGAAAACGAGGCGACATGTGTAATCCGGTGTAGTTAATATACACGTGTAGATGTAAGCACATTTCTAAAGATAAATATTATATGTCTGAATAATTAAATTTTGAAACATTTTTGAGTAATCTCGACCGAAATAAATTTTTATTTAGCTGCCCAGTGTAACTAACGGTTAAGTACAAATGCTTTGCTCTATTAGAGCAATTAGAAATTTCGTATCATAAATTCATAGTCAGACAAACTTCCAATACTTTATTTAGAACAAACTGCACCACCCGAGAAATGTAGTAATTGGTAGTACTTTTTAGAAGTACAAAGGGTGTGGCATCAAATTTCATACACCACAAATACGAATGCTTAAAAATGTGGGTTCCATATGTCTATCACAAATATTATCTAATCCTTCCTACATGAACAGCTACAGTGAAATCAATTAATATGTTTTCAAGTTGAAAATTACTCTTGCTTTTTGTTTTGATTTTCAAAAATTACTTTGGATTTTGGTTATAATTATAGTACCTCTGGTTAGTGGACGTCTTACAGTATGTTTAAAATGATGTAAATGTATTCATCAATAGGGAATTCTGATTTTAATGTAATAGAAACATTTATCCTACACGAAAAAACTTCGTTCAAAGTTTCAATCTCATTTCAAACATGGTGCTCTTTCCAGAAATTCCAAGATATTTGACATTTGTACACATACATAATATGCAATCAAATCCGTATTTTGCAGTATTTTTATAGAAACAACAGAAATAATTTTACTGTTCGTTTTTCGATGCGAGCTACAAGCATCAAATTCTTAAAGCATTCTGGGTTAAAATACACTGTCGAGCAGAATAAACGTAGTGTTTCTTGTTTTGCCTGTAAAAAGAGACATGCAAAATCTAGCACTTTTAAAATTCAAAAATAGTAATAATTTCATCAGAAAACTTATATGAAAGCAAGTTGAATATGGTGAAATTTTCTCGAAAATCCAACATCTCAAATGTTTTTGATAAAGTTGTAAAAATTTCATCAAAAAAATGAGATTACTCTCACTAGTGAAATTTTCACTTTTTTAGTTCCATTAAAAATAATACCTAAGCGATCATTGTATACGCAGGCTTTTATAACAGTTAAATTTCCCAAGAATAATTCTTTAATTATCCTGCTTTGTCCTGATTTCCAGTTATGACCTAGATAAAAGAAAACTCATTCCGTATCTTAAAAGCCTCTGTACTCTCAGAATATTTCAGTAGCTGTTAAATTTGAGTACATCATATAATTTTCCCCTTTCAATTTTCCTCTTCCTCGATCTTCTTTTGATATCTGGTTTTCTAGAATTACTGAGCTTCATACAGATATAAAGATATATTTTTGCATAGATCCTCGTATAGACATAACTAGTCTACACTAGATACTAAATAAATAAAAATGATATGATTTTAGAAAACTTTCCTTTTTTCTTATCGTTTACTTCATAGAAAATAGCAACAGCTTTCAGAGTACGCGCCCCTCCCTCCACCCCACGCCCACCTCTCAAAAAAGAAAGAAAACGGTACTGTAGTTTCTGCATCGTGTAATAAATTTTGAAAGAATAAAACTCCAAAACTCTGTTTACGATGCTTCCCAGAAAAATAAATATAGCATTTTTTCAATTCATTCTTAGTCTTCATAGGATGACTTCTAATTGTCAATGTTTTCTGAAGCCGCAGTTCTTTTACGTTACTTTTTCATAAAGTTAAGATCTAATTACTTTCTATGAATAGAAAGGGAAAGCCGAGAACTCGTACTTTGTTTCTAGCTTCGATTTTGCCGAAATTTTAAGTTTCACACAAAAACATGCACATGCAAGCAAGGGGATAAAAATGTAGTAGTAAAAAATAAAAATAAAGGTCACCTACCTGCAAAGGAGGATATGTTCTGGAAAGAAAACACACAGAACATCTGAGCACAAACGTACCGATGCACTGAAAATAATTGACTAAGCAAATTAAGACTGAGCCCGGGAAATCAGTTTTGCACTGCTATTCCTCCAAATCTTAGAAATGCACTTCCCTCAGTTCTAAGGAAAGTAAGCATGATGATATCGCGGTGGAATTGATTTGAGATCTTTGTGACACGGTATCGAAAAATGACCACAGCGGATTTCCGGTATCCCGAAGTGCACTGAAGGAATAGCACGTTTTGAGGTATATCTCGGGCTCAAATCTTTTGGAATGCAAATTAAAGGAAGTAATAGTAGGGGAAATATAATTTTGAAAGGGTCCCTGCAAAAGCGGCAGATGCGTTCTCCAAATAGTGGGAAATCTCTATCGATAACATGGCAGCCAGCCCTTCTCCCCTCGCAGCTAACAGCTCCCACGACAACCACAGTTCCGCGGAGCGTTCCATCATCTGCGCAGAACCATTCAGAGTCGTTACCGGCGCTGTTCTTTGCGACGGCAGACGGCCTCTCGGTCCAACACCCGTTCCATACTCGCATTGGCAAAGCTCAGCTGATGACAAGCTACGTCACTGCAGGTACAAACTACAAACTATGCAAGCGACTGGATCCCGCTTTTCATGCAAAAAGGATAATCACGATAAATTTCTGCATGGTGTTTGCGCGTTTTATATTCAGTTTTTTTTTCACCCGCCATCTTCGATTTTACAGCTCAGATATTTCCTCCGATAAATACAGTCGGGAGAAAGGAAACCTGGTCTCCGGCAAAAATTTTGCTTTGACAAGACTTATTGATTTATCTCCTGAAATCGAAAACCCCATATTCACAGTCATCGGTAAAAGAACTCCCCCATCCTTATTTTTTCATATTCTGTTTCTTTCCTCTTTGCTTTTAGTTTCAAATCTTTTTAAATAAAGTATTTGATGTTGTTATTGAAATTTCAGTATCAGACATCAGTTGGGGTTTTTTTTATTTCATAACATCAGGATTTTACTACCATGTGTTTTCTGTTTAACATTTTTTTACCTAGCATGTGATTCGAAACAAATTCAAAGCTAGAAGTTTTATTTTTCATCTTAAATAGGCTTCACTTTCTTTTTAATCTTTTTGCTCCCAGTATTTCCTTATGCATACGAATTTTTTGTTACACATAAAAATTTATTTTATTATGTGTAACAAAAAATTCGTCATAGAAGATTGCAGTGTGCTAAACAAGTTCAACACAGGTAGTGACCATAGATTGGTGAGATGTAAGATGCATTTCAACACTAAACTTTATCTTGGCAAGTTCAAAGACAAACAAAATGTATTGAAATAACCAACCTTAAAAAACACGTAATACCTTCAAGTTGGAACTGAAGAACAGATTCTCTGCTTTAGAAGGCCTAACATCGGAAGAAGTGGATATTTCTGAAGTTAACAGAAAAGTAACCAAAGCTCTTATGGAAACAGCAACAAAATTAGCTGGGTCTAAGAACAAGTTGCATGTGAACAAATTATCAGGAAAAACCAATGTTGATGCAAAAAAAAAGAGAGATGAGGACAACTAAAGAAGATGTGACTTCCAAAGTGGAATATATAGAGCTATGCAAGACAGCACGAAAAAGTATCACTGAAGACGTAAGGAAATTCAACTGTGAACTAGTGAGGAAAGCAATTGAAAACAACCAAAGCCTAAAGATAGCAAAGGGACATCTCAGTAAGGGAAGAAAACAGATTATGGCACTGAGAAAAGAAAATGGTTCTGTAACAAGAAATAGAGGCAAAATTTTGACAAGAGTGAAAGATTTCTACTCCAAATTATATGAAAGGGATGATACATGTACTTCAGACATCATGAAAGGTACCAGTACCAGAGTTCTTCCAGTCCTCCCAGCAGAAGTTGCACATGCAATCAAGAACATGAAGCGGGGAAAAGCTCCAGGAGAAGATGGAATTACTGTAGACATCATACAAAAAGCAAGTGGAGAAATCGAAACAGTACTCGCCCAAATTTTCACTCAATGTCTTAATGAAGGGAAGATTCCTGAGGATTGGAACAACGCTACAATGATCCGGCTACATAAAAAAGGTGACATTGATGATCTCAGGAACTACAGACCTATCAGCCTCCTATCAGTGGTTTATAAAATCTTCACTAAAGTTCTTTCACACCGCTTGAAGGTAACACAGGACATGGCTCAACCGAGAGAACAAGCTGGATTCAGGAGTGGCTACAGCACAATAGATCATATCCACGTACTGAGAGAACTAATTGAAAGAGCGAGGGAATATGACTTCTATTTTGCGTGGCTTTTATCGATTATGAAAAAGCCTTTGATTCGGTGAAACCATCAGCAGTTACAATGGCTCTGAAATCCTGTGGTATTGAAGATGCATACATTAATATTATTAATAACATCTATGAAAATACAAGTGCAAAGATTCGGCTGTTTGAGAATAGAGCACACATAAAAGTAGAAAAGGGAGTGAGAAAAGGTGACACCATATCTCCGAAGCTCTTTAATGCTACATTGGAGGGTGTCTTTCAGTCGCTGAGCTGGGAAAACAAGGGGATAAAGATTAATGGAGATTATTTAACTCACCTTCGTTTTGCTGATGACGTAGTCATTTTTGCAACTACCCCATCAGAGCTGCAGAGTATGATCCAGGAACTTGCTGACAAGAGTAAAGAAGTGGAATTAAAAATGAACTTTCAGAAGACAAAAGTAATGTTCAATGCTTTTACAAGAAATGAAGATTTATCAATTGATGGAGAAAAGCTGGAGATAACCAATACCTACGTTTATCTTGGACAGCAGATATCAAGTGAGGGTCACATTGATGAAGAAATTAATTGGCGTACAAAACTTGCCTGGAGAGCTTTTGGAAGAAACAGCATAATTTTCAAGAGCAATATGCCATTATGTCTTAAAGAAAAGTGTTTGATCAATGCATCCTTCCAGTGCTTACGTATGGTGCAGAGACGTGGACCTTAACTAAAAGAGACATACAGAGGCTGCAGACAACTCAAAGCAGCATGGAGAGGTGCATGCTTGGTGTAACCAGGAGAGATAAGAAGAGGAACTCGTGGATCTGAAAAATGACAAGAGTGGAAGACATCATGATCAGAGTTAAATCCCTGAAATGGCAATGGGCTGGACATATTGCCAGAAGGACAGACCATCGATGGACAGCCGAAATTTTAGATTGGATTCCAAGGGACAGGAAAAGACCCAGAAGAAGACCACGTGGGAGATGGGTGGATGAAATTCGAAAGTATGCAGGAGTGACATGGAGGAGACTGGCACAAGACAGACCGTTGTGGAGGAAACTTGGGGAGACCTTCGTCCAGCAGTGGATTGATAATGGTTGACAATAATGATGATGATATCTCACCAAACTAGGTCTTGAAAACTATCTATCCTTATTTAGCACAGTACAGAAACTTAAAATTAGGCAGCACAAAATCAGCTTCCAGGGCCGTTTATGGACAGTCAGTGCCGGACTGACTGTCCATAAACAGCCCTAGAAGCTGATTTTGTGCTGCCTAATTTTAGGAAAATATCAAGGTACCTCAATCCTAAAATAAACTGTACACCAGCATCACCGTTTCCTGTTCAAATATCTTCCAAACATAAGTCTACGAATTACTGCGGTTTTCGTATTGAGGTAATAATTAAAAACATTTTACCCATTTTTCTGAACCTGCAGATCCGTAGCAAAATTTATGGTAAGAACAAAATTTCTTCCGTTGCGGAGGAGCGATAGACAAGGTACTTTCTCCGAGAGAGAGACTGTCAAAGATTTTATTCCATTCTTATGAATTTTATGGCGATAGCTGAATTCATAATCGCAATGTTTCTTCGCTTTTAGTGGGAAAGAAAATCCAAATGTATCGAAATAGATTTTTTTTTATCAAGACTTACCTATCCTAAACAAAATAATTCCGAAGCAATCTCTTGAAAAAATTAAAAACTTCCAGAACTGTAAGAACTTCAGTGCAAATTTGTAGAGCAATGGAAATTAAAGAATGCGAAAACTAATTTTTATTTAATCACTTTCTAATAGAAAAAGCATTTTTTAAGCTGCTGAAACTGACGTTCCAAAACTGCAGTTCAAGAATTCGTGTAAATATAAGGACTAAAAAGTAGTAAATCAGATGCAAATCTTTTTTAAAAAAATTAATGGAAAGCGTAAGGCAAACTAAAAATTTGACCTTCGGCGAACCTCATTGCATTTACGCACACTACAAATTTTGAGTTTCTATCCCGGTTTATTGATTGTATACTTGATTATATTGTAATGATAATTCAACTGCAATTCGCAAAAGTAGGCTGAGCTAGAGGAAATCAG
Organism: Macrothele yani; assembly: GCA_039090855.1. Lineage (NCBI taxonomy): Eukaryota > Metazoa > Arthropoda > Arachnida > Araneae > Macrothelidae > Macrothele > Macrothele yani. The sequence continues at coordinate 121,118,016 of CM077023.1, read as the reverse complement.
CTGAAACGGACGGACGTTTTCTTTTTTTTTTTTTTTTTATTAAAGGTTTAACCGACCATCGTGAGCAACTCGATAGGCTATAAGCAGTCGCCCGTCCCTAATTTAGAGCACCTGGTTCCAGGGAAGGGAGACAGCCAGTGCCATAAGACAAATACAACATCCATGTCTCGCCGAGATTTGAACCCGGGCCATTTTCGGACGTACGGTCATAAGCCAGAGCCTAGACCACTGCGCCACCCGGCGGCGAGCTTAAGTTTGAAAGTCGAGGGAGGGGAGGGGGTTGTATCAAAAACAGTTATAACGAAGTAAATTTCTCCGTCATTTTTGGTCCACGCCGGGGATCGAACCCGAGTCCTCTTATTCCGGAACAAGTCGCTCTACCAACTGAGCTACGCAGACGTTCGTTCTCGCTGCTATTCTGCCTTTATGTCGTGTGCGTCCTGCGGTGCAGGCACGTCACACAGTGTTTGGCTGGATAGAACATTTGCTAGGTAAGAACTTCTTTTTTTTTCCGGAACCGTCTGAGTGATAATCAAATTTTATCGTTTTAGCATAACTTAGTCTTCTTCGATAAGGATAGTGAAGTGCAAGTGTATATATATACTTTTTTTTTGAGTTAGCTTAAGGCCTACGGGCCCAGAATATGGCGGCTACCGGGAATTCTCTCGGTATGCCTGCGTCCCAGTCCTCCCATGGCACAAGATAACTTCACTGTGAGAAGTGGAGTAACTACCTTTTCAAGATTTATAATTAATTATATATCCTGTGGAAAGAATGCAGAAGCTTAGTGATGCAAAATCATCTGCTTTTAGTTTGTTTTTATTTAAGCTAATTTGCAGTATAAATTTTACATCGCAACTCATTAATCAATGGCGCTAATATGAAAGTTTAATTACTTGCATTATGTTATTTATCAACCACCGGAATTGCGCAAATTTTGTACACTACTTACTCATTTACTAAATTACAACAATGTGGAAACTTAACGATGCGATGCAAATTCTACATCAGTATTTATTTATCGTATCAGAAGATCATGGAAGTGAACAAAATCAATAGTATAGAAACTTTAACCAATTCAACTCGTAAGTAATTTCAGTGTCCTCCTTTCAAATGAACTACGGCGAAATTCTATTAGGTTGGTTGGTTGGTTAGTGGATTTTAGTGGCGCAAGGGCCAGGTTTGGCCAAAGAGCGCCAGACAAAGAACTATCAGCCACAGAATTTTAAAAGCGTGGAAAATGAGTAAGAGCAGACAGGCTTGGTAAAAGTTGAAAAAGAGTATGAAGAAAGCAGGGAAGACAAGGTGGTTAACTAGATTTATAAAAAATTCACTAATTGAGGGACACGAAAAGTCACTCTCCTCCCCCCCCACACTCCTCTGCAATGCTGGCAGAGGGCGGGGACGAACTGTCACTCTCCTCCCCCCATGTTCCTCTGCAATGCTGGTTGAGGCCGGGGACGAACTGTCACTCTCCTCCCCCCATGTTCCTCTATAATGTTGGGTGAGGGTGGGGACCTCGCTGAGGCCGAGACAGTTGGATGGACACTGCACACCTTTGCGGATTGAGGGCCGGGTCTTCCGCACGTGCAGGCTGTCTGCTGGGAACCGGAAGAGGCGGGCGTCTTCAAAAGAGAAGGCGCAGACTCAGCTGGTCGAATAAGCTGGAGCTCGGTGAAATCCACCTGTGTCGCCTGTTCAACTGTAGATCGCTTGGCAAGTGCGGCGAGAGCTACAGGGCGCGGAACAAAGGGCTGCACGGGTTGTGGCAGAGACTGAACTACTGCGGCAAAAGTACGCTGTCGGGTGGTGGGTATACCCAACTTGGCCTTGGCAGCAGGGTACGAGAGGCCTTCCAGGGTCTTGAGGCGCTGGATCGCCATCTCGTCCTTCCATTTCATACAGTTGCGGGAGTAAGCTGCATGGGCCTCACCACAGTTAACACAGCAGGCCGCAGAAGTGCAACCTTCCCCGTCATGTTCACTGGAGCCACAATTTGCGCAACGAGCGGAACTCTTACAGAAACGTTGTGAATGCCCGTACCTCTGGCACCTGAAACAGCGCAGAGGACTGGGAATGTACGGGCGAACTCCACAGACCAAGTAGCCAGCCTTGATTTCGGTCGGAACTTTCGGGGAGTTAAAAGTCAAGATCACATTTTTAGACTTAATTAAAGAACCATCACGCCGGAACATCATACGACGTGCAGCAATAACACCTTGGTCTGCAAGTTCAGTCACTAATTCTTCTTCACTGCATGGCAAGAGATCAAACTCCGAAATAACACCCCGAGAGGTGTTAAGAAACGGGTGAGGTGTCACTTTGACAGGAATGCCTTGAAGACTAGAGAGGTGCAGAAAAGCGTTACTCTGAGAAACACTGCAAGTTTGAACAAGCAGGTCCCCAGAGCGAAGCTTCCTCACAGACTTCAAGGGGCCAACCGCAGCGTCCAAAGCTTTAGAAATGAAAAAGGGAGATCTGGTGGACAGTCTCTCATTCGGATCGATGGATTCTACAAGTAAGTGTGTAGCATGCGTAGTCACAGCAATCGAGGGGAGACGACGCTTCGGAGCGACTGGTACAGCAGCCGAAGAAGAGGTTCTACATTCTTGGTCAAGGTCTAAAGACCGTTTAAGGGTATGAGACTTGGTAGGTTGAGAAGACGAAGGAGAGTCGGTTGCAACTATCATTTTCTCAGGTGACTTAAATTTGGAGTGTTTATGTTTGGGTTTACCCATGGAAAAAAGAAGGAAGATTCGTCTGCAGACTACTCCACCCACCACCGAGCCCTACAAGGGAGAACTGGAGGTCCGCAAGCCAAGAAAATGGCGCTAGACACAGTTCTGGAGCTTATACGTTGCAGATATAGTCCGTTGGCTGTGATCACACGCACTCGGCGGACACTTCGGCCTCCTGGTACCGTCATGCCAACGCCTTTGGCATGATCCCACAGCCCCCGGGCTCACCCTGCCGTGCTATACGACAAAGCCGCTAAAGCCCTGTACACAACTTGGTACAAGACTTCTGACTAGAGGTGGGTTAGTCTCTAGCCTCCCGTTTACAGCGAAGCCGGGGTCGAAGAGGAGTGTTGGTACACAGGAGGCACTTAACCGGTCTCCTGCGACCTCAGCCGCCAGACATCCCATTTTCGCCTCACGGGTCTCCGCACGCGGCAAACATGCAGGTAGGTCTAGCACCCAAACCAGTTAAAAGGAAAAAAGAAATCCAAAGAAGACAAAACCTGGAAGGGAACCTGAACGGTATCTCAGCAACCGACGAACTGAGCGGTTAATATAAAACAGTTAGTGGTGGAGGGTAACAAAACCACAAGACCGGGGTGTTAGTACATAACGTGGTAGAGATTAGGTAGAGAACACAACACGGGCAACTAGCCAGTGGAGAAAATAAATAAAAACGAAAGAGCGAGACACAAGACCAGCTCGGGATCGTGGGGCCGCGACTCCCCAACAGCTGGATGAACAGCCGTCCCTGCAAACACCAACAGCACCAAAATAAAAATCAAGCGGTGGCATGACATCAGATGTTGACCAGTCACAAGGTCAGCTCGGGCCGTGGGGGCGCTGCTCCCCAAATAACTGGAAAACCAGTTATCCCCGTGCGGGGGAAATTCTATTAAAACGAGTGCGACTGGGTCATTTTAAGGAGGGGGTATGTGCGATTAATGACTTCCATGAGCACCTCTTTGGGCTATAAGCAGATCAGATAATATGTAGAGGATTTTTGGAAGGGGCTCCAGGTCTTAAACAACCCTTAGAATTAGTAAGCTAGGAGATTTGGGCTAGAGTGCCCGATAGGAAAGTGACACGGAAACGAGGTAGAAAGGGGAAGGAAGAAGCCCTTATTTATTACCGGGGAACCAGTACCTGGGGCCCGACGGCTGAACGTGCCCATCCGAAGTACGGCGGGTATTTAGTGATTCGAGCGTTCGTACCTGCCTAGGATCAAACCTGAGGTCTTCTCCGTGGCAGTCACGAATGTTGACTACTAGTCCCCCCGCGGCCCCCCGTTTGGGCTATAAGCAGTCGCCGATCCCAAATTTAGGGCCACTGGCGACAGGAAAGGGACAGAGCCAGGGCCATCAGACACGCGCACTAACCATGCCTCATCCGAGAAAAGGTCGCTGAGGGTTGCTGTCGGTTGACCCGAAAACTACTGTGCGATTTTGTGTTCCCGCCTTTCTGAAGGGTTCATGAGGTGTCGTATGAGTCCAATGGGCAATGAAGCAGTGAAACGCCTGCCGGTGTAGTTCAATTGGGAGAACAGCCGCCCCGAAGTAGAAAGATATATGTTCGAATTCCACTGTCGGCTAAGAAATGTTGTAACTGGTATTAAATTATTTTTTTTAAATTCAGAATGGTCTGAATGAAATCAAATTAATACAGTACGTAATTGTAATACTGTAGTAATAAAGGCTTCAACAATTGTTAATGAAAGTTAAACTTTTTTACCGTCAATTCCTTTGATAAAGACTAACTTTAATATTAATAAAACTTTAACAAGTTTAAAAAGTTAACTGTGTGTTGATGTTCAAAAAGACCTGTTCCATATAATGAATTTTCTACATAACGAATATTTCGGCCGTCACCGTACGACTTCATTAAATATAAGTTCCACTGTACTCACATGGAAAATAAACCTATAATATAAAAGAAATTTGTAGCAATTCCCTTACTTTTCCGTTTTTCGATTACCACCTTAAAGTAATAAGTTTTCTACCAAATTTCTTTCAAATTGTAGTTGCACTTTTGGATGAATAACTGATAACTTTTTGTTTTTCTACTGAAAATAGTTCACTGCACTGGGTTGTAAAAAACTTTTCTTTATTTATACTTAATTCTAAATACCTGTCAGTAGCGATGTCCCGCTCAAAATATAAAATACCGTGGTTTCAAAATAGGACATAAAAACTTTTGTAGTCATTTTAGAGTAAGAAATGGAAAACAATAACAAGACCAAAGATAGGCATGGAACTTACAAAAATATTTTCGGATTCTAAGGAGTCGCATAATCAAAAGAATGAGGACAGTTTCTTTAAAAGTACAGAACAGAAAGAAATAGCGAATACTGCTTGCAGTACAGAGCATACCGCTGCATATTGTTCTTAATTCCCTTACAAAAAAGTAATACGCATCCAAACAGCAGAAACCGTAAGAAAATTGGTAAATTTTAAAATTCAATCAGTAGCGAATAACTGCCGTTCCTTTTCTTTTATTATTGGGACTCGAAATTCAAGTTTTGATTATTTTTGTTCATAGCATTTCGAATGAAGAAAACAAGATTTATATCTCGGATCAGGATGTCTTTCCTTTTGCATAAAGTGTGCTCCTCTTCGTTCAGATTAAGCCAAATAGTGCATTTTAGCATTACACTGAGATGCCAGTTTCCCCGGTAGCATATTATATCGATTCGACATCGAATTTTTTATCGCTTTTTGGTCGATATGAAACGTCGAATATAGATATCCATGTCCACTTTGGTTACGTCTTTTCGACGTCGAATTTTAAACCCATTAAGTCAATATCAAGTCAACCGTAGACGAAGATTCAACCTTTTGAGAGAAACATATACATCATTACTACGTAGTGTAGATGTCAATTCTACATTGATATTACGAAGTTTAGTCACCAATTCTAGTACTGTTGTAATGTCGAATCCACGTTTACTCTGCAATTTAGATGTTGAAACATGAAATTCTAAACTTTTAATCGTGGCATAAAGCGTAGAATATACTCGTATTTGTAGTACGATTCTACGACGCTGTCTATGATTAAAAGATCATATAATTTGTTTTATTGCTTCAACATCCAACTCTTTTCGGACGCATTCGGAAAAACACATAATTCTCAAAATTTTCACAGAATTTTTGGTAATCTGTCAGCATCGTGCTAGACCTATCCCTAATTGTTATATGCGTACGTGCAAATTATAAATCTTCAAAAGTAATTCTACTTAAAGGAACCAGACTCAACTTTTTATAAACATACTTAAGCAAAAAAAAAAAAACTTAACTTACCCGCGAAAAAGGAAGCAGGTAAAAATGTCGTCTTACAACAAAAATGATACAACCGACCAACACCCCAGCATCCAAAAAGTTTGTTTGGCGTAATGGTTGCAAAGGCGCATGCGCGCGATGCATACAGATCGCATAAAAAACATCGATTATTCGACCTAGAACTAAAGGGATGAACTGCGTAAAGCCATCTACATGTATACTGAAATTCAATGCAATGATTTTTCTTGACGTTCCGTCTCATCGATTTTATGTCGAAAACTATGCCTCCACGTAATATCGACCCGGTAGCTAAAAATCGACGTCGATTCGACATTACTGTGCTACGGGGTTATTAAGTACATCTCCCCTCATCACATAAATGGCTCACTCCAACACGTGAGGGGATGTTCAGTATAAATCAGGCAAAACAGCTCCTCTATCATCAGTTAACGTTCTATCAAATTGGGCAAAACGAGTGGTCTAAACGACTCTAGCTTGGTATAATTTGTTGTTCGAAATCTCCCATGCGGCCGCCCTCCTTGATTTTTCTGGCGCAATCCAAGTAAGGGTTTACTGTAAATGGCGCACCCTGTGAGCGAAAACCGCTGGTACATCAGAGGCGTCAAAGGAGACTGCGCGATTTTCATTAAAGTGACATCCAGAACAAAGAGGATTTATCGGATTTTTCGTAGCGTTCGTAGTCACAAATAGAAATCTAAGCTTACGCCATCTAGCGGCAGAACTCTGCATTGTGAAAAATTGGATGATGTAAGCGAAATGTTTTCCGTACTGAAAGGCATCCTGCACAAAAAGTATTTTTCAAATCGCCTTTTTTATAAGTAGAGATAGCAAAGGAAATAGGATATATGTTTACGGCCTTTAGCAAAAGCACTGTGCGTTGCTTTGAACAAATGATACGCGTAAAACGAATTTCGTGATAAGTGGTATCTGATCGAAAACATAATTTTTTCATTCTCATCTTTAGAAGCGGAGATAACGTTGAAAATCTAATTATACACTTACGCCATCAGTGGTAACGTTCTGAAAAACCAGAAAATATACATAATACACTGGTGTTCAAAATTGAAGTCAGGAAGTGAATAACCCAAAGCGCTCAATAAAATGTTACAGGACATATACAAATGGCCACAAGAAACGAATGCCTGCAGTGAAATTTGCATATCAGTGAGCAAAATGCTGTCGAATATGTAAATTAAGTTACGTACGTAAAGCCATCGAAGAACGGCAGGGGCATTTCTCGTTAACAGCACGTGTAAGAAGCGCTGCATGGTCCTTCCTTATATCTCATACACGTGTATCCGAAGCTGTACGGTGGCGAGCGACAGGACGACTAGAAGCAGGCCAGTCTCAGGCCCAAGTCGCAAGGGACTTGAATATCCACCCCACAGGGGTTTCACATTTATGACAGCAATTCAACAACACCGGTGGGGTGTCACATGAATACGATACCTCGTGAGGACCGTTGTGTCACTTTATCCGCAGGGCGTCATACATCATATACAGCCCGGTAATTGTCTTCGCAGCCCTCCGCTGCCATTGCGACTAAGGTATGAAGACAAACGATATATCGAAGGCCCGATGAAATTGGCTTTTTTGCCGACCCATGGTTTGTGTCCTACTAACCGCATCTCACAGGTGAGCTCACTTGAACTGGTGCAGGTAACGTCGTTCCTGGAGCCCAACGAGTAGGCCGGTGTTTTTTGTACAGTCGAGCCTAGATTCGTTCTACAAATGGATTCTCGTCGACATTTTATTTTGAGTGACCATGGAACCCTCAATGATCCTGCAAACGTCAGGAAACGAGACTCCTTGGGAGGTGGTAGTGGTCTGCTCGTTTGAGGTGGCATTATGTTCAAAAGCCGCACACCACTCCACATGTTCGCAGGAGACAATGTAAATGGTGAGCGCCATAGGGACGAGATCCTAGAGCTCTTTGTCAGGCTTTTGGGGAGCTGTTGGCCTTCAGTTACTTTAAATGAATGTTAATTCTCGCCCCTCAACGAAGTGCAAAAATGAATTGCGAAGTAGTCCCGACATAGCCCCTTCAGACTATCATTTGTTCCGATCGATGCAACGTGGTTTGTCTGCTGTACGGTTCCGGACATGTGACGAAGTGCAAAAATGGGTTGACGACTTCATCGCGTCACACCACGAAGTATTCTTCATGGATGGAATCCGTCAGTTGCCCGACCGATGGCGAAAGGTGATAGATAATGACGGCGCAAAAAATCACCGACATCAGCTTGTCGATGATTTCTTGCAGAACCACGATATTCGGCGTGTGGATGGGCCAGACAGGTCTCCGGACCTGAACCTTATAAACCATGCCTGGTATGCTCTGGGTGACATGTAGCAGCTCTTTATACCCCGAGCTACGCACTACCCTCATCGCGGAATAGGCTCCAGAGTTCATCAAAATCCGAGCAATGAGTATGTATCGTCTTTGTGAGAGTTATCTGTCCGTACTAGGTTATCACGTTACTTATTAAGACGTTTTTAAGTTCACCTTGGGGACATTGTGGATGTGACCCTGTATACGCGAATTGTATGCATATTTGTGTGTTGTTACAAAATGTTAATTACCCTTGTGATTGTGTCTTATTACATGCCAAACGTTTCTACCTGCTGTTACGTGTTTTCCTTTTTATCTCTTAGAATGCCTTCAAGACTTTAATTTTGGACACCAGTATCTATTCCTCACATTGAAAGCAGTGAGCTGCAAAATATATTTTTCAGATTAAAGTATTGGAATCGGAGATATCGAGAAAAACAGAATATATATTTACGCTCCCTAGCAGGAAAATCTATATATTAATTCTATAAGGTTTTTCACTGTGAGTCCTATTTTGAGAGAACGGCTGAACGTGGTTGAGGCATCAAGATGTGCCAGTCGAAGAGAAAAATGAGATTGGGGCAACGTTTCTAGCGTTGTGGGGCGGAAAATTTCCTATGTAAAGTCTATGAGAGAAGCGTGCGGTTGACATCCGATTGCCTGCGGTTGACTCACGCGCTGTTGAAGGCGGAAGTATGGAGGGACTCAGATAGTCCAAAGTCTCTCTTCTTAGCGAACCGTTGTGCAAAACAACGCTAGCAGGAATTTGTTTGAAAGTTCTTATCTGAACAGCGAACACTCGAAGACCTGATTGCGTTGTGCCATTGGACTGTGTGATGTATACATACAATTTAATATTCACGTAGGTAAGACGTTTCCCATTATGTAAAGATGTTAATAAACTTTTCATATGAGTTTATTCTTTAAAAAAAAATTAATCGTAGATTCCGACGGGTTTCGTCTAGCGGGTTCGAATCCCGTGATGCATGGATGTTGTGTTTGTCTCACAGCACTGGCTCTTTCTCTTCCCTGAAACCAGTGAACCTAAATTACGGACGGGCGACTGCTTATATCCCAAGCGTTGGCTTATGATTATTCGTTCGTGAAGGGTCCGGTTCGAATCCCGGTGAGGCATGGATGTTGTGTTTGTCTTACGCCACTGGTTCTCTCCCTTCCCTGGAACCAGTGACCCTAAATTAGGGACGGGCGACTGCTTATAGTTCACTGAGTTGCTCACGATGGTCGTTAAATTTTCAATCCCAAAAAAAAATCACGAACCTGGACTATTGTCTTTACTGAAGTGGTTGAATGAATTTGTCAATCAAATAAATTTCACATTTGTTGTTTCATATGAGTTTATTCTTTTCAAAAAAAAAGAAAACTAACCGTCGATTCCGACGGGTTTCGTCTAGTTGTGCATAATTTTAAAGTAGAAAGTGTGAGCAAAATAGTGTTCGTGGTTAAAAGTATTATTTTAATCGTATTTTTAGAAGTAAAATGATACGGAATAAGATATAAACTGCTCAAAAAAAGTTAAGGATATTCGATGTACATGAAATGCTGTTAGGTTAGAATGGTAGATGGGATAATACGAAACGCAACGGTATGTAAATTTCGTGTTCCCCATTGCTGTCACGTACGCGCAGGCGCAAGACATATACGAGGGCAAAATGGACTTCGAAGCAGTCATTGTGCTGACTGTGTCTTAATGGTGCGCTTCTATAAAAGCTACTGTGAGCTTGCGAACAATGCAGATGAGGCATTTGACATTGGAAGAAGGCAAAAAGCGACTCTGAATTGTTGCAATCCGGTCTGAGACAGGCAGGTGTTGCAGCAGCTCTTCATGAATCATAAAGTGTGATAAGTTGACTCTGTGCGCATTGTGAAGAGCAAGGGGGATGCCACAGAACGTCCGAGAAGTGGTGGTCAGAGGACAACAGCATCCCTGCGAGATCGAAGCTCACAATAAGTGCTACAGAAACTTTCAATATCCAGTCGCCACATCCGAGATCCTCTCAGAATTGCTACTGGAGTTTCGGTAAGAGATCAGATTGTTCGTAGCCGATTGCATCAGGAAGATCTGTGGTCGAGACGCCTTTCGCTCTGAATGCGCCTGTCTACGGCAACCCGGTAAAATAGGTGTGATTGGACGCGACAACATTTATTGTGGTAAGAGCGCGAAGCTTCCTATTCCGACAAGAGTTCAAATCTGGCCTACATTCCGGTAGTCCCCACTTCTCTTTGTCTGAAGAACTTCAGGAACAATCGGCAGTCAGCATTTGTGCCAACCTGTGCATCCGTTTCGGGTGGCTCAGTTATGGTGTGGGGAGGGATCTGCTTCAAAGGCCGAATAGATCTGTATGTTTTTCGAAGGCACATGGATGGTAACGTGTATCGAGGCCACAAAGGGTTTCAGTGACAATTTTCCACGATGCGATAGACCACAGTTTCTTCTTTGTGGATAATGGTTTCGTATAACAGTTTTCTTGATCAAGCAATCGAATCCTTCAAGTTTGTAGGCCAAACACTATCGATCTGTGATATTTAAACCCGAACCATATTGCAGTAACCGTAAGTTTCCTTATTCTCGTCGAGTGGTTAAAGCTGACGTTGAATTCTGGCGCTTTCATTAAGCTTCATCAAGCTGTGCTACTTTTAGTACAGTGCATTTTTCATACGTTTCACAGGTCTTTGGACTGGGTATGCATTTGTTATACAGGGTGTTTCAAAACTAATGGAACAAACTTTAAGGGGTGATAGAACACACCAAAACAAGCACTTTTCGTCATAGAATGCATGGTCGCAAGTTACGCGGTTAGGCGCTGGAGGGCGCTTTCCGTTTCTCCACACACGCCGTCTTTCGCCCGCAAAGACCCATATCTTTTACTGGGACGTCTGAGTGGGAGGATGTACCTTATTTTCTTTCAACAAGTCTTGCCTGAATTGATCCAGCATGTACCAGCAGCCGGCCGCCGTAAAATGTGGTTCCAGCATGATGGAGCGCCAGCTCATTTCAGCACTCAGGTGCGTGATTACTTGAACGCCACATTTCCAGGCCAATGGATTGGCCGAGGTGGACCCATCGCTTGGCTCCCACGATCACCAGATCTGTCCCCTCTGGATTTCTTTTTATGGGGACATCATAAGTCCGTAATGTACGACACTCCCATTGATTCCAATGAGGAACTAGTCACCAGACTTTAAGTCACTGCTGCAGCTGTCCGGGAAATGCCTGGTATTTTCCACAATATACGGGCATCTTTACGTCGAGGATGCGAAGCGTGTATCAGGAGTGGCTGTGGCCCTTTTGAGTAGCTTTTGTAAATGTAATTAATTTCAGTATTTACTTACTAATGTTTGCAAATTTGATGTAACTTTGTGATGTCACGTTTTGTTTTTTATTTTGTCTGCAATAAAGCTTTGTTTTGATTTGTTTTGCCATTCCTGTCTTTGCGTTGCGAAAGACGGCGTGTGTGGAGAAACGGAAAGCGCCCTCCAGCGTCTAACCGCGTAACTTGCGACCATGCATTCTATGACGAAAAGTGCTTGTTTCGGTGTGTTCTGTCACCCCTAAAGTTTGTTCCATTAGTTTTGAAACACCCTGTATAACAACCCAAGATGTACTTTTGCCCACCAGTGCACCACGTACCATTCACTGTTATTATTGCTTTGTTTTAAGCTACCGGACGTAAAAACTGTGAACTGTCTTTTCCGCAAGAGTTTAAGTAAATGAAACATTCATTATAATTTGTCAGAACTTTTGATTGTAAGATACTAAAAGCAATAAATCAAGTAAAGATGCCCGGGATAAATCCTTCCCATCTCAAAAACTCGTACATTTACCTGATCTTTTCTGATGTCTCATAGAGGAAAAAAAATTATCCCTGAAATTACTTTCATTAAAACTTTGAAGGCGACATAAAACGGATTGTGCAGTGCGGTCGACTCTATTTTTAACCAGTCTATCAGTCGCGTGGATGTTCTTTTTCTTCCTTCAATTTTGAAGAAAAATTATACCTTCACCTAGAATTACATGTATGTTTTTCGCTTTGTTCCAAAGAAGCGAAAAGCAAAGTGAAGCGAATCATTATTTTTTCATCCGCACTAATAAGACCTCATTAATCCAAGTTGAAATTACGACATGCCTGACTAATGAACAAAAAACAGAATTTCGGCACTACACCTCAAACTCTGAAGGCTTCTTTTATAAGCGCTTATTCCCCTACCCCTCGCAGTTACCTGATCCCCAAGCGATTAAACGATCCGACGAGATATCGGTCTATGAAATAAAATGACTTAAAATACAGCTTCCATCCACTTTGAAATAGAAAGACCGAGAAAAAATACTCCATAATTCTCCACTCATTTTCAACTTATACGTATCTTGGGAAAGAACCTTTTGCTATCATGCGTCTTCCGGTGAATAAAAACCAGTGATGTAGTTCTAATTAAAAAAGTGCCTTAACGGTGAACTAACTGATTAAGTAAAAATGCGTTGGAAAGATGACTCAAATTTTTTAAAAGCATTTAAAGCATTTAATTGCTATTTTTATTGTTCAGTATATTTTATAAAAACAATTGTTACTAATTATTTTTATTTAAATCGCTTAATTTGAGCAATTTTTTATAAAGGAAAAAAAATATTCACATCCTAAAAATATGCAATTTATATTTTTAGGATGTAAATAACATTTGAATAAATAACCCTGTCATTTCACACGATTACAAATGTTCAGTGTAATTATTACCTGAGTCATACTGAATAGATGTAACTAATATAGTCACGCTGAATAAATACTGTATAACTAGTATAGTCGCGTCTATTCAGTGTGTCTAATAAGCCTTTTTCCTGAGATTCTGAGTAAATGAAAGAGATATCTGTTGTAATTCTTAAGGGATAAGAGAAAGGGTATCTTAGTAAAAATGTTCTTCGTTCGCACGAAACTTCATGGCTGCATAATTTCTCTCTGCAGTTTTTTCTTCAAGCAGTGAAATAATTTTGAGGATTACCGTCTAGACAATGGACCTTATATTCTCTTTACGACTTCCCGGTAACAGAGTGGTCATAGGTGTAAATTTCTGATTAGGGCTCGGAGTTCCGCATGAAGCATGGTTGGCGCGCCTCCTCCGCCCTAAATCAGGGACGGCCAACGGCATGTAGCCCTTATAGAAGCTCATGGTGAACGTTAAACCCAGAAACAAACAACATTCTCTTTACCGTTATGTTCCGTGAGATGTCCTATTGTGCGATCAGACGGTTTTATCTCATCCTTGCAATACGAATATTTCGGTTATGATTGTATATAAAACACAATATTAGCTATTTTCGAATACATGATCATCTAAAATTTCTTTACCCATCTTCTGCAACCACCTAACTACAAAAAGTACACTGTTAAAATTTTTGTAGTAGGTTGTGTAACGTACCAGGAGATGTGACGTACCTGCCAGAAGGACGCACACGACATAAAGGCAGATAGGAATCAGAATAAAACGTCCGCGTAGCTCAATTGGTAGAGCAACTTATTCCGGAATGAGGGGACTAGGGTTCGAATCCTGGCGCGGATAAAAATGACAGAGAAATTTACTTCGTTATAATGGCGCCCGAACTATCCGGATGACCCGACCGTTCAAAATCTCGCATTGGTGTGATGTTATTTCCACACCGCGAGACAGGAAAAATAAGAGAATCCCTTCTCCAGCACTTCGAAAAAAAAATAAATAAGGGGGAGATGATGTAACGTACCAGGAGATGTGACGTACCTGCCAGAAGGACGCACACGACATAAAGGCAGATAGGAATCAGAATAAAACGTCCGCGTAGCTCAATTGGTAGAGTGACTTATTCCGGAATGAGGGGATCCGGGTTCGAATCCTGGCGCGGATAAAAATGACGGAGAAATTTACTTCGTTATAATGGCGCCCGAACTATCCGGATGACCCGACCGTTCAAAATCTCGCATTGGTGTGATGTTATTTCCACACCGCGAGATAGGAAAAATAAGAGAATCCCTTCTTCAGCGCTTCGAAAAATAAATGTGTGTGACGTTGCATTCCACACACCGGATTGACAGGGAGTTCTCAAGTGCACGTTCTACAGTGGATGGCTGCCTGCAACGATTCATGGTCACAGCTGACCCGTGGGCCATGCCCCCGGCCCTCTTTCGGGGTGGGGGATGTGACGTACCTGCCAGCAGGACGCACACGACATAAAGGCAGATGGGAATCAGAATAAACGTCCGCGTAGCTCAATTGGTAGAGCAACTTATTCCGGAATGAGGGGACTCGGGTTCGAATCCTGGCGCGGATAAAAATGACGGAAAAATTTACTTCGTTATAATGGCGCCCGAACTATCCGGATGACCCGACCGTTCAAAATCTCGCATTGGTGTGATGTTCTTTCCACACCGCGAGATAGGAAAAATAAGACAATCCTTTCTCCAGCACTTCAAAAAAAAATAAGGGGAAGATGATGTAACGTACCAGGAGATGTGACGTACCTGCCAGAAGGACGCACACGACATAAAAGCAGATAGGAATCAGAATAAAACGTCCGCGTAGCTCAATTGGTAGAGCAACTTATTCCGGAATGAGGGGACCCGGGTTCGAATCCTGGCGCGGATAAAAATGACGGAGAAATTTACTTCGTTATAATGGCGCCCAAACTATCCGGATGACCCGACCGTTCAAAATCTCGCATTGGTGTGATGTTCTTTCCACACCGCGAGATAGGAAAAATAAGAAAATCCTTTCTCCAGCACTTCAAAAAAAAAGGGGGGGGAGATGATGTAACGTACCAGGAGATCTGACGTACCTGCCAGAAGGACGCACACGACATAAAGGCAGATAGGAATCAGAATAAAACGTGCGCGTAGCTCAATGGGTAGAGCAACTTATTCCGGAATGAGGGGACCCGGGTTCGAATCCTGGCACGGATAAAAATGACGGAGAAATTTACTTCGTTATAATGGCGCCCAAACTATCTGGATGACCCGACCGTTCAAAATCTCGCATTGGTGTGATGTTCTTTCCACACCGCGAGATAGGAAAAAGTAAGAGAATCCTTTCTCCAGCACTTCAAAAAAATAAGGGGGAGATGATGTAACGTACCAGGAGATGTGACGTACCTGCCAGAAGGAACCACACGACATAAAGGCAGATAGGAATCAGAATAAAACGTGCGCGTAGCTCAATTGGTAGAGCAACTTATTCCGGAGTGAGGGGACCCGGATTCGAGCCCGGCGCGGATAAAAATGACGGAGAAATTTACTTCGTTATAGTTGCACCAAAACGTGGTGCTACACTAGCTGCACCATTTCTGGAAAAATTGTGTGGTGCTCGAAATACAGAAAAACGCGATGCAGTTATGCACCACAGTATGGTATTCATTCCGAATGGTACAAAGTTGCACCATGTTTTATGTATGCTTCATGCATCATACAATGGCTTACTTTTGCCACAAAAAAGTGGTGCAGCGGTGTAGTACCATTTTTTGATGCAACCTGCTACAAAATTATTAACAGTGTACCTTATCGCCGCTAAGCCTATAAAAATAGTGCTTTAGCGCCGCTAAGGCCCTTCTACATCCCTGACGAAAACCTACCTCTCGGGCCAAAAGCCTGGGTTGTAGTTTCAGGTAACACATGGATGTAACATTTTTTTATTATTTTGTTTTCAATTGTTCTTCTATCATGTCTTGAAGCCAGTGTTCAGAAACTCCGGACGAACGATTTCTGCCAGCTCAGTGGATTCTCAACCTATGAGTCGCGGAAAGATTTCAAATGCCATTCTGTGATATCTCCGCAAATATTAATATAATGCAATACACTCAATGAACAAAACATTAGAAATACCTACTTAATAGCGTGTCGGTCCTCCTCTAGCGCGAATAACAGTCTGTACACATAAAAGGCATCGACTCCACCAGATGCTGGAGGGTTTCCAGAGGTGATGCCAGCCATGCCTATTGCAGCATTGTCCACACCTTCACCCGAGACGTCAGTCCATGATCCATGGATCGGATATTCGGCTCCACGGCAGCCCAGAGAGCTTCCACAGGGTATAAATCTGGGGACCTTGAGGACCATTGAATGGTTCTAAACTTAGATGAGTGTTCCTAGAGCCATTCCTGATTGATTGCGGCGCTGTAGGATGGAACATTGTCCTTCTGAAACAGATCATCAGCCGCAGGATGCGCGAAGGCCATGAAAGCGTGTTGGTGATCAGTCAGTACATGCTGGTAGCGCTGAGCGATTACGAATCTCTCCAGACACACTAAGGTACCTTGTGAAAACACAAGTTTGTCCACGACGGCCATCAAATCTTTGTCCACGACGGCCATCAAATCTTTGTCCACGACGGCCATCAAATCCTTGTCCCCTCACTCCGGAGTAAGTCGCTCCCCCAACTGAGCTTCGCGGACAGAATGTCTCGCTGCAGATTTGTTGTCTTGACACATGTTTTCACCTCTGTAGTACGTCACATCGTCTCCCTCTTAATTTTTTTTTTTTTGAAGCGAAGTAGGAGTTTTTCATTAATTCCAAACAATGTGTGGAACAAACATCATACATTTCTCGAAGAACACAACGGCCAGTGGATCAATTTTCCACAATCGGGCGCCAATGTGAAAACACAAGTTTGTCCACGACGGACATCGAATCCGTGTCCCCCTCACTCCAGAGTAAGTCGCTCTACCAACTGAGCTACGCGGACAGAATGTTTCGCTGCAGATTTGTCGTTTTAACACATGTTTACACCTCTGCAGTACGTCACAACATAATGGGTCCCATAAGAAGGCTCCCCGAATCATCACAGAGCCGCCTTGAACAGGGCCGACCTGTCACGACACACCGTGTGAAATTTCAGCAATCTAGGGGAAATTTATTCCTATGGCTAAGTATACTTGAGATTGTGGGTTTAGAAGGTAATGCAAGCAAAGCTAATAAGAACTTACGTATTTCTACATTTCATTTAGCAAGATTTACATATTACATTTCACCTCTGAGTACATATTTTGGCATAAGTACATATAGAACATATTTTGGCATTATTCCCATTTACTTTTATGTGGCATTATTACCATTTGCTTTTATGTGGCATTATTGCATACTTCGACTTAAGTACGAGTCACAGACCAACTTCGTGTAACAAAAAGGAGAACCGTACATGTTACGAATAAGATTGTAATATGTACGTACACATGTATTGTACATACAACGACCGCAACTGTATACTTAAGATTGTAATGGAAAATATACAAGACTCAGCCGGCAAAATTGATCACAATCACTGTTCGAATAATCTGTCGTCTCAGAATCATTGAAAGAAGAGTCTTTCAGTAAACGTAATACCTCGGGCATGATGTTTGCATATTCCGTTTCAGGTGAAGCACGCAGGCTATCAATAAGAGGATCAGAGGCGATAAGCAATCGATGTAATAAGTCCGTGTTGGTGTCAAATCTGGAAGTCTTTCTTGCAAACAGTTCACGGTATTTTCTGCCGTTTTTATTTCTTACCTCTCGGACTTCCTCGGAAAACTGACCGATTGGCATTAAGGCTGTGCCTATAATATCTCTGCCATGGATAAGTACTTTATGTACGCTTACGGGTATAGAATACCACGGATACTCCTTCAAGTATCACAGTCCTTGACAGACTTGTGGGGCCTGCCTCTTTTACAGGAGTCCCTGTACGAGCAAGTAGGCCGGGTTTGACTTACAGTATCTGCAAAACTGATGTTCTTTTGAAGCCACGATGCGTTATCGCGAGGAATCTTTCCCGAAGTCTTTGCGCTTTCAAAAAATTCTGTTCGACTTCATAAGCAAAATTTCTACGCGTTGCTTTTACGCTGTTTAAGTCGTCATTTGGCAAATGTGGCCTTCCCCATTCGTCCTGGATGTACACTAATACTTCGTCCGTACGTTGTTTCGGAGGATGTTGGTACCATTTTTCAAAAATGGCAAGACGGGATATTCGAGGAGTCATTCTGACACAAATAACGACAGGGTGTAGATGCGCGAATTTGGGCAAGATTTATCTTTTCAGTTCAGTAGTGTAGACGTCTAGCTTTAATCTGGTTGGGTGAATAACGCTGAACAACACGGAATAATGTCTTAAAAGGTTCGTTATAATGTGACAACAACTGTTTTGTGACAGTGTAAACACGCTTTCTTTAAATACGATATATAACGAAGTAAATTTCTCCGTCATTTCTGTCCACGCCAGGATTCGAACCCGGACCCCCTCATTCCGGAATTTTTTTTTTTTTTTTTTTTTTTTTTTGATTGGAGGTTTAACGACCACCGTGAGCAACTCAATGGGCTATAAGCAGTCGCCCGTCCCTAATTTAGGGTCACTGGTTCCAGGGAAGGGAGAGAGCCAGTGCCGTAAGACAAACACAACATCCATGCCTCACCGGGATTCGAACCCGGACCCCTTTACGGACGAATGATCAGAGGCCATCGCTTAGACCACTGCGCCACCGGGGCGGCCCTCATTCCGGAATAAGTCACTCTACCATTTGAGCTACGCGGACGTTTCTTCTGACTACTATCTGCCTTTATGTCATGTGCGTCCTGCTGGCAGGTACGTCACATCTCCCCCCCCCGAAAGAGGGCCGGGGGCATGGCCCACGGATCAGCCGTGACCATGAATCGTTGCAGGCAGCCATCCACTGTAGAACGTGCACTTGAGAACTTCCATTCAATCTGGTGTGTGGAATGCAACGTCACACACATTTATTTTTCGAATCGCTGGAGAAGGGATTCTCTGATTTTTCCTATCTCGCGGTGTGGAAATAACATCACACCATTGCGAGATTTTGAACGGTCGGGTCATCCGGATAGTTCGGGCGCCATTATAACGAAGTAAATTTCTCCGTCATTTCTGTCCATGCCAGGATTCGAACCCGGATCCCCTCATTCCGGAATAAGTCACTCTACCATTTGAGCTACGCGGACGTTTGTTCTGATTCCTATCTGCCTTTATGTCGTGTGCGTCCTTCTGGCAGGTACGTCACATCTCCTGGTACGTTACAGATATTTTGCACTACTCTATAAATGTTCACACACGTAATCTTACCTTGAAACACTGTTGAAGAAGATATTCCCACACCGCACAAACTGCCATGTATCACTATTGCTGCACACTCATCCCCTGAACTGGAAGCAATGATGAGCTTCCGTTCGTCTCGCTGCCTGGCCAACGCCACTGGCTGTAGTTTGAACGGCATGTAATAACTGTTCGGGGCGATTATTGGTTAAACTGCTTAAAGGCCATCTTTAGCTATCGGAATTCCGTGTGTTTTTAATGATATCGGTCATTCGCATAATTGAATTAAGTTCCCCTAGATTGCTGAAATTTCACACTGTGTGACGGGACCATGGCCTCATGCTGTCGACGCTACACCCGTACTTTCTCGTCAGCTTGGTACATCAGAAAACGGGATTCATCTGACCACACGACACGATGCCATTCTGCACAGGTCCAGTTTTGAAGTTCCATGACCAGCAGTCAACAGTTTCACACGAATAGGGTGTCGGCTCCCGTAGCCCAGGGTATGCATTGTGCTCCGTACCATTTGCTGGCTGACGCTTCTTGGACCTCCGACATTTAACCTGGATGTGATACGCCCCGTCGTTGCCAAGCGGTTAGTCTGTATAAGATTGGATAGTCTACGTCGACCCCAGTCATCAATGGCGTGTAGTCGGCTACCGCTTGCTCTATGGGCGCTGGTACGTCCGTCGATGGCACACTCGCAGCACACCCTGGATACGCTTGCTCTCGGGTTTTACCCCTTAGGCGATAGAAGGACCCATCTGTCTTGCGCCGACAATACGTCCACGATCAAAGTCTCTCAGATCACCACATTTACCCATGTTCGTCGATGGCTATTCACCATTCGCGAAGCCCTGCTGTCCTCTTATTTGTGGCCTGCGTTCGATTTGGGTCTGTTCCACAATGCGCGAGAGATGCTCATGTCAACTGCCCATTAGACCTATCTCTAATGTTTTGTCTACTGAGTGTATTTCATTTAAACGTTTTCCTTGTCATCATCGTAGATACAGGGTACATAGGAAAGTCCCTTTAGCCCGGAATAACTTGCAAACGGAGAGAGATAACGGTATAGTAAAGCGACTACGCCCGATCGAATGCAACCAATAGCAGCGCTCCTAGTGGCGAAATGCGGAAGTTAGCCATTGCAAATCGAAAACGAAAGAGATAGAGCAAAATTTCCAATTACAAAGTTGTATAGCATCAATTAATTAGTACAAAACGACATTTGTTTCATACGGATAAGATAAATTATCGCTTGAATACCCTAAAATATCTGCCATCGATGCGCGATGATTCGAATCTGCATATTCACATTTCCCAAATGCAGCCGTATGCAAATGCAGATTGTGACGTTGTACCGTACCTATGATATAAAAACCAGTAGCAGGATGTACCCTGATCAAAAATTTAGGTCTACGTAAGTTAATGTCGAACATACTCGACATTAACTTTTTATCACTGTGAGCCAGTTCGCCTTTTTTGCTTTTATTTTGTCTGATGTCATCAAACTGTATTGACATAAGTACGCATTTATGTAATAAATTGTGTGTATTTGCTCATACCTATGCCTGTTCCCTTCAAACGTTCACACTAAAGGTCGCGCATCGATTTCGGACATTTTAGGGTATTCAGGAGACAATTTATCTTATCCGTGTAAAACAAATGTCCTTTTGTACTAGTTAATTGATGCTCTACAACTTCGTATTGGGATATTTTGCTCTATCTCTTTTCGTTTTCAATTTGCAATGGCTAACTTCTGCATTTCGCCACTAGGGGCGCTGCTATCGGTTGCATTCGATTGAGCATAGTATCTTTACTATACCGTTATCTCACTTGCATAACTGTACCTCTCTTCGTTCGCAAGTTATTCCAGGGTAAAGAGACTTTCCTATGCACCTTGTATATTAGTGAAAGACGATGCGCTGTTAAGTACGCAAACGCTTAAGAAACGATCTAGAGTCTGTGATATAAATTTATGTTAAAAACAACGAAAAAATATTTTGTCTGTTTCCTCCTTTTCTATTCCTTTCCAGTTTCTATGAAAAAAATCTAGCTGTTTTTGTACTTTTGTCGTAATTCTGTAGTTGTGAGTTAGCGTGATCTGCACTGATGTTGCACGAACATAGAATCGCTACTAGACATTTAAAGCAATACAAATCACCCACAGAATAATTTTCCATCATGCCATCTGGCTCATAAGTTATTCGTTTGAAGTTGTACTCATGACTGCCTGCTTTCCAGGAACGTAAACCTGAAACATTAACGATCGGTGCGTCACTCCGTGGGAAATTCTGACTGTCTCTGCTATCTTGGTGGGTGGGAACATGGGAGGTCTGAAAGGACTAAGGGGATTTACATCATCAGCAGTCGGTAAAAACAACACCCTCCGGAAGATAAGGATGCTTGTAATTTGTGTTATTATATATATTATACTGCTATTTTTATGTCACACTGGATCGCTCCCTCATTTAAAAAATTTTACTAATTCTATTTGTATTCTTTTTCAAAAAAAGGTTTTGCTAGTTCAGTT
Organism: Macrothele yani; assembly: GCA_039090855.1. Taxonomy (NCBI): domain Eukaryota; kingdom Metazoa; phylum Arthropoda; class Arachnida; order Araneae; family Macrothelidae; genus Macrothele; species Macrothele yani. The sequence goes on along the minus strand of CM077023.1, from coordinate 121,096,065 downwards.
CACATGCAACCAAAAAAATTACATAATAAACATACACTATATTGACAAAAGTCACTGGACACCTAGAAGAGAAACACAACTTACACTGACGGAAAAAAATTCAAACACCAAGAAGGGGTTGTGTTAGAAAAACGACAGTTATTAGGTGGTGAGAGCACATCTATAAGATGACGTCTATGCAAATTTCGCGCTCGGCGCATGCGTGTGGCGCTAGTAGCGCCCCTCGGAACATGCAAAGCAGGTTTGCTGTAAATACGCGCTGTAACGTTCGTGGGCGTTAGTTATCGTTGAAATTCGACGTAGTGCGTTGATGTTAGTCAAGAATGCCTTTAAGAAGACGAAGAAGCCATTATCAACAACTCACGGAGTTTGAACGAGGTCGTGTAATAGGGCTACGAGAAGGTGGATTTTCTTTCCGCAATATTGCAGAACGACTTGGCAGGAATGTAGCCACTGTGCATGATTGTTCGCAGCGGTGGTCAAGGGAAGGTACTGCCTCAAGAAGACCGGGTTCCGGCCGGCCACGTGGCACTACTGAGAGGGAAGACTGCCGTGTACGGCGTATGGCCGTGGCGCATCGTACTGCGTCTGCGGTAGCAAATCGAGCTGCAGTTGCCACCACAATGACACAGCGAACTGTTACAAATCGGTTACTTGAAGGACAGCTCCGAGCCAGACGCCCTGTAGCGTGCATTCCACTTACTCCAAACCACTACCGTTTGCGACGTCAGTGGTGTCAAGCTAGGGCTCATTGGGGGACAGAGTGGAGATCTGTTGTGTTTTCTGATGAAAGCCGGTTCTGCCTGGGTGCCAGTGATGGCCGTGTGTTGGTTAGAAGGAGGCCAGGTGAGCACCTGCAACCAACCTGTCTGCGGCCGAGACACACTGGACCTACACCTGGAGTTATGGTCTGGGGAGCAATTTCCTATGACAGCAGGAGCACTCTCGTGGTTATCCCACGCACCCTGACGGCACAGTTGTACGTCTGTCTGGTGATTCAACCTGTTGTGCTGCCATTCATGAACAGCATTCCAGGGGGTGTTTTCCAACGCTCGCCCGCATACCGCTGTTGTAACCCAACATGCTCTACAGAGTGTCGGCATGTTGCCGTGGCCAGCTAGATCACCAGATCTTTCTTCAATCGAGCACGAATGGGACATCATTGGACGACAACTCCAGCGTCACCCCCAACCAGCATTAACCGTCCCTGTATTGACCGACCAAGTGCAACAGGCATGGAACTCCATCCCACAAACTGACATCCAGCACCTGTACGACACAATGCATGAACGTTTGCGTGCTTGCATTTAACATTCTGGCGGTTACACCAGTTATTAATGTACCAGCATTTCACCTTTAAAATGGCTCTTCTCGCGCTTACATTAAGCTGTGATCTTGAAACCTTAATCGATTAAATATGTTACCTATACAAATGTATTGCCGCCATTTCATTCCTCTACAACTATTTTTTCGTCGTGTTGGGATTTTTTTCTGTCAGTGTAGCATTTATTGACATAAATTAGTACGGTGTCGGTCCACCTTTGGCCTTAATGCATGCACTGACCCTTAGAGACATGCTTTTGACAAGGTTTTGGAACACAGCGATAGGTATGCTCTTCCATTCAGTACCTAATATGCCGCTAACTGTTGCTCATTAGCAGGCATTGGTTCCAAGCTTCTTATGCGGCGTTCTAATTCATCACATAAGTTCTCTATGGGATTAAGATCATGGCTCTCTGCTGGCCAGTCCACGCACGATGCGGAATTACACGCCGTAACTGTCCTTGTTTTATGGCTCGGTGCATTATCCTGCTGGTACCAACAAGGCTCGGCTCCATAGTATTACCACAGAGCTAGTAGGGCACAATTGTCCAGAATATCGAGGTAGACGTGCTGTTTAGCAGGTTTGTCCACGATAACCAATGGGCCGAGACCATATCACGAAAACCACCCCCACACGAGTACACTACCAGCTCCAAACATGACCGTAGGAACAGTACAATGTGGTAAATAGCGTTCTCCCGGCTGCCGCCATACCCACACGCGACCATCAGTCTGATGGATCGTGTATTTGGATTCATCAGTCCATAGGACCCGTTTTCATTGATCTACGGTCCACGATAAATGTTCTTCACATCATGCTAAACGACGAGTAGCATTCCGAGTGGAGATGAAAGGCTTATGAGCAGCCGTACGACCACGGTAACCCATGGAATGAAGTTCTTTGCGAATGGTACGTGTACATACCGAGGTTTCAGCATTTTTACTCACCTGTACACTGAGGTCTTCTGTCGATTAGCTGTAACGACTCTCCTGAGGCTTCGACGTCCTCTATCACTGATTTTCTTTGGTCTGCCGGTACGTTTTTCTGCTTCCGGCACGCCATGTGTCTTCCATGGCGGGTTGTTAGTGGGTTGTCCACTTATTCGTGGGTTGTCCACTTATTAGTACATCCAAAACAGTTGACTTGGGTATGTTTAAACGTATCTCGGTTTCTCTTATGGACAACCCACTAATATAACACCCAACAATCTTTCCTTTCTCAAAGTCAGTTCTCTCCCGCCGCCACATTTTCACTGAGCCTCACAGTGCGATATGATCGCGGTCAGCTGCAGGATAGTTTTAAAACTGTTTGCAGCTGTACCGCGCATCTTAACAACGCAGAGGATTCGTTCATTTGCTTTTGAAGGGGTATCCGGTGATTTTTGTCAGTATAGTGTGATTAAAGAGATATCCTAATTTGCTTTATTCTGTATATTCGTATTACTTAAAACAGATAAACGCATACTGCATGGCCAGGTGTGTGCAGATGCCTTGCACCATACTCGTATTTCAACTTCTGTAAGCGACGCCGAAAGCTGTTTTCGCTTCGTCTCCTCTGCAGTTAACATTAACGCTCAAATAAATGTGCCCTGACAGAAGGCACAAATTTATTGTCTTGTTACTGTTGTACTTTTTCCAATTTACAGCATTTAGCTTCGCTTTCATTGACGTTATGTTAATTGAATTACTGCGACATCTACATATTTAATTTGTGTTAAAGAGGAATGAACTAGTGAGACATGGAGGTTTTGTGGCACAACGGCTAGAAACAGACATAAAAAACCTAATTCAAAGGGAATTAGTAGTAAATTCGGGCCGTGGAAAAGCCATTACCCAATCTGCTGGAATACAGCAAACTCCATGCTTCATTCTGTAGGAAATCCCAACCCACAATCCAAAACGGGATTTCAGAAAAATTGCAACAGTTACCATTATGTAAGAAGGACTTTCAATAAGCTCTAAGGCTAACAGACACTATATTATCAAACGTATTTGGACACTACCAAATATCTGCATGAGTGCACGGAACGGTTGCGTAGGAAGGTGCGCTGTGAGTAGGGAGGTACGTATATAACAATGAAATGTTCCGTCATGTTATCAGTAACTTTGAAGCCGATATGCCGCGTGGACGTGAACTTTCCCAGTTCCAGCATGGTCTGGTCATACTGTAGTATTTATCTTGGCTGAGCCTTAACCTGATTCACTGCCAGTGATGTCACGTGTACGTAGAAGAAAAACTTGAGAGTTCAGACATGACGTCAAGTTTCGGAAAGTATAACGAGATATAACAAAAATTTACATTAAGATACAGTAAACAAAAACGAAAAGTTAGATGTGTCGCACAGTATGAAGGTTCTTATTTTCTTTTTGGGGAGAATTAATATGCAAATGCTAATGAGTCTCCGTCCCTAATTTGTAACCATTGGTTCCATGGAGAGGACGAACACCCCTAATGCCTCATCCGGGTTTCCGGCCCTACTTGGACAGCTCTTAAGAAGCCCTCTCCTCTGACCACTCGGTCATCGGGCTGACATGAAACTATGTATACATGAATAATGTGGGTATCAAAGAAGCACCTATTTTTTTCACGTAAAAATGTATGTTTATCTTTCCTAATAAAAAAATCCGTTTTAGGTTTTATTTTGAATGCGGCGTCAACCTTAAAATCTTGTCTAAAAGGAATTTTCTGAGGATATTTCTTTATAAAAGTAATTTTCTCGTACAGCGAGCTCATTATTTGGGAGGTTTTTGCTACGAATACTCCTTCATACGAAATGGCTTGACATTGTTAAGCTGAATGCTTTGACTTTTTGCCTTCGTGGAGAGAAAAGGACATGCTGTCTCTACATTTCTGCGCTCGACTCTCACACAATGCGTACTTTCGTGCACTATATGTACATGTGTGAACCTAAACCGTCTTTCGTACACCGAATTCGAGCTTCCGTACAGCAGCAGAACAAACGTTTCGAACAATCATATGAGAAAATGAAAACGTGCACAATAAATCTTTGAAGTATGTGGAGTTTATTTTTAAAATCCCCAAGTAAGGCTATGCGTCTATGCTTCAGTGGTAGTTAAAATGCCAGGGAATATTTTTACATATCTGCAATAGAAGTTGTTCAGCTTATGAATGAACTGGACTTTGGTTCACTATTGAAAATGTGGATGATTTGATTGATATCATTGATACCTACATCCAGTGAAGATCTAATAAACACATAGAAGACAAATTAGCCACACTTGAATCCAATTGTGATGACTCTGACAATGAAAGAAATGAATGAATCCTTTACGTGCCTTGAACAGGGCGTAATCGTCATCGAATAATATGATTCCAATGCAGAGAGATAGTCTCAGGGACGTAAGGCTGTTGGTATGAGCAAGCACTTTTTCCCAACATTAAATCAGTTTTTACATTTCTTTTGTCTCCTAAATGTCAAAAACACGTGCTTTAAACTTATTATACGCTCATTATCATAAAAATCCACGCACCAAGAAGGAGGCGTCGGATTGAAATGAGATTTTAGTAATGAGATGGTACATACCAAGGACAGAAGTGATTACAGTATCACAGCAGCAGGACGATTTTCCGCGTACGTACACATCCCGGTCAGCGTTAGTACCGCGTCGGACCGCCTCGTGCTCGGATACATACGGTGATACGGTCCGGCATGGAGTCAAAGAGACGCCGTATGTTATCCTGGAACAGATTGGCCCACACTTCTTGCAACTGACGCTCTAAATCACGAACACTGGGACATTGAGAAAGCTGGCGTCCCGTCTGGTCCCACACGTGCTCGATGGGAGAGAGATCAGATGATCTGGCAGTCCACGGAAGCATCGAAGCATGACGTACATAGTCCTGGGAAACCCGAGTCGTGTGCGGACGGACGTTATCTTGTTGGAAAATGGCTCCGGGCCGCCCCGCCAGAAAACCCAGCACATGGGGCAGCAGGATCTCCTGTACGTAGCGCTGGACTGTCAACGTCCCTCGGACTACAACGAGAGAGGTCCCGCTGTCATACGCGATGGCTTCCCAGACCATCACGCCTGAAATTCGTGACGTGTGCCGCTGTACAGTGAGGTTGGGAATGTAGCGCTCACCTGCGGTCCTCCACACTCTGACACGGTCGTCGTCCGTTCCCATACAGAAGCGGGATTCGTCGCTAAACACTATACGTCGCCAGTCCGTAGCATTCCACGCTCCTCCCTGCTGACACCACTGCAATCGACGCCGACGATGGCCTGGTGTTAATGGCAAAAAACGTAAGACCTGTCGGGAGCGCAGATTCGCCTCTTCCAGGCGTCTGGAAATGGATCTAGTGGACACAGGAGTTCCTTGTACAGCCTCCACATGTCTCTGGATATTGGACAAGGACGTCGTTGCATCTGTGCGTGCTGCTCTCACGATGCAACGGTCCTCTCTGCTGGTGGTGTGTCTGGGTCGTCCAGAGGCAGTCCGCCGTGTCTGGGTGCCTTCCCGTGTTTATTGCTCACAACACGATCGCATCATACTGTCCGACCGGCCCAAATGGCGTTTGATTCGGTACACCGGCCACCCTGCCTCTCTCATCTCAACAATACGGCCTCGTTCAAACTCCGTCATTTACCCGTACGCACATCTACTGCGGCTCCTCGGCTTGTCTATCGCTCAGGGATCTCACCTGACTCTTACCGTGCACTTCGGCACGAATGTGAAGTCCCCTGCGCAGCGCCTTATGAGTCCCAAGGATTGCGATTGCAGCGCCGGTCTTGGACGCGCGGGCGTGCAGAATCGCACGAAACTTTAATAATTTGCATGGCTGCCCTCCCCGTAGCTATTCGCCGAGTTTTGCATTAATCTCACGTTTCATATCTTGGTGTGCGGATTTTTATGAGAGTGAGTGTACTTTGAGACAAGAAATAACAAGTAAATTTATTTGAATAATTTATATGTGGTAATTCAACCGATAGCTTTGATGTTGGGGGGTGAGGAATGATTGAGTTTTAATATTGGCTATCCACTAGTCCTAATCGAGTAAACGAAGTAAAGCAAATAGTTGTAATGGTGGCTGTTAATTCATAATATTGTGCGTGTTGAACAATACAAGGTGTGTCAATACAGTTCGTCAAATGCACGGTAAAAATGAACAACACGTAATATATGACAAAACTTGGTATACTGGCCTTCAAAATAATCCCCACTCCCTCGATACAACACACTTTTGTGAGTGTGTGTGTGTGTGTGTGTTTGGGGTTGAACGACCACCGTGAGCAACTGGATGGGCTAAAAGTGATCGGCCGTCCCCAATTTAGGGTCACTGGTTCCAAGGAAGAGATATTCAGTGCCGCAAAACAAACAAAACGTACGTGCCTCACCGGGATTCGAACCTGGACCCATCTCAGACGAATGCTAACAAGTCAGTGCTTAGACCACTGCGCCCCACAGGGGCGGCCAATGCACTTTTGTCATCGCTCGTATAACTGCTGGAAGCTATGCAAAAATACCTATTGTCTGGAGTTGGGTCGTCCCGTTTTGCTTGAATATGCTAAACGTCAGCAAATCTCTTCCCTTTCAGCGCTAGTTTCAATTGGGGAAAGAAAAAAGTTATCCGGTTCCAAAGCAGGCGAATACGGTGTGTCATTCAACGTAGCTCGCTCAACTACTGTAGAAAAATTTGATATTGGTTCTTTGCTCCATTTTTTCCCGCTAACAACGTGCACTTACATCAGCTGCCGCCGCGGCACCCTTTCTGTGCCCCACCTTTTCTCACAGCTCCGTTACCGTTTCGGATGCGTTGGCTCATGTACTTTCGTTGGCCACCTGTGATAGCCTTTCCTTTTGCGCGTTACGACAGCATTTACCGAAATTTATTGACACACCTTGTATGACAATTGTACTTGAAAAAAGTTGTGCCGCCGGGTGGCAGTCACGCTAAGCGCTGGCTTATGAGCATTCGTACGAGATGTGTCCGGGTTCGAATCCCGGTAAGGCATTTATGTTTAATTTGTCTTACAACACTGACTCTCTCCCTTTTCTGGAACCAGTGACCCTAAATTAGTGACGGGCGACTGCTTGTAGGCCATTGAGTTGCTCACGATGGTCGCTAAACCTTCAATAAAAGGAAAAAAAAAGTTGTAAAATATATTTTTTCGTGATGCTGTTAAGCTTACAATTGGTTTTTAGAGGATGAGTCTATTTGCCATAGCTTTACTTCGGTTGGATACTCGTTTGTGTTGCAAGTAAAGTAAACAGTTTTCTTAGGGGTGTAACCACAGATATCATATAAGGGGATTATCTGTCTGCTGTGTTGAACATATGCTTGCGCTGTGAGAATCATGGAGCCACATTGAGCGGGTCAAGATGTTGGAGTGGGTATATTACGAAGGGCAGTTTGGACTTGATTATTCTTTAAATCAATGTGAAAGCTTACCCAGATGTAAATCGTGCGTAGAGAGACGAAAACACAATTGCACTTACTTATTTGCCTTTGCCCAATGCTGAAAAAACATCTGGGAAGGCATTAGTTGACAAGATAAATATTTTTTAAAGTTGGTATTGTATACAAATATGGCAAATGACTGGAAACCATTTTAAAGACGGCAATGAGGCAAAGATTTAAAATAATGAAAAAGCAAACAATGTATTTATAATCAACAAAATAGCTGTTAAATTCAGAAAATTGCTGATTTGAACCCGAAAAATGATGGCTTCCACATGCTTTAGATGGGAAAGCTGACATAATGTGAATCATTTTCCTTGTCTTAGTCATTCTGATTTATTATAATGCTTGCTCAAAAACATTAATTTTTACTTAAAGTGCGTAAAAATTGTGCTATTTCACCTATTTATGCATTAAGGAAATTTCAGTTTTTAACATTTGAAAGTACAGGGTGCCCACAAAGTCTCTTTACAACTTTGCATATTTATTACGGACACCCTGTACTATGTACGTTCATGGTATTTGTTGTATAATATACTGTAAATATCAAAGTTTACATTGACATTATCATTTTTTGTTATAGGTCCCTCACTGACGTAGCAAGTGCTGTTCTATGAAAATGTGGTCCCCACAAGAGAGCGCAGTGCTGCGCTTGGTTCATCGAAACCAAATCTTATACACTAGCGCAACGACATTTCCGGACTAAGTATGGGAAAACCCCGCCATCTCGTCCTAGTATCCGCCAGCGGCACCAGAAATTCATGGAGACTGGGTCTGTGTTGGATCAAGATCGTAGTGGCCGCCCACAAACATCGAATGAAGACATCGGACGTGTTCGTGATTCATTTTCACGAAGCCCGAAGAAGTCCATTCGTTCCGCTGCAGAGAACTATACAAATGCCCCGGTCCACGAGCTGAACGCTTATTTGCATACAAAGTGCAACTGTTACAAGCACTAGAGGCAAACAATAGACCACGACGAAAAGAATTGGCAGTAACGATACTACACTGCTGGCCACCCAAAATGCAACACCAAGAAAGAAGCATCCGATTGGCCAGAAATTCGTAGCACGCGACACCCGCGAGAGGACATGCAAACGATTAGCATTGCAGGGCATATGCAAATCATGTGCGCCCGGCACGCCGCCAAGAAGTACTATAAGAAGGGTGCGCAGAAGGCGGGGTATAAGTAGTGGAAGTGTGTTGTGCTGCCGGACCTGTGCGTGGGAAGCTTCCTGATGCCTCGCCGCAGAGTACGGTAGTCATTCCAGCACGTTTCGGAGTTCGACAGAGGATTAATAGTGGCTTATCGCGACAGCGGTTTATCGTACCGAGACATCGGCGCCCGTGTGTGACGACATCCAGCCACAGTGCGACGAGTATGGATTCGGTGGGTGCAGAAGGGACGAACGGACCGACGTGAGCGATTGCCGTGGCCGCGGCACACCACCAAACGAGAGAACCGGCATGTTGTGCGGCGGGCATTGACGGCTCGCACCGCCACATCACGAACGTTAACGCAGGAATTAGGGTGTGTTGCGCAACAACCTGTGTCAGCATGTACCGTTCGACGTCGTCTGCAGGAGCGGGGACTTGACGCACGGCGCCCATCGCTCCGATTACCATTGACATTACACCACCTGTGAGTGCGGCGGCAGTAGGCCGTTGAACGCCGCACCTGGACTACGGAATGGCACGACATTGTCTTCTCCGACGAATCCCGCTTCTGCCTGCAACACCACGATGGTCGGATCTGCGTGTGGCGACACCGCGGCGAGAGACTGTATGACGCCTGCATTATGCATCGCCATACCGGTCCGTCGCCTGGCGTTATGGTTTGGGGCGCACTTGGATATGACACCAGCACCCCTGTGGTACGCATCGCCGGTACACTCAACAACCACCGCTACATCTGCGACGTTTTGGAGCCTGTAGTCCTCCCTTACCTGCAGGACCTGCCAGCGGCCAGGTTTCAACAGGACAATGCGCGCCCGCACGTGGCACGCATCGTGCAACAATTCTTCACGACCCACTAGGTGTCACTGCCGCCGTGGCCCACCTGTTCTCCCGATATGTCGCCCATCGAACACGTCTGGTCGCTGATCGGCAACCGAGTGGCCCGGCAAGCACCACCCGCGGCTACGCCTGATGAACTATGGCAACGTGTGGAAGCAGCCTGGACCGACATACCCCAAGCCCAGATCCAAAGTATCTTTCGCTCGATTCCGCGGCGTGTAGCGGCTGTTATTGCCAGCCATGGGGACCACACGAACTATTGATGTCTGCGTGTTCTGCAAGTCGCACGGGCCTGTAAGCTGAATCGTTTCATCTTTGTATCTGTTGTTATGTGTCCAGTAAATCTGGCTTAGCTATCTGGTGTCCTTCTTGGTGTTGCATTTTGGGTGGCCAGCAATGTATTTATTGAGGCAAACGTGCAACCAAATGGCGTTAAAGCACTCATTAACAAGAAACCCAAAAATTCTATTTTCTCGCAACAAATTAAAAACAGTGATTTTTTTTATATCGTAGTTGTCCGAATGAAGTTTCCGTTGAAGTTGAGTCCAGATCAAATCTAAAATATTTCAATATTTTGCAAATGCCTTGACATAGTAGTTTTTACTAAGGAATATTATTGTTTTTACTTAAATATTATGATTTCCTTATTGAATGTGTACTAACTGCATTGAATTTGAATATAAATAGCAAATCACAGTACCAAACTCGAATTCCGTTGACTTTAAGCAGAATAGTTTTGCTTAAATGGAGCGCGATGACCCGCTAAAAATGATGCCTATATTGCCACACTTTACGTGTTGGATGTCCGATCAAGCTTCATATATATTCACTGAAGAGCAATTGAATTAGAGACAGCTGGCGTTATGCAATTGTGACGCTGTAGGCGGCCCTGTAAACGGAAACGACATGACGTATGCAGCGATCCAACATTATAAGGAGTGATGCGACGGGAATCAGTAAGATTCGGACGCAGTATCTGTAAGACAAAGGATCTAAGCGCATTTGATCGTTGGCAAATTGTTGGAGCCCGGCGAATGGGTCACTCCATCTCGGAAGTCGTGCAGGCACTGGGATTTTCACGGGCCACTGTGTCACGGGTGCACCGTGAGTACATCGAATCCGGTAAAACCATCCCTGCAAGGGCCAACTGCCGTGGACAACAGCGTGTGGATGAGCCGGGTCATCGTCGGCTAGCTCGCTTTGTAACAGCGGATAGACGGGCCACAGTGCAAGAAATCACTCGGCAATTTAACGCTGGTGCACAAAAGCGTGTAAGCAGCCACAACATCCAGAACCATCTCCTCGCTATGGGATGCAGAAGCCATCGTCCCACGAGGGTACCGCTGCTGACCGCAAATCACAGGTGCAAAGATTAGCATGGGCGAGGGAACATCGCCACTGGACCCTAAACATGTGGAAAAATGTTGCCTAAACTGATGAGTCGAGATTCGCGTTGGTACATGCGGATGGCAGGACCACATTAAGCCATGGATCCTTCTTGCCAGCAGGGTACTCTTTAAGCTGGTGGGAGTGGCATTCTCGTCTGGGGACTATTTACTTGAACTTAAATGGGATCCCTGGTACGTGTGACATCGTCCCGCACAGGTGAACGTTACCGGGATATCCTGGACGACCATTTGCTCCCGTTTGTGCGTCTTCAACATCTTACTGGGGTCCTCATCCTGCAACAAGACAATGCACCGTGCCATCGCTCCCGAATTGCATCCGAATGGTTGGATGAACACTCCACCGACGTGACCTCGCTTGCTTGGCCAGCTAGGTCACATCTGGGATGCCATCGAGAGAGATGACTCCCTCCATGAAATCTTCGTGAACTGTGGGAGCTTGTTCAGGGGTCGTGTATCCGTATGGTTTCCCAACGCTTCCGGTGTCTTGTCGAGTCCATGCCGAGACGAATCGCCGCCGTCATCAAGGCGAAAGGTGGTGCTACACGTTACTAGACAGGTATGTCTAATTCAATTGCTCTTCAGTGTATCTGAGAGTGCAACTCCATACTACTGTTTGTGAAAATTGCAACACCAAGAAAAAAATCGTGCTGTTCAAATTAAATTTATGTCACAGATTCCTTATGTTACAGGAGATAACTGATTAAATTTGTAGAGCTACACAAGATTTTTTCGCTTCAAATCTCAGTATAGTGTGAATCCACCCCGAGCAACAATAATCTCTAAACGGCGTGGCATTAAATGAAAGAGGTTTTTGATATCGTTCTGGGTAGTCTGCCAGGTTGCTTTGTGACGTACCTGCCAGCAGGACGCACACGACATAAAGGCACATAGCAATCAGAACAAATGTCTGCGTAGCTCAGTTGGTAGAGCGACTTGTTCCGGAATAAGCGGCCTCGGGTTCAAATCCCGGCGTAGACCAAAAATGACGGAGAAATTTACTTCGTTATAGCTTCTATGCGAGACCAGAGTTCATTTGTGGTGACTGGTGGAGGCACTTGATGGGCCAGCCGCTTAACTACCCTGTCCCAGACATGTTCCATCGGAAACATTTCCGATGAACGTGCAGGCCATGGAAGAAGCGGTATCTGCCGTGCACGGAAGAGGTCTTGGACATTCTGGGACACGTGTGGCCGAGCATTGTGCTGTTGGAATATACGTTAGAACACAAATTTGTCCACGCGCTCCCACTCCGAAGTAAGTCGCTCTCCCAACTGAGCTACACGGACAGTGTCTCGCAACAGATCTATCGTCTTGACGCATGTTTTCACCTCTGTAGTACGTCACTTTTTTTTTTTTTTTTTTTTTTTTTTTTTTTTTGAGGCGAAGTAGGAATTTTTCATTAATTCCAAACAACGTGAGGAACAAACATCACACATTTTTCGAAGAACCCAACGGCCAGTGGATCCATTTTCTACAATTGGGCGCCAATGTGAAAACACAAGTTTGTCTAAACGCGCCCCCTCACTCCGGAGTAAGTTGCTCTCTCTACTGAGCTACGCGGACAAAGTGTCTCGCTGCAGTTTTTCGTCTTGACTCTTGACACATGTTTTCGCTTCTGTAGTACGTCACATATAGCGCCAGGGTAACTCTGTAGAAAGGGTATCACCTCTGCTTCTAAAACATTCCTGATGTATCGTTGGCTGTTCAGGGTTCCCCTTGTGAAAACACGAATTTGTCCGTGACGAAGATCGAAATCGCGCCTCCTCACTCCGGAGTAAGTTGCTCTCCCAACTAAGCTACACGGACAGAATGTACCGCTGCAGATTTGTCGTCTTGACACGTGATTCAACTCTGTAGTACGTCCCACCCTCAGTTCGTATTAGGCGAGATCGCGAATTGAACCCAATGGTGCTTCAAACCATGACGCTCGCCGTTGAGCCTGTAGGACGCTGCAAGGTGCCGTTCATTACGGTGTCTTCGAAACCATCATGGTACATCAACTTGAATTGTGACTCGTCAGAAAACACGACCTGTTGCCAATCAGCGCGCCAATGTCTGTGTTCGAGACCCCATTGCAGCCTGAGGGGTCTGTGGTTGAGGGTCAAAAGAATCTGCAGCGTTGGGCTACTAGCGCCCAGTCCTCTGTTAAGCAGACGACGTCGAACTGTGCTGGAGGACAAAGCCTGACCTGTGACAGTGCTCCACTGCTGCACTAACACCGTAGATGTCGCTGCGCTATCGGTCACTGTCATGCGGTAGAGGTGTCTGTCATTCCGTGCAGTTGTTCGATTTTGCGGTCCATTTCCCGGATTGCTGTGTGTCCGATCCTCATCTGTACACTGACGCCACGTCCGCATCACTGTAGAGGCGTTTGGTCCCTTACGAGTGGCAATTTCTCGGTAATAAAGTCCATCTTCTCTCATCCCAGCATTCTCTCCTGGCTCAAAATCCGTCAGGACTTCATAATGCTATCTTCTTTGGCGACGGGGCATAGTGAGACGCAAGAAACACCCTTTCGACTCAATGGCGGCTCTTCACTAATTGCGACATCTCATTTGAGCAAGCTCTTAATACCTATGACCGGACAGTTCAGAGAGCGCTGATCCAAAACCGCATGCGCATTTTCACTGACATTTTTATCATTTGCATGTCCCAACTTGTTGTACTTATCCTGCAAGTTTCAAGCTACTACAGTGTAACTTGGATAATATGAAGCTGAAGGAACCACAAAAATAATTCGAATTAGGCAAGTTTGAATATGCGCACATTCAAGTACTGAAAAAAAAACATATTTATTCACAACATACAAAAAAAGTACAGTACGGTAAATTTACATATTTTTTATAAAAAAAACGTGAAATTTTGGCCCGCTTCTTAGAATTTAAGTTATGGGTAAGTGTAAATTCCTTAAGTTTATCGAGTGAATGAAATAGAGAATCACTTACATTCTCCTGTCCCTCAACAAACTTCCTTAACTGTTGGAGGTGAACCAAGGCCTCTACTGAATCTGGAAGGCGCTCTTCAGGAAATTCTGGCCGTTCCAGTTCTTCATCTGAAGATACACAGCAGGTCTCCTTATTCATAACATCAGCCAAGATCTCATCATCTGTGAGCTCACCACAAACAGCTAAATTGTCATCAACTCTCACAAAAGAGCCTCATACGGTACATCACGGCCTACGTCTTCCCAGTACTCCACACTGGGTAGGATCTCCTCGTCACCAATACCTTGATGTACATAGTTCAGACTCATCATCGGGGTGCTGCAAGCCTCTTTTTCCGAAGCCGTTGGCTACAGTTTCAGGTTTAATTCGTTGCTTCACCAGAACTCGGAACTTCATCCAGAACAGTACGTACCCATTTTAAAAGGTAATTGTTGAAAATACGAGAATACGAAAATGGGGGTTTCTTCGAATTAAACAAAAAAAAGTTCGAATTAAAGGGGTTTTAAACATTATTTATATAGAAAATTTAAGGGACCAAATGAAAAATTCGAATTAATCAAGAATTCGAATTAAAAACGTTCTAATTATAGGCAAGTTACACTGTACTAGTAGCCCTTCATGGTGTTGCAATTTTCACAAACAGTAGCGTATTTGGTACAACCGGGGTGTTTTCTGTCGTTGTTGCTCATAAATAGATATTTTTATGTACTTTTAAGTCCTCCCAACGAGTCTTCCCCTTTCTAAATAAGCTTACTGTTTGAATTCCACATTCGTTTTCAGGAAAGCATTATGTGCAAAAGTACGAAACTGCCTATAATGTATTTTGTGTGGCACATATCACTTTGGGAATGCTGTTGATCATAGTGCCACTTGAGCACGTGTTAAAGATAGAAGAGTGTGTTATCACACACTGTATCGATAGATAGTGCTTGGGAAGACAGTATGTATGAAAGATCTGTTTGTGATTTTATGTGCAGTCATGTCTGTCTATCTCTGAGGTCACTCGATGTTTAGCATTCTTATGCTTGCACATGAATTTCTGAAATTGAGTGGAAAAAAAATTTGTATAATTAGGAAATTTTATTTAAAGAAATAGGTTCTCGTTGTTAAACGAAACTGATTATGAAGACGTTTTACTAGGTATTTTATGAACTACATAAAGTACAGACATTTTAAGTCTAACGAGCGAGAGAAGGCATATCACGCTCTCAATGGAACCGGTACGGAAAACAATAGCATTTGACCGAAGAAAGACGTTTTACAATCGTGTTTTTAATCCTGCAGATATTGCTGTAAACGGAATCGTGAACTTACGCCCTCTGGTTGCAGACTTGTGTGTTAAGAAAAATTTTAAATTATATGAGAAACATTTTGCAGCGGAAACGCTCCCCAACAAAGAAAAAATTTTTCAAATCGGTCTGTTCGAAGCAGAGATATGGACAAATATAAGATATGCATTTACGCCCCCTGGGAGGAAAACCATGCATTATTTTAGGAAGAAAGTATTCTCAAAAGGTTTTTCGATATGAGCGGTATCGGTCCAAGCAAAAAAAATTTTAGTCGAGTTTCAGAAGCTCGTATTTCACTGCAAATACATCACAAGCAGATATTCACACTTATGTTCCTTGTTGGCCAAACCATTCTTTACCAAATATTAGAAATTATGTGAAAAACATTTTCCATCATGAGCTGTATGCGATACAGGTAGCATTTTTCAAATCGGAGTTTTAGAAGCAGAAATATCTGAGAAAACGCAATTTACCTTTGCGTCCCCTGGCGGAAAGTCTATGATTTACTTGAAAATATTTTGAATTTATATGAAAAACATTTCGCATCGGAAACACTGTCCAACAATGAAGAAAGGTTTCTAATCGGACTCCTAGAAGCAGAGGTTTTGACAAAAATAAGATATATATCTACGCCCCTGGCGTAGAAACCCTGTATTATTTTAAGAAGACAATATTCCTAAAAGGTTTGTCGACGTGAGTGGTATCAATCCACAAACGATTTTTTTTCAATCGAGATTTTGGAAGCTCAGATTTTGTTGCAAATACATCAGAAGCGGAAATTAAGTCTTACGCTCCCTGGTGGCCAAACCATTTTTTACCAAAAATTAGAAATTATATGCAAAGGATTTCCCATCAGAAGCTGTATCCGGTGCAGAAAGAATTTTTCAAATCGGAGTTTTAGAAGCAGAAATATCGGGGGAAACGCAATTCACCTTTGCGATAAGTCTATGAATTACCCTAGCGATAAGTCTATGAATTACTTAAAAATTTTGAAATTATATGAAAAAAATGTCACACCGGAAACTATCCAATAAAGAAAGAATTTTTCAAATAGGACCAATAGAAGCAGAGATATCGACAAAAATAAGGTATACATCTACGCCCCCTGGCTGAGAAACCATGCAATATTTTAAGAAGAAACTATCCCGGAGAAGAGAAAGGTTTATCGACGTGAGTGGCATCGGTCAACGAACAAATTTCTTCAAACGAGATTTTAGAAGCTAAGATTTTATGGCAAATACATCAGAAGCAAAAATTAACACTGACACCCCCAGGTGGCCAAAGTATTCTTTACCAAAAATTAGAAATTAAATGCAAAATATTTTCCATCAGGAGGTGTATCCGCTGAAGAAACAATTTTTCCAATCGGAGTTTTAGAAGAAGAGATATAGGGGAAAACGTAATTCACTTTTACGCACCCTAGCAGAAAATCTATACGTAACTTGAAAAACTAACTATACCTAAAATACTCTTCGACATAAATGGAATCGAAAGATAAATAAATTTTTTCAATCGGATGATTAGATGCAATTATATGGAATAAAATGTATTTTGAATTCGATATAATCTGCATTTACGCCCTCTAGCGGCGAAACTGTACATCGTAACAAAAACAAAATAAAGGATCATCATTCTCATATTTCAAGCTTCCCAATGCAAACAGAATTTTTTTAAATCGGACTAATAGTTACTGAGATATGGTGTCTATAGACGAACGGACGGACAAACAAACCGATAACATAAGCATGATCTTTTTTTACAAAAGATATGCTAAAAAGACATGTGCATCGTAAGAAATTTGTATGCCTGATCTGAATTCGTAAATTACAAAACCGAAAGCATGTACAGGTAAGATGGAATTACTGATAAGTATTGTGATTTATTGTACACATTCGAAAATCGGGCATTTCAGCGGACCTTTCACAAAACAGAGAAGGGAAGACTGATAACCCAAAGTACCATCATCGTAAGATTCTTTTATGTTAGTTTATGCAGAATCAAAGAAACGCAATGCTTCCAGGAACTGCTGTTTTTCTAGCATACTCTAATATCCAGTTCAAAATATACACGGTCGAGTCACATCACTATGACCACCTGCTAATATGCAGAGTAACCGCCGTGTGCAGCGCGGACAGCCGCTTGATGGGTTGGGAGTGACACAATTAGGTGCTGGAAGGTGTTCACTGGTATGTGGAGCCGTGCTGACTGCAATGCATCTGACAGCTGCTGGAGGGTGCGTGGTAGAGGATCCATAGAGCGAACAACACGATTCAGGTGGTCCCACAGAGGCGGAATTGGGTTTAAGTCTGGGGAGTTAGGGGGCCAGGGAAGTACTTTGAAGTCTTCGTCGTGCTCTTCCAGCCAATCTCGAACATTTCTAGCTGTGTGACACATCGCATTGTCGTTCTGGTAGATCCCATCCGCCCCAGGGAAGACAATCAGCATGAATGGGTGCACGTGGTCTGCAAGGATGGATTCATACCGAATTCGGTCCATAGTGCCTTCCATAGGTATCAGTGCACTCAGGGATGCCATGAAAACATTCCCCAGACCATAACGCTGCCCCCACCAGCTTGTGCTCTTCCAGCAATGGTTGAACAGTGTTTGTTCTCCGATGTTTCTCGCCTTATACGCCAAAGTCTATCTGTTCGATGAAGCAGAAAACTTAACTCATCGGAAGGCAATTATTTGACAATCAGCGGAGGTCCAATTACGATACTGCCAGGCAAATGTAAGCCCTTCTGTCTTGCACCTTCGTTAGCATAAGTGCAGTGATCCTTCGTCTGCATCAGAGCCCCATACGCAGCAGGGTTTGCTGAACTGCCGTTTTAGACACACTTCCGGTAGCCCACTGGTTCATTCGGTCAGTGAGTTGCTCCACTGTAGCGTGTCGATTTGCCCTCACGCACCTTCGAAGCCCACGCTCACTTCTCACATCAAATGCACGTGCTGCTCCGCAGTTTCCACGGCGCTTATTCACAATGGTGCCATTTCTCCGATCACGATACACTTTAACCACAGCAGCACGCAAACAGTTCACAAACTGCGCTGTTCCAGAAATACTGCCACCCTTGCCCCGGAAGCCGATAATCATCCCTTTTTGCAAATCTGATACATTGCTCCTTTTATCCATGACAGCCACGATTGACATCTTTCCAGAATGCCTACAAGACACCTTATACACCGAGTGGCCACTTTATTATGACCACCTGACAGTTTTAGCAAATAAGCTATGGCTGCACGCTGTTGCCACCAGGGCGAGGCTAGTATAGAAAGGGTAAGCTAAGTGCTTGCGACAGTAGTAGAAGTGATTTTCGGGTGACGAGATGGGTAAAAAATGCGATTTGACGGACTTTCACCGTGGGATGATTGTAGGAGCTCGGAGCCATGGAGCGAGTATAACCGAAACCGCCGCATTCGTGAAATGTTCCAGAGCAGCTGTTGTTAAAGTGTTTAAAGACTGGACTGTCAGCCAAAAAACTGGGTCTCTACGTGCAACGTGTGGTCGTCACCGCCTAGTGACTGCTCGGGCGGAACGGAGAGTGTCAAGGCTGGTAACAGACAACAGAAGGGCAACAGTGCAGCAAATTACAGACCATCTTAATCAAGGATCTCCCTCAAATGATCTCTGCACGCACTGTTCACCGTACACTGCATCGGATGGGATATGGCAGCCGAAGACCATGTTCGAACACCTTTGCTTTCTGCAGTTAACAAGAGAAAATTCACACAGGAGCACAAGGACTGGACAGTCAATAATTGGAAACAAATTATATGGTCCGATTGATCACGTTTTCACTTGCACCCTGCCGATGGCCTTTGGCGGAAACAGCACGAAAGCATGGACCCCAAATGCATTGCTACAATCCTTCAAGCTGGTGGAGGCAACGTTATGGTTTGGGGAATGTTTTCCTGGCATGCTTTGGGCCCTTTAATTCGTGTCTGACTGGCAGATCATATCTAAACATCGTTGCGGACCAAGTGCATCCTGTGATGTGGATGGTTTATTCCAATGGCGATGGCTACTTTCAACAAGATAATGCGTCCTGCCATAGTGCTCGTATTGTACAGGATTGGTTTCAGGAACATGCCGGTGAGTTTACTTTGCTTAGGTGACCCCCATAATCCCCATTGAGAATTTGTGGGATGAAGTTGAACGAGCCATCAGATAGCTGGATCCACAATCCTGCAATCTCACACTCCTGGAAAGTCCTATTCATCAAGCATGGTCTCAGATTCCACAAACCACCTATCAACATCTCGTGGAGTCCATGCCACGAAGAATCTATGCAGTATTAAAGGCAGAAGGTGGCCCAACAAAGTTCTGAGCGGGTGGTCATAATAAAGTGAAAACTCGGTGTATACTCTCCAAGTCACCTGACGACACGTGCCGTCTTTCATTGGCTACGCGCTGATGACGTCAAAAGTAGGAGGTGGTCACAATAATGTGGCTCGACTGTGTATTATTTTCAGATTTGTGACTTTCAAATACACTGCCGGACAATTGCTAAGGACGGATGACAATAGCAACGATAGCAACCATAAAATGGAAGGCAGGAAAATGTGGAAATTAGCATAAGTGCGGGATACAGTAAGACGTGTTGTGCGTATGCAAATTTTGGATTGCCGAACTTGTCCGTGACGTCATAGCGCTGATAAGAGATATAAAGGATTTGACGCGTATTGACCGTTGTTGTTCAAACGCAAAGTTGAAAGGGAAAGAATCAATTGACGAACTTGCAATTTCCAGTATGTCTTCCCGACATCACCTAGATGAATTTACGCGTGGCCGTATTATTGGCAAGATTGAAGAAGGGCGAAAAATAACAGATGTTGCCAGGGAGTTCGACGTCAGCCACAGTGTTGTTTCAAGGCTTTGGAAATCATTTCAAACAAATGGAGAGTGTAGCAAACGTCACGGGCGAGGTCGTGTTTGCAGTACGACCCCTGCAGAAGATCGGTACAAAGTGCTATCAACAAAAAGACACCGGCGCAGCACAGCTAGTGAGGTAGCAAATCAGTTTATGGCTGCTACTGGCAAGCGGATCTCCCGAAAAACTGTCGCCAGACGTTTGCATGAAGGAGGACTATACGCCCGCCGTCCTGTTGTGTGCATCCCATTGTCCAGACGTCACCGTACCGCCCGTTTGCAATGGTGCCATCAACATCGCAATTAGACTGATAACGACTGGTCTGCTGTCCTCTTCTCAGATGAGAGTAGATACAGTCTATCGTCTGATTGTCGACGACAACTGATCTGGCGTGATAGTGGTACTGCATATTGTTCAGCAAACATACAGGAAAGGGACCGATATCCGACATGTAGTGTCATGGTATGGGCTGGCATCATGATCAATGGCCGTACGTCCCTCTATGTGCTTCCAACTGGGAGTATGACTGGCCAACGATACATTAATGATGTTCTGCTACCTCATGTTCGCATGTTCCGTGGTGCTGTCGGTGATAGATTCATTTTCATGGACGACAACGCAACATGTCATCGAACAGTCGCTGTCCGGGAGTGTCTTGAGAGTGAGGATATTCAACGCCTCGTATGCCAGCACGTTCTCCAGTTCTGAATCCCATTGAAAATGAGTGGGATGCTTTGGGGAGGAGTCTTGCTGGTCGCCAATGCCCTCCAATAAACAAGGACACCCTCATCCGTGCACTGACAGAGGAATGGGATAAATTACCCCAACAGCTGCTTGATAATGTTGTGCAAAGCATGACACGACGTGTGGAATCTTGCATCGCCCTCCATGGTGGCCATATCCCGTATTGACATCTTACGCCGGAACGCCTGCGGACGGTAATTGCATTCAATTCACGTTAACGTATTCTGCACAAAATGGCCTGTTTGTCCCTTGAACACGTTCCAAAGCCTTCTGGATTTCAGAGCACAATGAATTGTCTTTCTTGTAATGTCCTAGCATTCTGATATTATTTTATTTCACTTGGCATCCAACCACACTTCCTTTTTTATGCGCTATATAGCCGTTTATGATCCGTCCTTAGCAATTGTCCAGCAGTGTACCTGTATATATTACGATTTCTAAATTTCCGCGCTGTCCTTTTTATTAAATTGTATCACTAATTTTTGGCAGTGATTTTATTTGGCTAAGCAGTGGAAATTTAGGACGAAAATCTTTCTATATGAGCAGCTGCAGTTTCTGAGGCATAAGGAGACGTTTATAGGAGGAGGATATTAGCAGCAAACCCCTAAGAGCATTTGTAAACCCGATATTTGTACAAGTGCTTAAGTAATAAAATACTTTCGGAGCTTCAACTTTTAACATTTGTTTGATAAGTTAACACATGCAGATGGTTCGTTTCATTGGACTGAATAATTTGATATCAATGCAAAAAATAAAGCCACCTGTTATCTAAAATTCCATGCACAGGGTTTAAAACCATATGGTTAAATAATTGCATGAATGCCGAATTTTCTTTCCATTCCCTACAACTTCTGAATGCGGGAATATTCGATTTCATCATTTCTAACTGAATTCAAAACTTTATACTGCTATCCACGAAGACTTAGAAAATTCAGCAAATCAAATGGCAGCTATCTGGTTTTCAAAACAAGCTAGAGGCTGTTTACAGAATTCGACTAATACCACCTCTCCTACGTGTTGTTTAATGTCACTGTACCATATAGTTCTGAAATACACTGCCGGAAAGTGAAAAAAGAACACCAAGAAGGAATTGGCGGACGATCATGAAATTTACATATGTTAGTGGGGTCGAGTTTACGTAGGTGTGATGTTAATTTCGGGACCAACCGGTGAGCGCTTACGCCACAGCACGGCATAATATGCAAATTATCGTCGGTGGTATTTAAGGAGTTGGGCGAAGTAAATGTAATCAGTCGTCGGCGTACGGACACGTGCGAAGACCCTGAAGAAGCTGCAATGCCTGGACATGGAAGACGTGTACGATTTCAGCAGTTATCGGACTTTGAGCGAGGTCGTCTAGTCGGACTCCGCGAGGCCGGGTGGTCGTATCGTCGTATCGCGGAGCAAATTGGACGGGAAGTATCGGTGGTGGTACGATGGTGGCGTAGATGGTCCGAGGAACATTCCCACACGAGAAAACGTGGAACCGGGAGTCACAGACGGACTGATGAGCGGACCGATCGACGCATAAGAAGAGCGGCGTTGTCGAGCTGAACATCCACTGCGACGCAAATCCGAGCTGCCGTTGCACCTGAGGTGACTGTGCGAACAATCCGCAACCGTCTACTGGATGCAGGACTACGTGTAAGTGTGCCTCTGGCATGTGTACCTCTGACTCCAGCCCACCGTCAGGAACGGCTGCAGTGGTGTCGCCAACGTCTGCACTGGAGAACGCAATGGCGATCTGTCGTGTTCAGCGATGAAAGCAGATTCTGCTTGGGAGCCTCCGATGGCCGTATACGTGTTCGCAGACGCACAGGGGGGCGTCTCCACCCTTCTTGCATCCGCCAGCAACACACAGGGCCTACACCTGGTCTGCTGGTGTGGGGAGCGATCAGCTATCACTCCCGTACACAATTAGTGTTTGTACCGGGTACGTTAAACAGCACCTCCTACATCAACATTATTCAGCCCGTTGTGCCATTTGTAAGGTCGGTCCATCGTGGTGTTTTCCAGCAAGATAACGCACGCCCACACACGGCACGTGCAACGCAACATGCACTTCAGGGTGTGAGTCAACTTCCATGGCCTGCAAGTTCACCTGATTTGTCCCCCATTGAGCACGTGTGGGATTTTATGGGACAACGACTTATCCGGTCTCCACGGCCTGCGACGACCATCCTCGATTTACACGTCCAGGTTGAGGATGCTTGGAACTCAATACCCCAAACTTACATCCAACATCTGTATGACAGACTCCATGCCAGAATTGCACAGTCTGACGCAGTTCATGGCGGTTCAACCTCGTACTAACCATGTTACATGGAAATGTTATTTTTCAGTTTACCAGCAAATACAGCTGTATTTTGCCATAATGTTTTGATCACGTTGTCTTCTGTATTCCGTTATTATGCTGTATAAATTTCGTTGGTATCAGACGTCTCCTTCTTGGTGTTCTTTTTTCACTTTCCGCCAGTGTATTTATGCCATTCGTGTAGCTTACTATTATAAAACATTGCCTTTGCTTGATATGTTGGATTTATCACAACAGCAAAAAGCACACTCACAATGATTGTGTTAAAAAAAGTTCAGTTGATGATAGTCTACTTTTATTTCTTTTCCTCAGTACATATGACGTGTTAGTCTACCGTGGTTGATTCTAAGCATGCATCTGCGTAATATAAATCTGATTTTTAAGTCGTATGAAAATTACTGAGTCTGAAAGATTGGTAAAAGAAGCAATCAATCTCGCAAGCCATTTCTTAAAAACCACTATTTTCCTCCAACTGAAATAAATATTGCCTTCGCATTTTCTCAGACATTTCCTTTCCAATTTTTCACTGTACCTCATAACTATTCGAAGCCTAATTAATATTTTTCATCTATATATCTTTAAATCCTGAGCAAAACTTTTCGTTTTCCACAAATTCCACAGAAGCTTCTCAAGCTCGTGTTGAGAAAGAAGCATTGTGCCGCATAACGTTCATTTTCTTCCACGGAAATTATTTCCCCATTTCTGTACTGAAACCCTGAAAAACAACTTTTCGGTCCTTTGGACAATTTTGATTAAGAAAAATGCGGAGCCTTATTTTGAAATGAAGAAACGAGATATTGGTTTCAGACACTAGTAAAGCTTCTCAGAACCGAGTGACTCTAAGGATTCTGTGTCCTTTTCTGATGAAACCCATTTGTTGCTCCAACGTAAAATATTTAGTTTTAAGCCCGTTCCTAAGATATACGAGTATTGCTCGAATATATTGCCAGTTTATTCTTAAAGAATGAAGGTGGTCATTGTGAAGTTTTCTTTACCTCTTGAGTTGCCAGTGAAGATTCCAGACTTTATATTTGAAAGCCGTAGTTCTCCCGATCACACACACACACACACACATATACAGGGTGATTCATAAAGAAGTATACAGTTTCAACGCACTATAAAACAAGAACAATGTAAGATATTTTATGTTACCTGCAACAGAATTGTAGGGGAATGTTTCAAGTTTTTTTAGAGACAGTCACAGATGTTCTATGTGTACCCCGTTAGTCAATACGACACACATCTATCCGGTAATCCATTTCCGACCAAACACGAGGTACGATATCTGAATTAAGTGCAGTAATACTGTCTTGTCAAGATCAGTGAGATTGCGCAACATCTGCACTTTGTATGGAATCATTTTCAGCTTCTTTCTCAAACTTCTCCAGATAGTGGGCTGTGAAATCTGCACTTCACGACTCACCCTCCGCGTTGATTTTCTCGGGCTTCATTGAATGGCGGTGCAAACACTATCGACGACTTCTTCCAATACACGCGGTCGTCCAGGATTTTTACGTTTGCACAAACAGCCCGTAGTTTTAAATTTTTAATGCCAATCGTAGATAGATTTTCTGGTTGGAGGTTCTTTTCCGAATCGTGATCGAAAATGCCGTTGCACAACAGTTACAGATTCCGTTTTGCTCAATTCAAGAACACAAAACGCCTTCTCCACTGTAGACGCTGCCATTTGACTGACTAGTCACGTGACACGCGCGCTATCGCCTACGTCACTTCCCTCAGTAGCGGGACACAAACTTTATGAGTACATCTACCTAACAGTTCGCATTCGCAGTTGTGGTCCGTGTCTTGAACTGTTACTGTTTTACAGCATCTGGAAACTGTATACTTCTTTATGAATCAGGGTGTAAATATATATATATATATATATATATATATATATATATGGTGTCCGAAAAATAACTGTGAACTGAAAGTAACACTTACCATGTCGAACTGGTTCCTACAGGAGATGTTGAAAATAAGCCTCGCCGACGTCCAGACTTGTATGCACACGCTTCTGCATGTTGGTGAAGACCTTTCTCATGGTATGCGGTGTGATTTGTTTGTTGGATGTGGGTCGTTATTGCAAACTATAACTTTTGAAGTTTATGCGGATTACCTGCGTACACCTTCCCCTTCATTGCTCCTCACAGAAACAGGTGGAACCATGCCTCATCTGTAAAGAAAGTCACGTCCAGAATGTCTTCACCTTCTTCAGACAGGAACTCTTGGAACTACTTGCAGTACCGAACACGGGCCTAGTGGTCTTTTTCTTTCAGCTGACGCACGACAGACACTTTGTACGGGCGGAAACGCAACTTCCTTTTCAGAATATCGTGGGCTGTACTCTTTGACACATTAGCTTGTTGTAACCGCTGCCTCCCGGACTTTTGTGGACTCCATTGCGTCCTGTCCTGTATATCCTTTACAGTCTTGTCTGCCGTGGATGGCCTACCGGGGAGTGGGCATCCAGAACACTGCCAGTCTCCCGAAACTTCGCTAGTACCGCATTACACTGGGGGATGTCTACATCATTAAATATATTAGCTAACTGTTTTTGCACTTCTTCCGTGTACTTGTCGTCATGGCGTAAGACATGTTCCACCAAAAACACTCTGTTCGACTTTCAACACCACCGTCCTTGTGCCAAGACGAGTGATCAATCGACACCTCGGTCTCCGTCGACCAAGCGCTCGGGAATGACCTCGCACGGAATCACAGCTGCGCGCGCCTCAGGGTGTGGAGACATGAAGGTTACCAGACACAGAGAACTTCCACATGGCGCGTCACTTCTACTGTAGTTCCATTCAAAATTTCTTTATTATTACATTACTACAATTCGTAGAGCTATGGATTTAACTGCTATAATTAATATATAGCCAGTGCCGTTAATGCCCACCAGATGGAGACGCCTCAGTTGCTGAGTTCATCTTACGAATTTATGATGCCAGAAGCTGACAGAAAAGCACACATAGCGCCATGGATTGTTGGCCGCCGTGGTGTAAGGCTAACGCGCTCTGCTAGATATCGAGAGATCTGGGATTCGATTCCCCAGCGGTGACCGAATAACAATTTTTCGGTTGCTGTGTGTTGTTTATTTATTAATTAAAATTTTTATTTTATAGGAAGTGAGAAGCTCAAACTTACTTCTGGAATGCTTAGAATTTAACTGACCGGAATGCCTTTCCTCCGCCAACTAGCATGGATGCATTAGTTAGTACAATGAACTTGGTTCCGGTTTGTTGTGATTGGCTGGCGCTGATGTGTTTTGTTATGAGAAATATCTGCCTCTTTCTCGGCGTGGGAAAATCATTAATCCGAATTCTCGCGTTCACTATCTGCTCGCACGACGCTACTTTGCAAGAAGATTTTTTGAGAATGAAAAGGACAATGAGACGAACTTAGAAGGAGGTGAACGGCATTTAAGAAAAGTGTTGTTTTGACTTTTGAGAGCCCGAATTTTATTTATTTATTATTATTGCAGGTGATTGATTTTCGATTTATGAAGATTAATTAGGGATTTGGGAATTTTAATCGAAAATGCTTATTGCGCGGAAGATATTTCAGCTGCGCGGAGGAAGTTAAGTCGGTGCCAGGGCGAGCGGGCGCGCAGCTTAAAGGGAACATTGCACATAATTCCTTCGCACCAGTACTTCGACCGAACCGAGGTCGATTGGGTTGGGTCTACACAAGCCGCACGCCTTAACCACTGAGCCACAATGTCTTGGGAATAGCACTCATGTTCAAGGTAAAACTTATATAGCGACGATGAATTCTTTTTCTTCATTAATGCGAGTGATTTAGTTATTTTTTTTTCTGTTGGTTATTTTTTTTAACACGTTTGTAATAATTTTATTTTATCTGTAGAAGGACTTATCACAAATTAAGTATTTTTTTCAACGTGATATTTCGAAGCAACAGAATGCTTTGGAACTTGAGATGTTTTTTTTTTAACTGAAAATAACTTTCAGTTATCTTTAAGAAAGGGTAAAATGTACTGTTTATAGTATTATTTCGCAAAACTTCTGAATATAAAATTTGCTCTTGATAGCTATAATAGCTTTTTTGTTTTAAAGATTCCACACTCTGATACATAGACATCGTGCAATCACCTGTACAATAATTTAAATACCCGTTTCATGCAGTAACACAATACACTGAAGAGCAATTGAATTAAAGATACCAGTCTAGTAACGTGTAGCACCACCTTTCGCCTTGATGACGGCGGCGATTCGTCTCGGCATGGACTCGACAAGACACCGGAAGCGTTGGGAAGCCATACGGATCCACGACCCCTGAGCAAGCTCCCACAGATTTCATGGAGGGAGGCCATCTCTCTCGATGGCATCACAGATGTGCTTGATGGGATTGAGGTCAGGTGACCAAGCTGGCCAAGGAAGCGAGGTCACGTCGGTGGAGTGTTCATCCAACCATTCGGATACAATTCGGGAGCGATGGCACGGTGCATTGTCTTGTTGCAGGATGAGGTCCCCAATGGGATGTTGAAGACGCACAAACGGGAGCAAATGGTCGTCCAGGATATCACGGTAACGTTGACCTGTGAGGGACGATGTCACACGTACCTGGGGTCCCATTTCAGTCCACGTAAACAGTCACCAGACGAGAATACCACCCCCACCAGCTTGAAGAGTACCCTGATGGCAAGAAGGATCCATCGTTTCATGTGGTTTGCGCCGTACTCGTATCCTGCCATCCGCTTGTACCAACGTGAATCTAGGCTCATCAGTCCAGGCAACATTTTTCCACATGTCTAGGGTCCAGAGGCGATGTTCCCGCGCCCATGCTAATCTTTGCACCCTGTTATGTGCGGTCAGCAGCGGTACTCTCGTGGGATGATGGCTTCTGTACCCATAGCGAGGAGATGGTTCTGGATGGCATGGCTGCTTACACGTTTTTATGCACCATCGTTAAATTGCCGAGTGATTTCTTGCACTGTGGCCCGTCTATCCGCTGTTACAATGTGAGCTAGCCGACGATGACCCCGCTCATCCACACGCTGTTGTCCACGGCAGTTGGCCCTTGCAGGGATGGTTTTACCGGATTCGATGTACTCACGGTGCACCCGTGACACAGTGGC
The DNA here is from genome assembly GCA_039090855.1 of Macrothele yani. Lineage (NCBI taxonomy): Eukaryota > Metazoa > Arthropoda > Arachnida > Araneae > Macrothelidae > Macrothele > Macrothele yani. The sequence goes on along the minus strand of CM077023.1, from coordinate 121,067,634 downwards.
TCGTGAAAATCCCAGTGACTTCCGAGATGGACTGACCGATTCGTCGGGCCCCGACAATTTGCCCACGATCAAATGTGCTTAGAGCCTTCGTCTTACTCATACTGTATCCGACTCTTACTGATTCCCGTCGCATCACTCCTTATATTGTCGGATCGCTGCATACGTCATGTCGTTTCCGTTTACAGGGCAGCCCACAGCGCCATATTTGCATAACGCTAGCTGTCTCTAATTCAATTGCTGTTCAGTGTATATAATAGCGGGTGCACAAAATTAGGAGAGAAGAAGAAATATCCTATGACGCAATAACGAAATTTGATGCGATATGCTATTCGCAATATGCGATCTCGCTACAGAACTTCAAAATCAGTTTCTTTGACAGACGACTGAAATTTAACAGTTAATCAAACCTCAAATATTTCCGCAAATATCTCCTATTACAGAAATGTTTCCGTCGTATGGATAGGGAAAAAGTGACAACGGAGTTTTCCCGTTAATATACGAAAGGAATTGTGGAAAGGTTTCTGAAAACTCAGAATTTACTCGTCAAGACATCTTAAAAAACGCAATTTATCGTCAATATAAGAAATTAATTGCGGAAAGGTTTCTGAAATTTTTGAATTTTTCTCGAGCACCAAAAATCCTTGATATTCAGATTTCTTTCCGTCATTTCATGGAAATGTTTATATCAGAAATATACTATATTGACAAAAGTCACCGGCCACCTAGACGAGAAACACAACATAGCATTTATTGACATACATTAGTACGGTGTCGGTCCACCTTGGGCCTTAATGCATGCACTCACCCGTCGAGACATGCTTTCGACAAGGTTTTGGAACACAGCGATAGGTATGAGCTTCCATTCAGTCCGCTAACTGTTGCATAGTAGAAGGCCTTGGTTCCAAACTTCTCATGCGGCGCTCTAATTCATCTCATAGGTGCTCTATAGGATTACGATCAGGGCTCTCTGCTGGCCAGTCCCCACACGATACGGAATTATCGTCAAACCATGCCGTAACAGTCATTGCTTTATGGATCGGTGCATTATCCTGCTGGTACCAAGAAAGCTCGGTTCCATAGTTTTGCCACAGAGTTGGTAGGGCATAATTATCCAGAATATCGAGGTAGACGTTCTAGTTAACAGGTTTGTCCACGATAACCAATGGGCCGGGACCATACCACGAAAAACACCCCCACACGAGTACACTGCCAGCTCCAAACTTGACCGTAGGAATAGTACATTGTGCTAAATAGCGTTCCCCTGGCTGCCGTCATACCCACACACGGCCATCAGACCGATGAATCGTGTATCTGGATTCATCAGTCCATAGAACCCGTTTCCATTGATCTACGGTCCACGATAAATGTTCTTTACACCATGATAAACGACGAGAAGCATTCCGAGTGGAGATGAAAGGCTTATGAGCAGCAGCACGGCCACGGTAACCCATGGAATGAAGTTCTCTGCGAATGGTATGTGTACATACCGATGCCCCAGCATTATTACCCACGTGTACACGGAAGTCTTGTGCATTACTCTGTCGATTAGCTATAACGACTCTACTGTGGCTTCGACGTCCTCTATCACTGATTTTCTTTGGTCTGCCGGTACGTTTTGCTGCTTCAGGCACGCCATGTGTGTTCCACTTATTCAGTACATCCAAAACAGTTGACGTGGGTATGTTTAAACGCCTCTCTGTTTCTCTTATGGACAACCCGCTAATATAACACCCAACAATCTTTCCTTTCTCAAAGTCAGTTCAGCGGCATTTTCACTCAACCTCACAGTGCGATATGATCGCGGTCGGCTGCAGGCTTGTTTTTTTACCATTTGCAGCTGCACCGTGCATCTTAAAAACGCAGCGGATCCGTTCATTTGCTTTTGAAGGGGTGTCCGGTGACTTTTGTCAATATAATCTATGCTTCCTAACTCATGAAAGGAATCACGGAAAATGTCTCGTGAATTTCAGAAAAATTTTTACAGTGTATAACCTACGTATCATAAAGTGTTTAAATTCTGTGAAGTGCACCGAAGAGCCAAAACATACCACATGGCTAATATGATAATGTTCTGCCACGTCCCGTCTCAAAAGCTCTTGCCCGGCGAGGCATGAACGCTACAAGATTTCTAAAGGTGTCTTATGGTATGTGTCAATAACACGTTACCAGCAGATACTTTAACTCTTGTAAGTTACTTGGTTGAGCCACGGCAGATATGATTTTCTGTTCCAACACAAACCACAGATGCTCGATTGGATTGAAGTCTAGGGAATTTGGAGGCCAGGGCAATAACTAGAAGTCTTCTTCGTGTTCCCTGTACCACTCTCGAATCTCGAGCAATTCGTGTGGCATTGCACATTATCCTGCTGAAAAAAGGAACTATTAGAGGGGAATACTGTTGGCACGAAATGATATACCTGGTCTGCACTGATGTTTAGGTAACTGGTAAAAGTCATAGTTCCCTGCACATGAATGACTGTACCCAGGGTTTCCAAGAAGACCATTGCCCAAAGCATTACACTTCCTCCATCCACCGGCTTGTTTTCGTCCCACGGGGCACCTTGGTGCCAACACTTCCCCAGGTAGATGATACACACGTACCCTGCAGTCCACGAGATTCATCGAACCAGACGGCCTTCTTCCAATCATTTAAAGGTCCAGCTCTCGTGCTATGGATGATACTCCAACTTGATTGCACTACGGCGTACAACTCACTCTTATGATACTCGTGGTGGGTCGGGGTTTTCTGTTCCGTGGGCTCGTACAGGTTTAATGTTTAATAATACACTGGCGTGCAAAAATTAAGGACGAGACGGTTTTTCGAATATAACGTCGTGCAGAAGTGCTCCCCATCGACTCAAATCATACCATAAGATCCCCAAGATGTAAGAATATGGGACAAGTGAGCAAAACCGTCCAAACAAGGAATCCAAAGGATACAAAGGCACTTTATTGAAAAGGTAGCTTCGAGCACAACTGGACAGAAGACAGAAACGTCCATGTGACAGGCGGCTGCCAAGAAAAATCCAGTCTTTAGTAGGGGATATGAACACCCCTGACTGCGTTGCAGAATTTACAACGTCTGTCCATGCTGAGGACGAGGTTGTCAAGGAGCTGTTGAGGTATCGCCACCCATTCCTCTTGTAGCGCCAATCGCAGCTGCGGAATCGTTGCTGGCGGCTGGTGACGGGCTGCGAAGCGTCTCCCGAGAAGGCACCACACGTGTTCGATTGGATTTAGGTCCAGGGACCTCCCATGCTTTGAATATCTTCACTCTCCAACAGCTATGCGACAGCCACTGTACGATGAGGTGTAGCGTTGTCGTCTATAAAGAGGAACTCAGGACCCACAGCACCTCTAAACAGACGCCCGTGAGGTAGGAGAACCTCGGTACAATAGCGGACACCAGTGACTGAACCTCCTTGGAAGATGTGGAGGTCAGTACGGCTACCAAGCATGATACCGCCCCAAACGAGAACTCCGCCACCTCCAAACCGGTCTCTTTCGATGATGTTGGAGGTGTGATTGCGTGTTCCCTGCTCTCTCCAGATGTGTATACGTCCAGAATCGCTCGTCAGACTAAATCGGGTCTCATCCGTAAAGAGAACTCGACCCCATTGATGATGTGTCCAGTTCTTGTGTTCCTGGCACCATAGAAACCGCCGTCTCCGATGAGCAGGCGTTAATGGCACACACCGTACTGATCGTCGTGCAAATAGACCACATTTGTGCAGCCTCTTGGCCACGGTAAAACGCGATAACGGACGTCCAGTTGTCTGTTGCATGTGCCTTGCGATTTCTCCCGCTGTCTGCCGTCTGTCTCTTCTCTCCTGTACGACAATATACCGATCGTCCGCCGCCGTGGTTGCTCGTGGACGACCACTGCTAAACTCTCGGACAGCTGTTCCTGTCGTTTGAAATGCTCTCCATGCTCGTGAAACGATGCTGTGAGCGATCCCGAACTCTTCGGCCACACTAGTCACACTGAGACCTTCTTCCAACTTCCCAATGACGCGACCTCCGGTAAAGTCATCCAGATGTCGTCTACTGGATTGCCTGTTGGCCATATCACACGGTGGCAGCAACTCGACGTCGTTCAAACCGATGTACACCGTGCAATAGCTTTTACCGAATTGCTGAGCGTACACCGCCCGTGTGCTTTATACCCTTCAGAATCTCCATCCCCCCTACTTCATGCTGCATATATGCGCGTGCTGTACCGTACCGGACTCTAGTCTATCTCCTGAGTAGTCTTTCGGTCCGTTCTGCCTGCTCGTTCCGCTGTTATGCTAATTTCTCCTCTTCGTCCTTAATTTTTTCACACCAGTGTATCAATGTGTTTGGATTGCGTGAGTGGAATGGATTACCGTTGATTAGTAGATCAGATGCATTTTATCCGGTATTTAAGCGAGTGCTAATTAGTTTTTTGACGGGAAATTGAATATTGAAATTTATTTGTTTATGATTTGTAAAAAAAGATATTGTAAAATTGCTTTCGTTGTTTTGACTCGACTGAAATATTTTGTTTTTATTCAGAGGGGATCAGGGGCTTTTCATGCAGTATTTCAGCCTTTTTCCCTGGCCCCTTGCTGTACATTTAATTATTACTATCATATATTATTTGACTCATATTGACAATTGATATTAATTTTAAATGGAATGAATTTTGTTGTTGTTGTGCAGAATTTGTGTTTATTTTGAAGGTTTTGGTGATTTGTCGTGTTTTGTGAGTTTCATTGGTGATTTGTCGTGTTTTGTGAGTTTCATTGGTGATTTGTCGTATTTTTTTATTTTTGTTTTATTATTGAATTTGTTTACTTTTTTTTGTGCAATTAGTTTATGATTGTGGCACATATTGTATTGTTACTGAGTTTTATATTACTTTTCTATTATACTGTACAGCAGAAATTCTACAAAATAAAATAAATAAATAATTGTAGGCGCTTTCGATGGTAAACCACCGAGGTTACCATGGACACTGGAAGCGGCCTACGGCTACGCAGCCCCATTTTCAGCAGGCTCCCATCCCCGCCATTAAAATTACCGGCGAGTTCCGTCAGTGCCTCTTCTGTTGTATCGTAAAATGCAGGATAGCCTTCGCTCACTTCTAATGCCAAGGGCTCGTGGTTTTCCCCTCCTCTTACCAGTTTTTGAAGGTACTAACCACGGCTCACCTTGAGCACCCCCACAAGCTTTGCCATCTGGGATATGCTCTGGCCCAGTCGTCTGTTCATAAGAATTTGGCCTTTGTCAAACCCAGCTAAGTCCCCTGCCTTTCCCATCCGAAGAACAAGAATAACACTCATTAACAGAGCTCAATATCAGGTGTTATTTATACCGTTTCATGACCTCCATCGCTTGCGTGCAGTTATTTCGATATGCATAAAGACGTGCTGGTTATAATACGCAGTCGAGTCACATTGTTTTGACCACCTCCTACTTTTGACGTCAACAGCGCGTAGCCAATGAAAGAAGGCACGTGTCGTGAGCTGACTTGGAGGGTATATAAGCTGTGTACTCGTTGCTGTCATGGATAAAGCCGCGGATGGCTTAGTGGTTAGTGTTTCAGACTATCGATGCTGGGTCCCCAGGTTCTAGCCTGGGCTGATCTTTCAGAGATGGTGTGATTTACTAACAATCGCTGAATATCCGCCGTGCATCGGACGAGCACGTAAAGTGACGGCCCCCAGGCTGGACCCACTGGTTAAATGGGTATCCTTTCCTATGTCCTCCCTGAAATTCTCTCACACATCTATGTGCAATATCGTACTTGTACGGTGGCGCCATCTACTGTACTCTAATCTCACTACATCTCTCACCCCTCTATGTGCAATATCGTACTTGTACGGTGGCGCCATCTACTCTACTCTAATCTCACTACAAACTGTTCTGTCAAAAGTCGCTAGACTTGCTCTCATTCCTTACGTTTCTGTGTCCTGCCCAAAAGGCGATCTCGCTGTAGATGGCTGGAACCTAAACTCTACTACCTGTGGACGGAAGTCCTACATGAAAATGACAAACTGTCATGGGTAAGAGCCGCGAATGGCTTAGTGAGTCAGACTATGGATGCAAGGTCCTCAGGTTCAAACCTGGGCTGATCTTTCAGAGATGGTGTGATTTACTAACAATCGCTGAATATCCGCCGTGCATCGGACAAGCACGTTAAGTGACGGCCCCCATCCTGGACACACTGGGAAAATGGGTATCCTTTCCTATGCCCCCTGAAATTCTCTCACCCCTCTGTGTGCAACATCGTATTTGTACGATGGCGCCATCTACTGTACTCTAATCTCACTACCTACTGTTCTGTAAAAGTCGCTAGACTTGCTCTCATTCCTTCCTAAACTCTACTCACTGTGGACGGAAGTCTTACAAGAAAATGACAAATACTGTCATGGATAAAAGGAGCAATTTATCAGATTTGCAAAAAGGGATGATTATCGGCTTCCGGGCCAAGGGCGGCAGTATTTCTGGAACAGCGCAGTTTGTGAACTGTTTGCGTGCTGCTGTGGTTAAAGTGTATCGTGATCGGAGAAATGGCACCATTGCGAATAAGCGCCGTGGAAACTGCGGAGCACCACGTGCCATTGATGTGAGAAGTGAACGTTGGCTTCGAAGGTGCGTGGGGGCCGATCGACACGCTACAGTGGAGCAACTCACTATACAAATGAACCAGGGGGCTACCGGAAGTGTGTCTAAAATTCAGCGAACCCTGCTGCGTATGGGGCTCCGATGTAGACGGATGGTCACTGCACTTATGCTAACGAAGGAGCATCGGCAGAAAAGGCTTACGTTTACACGGCAGTATCGGAATTGGACCTCCGCTGTTTGGCAAAGTATTGCCTTCTCAGATGAGTCACGTTTTCTTTTTCATCGAACGGATGGACTTTGGCGTATGAGGCCAGAAACATCGCAGAACAAACACTCTTAAACCATTGCTGGAAGAACACAAGCTGGTAGGGGCAGCGCTATAGTTTGGAGATTGTTTTCGTGGGTCCACTCATACCTGTGGAAGGCACTATGGACCGAGTTCGTTATAAATCCATCCTTGCAGACCACGTAACCCATACATGCTGATTGTCTTCCCTGGGGCGGATGGAATCTTCAAGTACGACAATGCGACGTATCACACAGCTAGAAATGTCCGAGAGTGGTTGGAAGAGCACGATGAAGACATCAAAGTACTTCCCTGTCCCCCTAATTCCCCAGACTTAAACCCAACTGAGCGTCTGTGGGAACACCTCGATCGTGTTGTTCGCTCTATGGATCCTCCACTACGCACCCTCCAGCCGCTGTCAGATGTATTGCAGTCAGCATAGCTCCACACACCTATGAACACTTTCCAACACCTTACTGAGTCAGTCCCAGCCCTTCTAGCTGCTGTCCGCGCTGCACACGGCGGTTACTTTGGATATTAGCTGGTGGTCACAATGTGACTCAACCCTGCATTATTGGCTCTTCGGTGTACATGTAGTGCATAAAAAGGGAGTGAGTGTTTTTCGTGGTTAGGGGGCTCATGAGCTATACTCACAATTGATTCATTCACTGCAATAAAAATCAGAATATACAGATTTCATGTTTAGCATTATACTAGGAAAGCTCCGAGAACAATTCAGCTAGCATTGCATAAAAGTTTTAAAGCAGAATTCGTGTAGCCGCATGATGTGTTAACCGTGTGCTTCCAAATATTAAATTACTTGGAAACATGGCGCTGAAACTTCACATGCTCGAATATAAACAAAAATCCTTTGACGTTTTCTTTCATATTTCATTTTGACAAAATATATAAAATATACTTTGCTGTCTGTCAGCTTAATGGGACATAAGACATATGTGTGTTAATTGCATTTTGCTTTCAGTCTTCGTTCCTAAACAGACCCATAATTAGTTTTCCTGAATGCACTTATCAGCAGTCGTTAATCTTTAGAGCAATGAAAGAGATTATATGTTTTGCTTTAATGGTGATATACGAAACCCTTACCGGAATTCCCCCGTCTGTCTCCCTTCTCTCCAAAATGAAAAAAAAATGAAATATCAAGACTCATGACCTTATCCAGCAAACTTCATTGCTTTGGAAGTCATTCGGAACCTTTTCTTTAAGTTTGGGAAGAAATTGCATAAGATTCGTTTTAAGTCCTCGTAAAAAGTGTAAGTGTCATTATCAAAGTATTCAGTGTTATCTCTACTTTAAGATACTAGGAAGGAGAGTATTTTTGCAAAGCGTACAATATTATAGGGTCAGACATAAAGGCAGGAAACGATTCCTCTTCTACAGGCCGCCAAAATAAATTAGACTCAACAAACAGTTATAGAAGACCCACGTAACCATCCCGGTCGTCTAGTGGTCAGAGGCGCAGGTTTCTGACTAGTCGTCCGAGCTGCTCCTGGGTTCAAGCCCAGCATGAGGTGTTGGTGGTGCGTCTGTCACACGGCCTTTTGGTTCTCACCCTGCTCTGGAACCAGTGGCCCCAAATTGGGAACGGGCGGCTGCTTATAGCTCGTATATTTGTTCATTGTGATCATTAAACCACGACACAAAAAATGATTCTTGTATGAAGTAATCACAAGCTGTGTTAGTTATTTACTGGTCCTATCCGGGTGGAAAAGCACAGCAGAACCTGGTAAAAGTTCCTACTCTTTACGGGCTGTTCCTAACTGGAATATGAAAAAGATTACAACTGTAAAATAACTATCTGTTGAGATCACTTTTCACGGTCACTGCAGAAAACAAAATTACAGTAGAATCTAATAAAGTGACCGCTCGTCGGAATCATTCTTAAATGGCTGCTATACGAAGACAAAGAAGCGTAGATAGCTAGTTAAATAGCTAACCGCTCAGATGGCTCACTATGCAAAGACAAACTACACTGCTGGCCACCCAAAATGCAACACCAAGTAGGACACGCGATAGCAAAGCCAGATTTACTGGACACAAAGCAACAGATACAAAGATAAACGATTAAGCTTACAGGTCCGTGCGACTTGCGGAACACGCAGACATCAGTAGTTTGTGTGGCCCCTATGGCTAGCAATAACGGCCGCTACACGTCGCGGCATCGAACGAAAGAGGCTTTGGATGTGGGCTTGGGGTATGTCGGTCCAGGCTGCTTCCACACGTTGCCACAGTTCATCAGGCGTAGTCGCGGGTGGTGCTTGCCGCGTCACTCGGTTAACGATCAACGACCAGACATGTTCGATGGGAGACATATCGGGAGAGCAGGAAGACCACGGCAGCAGTTACACCTGGTGGGCCGTGAAGAATTGTTGCATGATGCGTGCCACGTGCGGGCGCTCATTGTCCTGTTGAAACGTAGCCGCTGGCAGGTCCTGCAGGTAAGGGAGGACTTCAGGCTTCAAAATATCGGAGATGTAGCGGTGGCTGTTGAGTGTACCGGCGTTGCGTACCAGAGGGGTGCGGGTGTCATATCCAATTGGGCCCCAAACCCTAACACCAGGCGACGGACCTGTATGGCGATGCATAATGCATGCGTCATACAGTCTCTCGCCGCGGCGCCGCCACACGCGGATCCGACCATCTTGGTGTTTCAGGCAGAAGCGGGATTCGTCGGAGAAGACAATGTCGTGCCATTCCGTAGTCCAGGTGCGGCGTTCAACGGCCCACTGCCGCCGCACTCGCCGGTGATGTAACGTCATTGGTAATCGGAGCAATGGGCGCCGTGCGACAAGTCCTCGCTCCTGCAGACGACGTCGAACGGTACGTGCTGACACAGGTTGTTGCGCAACACACCCTAATTCCTGCGCTAACGTTCGTGATGTGGCAGTGCGAGCTGTCAATGCCCACCGCACAACATGCCGGTTCTTTCGTTTGGTGGTGTGCTGCGGCAATCACTCCCGTCGGTCCGTCCGTTCCTCCTGCACCCACCGAACCCATACTCTCCTCACTGTGTCTGGATGTCGTCCCTCACGGGCGCCGATGTCTCGGTACGATAAACTGCTGTCGCGATAAGCCACTATTCGTCCTCTGTCGAACTCCGAAATGTGCTGAAATGACTGCCGTATTCTGCGACGAGGCATAAGGAAGCTTCCTACGCACAGGTCCGGAGCACAACACACTTCCACTACTTACACCCCGCCTTCTGTGCACCCTTCTTATAGTGCTTCTCGGTGGCGTGCCGGGCGCATATGATTTGCATATGCCCTGCAATGCTAATCGTTTGCATGTCCTCTCGCGGGCGACGCATGCAGCGGATTACAGGCCAATCGGGTGCTTCCTTCTTGGTGTTGGATTTTGGGTGGCCAGCAGTGTATATCAGGTTGTCGCAGATTAAATATTGGAATATTATTAAAAACTTCAAACACCCAAAATACAAAATAAACTTTATTAATCAAACTAATCCCGGGTAGCAGTACCACACTTTTGCCAACGAGATAAGAGTTTCTGTAAATCATGAAAAAATGTCGAGCTTCGCAATGCGACAAACTCATGGAATGCGATTTCAACTGATGTTTCAGTGGGAAACAATTTCAACTGTAGAAAGGTGTCCAGGTGCTTGGACACTTGATATTCCATAGGGGACAAATCAGGTGAGTAAGGCGGATGAGGTAAGGTTTCGTACTACAACTGGTGCGGCTTCTAGATCGTCTGGCCTACAACGTAGGGATTCGCGTTATCCTGCACAAATATCAGCCAATGCGATTTACTAATGGCGTCTGTTTGGTGGACAGTTTTCTATGCATATTGCCAAATTCTTGACAATGCCATACCGCCGTGATGGTTTGACCCGCTAGTAAGAAGGAAGAGTGGGTCACACCAGTTGCAGACCACTGAACACTGACCATCGTCTTCCTGGGATGGAATACCGTCTTCGAGGTGTGTTTCGGATCTTGAAGTTTAGCCATTGCGCCCAACGTCGGTGATTGTCATACAGAATCCATCTCTCTTCACACGTGACGAGGTGCCTCAAAACGTCATTCGTTGGGTTGCGGATAAGCAGAGAACAGTACGTCCAATCTTTGTATTTTGTACTGTTCCGTGAACTCATGAGGACCCATTTATCCATCTTCTGCACTTTACTTAAGAGTTAAATGTCGCGAAATGGGTTTACAGTGTATTCCAAGTTCTCCTACCGTTTGACGTGAAATGGATTCAATCAAGGCCTCTAACTCGGCATTATCTATAGATCTTTCTGGTCTACCGTGTGGTTCATTTCAGAGGCAAGGAATATGAAAAAGATTACAACTATCGCTGTGTTCCAACATTTAGCACACCAAATATACACTATATTTACAAAAGTCACCGGACACCCTTCGAAAGCAAATCAACGGACCCGCTGCGTTGTTAAGATGAGCGGTACAGCTGCAGACGGTATAAAAACAAGCCTGCAGCTGATCGCGATGACATCGCTCTGTGAGGTTCAGTGAAAATGTTGCTGCGGCAGAGAGCTAATTTTGAGAAAGGAAAGATTGTTGGTGTTATATTAGTGGGTTGTCCATAAGAGAAACCGAGAGGCGTTTAAACATACCCAAGTCAACTGTTTTGGATGTACTGAATAAGTGGAAGACACTTGACGTGCCTGAGGCAGCAAAACGTACCGGCAGACCAAAGAAACTCAGTGATAGAGGACGTCAAAGCATAAGGAGAGTCGTTACAGCTAATAGACGGAGTTCTGCACAAAACCTCAGTGTACGCGAGAGTAAAAATGCTGGAACCTCGGTATATACACGTACCGTCCGCAAAGAACTTCATTCAATGGGTTACCGTGGTCGTGCTGCTGCTCATAAGCCTTTCATTTCCACTTGGAATGCTACTCGTCATTTAGCATGATGTAAAGAACATTTATCGTGGACAGTAGATCAATGGAAACGGGTCCTATGGACTGATGAATTCAGATACACGATTCATCAGTCTGATGGCCGCGTGTGTGGGTGTACCGGCAGCCGGGGAAACGCTATTTACCGCAGTGTACTGTTCCTACGGTCAAGTTTGGAGCTGGCAGTGTACTCGTGTGGGGGTGTTTTTCGTGTTATGGTCCCGGCCCATTGGTTATCTTAGACAAAAATGTTAATCAGCACATTCACCTCGATATTCTGGACAATTATGCCCTGCCAACTCTGTGACAATATTATGGAACCGAGCCTTGTTGGTACCAGCAGGATAGTGCACCGAGCCATAAAGCAAAGACTGTTACGGCGTGGTTTGACGATAATTCCGTATCGTGTGTTGACTGGCCAGCAGAGAGCCCTGACCTTAATCCCATAGAGCATCTATGGGATGAATTAGAGCGCCGCATAAGAAGTTTGGAACCAAGGCCTACTTACTTAGCAACAGTTAGCGGCAGCATTATGTACTGAATGGAAGCACATACCTATCGCTGTGTTCCAAAACCTTGTCGAAAGCATGTCTCGAAGGGTCAGTTCATGCATTAAAGCTAAAGGTGTACCAACACCGTACTAATATATGTCAATAAATGTTATGTTGTGTTTCTCTTCTAGGTGGCCGGTGACTTTTGTCAATATAGTGCATGTCTTTCGTCGTTCACTAACGTGCCTTCCCCAAATACTGTATTGATGCTGTGAGCTGCCTCCGATGCACTGCGTCCAAGTTTAAACTCATAAGAAACTGACTTGAATCTGGTACTGATCCACCGTTCTCTTCAATGTAACACAGTCTTCTTGAAACTGATGTTACTGACGAAATAACCAGGCCACCTCGGTGGCGCAGTGGTCTAAGCGATAGCTTCTGATTTTTCGTCCGAGATGGGTCCGGGTTCGAGTCCCGGTGAGGCATGGATGTTGTGTTTGTCTTATAGCACGGGCTCTCTCCCTTTCCTGGAACCAGTGACCCTAAATTAGGGACGGGAGACTGCTTGTAGCCCACTGAGTTGTTCGCGGTGGTCGTTAACACGTTCGCTGCCGCCGTACTATATCAGCGGCCAGCACGCGGTGTCGGTATGAAACCCATGCAAATCTCCCACGACGCCACAAGGCGTCACGCAGCACCACGATTGAGCTTTTATGCGTTTGGACCAACCAGCCATGTGTTCGCATCTCGTATCTTTGCATGACTTAGCAATTCTAAAATACGAGGAAATTTATCCATAATCGATATTCGTAATTATAATTCTGCCAGCAATAAAATATTATTCCGATACTGAAGTAGACATTTACTGGATACATATTTCGAACATTGGTGCATGTAAAACAAGAGAAATAATACTTACAAATGCCAAAGAATTTCATAAATAGTGCCATGATGCATAACTGGATAAATACAAAATCCATACATTTTGATTTGGGTAGGGTAAAAACTCCCACACACACAAACATGCAGTTCGACTTGGAACATATTTTTTTAGCAAAATAGGAAGACAAAATATTTCCTTATCTACGATGATACAATCGAAGCATGGCTGAAAGCACAGGGCAGGATTTTCTGGGCACTAGGCGCAGTAATAGAGAGTGTCCCTGCGAATCCTTTTGGCAGAGCACATTTTGCATCGTCTCCTCAAAAAACGTCCCGTTTTGTTTTGTTTTGTTTTTTGACTGGAAGATGGCCACATACTTTTAATGATTTAGATGTCTTCGCTCGGGAAGTTGATAGCTCTTGATTCAGAAGTTAACGTACAATGGATAGCCGAAAATCGTAGAGGCTTGTCTTCTTCCCTGAGGATTTATTATACAAGTTGTGGGAAGTGATTATCATCATATGAACTATATGTATTCCTAGCTTCTTGTACCATCTTATGGTTTTCCTTTCACAAGGATAGTACCCCAGCATTTGATCTTCACGATCTACCCCTGACATAAATTTATTATAGTTGATAATAGCCTTTGGGTTTTCTTTTATCTGTCCCCTTTTGATTCAGAGTTTGAACTAAATCGTCCTCAAACTCCGTGATAATGAAGAGAACATCCCTTTTATCTTACCATTTGCACACTACAACAGCATTGAAATATTGGCATTTCTGTTCCCCCTTCAAAAGTTTAGCTTTCGTGACATCCTTAGGAAGATCTCGTCGGTCTGCACGGAGAGTTCCAGTGCAATAAGTGTCATTGTTCATCAACTGCAAAGCAAGATTGTAACTATTATAAAAATTATCCATATAAATAGCATGACCAACATTTAGCTTCCCTTCCATCAATTTTAAAACTACATTAACAGCATGACCTGAGGGAGTCCAGTTACCCTGTGTAAACCAAAGCTTTTAGAATCATACCATTTGGTTCCGTTGGCATATAAAGTTTCACCCTATATTTATGAAATTTTCCTTTCGTGTACTGTTTGAAAATCAAACGACCTCTCCCTAAAACCATTGATTCATCAATCGTAAGTTCTTTTCCAGGGTAGTATATGCTCTCTATGGTATCATTAAATAAATCCAGTAAAGGCATTATTTTTGCAAGCCGGTTGGTTGTAATCGCTTCGCCAGGTTGAGGATTTCTTGCAAAATGAAGGCCCCGCGTGATCAGAAGGAAACGATTCCTGCTCATATTTGAAGAAAAGCAGTCCATTTTGAATAATGGATCTGTTTTCCAGTAATCTTGGAGATGGGGCATTTGTACAATGCCCATATGAAACTGAAGGCCCAGAAAACTTTCATCTCATCTAACGACACATCCTTCTATTCATTTATTCGTGAACCTTCAGTAACTCCCTAGATAAATACTTCTACAGCATATGCATTACTTTCCCTAACTAATAGATCGTAAAATTCCTCATTTGCTAAAATATTAAAAAATCGATTGGCTCAGTTCCTATCATATTAATTTTCAGTCCTGGTACAAAAGTGAACGGAATTCTCATGATGTCGGGATCATCACACCAATGTGTAGCCAGAATTCGTTGAGGCGGAGTATGAGAAAGAACGCGGCATTCTTCATTCTCACTTTCACTGCTGGTTGTACTACAGCTGTAAAAAGAATACGTTTCTGTACTTGATGACAGATTAATTATCGGCTTCATCTCCTGTTTTCATGGAAGAATGTGCCCGCCGAGGAACTTTTGGTTGAGAGGGACCAGCGATAGCGCGTCCGAATATATCCCATTGTTTCCACAAAACTAAGTATTGAAGTGAATACGGGTTTCTTTGAAATCCCTTTAGCCTCCTCAATAAGCCTCCCTGTGACGTATAAACTATAAGTAGCAAATGCTTTTTATTGCCACTCAAGCATTTATTTACTGATATCTGCCTCCACCGCAAAACCAGTGACGTTCAGAGGAAAATAAACACTGCAGTGAAAAGCGCGCGCTGTGTTAAGTCTATGGGAAGTCAACTTACTTTCCCTTCCCTAAACCATGTGGGGGAAAAATCCGCTATCCCAAAACCGCGGTCACTTTTAGACAGTTGGAGACTCATTCTCAGCGCCAGTAAAAAAATAGATAACTCTCTTCAAGTGCCGACGGTTTTAGGAAGCGAAATATGAAGGCATAATTACGACGCCGTTCGGCGTCGTCGGCACCTGGGCAAAGTATCGTATGACGCCGTTCGGCGTCGCGCGGCAGTGAAAGTGTTAAACTCCGAATCAAAAAGAAAAGATCAGATCAGATGTAGAGGATTTTAGGAAGGGAGTGTCTGACCCCAGGTCTTAAACAACCCTTAGAGATAGGAAGCTAGGAGATTTGGGCTAGAGTGCCCGTTAGGAAAGTAACACGGAAGCGAGGTAGAAAGGAGAAGGAAGACGCCCTTATTTATTACCGGGGGGCCAGTACCCGGGGTCCGACGGCTTAACGGGCCCATCCGACGCACGGCGGGTATTTAGTTATTCGAACGTTCATACCTGCCCAGGATCGAACCTGAGGTTATCTCCACGGCAGTCACGTACGCTGACCACCAGGCCACCCGCGACCCAAAAAGAAAAGATAGAAAGAACCAGTGCTTTATAGGCAGAAGCAACCTAGACGCTTTAAATTTACATATCAAAGGACACATCGCGCGATGTGCTAATTTCTAAATTACCTGCCAACGGCAGGAGTCTGCGAAATCAAACGTTTCACCTGCAGCAACCTAATAGTAAAACCTGGTGAAGTGACCACTCTTTGAGACCATTCCTCACTAGCCAGGATGCGAAAGAAATGGAATATCTGGTAAATGACCATAATCGACCGCGAAATCAAACGTTTCATCTGCAGCAAATTAATAGTAAAACCTGGTGAAGTGACCACTCTTTGAGACCATTCCTCACTAGCCAGGATGCGAAAAAAATGGAATATCTGGTAAAACGACCATCCATTCAAAATATTCCTACCTACGACAAAAAAAATTACACTAGAACTTTGTAAAGTTATCAGTCGTTAGGATTAGTTTTTACTGTCACTGCGCAAAAATAGTCACTTCGCCAAGGCCCTGCTAAGTTTTGTATGCGCATATTCATCATTACTTTAGTTAAGTAAACAGTCAGTCGCTACCAGCAATAGTAATTAAACCTTTTGGCATTACTGGTTAAACATTTGCGAATTGAAGGGCTTGCTGCAAAACGGAGGTAGCTCGAGTTTCATCGAATTTTGAAATACTAAAAAAAACGGTTTAAAATTACAATTTTCAAGTTGCGTCAAAAAAATATTTCCACTTAATGTCCATTGTTTTTCACATGATTTGTCTCTATTAGCATGTAAAAATTTGTGTTCTGGAATACAGGTCGAATTTTAGAATGTTGGAGCTACCGCCTTCAACAAAATTATGATCAATCACTTTCTAAGGGACAAATTTTGTGCAAAATTTCATCCTACCGTTTAAGTATTTTATTTACAGAACTGGACATGTAAATTAAAATATTCTTTCAATGTAACCAAAGGCAAAATTGCGTAGTTTATTCGTGAAATTCCCCCTGTGTAACATCTGGCTCATCCGGTGCATTATCTGGTTTTAGTCCATTGTAGAACCACATTTCGTTTTGGCCGGCATACTTGCGGGCTAGTTCTATAACGTCTTTGAATTTATCAGCCTTGAGTCTTGAGTGGTAGGTAGTGATTGCATGCTGGTTGAAGATTTTCCAGTGTCAAAGGGGTTCCATTTTGGGGGTTAAACATCCGCACTGATTTGGGCAAGGCCATGCTGACACTCTCACTGCATAGAATGTTTTCTTCGTCGATATGGGGCTTTTCGTAAGTGAAAATTTTGTATTTAGTAATAAAATATTTCCCTTTTTTTTACCACTGGCTATGCTCCACACGTGTCACGCAGTGAATAACAGAACCTCTCTAGACTGTAACCGTCATGCCAAAAATCCACGTCAGCTGGGTTGCCAGACACTTTTCTTCTACGGCCGAACGCCTTTGAAAAAGGGGCAAGTTTTCACAATTTGGCCATAAAAAGGTCAACACGGCAACCCTGCAGGTCAGTCATTTGGGGCAAGAAGGAGGCAGCTTCTGGAGCTGCAACTTTCCTGCCCCAGACGAACAAGACTGTCAGCTCCATATGTTGAATAACTCCGGTACTAATGCTTGGATCTACCATCCTCCTTGCACCAATCGAAAGAAGATTATTCTTTGCACAAGTTTGGATCATTTTGGATGTATAACTCAACACGCCCATAAATTGGAACTACCTCATTTTCGCAGCAAACCCTTCAATTGCAGTATACAGGCGATCCTCACTGATTAAATATCCGGAAATCGCGAAAACTGAACGTATATCGGAAAATCACGAATATTTTCCCGAAAACTGAACGTTCAGGACGTATTCAAACATGCTTGATCATAAGAAATACTTTGCATTACAAAGAGTTCGCCACTCACTGTTACTCAAAGCATTCATTGTCTTGCATGTGCACGCAATAGCCAGACTTCTCGACTTCTAAATAGCTGTGGGGAAGGCAGTTGTGTGTGCGCCTTTGGTAAACTGTGATTTTCATTTTTTTACTGTTACTGGGAAATTGACGGACAAGATTCGGCAAGCCATCAGTTACGTCACTTGATTGCCGGCTGCCACTGCCGGGACACTGACGGACCGCATTAGGCTAGCCATCATTTATGGCACGTACTTGCAGAGCCTCTTAAGGGCTGCTTGTGGCAGCCACAGCCTGTGATGGATAACTGATGGTCCTGTTCTGGCATATGACAACGGATGGGGTGCCAACTGTTGGCCAGTTGCTGTCCTGAACTGCTTGCCCATCCGGTGGCCGCAGGGACATTTCATTGACGGTTCATGTAACGGCAACATAGTGATGGGCCATTGATGGCTCTGATGGCAGCCAGCAGTGGCTCAGTGCTGGTCCAGCAACACTGCTTTTGCTGGGAAGGGATGCTGTGGCGCAACTCGCCGGTAATTTGAATGCTAGTGACCGAAGAAATGTGTCACAACACACAGTACATTGAACCCTGCAGAAAATGGGGAACGCGGTCCCCTCCGAGTGCTCATGCTAACCTCGATTCACCGTCGAAAGAACCTACAATGAACACGCGAGTATCAACACTGGACCTGGAATGATTGGAAGAAGGTCGTCTGGTTCGATGAATCTCGTTTAATGTTGACCCATGTGGACGTCCAGGTACGTATGCGTTGTTTACCTGGGGAAGTGTTGGCACCAGAATACACCGTGGGAAGAAAACAAACGGTGGAGGAAGTGTATTGCTTTGGGTAATGTTTAGCTCCGAAACCCTGGGTACAGTCATTCATGTGCAGGAAACTATGACGTCTAACACCTACCTAATCATCTTGCAGACCAGGTACATCCTTTCATGTAACGATAATCCCCTCTGATAGTGCCTTCTTTCAGCAGGATAATGTGTAATACCACACTGCCCGGATAGTTCGAGAATAGTTCGCGGAACATCAGGAAGACTTTCATGTATTGTACCGGCCTCCGTATTGCTTAGACGTGAATCCAATCGAGTATCTGTGGTTTGTGTAGGAACAGCAAGTGGTATCTGCGGTGGCTCAATCATCTAACTCAGAAGAGTTAAAGGATCTGCTGGTAACGCGTTGGTACCAGATACCACAAGACCAAGACACCATTAGAAATCTTGTAAGGTCCATCCTCACAGGTTAAGAGCTGTTTTGGTGGCACGAGGGGAACCAACATCATACTAGCCAGGTGGTCATAATATTTTGCGTTTTCAAGGTATGAAGTAACGTAACATTTTATTTTAACGTGTAATATGGTATACTACGATATTATAAGAGTGTTTATCTTCTAACTTATGGAAATCCCTTTGTATTTACCAAACTTTCCCCTTTCGATAGAAAAGTCTGTTGTTTGGTTTTTAAAACTCAGATGCTCATTCTCTACTAATATGCAAAATTTTATCTTATAGTTTGGGACCCCTTTTTATCTGTTTTCGAAATTGTATCTTTATTCTCAGAAACTGGACCAAAATACTTTCCTCTTTCCCTGGGAATGAGTCTTTCTTGGTGTTCAAGTTTGAATCCCTTTTAACAGGTACTATACCAAACATAAGTGAAAAAGAAACGCTCCCATTTCCCTTGGAACTCCTCTTCGTCAGTGTTCAAAATGTGATCTTTCTCGGGTAATAAAATAAAATATCCCCTTTCTCTTGGAATGCCTCTTCGCCTTTGTTCAAACTGGATTTTCTTTCTCAGGTAATAAACCAAAATATCCCCGTTCCTTTGGAACGCCTCTTCATTGGTGTTCGAAATTAGTTCTTTCTCAGGTACTAAACCAAACTATTCACTTTCTCTTGGAACGCCTCTTCGATGTTCAAAATTGTATCTTCTTTTTCAGATTCTAAACCAAAAAACCAAATTATCCCCCTTTGCCTTGGAACGATTCTTCGTCGGTAGTCAAAATTGGATCATCTTTCTCAGGTACTAAATCAAACTATCTCCTTTTCCTTGAAACTGCTCTATGTTGGTGTTCAAAATTGAATCTCATTTCTCATATACTAAAGCAAACGTTCCCTTTTCCTCAGAATGCCTCTTTAT
The DNA here is from genome assembly GCA_039090855.1 of Macrothele yani. Taxonomy (NCBI): domain Eukaryota; kingdom Metazoa; phylum Arthropoda; class Arachnida; order Araneae; family Macrothelidae; genus Macrothele; species Macrothele yani. Next base: position 121,047,793 of record CM077023.1, on the reverse strand, counting down.
CGGTGTTCAAAAATGGAACTACGTTTTTAGGAAGTAAACCAAACTTCCCCCCTTTTCTCGGAGGACCTCTTATTCAGCACTTTAGCGCTCTATAATTTGCGAAATCACACCGCTTTTCTTCTATTTCTGACTGCTGTTGCACTTGCCTGTTGCTAATAATTATACAGAGTTATTTTTCACAGGACGACTGTGTTCTTAATAATTTCATTGTAGACAATGCAGGCAGTGCAGTTACCCGTCCTTACGGAAAGAACACTTTGAAACTTCTTCGGTGAAAAAAACTCTTGTAAATCAACAACTTTGTGTGCTCAAATTATTCAGGAGCAAAATAAAAATCTGAAGCAGTTCTTTTAAATAAATCTAAGCTGGTATGTTCGTCTCCCGTTTAGTGCCGAATTGAAAGTAAGAAGAAGCATGACACCGACATTTTGGTTGTAGACACCTGACATTTTCGGTTGAATGACACCTGACATTTCGGTTGAATTCAAAGGACGTGCTCTGGGGAATGAGAACGTCGTTTGAATTATTTCTGTGACGAATGAAATATTTTAAAGCTATTCCTAGTCACTGGAACCATTAAAAAAATCAACCGGATTTCTACAATCGATAAAACATCTAGAAACACAAATAACTACTTTCCTCGACTAGCAGCTGAAAAGTATGTTACGAAAATTAACACGTTGTGCACAAAAAGTAAAACTTTCTTATCGCTGAAGAAAGATATCAGAAACAAAGCCATTTTAAAGTGGAACAGTTAGAAGAATATATATTGAGAAAAACACGATATAACCTTACGCACCAAGAGGAACAATTTTGAATAATGGAAAAGTAGAAAATATGAGAAGGGTATTCTCCGTAGCAAAAGCTATATTAAGGAAGAAGAATTCTTAAAATACCTCTCCTAGAAGAAGAGATAGATGGAAAAGTGTCTTGAAATTTTAAACAGGAAAGCTGTGCATTGTTTAATTATATTATATGTTCCCTATTTTTACTGTAGAGAATGGCATGCAGTTAAAAAATGTTTAGAATAGCATATTAAGAACACAGTTTGCCGTCTTTACACGATTTTAAAAAATTACCGTTAAAATGATATATACATTAAAACATGAGCACTTTCAAGTCCACTGTGGACCCGTCATCAGATGGTGTGGTTGCACTATGCCCTGGGAGAGTATATATTATATAGTATGCACACTGACGATACAGTAAGTTTTGGCATACGCATGCTCACTACACAATCATGTCGCCGTAATAGTTACAAAGTAGTTTCTATGGCAACGGTATAATGATAGGGGGTATCGTCGTTACAGCATTCTGCCCTATGTTTATGTATCAATAGGCTTTTAATGCTGTAACGACGATACCCCTATCATTATACCGTTGCCATGGAAACTACTTTGTAACTATTACAGCGAAAGAGACAATACCGGCTGATCCAATGAAACGACATGATTGTGTAGTGAGCATGCGCATGCCAAAACATACTGTATCGTCAGTGTGCATACTATATAATATATACCCTCCCAGGGCATAGTGCAACCATACCATCTGATGACGGGTCCACAGTGGACTTGAAAGTGCTCATGTTTTAATGTATATATCATTTTAACCGTAATTTTTAAAAATCGTGTAAAGACGGCAAACTGTGTTCTTAATATCCTTCAGCACGAAAAATTGACTTCCTATGGTTTAGAATAGCATTTTTAAAATCGGAGATATAGCTGCAAACAGAAGTACATAAACAGCAACTTAGCGACAGAACTGGGAACTATAAAACAAAACCCACAAATACAGGCAAAGTGTTCCACAACGTAAATGGTTTCCAGTGTTAAAAGATTTTTTAATTGGTCATTTAGAAGCAGACAAATCGTAGAAAACATAAAATATTTGCACCTTCTAGTGAGGAATTTTTTTATTATTTTGGGAACAAAATACGCACAAAATGTTTTCCCAGGTAGTAGTATCTGATCGAAAAAGGATTTTTTCAATCGGATTTTTATCCCCGCAGATTTTGCTGCAAATATGTTGCAAACGGAAACATGAACTTACGTCCTCTAGTGCAGTGCTACGCAACCGGTGTGCCCCCTCAAGGTGAAAGGTGTGACGCGAACTTTTACCCATTATCCTATTGTAAGAAATTAATTCTACGAGTTTTATTTTTTAATTTTATCCTAGTTTCATATGCTTGTATTTCATTCTCTGCCGCTGCACTGATTAAATAAGATGATGCTTGTTTATTCTTTATTACATGCCGCGAATTTTTATGTATTCTAAAAAATTAAATGTAAATTATTTACTCACAGTTGTTGTTGTATCGTAGTTTTGCTTATTGATATATTTGTATTTCTCGCCTTTCCCGCTGCGCTATGTGGCTTCTTTGTTACACTTGCCTCATGTTGTCTGTACGCATTTCCCTAAAAGTGCGGGCATTAACAAAACTTTCCCTATCTTTTATTATTTTATTACGTTGTTTTGGTATTTATCCCTGTTTGTTAGTGCTTCAACTTTATTACTTTTTTCCTGCGCCGATGCACACACCCATTGTTAGACTTTATTTTAAAAAAGTCGGTATATATGTCCCTTCTTCCCTTTGAAGAGTATAGGTCCCGCGTCTTACAATTATTTCAGTTCTATCACAGCTGTGCTGTGAAGTAGTCCAAAAATTGTGATTGCTAGTCAATCTTGCTGTTTTCTATTACTATTAAACTATTTTATTTTTTCAAGATAGACAAGTTTCTTGTACGGAGTGTTCCGTCCACGAGGTCAAGTATAGTGTGACGTATATTCTAAATTAAATTTCCTTTTTAGTTTCTTTCCCTATGTAAATCTTGAGTTTATTCTCAGTTATTCTTCACTCTTAACGTAATATCTTTTCTCTCAAACGAATACGTTTGGCAACACAATTGAGGTTGAATGAACGTGACGTATGCCTGAGATATGGTAAGAACGAGAGATAAAAACGACGACTAATCTGTTGCTTGAGGAGCGTGTAAACTGATTATTGAAAGGAGCACTGTGAAAAGAGCGTTGTGTTAAGAGTTGTGTGGTTTATGAAGAGTTTAGAGCAATATGCTATGCTACGATGTATTTGCATCCTGAATAAAGCCTCTTTTCCGGAAGTTGAACTTCTGTTGTTTACAGGTTTCGTCTGGCCATTAAGGTTTAATTTTAGGAACTATTTCTTCGTATAGTGATGTTTTAAATTAACGTAGAAGTAAGACAAGACTTCTGCGTTATAATAGTGAAAGCATTGAATCCGAAAAAAAGAAACAAAAATTAGTGCACCGGCAGTATAGTGATAATTATTTATCTTACGTTTTTTTTTTTTTTTTTTTTTTTTTTTGGTGTGGTGATAAAACATGCCCAATCCCCGAGTGTATTGTTTGTGGTGAAAAACTCAGTAATGCTGCTATGGTTCCCAGTAAATTGAAACGACATATGTCAACAAAACATTCTTCTCTGTCAAGCAAAGATATCAATTATTTTCTTCGGTTGTTGGAACAAAACAAAAAACAAGCAACGTTCATGACTGCGACAGTACGCGTTTCGGAAAAAGTACGGGAAGCTAGCTACAAGGTACCCGAACTTATCGTAAAGGCCAAAAAATCACACACAATAGCTGAAACGTTGGTAATGCCTGCTTGTAAAGAGATGGTAATAATAGTCCTGGGTTCAGAAGCTGCTAGTGAAATTTCAAAAATTCCTCTCTTGTCTCCCTGCCGGCACAATCAATCGCCGAATTAGTGACATGTCCAGTGACATTGAAAACATTATGAAGGAGAAAATCAACAACAGTCAGAAGTTCTCACTTCAGATCGACGAGTCCACCGATATTAGCGGTCACGCACAACTTCTTGCCTACATCGATGGAGATGTAATTGCTACTAATTTCTTTTCTTTTTTTTGCAAAGAACTTCCCGAGCGAGCCACCGGTGAAGAAATATTTCGTGTGACTAATGAATATGTGCTCCATAATGAATTAAAATGGAAGGATTGCGTTAGTGTTTGTTCAGACGGAGCAGCTTCTATGACAGGCCGAGTGAAAGGATTTGTAGCTAAAGTACGCGAAGTAAATCCTAACACACGATGCGATCATTGTCTCATTCACCGCGAAGCCATTGTTGCTAAATCTTTGCCATCTTTTCTGAAAGTTGTGCTGGACGAAGTAGTAAAAGTCGTAACCCTCATCAAATCGCGGCTTTTTTCCGTTTTGTGTCAGGAAATGGGATCAGAACACACTACACTCCTGCTACATACAGAAGTAAGGTGGTTATCACGAGGAAGAGTGTTAACGCGAATATTTGAACTTAAAGAGGAGGTACATGCAGTTTTGACTGTTGGGGGCATGAGTACGCGGATTTATTTGCAGATGATGAATGGGTATGTAAGTTGCCATATCTTTCCGATATTTTTGCATACACTTGAATGAGCTGAACAGAAAATGCAAGGTAGGAACGAAAATATTCTGACTAGTATGAATAAGCTTCAAGGATTTGTCAATAAGCTGAATTTGTGCATACAAAGAATTTAAAATGGGTCGTTTGAGATGTTCCCTACTGTATGGCCACTTGCTGACGGTAATAAAGTGGTGATGGACTTAATTAAAGAACATTTTTTTAGAAATCTTGCAGCAGAAGTTCAAGAAGTATTTTGGAAAAAAGTGTTCAAGATTTCGACTGGGTTCGTGATCCATTCGTTTCGAATTCATAACCTCTTCGAAGAGGAACTCGCAGATTTAAAAGCAATCATAATATTGAAATTAAAACTTCTCGAAGTGCCTTTGGAAGCATTTTGGGTACCAATAAGGAGTGAATACCCGGCTATCTCCGAGATGGCAGTTAATGTGTTATTGCCATTTTCAACTACATATTTGTGTGAACTGGGCTTCTCGACGCTGACTGAAATTAGAACATCAAAGGGGGAGAGACTCAACTCCATCGATGAGGAAATGAGACTTGCATTGTCAACGATTCCGCCACGGATCAGCCATCTGTGTGCAGCTAAGCAGGCGCAAGTGTCACATTGAAGGTATGAGTAGAATTTTTTACTTTAATAATAATAGAAAAGTGTATTTTCTTGTATTTTCTACAGTGAATTAAAGTTCATAAATTGTTAATAAATGCACGAGTCGATTTCTGTTTAATAATATAATATAATATAATATAATATAATAGGGATGTAAGGTCAGGTGATGCGTAACATCACAGCCTCTCCTTGACAAATGTCAACCCCGCCTTCTCGTGGTGCATCCTGTTCCCACTAAAGGGGCTCTGACGACCGCCAATAGCGGTATAACTATACCATCGGGATCAGAGGAAATGCTATCCCACACTCACCAACCCGCTTGGCCAGCGTGGTGAGTTATGGCCAAACACCTCCAAAATGACTCTACAACTTAAATCTTGGCCCTCAGTCTCCGGCAGCTGGAATGTACCTGGCCAAGGCAGCGGCCAGTGCGACATGAAGGCAGAGGGTGCTAAGAATCCCCGGAGGACCGGACTAGGCTGCCATTTGATGCTCACCTTGGCTACCTATAACGGACGCTCCCTATCTTCTGATTCAAGGCTTCTTGAATTGGAAGAGGAACTACAAAGGATCAAGTGGGACATCGTAGGGCTAAGTGAGGTAAGGAGAAAAGGAGAAGATCTCATTGAACTGAAAAGTGGACATCTCTTCTATTATCGTGGGACAGATACTGGCAGAACTAGTGGTGTTGGATTTATAATAAACAAGAAACTGAAGGATAAAGTGGTAGAAGTTGAAAGTTCCTCTGACAGAGCTGCACGACTCGTTATCCAACTATCGAGAAGATACCAGGCTCAGATTATTCAAACTTATGCACCCACCACAAGTCATCCTGAAGAAGAAATTGAAGAATTTTATGAGGAAATTCGTCATCTAAATAATAAAGGTAAGCAGCACTTGAAGATAATTATGGGAGATTTCAATGCACAAATAGGGCAACGGCAACAGAATGAAACTTCAGTAGGTAAATTCGGTCACGGCAACAGAAACCAGCGTGGAAATACTCTCGTTGAGTTTGCAGAGGCAGAAGGATTTTTCATCTTGAACTCCTTTTTCAAGAAAAAGCCACACAGGAAATGGACATGGAGACATCCAATTGGGACGACAAGTGAAATTGATTTTATTATGTGTAACAAAAAATTCGTCATCGAAGACTGCAGTGTGCTGAACAAGTTCAACACAGGTAGTGACCATAGATTGGTGAGATGTAAGATGCACCTCAACACTAAACTGGAACGTGGCAAGCTCATAAGACAAACAAAATGTATTGACATAACCAACCTTAAAAAACACCATAATACTTTCAAGTTGGAACTGAAGAACACATTCTCTGCTTTAGAAGGCCTAACATCGGAAGAAGTGGATATTTCTGAAGTTAACAGAAAAGTAACCAAAGCTCTAATGGAAACAGCAACAAAATTAGCTGGGTCTAAGAACAAGTTGCATGTGAACAAATTATCAGGAAAAACCAAAATGTTGATGCAAAAAAGAAGAGAGATGAGGACAACTAAAGAAGATGTGACTTCCAAAGTGGAATATATAGAGCTATGCAAGACAACACGAAAAAGTATCACTGAAGACGTAAGGAAATTCAACTGTGAGCTAGTGAGGAAAGCAATTGAAAACAACCAAAGCCTAAAGATAGCAAAGGGACATCTCAGTAAGGGAAGAAAACAGATTATGGCTCTGAGAAAAGAAGATGGTTCTATAACAAGAAATAGAGGCGAAATTTTGACAAGAGTGAAAGATTTCTACTCCAAATTATATGAAAGGGATGATACATGTACTCCAGACATCATGAAAGGTACCAGAGTTCTTCCAGTCCTCCCAGCAGAAGTTGCTCATGCAATCAAGAACATGAAGCGGGGGAAAGCTCCAGGAGAAGATGGAATTACTATAGACATCATACAAGAAGCAAGTGGAGAAATTGAAACAGTACTCGCCCAAATTTTCACTCGATGCCTTAATGAAGGGAAGATTCCTGAGGATTGGAACAATGCTACAATGATCCTGCTACATAAAAAAGGTGACATTGAGGATCTCAGGAACTACAGACCTATCAGCCTCCTATCAGTGGTTTATAAAATCTTCACTAAAGTTCTTTCACACCGCTTGAAGGTAACACTGGACATGGCTCAACCGAGAGAACAAGCTGGATTCAGGAGTGGCTACAGCACAATAGATCATATCCACGTACTGAGAGAACTAATTGAAAGAGCGAGGGAATATGAACTTCCATTGTGCATGGCTTTTATCGATTATGAAAAAGCCTTTGATTCGGTGAAACGATCAGCAGTTACCACGGCTCTGAAATCCTGCGGTATTGAAGATGCATACATCAATATTATTAATAACATCTATGAAAATGCAAGTGCAAAGATTCGGCTGTTTGAAAATACAACACACATAAAAATTGGAAAGGGAGTGAGACAAGGTGACACCATATCTCCGAAGCTCTTTAATGCTACATTGGAAAATGTCTTTCAATCACTGAACTGGGAAAACAAAGGGATAAAGATTAATGGAGATTATCTAACCCACCTTCGTTTTGCTGATGACGTAGTCATTTTTGCAACTACCCCATCAGAGCTGCAGAGTATGATCCAGGAACTTGCTGACAAGAGTAAAGAAGTGGGATTAAAAATGAACTTTCAGAAGACAAAAGTGATGTTCAATGCTTTTACAAGAAATGAAGATTTATCGATTGATGGAGAAAAACTGGAGATAACAGATACGTATGTTTATCTTGGACAGCAGATATCAAATGAGGGTCACATTGATGAAGAAATTAATCGGCGTACAAAACTTGCCTGGAGAGCTTTTGGAAGAAACAGCATAATTTTCAAGAGCAATATGCCATTATGTCTTAAAGAAAAGTGTTTGATCAATGCATCCCTTCCAGTGCTTACGTATGGTGCAGAGACGTGGACCTTAACTAAAAGAGACATACAAAGGCTGCAGACAACTCAAAGCAGCATGGAGAGGTGCATGCTTAATGTAACCAGGAGAGATAAGAAGAGGAACTCGTGGATCTGAAAAATGACAAGAGTGGAAGACATCATGATCAGAGTTAAATCCCTGAAATGGCAATGGGCTGGACATATTGCCAGAAGGACAGACCATCGATGAACAGCCGAAATTTTAGATTGGATTCCAAGGGACAGGAAAAGACCCAGAAGAAGACCACATGGGAGATGGGTCGATGAAATTCGAAGGTATGCAGGAGTGACATGGAGGAGACTGGCACAAGACAGACCGTTGTGGAGGAAACTTGGGGAGACCTTCGTCCAGCAGTGGATTGATAATGGTTGACAATGATGATGATGATGAATATAATATAATATAATATAATATAATATAATATAATATAATATAATAATAATAGGTTGATTACATTACGTATTTACATTAATAGTGTCATATCATGCGTTTTTGAGGAAATTAACATTTCGATGTGCCGTGTTGAGCCATGTATAATTTATGGTGTGCCGCGAGTAGAAAAGGGTTGCGCAACACTGCTCTAGTGGAACACTTGTTCATTAAGAAAAAATTGAAAATATATGCAGACCATTTTTTCACATCAGAAAATCTCTCCACGAAGAAAGAATTTTTCAAATCGGACTCTTAGAAGCAGAAATATTGACAAAAAGAAAATCTACATCTACGTCCCTGGCGGAAAAACTATGAACTATTTTAAGCAAAAGGTATTTTCAAAAGGCTTTTCGTAGTAAGCTGTATCAGTCCACGAAAGAATTCTTAAATCGAACTTCCAGAATTGCAGATTTTGCTGCAAACTCATCAGAGACAGAAATATACACTTACATCCCCTGGTGGCTAAACTATTCTTTACCAAAAATTAGAAATTATGTGCAGAACATTTCCCGCCAGAAGTCCTATCCGATGCAGAAGGAAATTTTCAAATAGAACTTTTAGAAGCAGAGATATTGGGGAAATAGCAGTTCAGCTTTATGACCCCCCCCCCCAAGCGGAAAATCTATGCATTGCTTGAAAAAGAAACTGTACCCAAAATAATCTTCGTTATAAATGGCATCCAAAGGAAGAAGCTTTTTTATCGGATATTTAGAAGAACTGATATGGAGTAAACTGCATTTTGCATTCGACAGCATCTGCATTTACGTCCTCTAGCAGCGAAGTAATGCATTGTAAGGAAACCGGAAATCCAGGATCATTGTTCTCACATTTCAATCTTTCCAATACATTTTTTTTACCGGACTAATAGTTTCAGAAATATGGTTTCCACAGAGGGACCGACGGGCGGACAAAGTGATTCTATTTGCACGTACTTTTAGTATTATTATTATTGGGTTTAGGCGAATGAAATGTCACCCCCCCCCCCACCACCACCACCACCACCACCACAGCGGAATGGAACCACCCACAGGTGTTACGGGTATTAATTACGTCACAGAGTTACCATAAATAGCTAGCACGAGTGTGAAGAACAAGGTGTAGGCGTGGTTTGTTTGGACGTACCGTGGCTTGCAAAGGAAACATGCAGACGTCGAATCTGAGAGTCATCTTCCTGTATGAATTTAAACTGGGCCATTCTGCAGGAATTGCCGATCGAAGCGTAAACAAAGCGCTTGGGAGAACACAGCCAACGAACGAACCATTCGGCGATGGTTTGTGAAGTTTCGAAGGGGAGATACGGACCTGCAAAACGAAGCACGTGGCCACCAACCTGTTGTTGTTTCTGACGACGTTCTGTTACGTGTTGTTGAAGCGGACCCCAGAAAAAAGGTGTCGTGAGATAGCGGCAGAGGTAGGTGTCTACCTCTCGACAGTTGTTCGGCGTCTGGCTGCCCTGGGTAAGGTCAAAAAGCTGGACATGTTGCTGCCGCATGAGTTAACAACTGCCAACAAGACTAGGCGTTTGGAAGTCTTCACGTCGCTGCTTTCCAGGAATAAACAGGAACATCTACTGCATCGAATCGTCACCAGCGACGAGAAGTGGGTCATTCATGATAATCGGAAACGATCTGCACAATGCTTAAGCAAGACACAGCCTGCTGGACTAAGGCATCCTAAGCCACCCCTACACACCAAGAAGATGATGCTTCTTGTCTGGTGGTCCACAGCCGGAATAATTCATCGGAGTTTCTTGGCAAAGAGGCCAAACCATCACTACAGAACGTTATTGAAATGCTAATTCCAGGATTTTCGCAACGTTTTTTACGCTTTCCAACCGCAGGTTGAGGCGTATATGCTCCAGCTTTGTCCGTCTGTCTCTCTGTCCGCACGGTAACTCGCATAAAAATGGTTCGATTTCGATGACATTTTAGTATGTGGTAGCGGACAACCTGGGGACGAACCCTATTGAAAATAAACGAAATGGGGTCAAAGGTCAGGACATAGGAGCGGGATCGATTCCATCGCCCTTATGTTTTGTGACAAAAACTTCATGTTGTTCCGAAGGTATACTGAACCGGTTCTGTTGAATATCAGCGAAATGGGGTCAAAGGTCAGGGCACAGGAGCAAGATTTATTTCACAGCCATTATCCTCATAACTTGAGTAATGATTTCTGGTATGTTGGAAAGCGTATCATAATCAATGCATTGCATGATTCTTCTAACTTGTTTAATTACAGAATACGAATGTTTCTCTTCGTAAAGAGAGAAACCTATCCACGGCTTGTTTACGCGCGCCATTTTCTTAGCAGACGATATTTCACTGCAGCAGATGTTTATTTCGTGTTCATCTAACGCGCTGTTGCCAGTTTCAATTCTTTGACCTTTTATTTTCTGTAATTTCTTATCAAAAACGTTCTAAAATTGTGTGAACATCCTTTGTATTTATTCGGAAACTAATTACTGGGTGTGTGCAAAAGTTCTACCCGTTTTTGTAATATATTCAAATTGCGATCGGTGTAGTTACGTCACAGATGACGCTGCGATGCCTAATTTTCAGCCAATAAAGCGTGGAACAGTAGAGCATATAGAGGCACTAGGTTTGTCCAAGTAAGTCATTCTTAACGTAAATCACGGACGGTGTAACATGGCATGCGATAAGGAGCACATTAGACAATGTTTACTGTGCGAGTTCGATGAAGGCAGTACTGCAGCCGCGGTATGCCGCAACATCTGTCAAGTGTATGGGGAGGATGCAATTGATGATAGCACATGTCGCCGTTGGTTTCGGAAATTCCCGGACGGAGACAGAAGCTGTAAAGGTCAACCAAGTCTTGGACGTCCATCCGTGGTTTCTAAGGAGAATGTGGACCAAGCCATACCAAATGACCCACATCGAACCGTTCAGATATTAGCGGAAACGTTGTCGGTTCACAGAACAACAGTCGAAAGACGGATGCATGCGCTGGGGTTCATCACCAAGTTCGATAACTGGGTTCCGCACCAGTTTTCTGCAAAGTAACGAGAGGAGAGAATCCGTAACTGTGTTTCTTTGCTTTCTCGTTACAAAAATGAACCGTTTTTGGCACGAATTGTAACGGGTGATGGCAAATGGGTACTGTACTGTAATGTAAAGCGTCGACGGACTGTGTGCCAAGTTGCGGAGCCTGCTTCATCGACCTCAAAAGGAGGACTGCATCCCAAAAAGGTTTTGTTGCGTGTTTGGTGGGGTGTCCAGGGAATAATCCACGACCTCTACTGCCAACAATTGGACAGATTGCGAGAACAACTGATATCGAAGCGGTCAACACTCGTCAATCGCAAAGGCGTGATCCTTCATCATGATAACGCCAGACCTCATGCTCTTTAATCTTTCGGTAAAAATTACTGGACTTTGTTTCGGAAGTGTTACTTCACCCGGCGTATTCCCCTAACCTGGCACCTACGGACTACCACCTTTTTCGACCGTTACAGAACGCCTTCGTTCTCCAAACCTTCGATGATGTGGACGATGTGAAAACGGCATTACGTGACTTTTTTTTAATCTAAAACACAGGAGTTTTTTCCGGCGTGGGATTCACCTACCCATATACAGATGGCAAGAGGTCATACAGAATGACGGCAATTATGTAAAATCCTATAGATACGTCATTTGTTGTGTTCTCCTTTCTTTGTAGTCTACAAAAACGGGTGAACTTATGCACACACCCAATAGTTATTCGCAGTGCAATGTGTGCTTCGGCTATAGCACAGTCATTTTAATAAGATCTCATTTATTGTAATCGAAACAGACATGCATATGAGAATTTTTGCTCAAATGAAAGGGCAACATCTTTCTAAAAGTTTTCAGAATTTATTAACTAATACTTTTCTTGTCGTATTATTTTTTTGGGGGGAGGGGGTACAATGTAAATTTCCTCACTTCTACATGTGCATCAATCTTTTTTTCATTTCCATATCCTAATTTTTGTTCTACTCTTCTTTTGCTTTCTGTCAGGTTTTATCTTCGCATAACTGATCACCTTCCTTTTTTTCGACTCCTTGAACTTGTCAAGTCCCACTCTCTCCGTATTGCTGCTTGCGAATAAAATTCTGAATCTTTAATTTCTTCCTGCGAGATCTTACAGTGTATGCATTCATATACTCTGCAACTGTTTCATATCCCTCTACGTCCCTGTTCTTTTCCGTCTTCCCATCTGAAGTTTTCCTGTACTGTAATCACGAGATTCTAAAAGTTTCTACGTCTCCGAATCTCATATTTTCCCAACCTTCTCTATATCTCTCTTTCTTTCTGAAGTGCTTTCAATGCATCATTACTCTTCTTTGATTACTTACACTAATGCATTTCTTTCGTATGATAAGTTATGTTTTTCACGGTTACCCTGACATAATGTTAAGGAACTATGTAATAATATAATTTGAATTATTCCGTCTCTCCTTCCCATCCTCTTATCATTCATTTTTTATTTGCAATTACATATTTTACCATTTTTGACATTAGTGCATATAAATACACTTAACCTGCAGATTATTAGTAAAAGCGCGAATTTTAAGGAAAGCAATTTTATACACTCTATATCAGGGACGGCCAACACCTCGGTCGCCGAATCATTTTTGATCGATCACAAACGTTTTGTAGAAAAAACATAAAAAGAAGTTTAAGTTACTACCAGTGGCGCTCCCACGGGGGTGACCAATGCCCCCCTTCCCCCCTTGTGCTGATAGAGCTGAAAATTATTACGTCGAAGTTTGAAGCAAAAAGTCACGGTACGCGATCTACATATACTTCTTACTCATGTACCGTATAATTATAACATACAATAATTATAGGAAAGTGGTTCTGTTAAATAAATGTAGTAAACTCTAACCAGAAAAAGAATTTCATCTACTGCTTCTTTCAATCACTTAACTTTCTGGTACGGCAACATTACTAGTAACTGGATAAAAATAAATGTACAAAAGTCAACCTCCTATTTAATTGTTATAGCACCTGACTATTTTTCCCGGTAAATTTAGAGGGGTCACCCCCACCTTGGGAAAATTCTGTGTGCCACGGCCCACGCCGCCCCACTCCCTTTGGAAATTTTCTGGGTGCGCTACTGATTACTACGAAAATCGAAGATGGGGCATTCAGACAAAGGAGCGGCCAATTTTGCGCCCTTACAACTACTGATTTGTGACTGCATACACCAGGTGCCGAGGTATCGTGGCTCCCCAAACCCGACAGCAATCTGCCGCGGCTCTGCTTGCCTACGTATTGAGAGCATTGACTGCAGAGTTAGACGTGGGAGATAACGGCACGGGAGGTGACAGTCAGCTTGGGGGAATCTTGGCATGTACGTTAAGTGCGCAATGTTTATTGTTTATCGGTCGCATTGAAGCTGTGGTTTTCTTCTTTGAACTATTTTGTTGATATTATTGTTTTGGTGAAAATGAGTGCCCCGAAAAGACCGAAAACTTATTTTCATCAAGAATGGGAACTGGACTACTTTTTCGCTACGGTTAAAGACAAGTGTTGCTGCTTAATTTGCAGTACTTCCGTGGTGATACCAAAGAAGGGGAATTTAGAGCGGCACTTCAACGCATTGCATGGTAAATATCAATTTGATTTCCCACTCAACAGTGAAATAAGAATGAAAAAACTACAGGAACTGAAATCTGGACTGACTGCGCAGCAAAACATGTTCTCAAAATACAAACGATCAATCGAAGGCTGCAACCATCACCTCCTTTCAAGTAAGCCATAAATAACAACAACATGTAAACCTTTTTCTGATGGCGAATTTGTCAAAGATATTTTTGTAGACATAGCAGATTCTCTATTCGCAAATTTCAAGAATAAAGGTGAAATAAAAACAGCCCTTCAAGATCTGCAATTATCTCGGAATACAGTCATGAGACGTATTAAAAAGTTAAGCCAAAATGTAAATGGGCAACTGCTAAAATATTATGATCAATGTGCTTCATTTTCCCCGCAACTGGATGAATCAACGAATGTCGGTGACTCGGCTCAACTGCTGATTTTTATCAGAATGGTTTTCCCGGACTTTTCTGCTAAAGAAGAATTGTTGGGCACGATTTCATTGAAACCAAAACTCGAGGTCTCGATATGTTCAACGGATTCACGGAACATATTAAAAGGGTTAAGTTGCCTTTATTTAAGCTCGTGTCGATAAATACCGACGGAGCAGCAGCGATGACAGGTAAATCCAATATTCATAGCCTTGTGTCAGAAAAATGATTTCCCAGATTTCTTAAGTTATCATTGTATCATCCATCAGCACGTTTTAGCCAGCAAGAGGCTTAATACAAAATGCGCCATGGATATTGCTTTTTAAATCGCCAACTCCATCATAGGTAAATCTCTTCAAAGGCGACTTTTTAAAATGAACTGGATGATATACAGCCAGATTTGATTTTGCACACTGAAGTCAGGTGGCTAAGCCGAAGCAATTTTTTATTTTTTTCAAAGATTTCGTGCTTGTTGGACGATGATATTACAAGTTTTCTTGAAGAGAGAGGTGATGATAATTATCATCAATTGCCTGATCTGGGCTGGCTATGTGATCTGACATTTTTGGCAGATTTTACGGGAAAACTTACTTCATTGAACCTGAAATTACAACGAAAAAATAAAACAATCGGCGATATGATAAGCAGTGCTTCTTCTTTCACGAACGAAGCACTGGCTATGATTAAGGATCTCGAAAATAAACATTTTGATCGATTTAAAAACATCAAGAACCATTTACAAAAAAATTCCACGTATATATTCAATACAGGAAAATATGTAACCGAAATCCAGACTGTTCTTGAAGACTTCGAAACCCGATTCAGTGAGTTTACAAAAATGGAAGATCGTATTCAATTTTCCATTTATCCATTCAAGGAGGACACTGACCCACAACCGATCGCAAGTAAATTTGCAGAGCTGTTTCAACTGGACAAAATTTCACTGGAAAATGAAATAATAACACTGCAGTGTGGCATATTTCTGAAAGCCAGATCTTCAGAAGATAATTTCTGGAATTTTGTTTCCAAAGAAAAGTACCCCAATGTTAGAAAATGTAGTGAACATTTGCATTCGCTTCGGGTCAACATATTAATATTTATGCAAATCAGCATTTTCTTACTTACAACAAACAAAAAATAAACGTCGCTCAAAATTTGACGGATCAGCACACTGAAAATTGCTTGAGATTGGCGTTGTCCGATTATGCTCCAGATTTTTTAGCCTTGGTGGAAAAAATGAAGGCGCAGCCTTCAAGTTAATTTTTTATTCACCATAAAAAATAAACATTTGTTTATAACATTTAAATTTGTACTAAGGTCTATATACAGGGCGCATAGGAAAGTCCCTTTAGCCTGGAATGACTTGCAAACGGAGAGAGGTACAGTTATACAAGTGAGATAACAGTACAGTAAAGCGACTACGCCCGATCGAATGTAAGCGATAGCAGCGCCCCTAGTGGCGAAATGCGGAAGTTAGCCATTACAAATCGAAAACGAAAGAGATAGAGCAACATTTCCAATTACAAAGTTGTAGAGCATCAATTAATTGGTACAAAACGACATTTGTTTTACCCGGATAAGATAAATTGTTGCCTGAATACCCTACAATGTCCGAAATCGATGCGCGGCGATTCAAATCTGCATATTCACACTTCTCAAATGTAGCCGTATGCAAATGCAGATTGTGACTTTGTACCATACCTACGATGTAAAACCAGTAGCAGGATGTACCCTGATCAGAAGTTTAGGTCTACGTACACTGTGTGAGAATGGCGAGCTTGGATTTCTGGGGTTAGGTAAAAAATCAGGTGTATGCAACAGCGCCTACAAGTCTGCTGGATCTACGTGGTCGTGTTATGCTTGCAATAGTGTGAAACCTTTCATGCTGAGGAATGTACATGCAGAGTTACTTTCACGAATACAAATGTGTAACGTGGGTAATGGCGAACTCTTCGAACATACTCGACATTAACTTTTTATCACTGTGAGCCAGTTTGCCTTTTTTGTTTTTGTTTTGTCTGACGTCATCAAACTGTATTGATATAAGTACGCATTTATGCAATAAATTGTGTGCATTTGCTCATACCTATGCCTGGTCCCTTCAAACGTTCACACAAAAGGTCAGGCATCGATTTCGGACATTTTAGGGTATTCAGGCGACAATTTATCGTATCCGTGTGAAACGAATGTCGTTTTGTACTAATTCATTGATGCTGTATAGCTTTGTTGTTGGAAATTTTGCTCTATCTCTTTTCGTTTTCGACTTGCAATGGCTAACTTCCGTTTTTCGCCACTAGGGGCGCTGTTATTGGTTGCATTCGATCGGGCGTAGTCGCTTTACTATACCGTTATCTCACTTGCATAACTGTACCTATCTCCGTTCGCAAGTTATTCCAGGATAAAGGGACTTTCCTATGCAACCTGTATAAATATAGAATAAAAATCATAAAATAATTCAAATTGTTTTATTTACCTCAAATACGAACATAAAGTCGGTAGGTTCTACCTACAGGGCAACAACGATATAGATATAGCGGGATGCGACAAATTTTGGAGGAAGAAATTTGAAATTGTGAAGTAGAGTAGATCACTTGGAGTCGAGGGGAATAAAATAGATTTAGTCCCAATCAAGTTGGCCACTCCTACTCTGTATAATAAGTGGTGTGAATTCACGGAAAATTCTTGAAAATAACATGCTGCAAAGTTGCCGGTAGGTGTCCATCTTTTGATGAAATTTCCGTTTTTAAAATTTCCCGTTTCTTTTAACCTCATCACTGAGAAAAACGTTTTGTTAATTCAGCAAAAAAATTGTTGAACGAACCAAAAATTTTGGTCGATGTGCAGTCAACAAAATTGTTTGTTGGATTTACAAATGTATTTTGCTGAAAATTATTGTTGATTCAGCAAAATGTATAGTTATCGTGACAAAACGTTTTGTTCATTTAACAAAATGCCTAGGTCGATTTTGGGGAATTTGTTTGATCCAACAATATGTACTGTTATCGTGATAAAACGTTTAGTTGAATTAACAAAATACAGCCAACGAAATAATTTTGTGTTGCCAACAAAACAATTCTGATGGAGTTTGGCTAAAGCAACAAAATAAATCGACAAAACAGCTCAACAAAACTATTTTGTTGTTTCAAACAAACTTTTTTCTCAGCGCAGTATTTTGACAGAATTGCCGTAGTCGGCAATTCCCTTTATTTCAGAAAAATTCGTTTCGGATTTTTCCGTATTTATACATAAATATCGGAAAAAAATTGGTTTGGACTTCTTCAACCGTTTTACGAATTCCCTCACTTCGCGGGTATCGAACCGCAGCGACCTTTCCTTCATAAACCGCGTGTGCTAGCGCTGAGCCAGAAAGAGTAGTAACGTGTAAGTTTACTGTAAACCTTAAATGCGCGATGATTTTATTATTATTATTGTTATTATTATTATTATTATTATTATTATTAATATTTTGTTATTAATGTGGGTGAATTAGTCGTTTTATTTTCTGTTGGTGCTTATTATTTTTCTGAATAGGTTTGTAATAATTTCAGTTTTTCTATAGGAGGACTTATTACAAATTGCATATTTTTTCGTCGTGATTTTTCGAAGCAACAGAATGCGTTGGAACTTGAGATCTTATTAAAATGATGATTTTCAGTTTTCTTTAAAAAAAGGTGAAATTTATAGTATTATTTCACAAAATTTCTAAATATAAAATTTATTCTTGATAGCTACAATAGCTTTTTTCTCAAGGGGTCCACAGACTGATACGTAGATATCATACAGTCACCTGTACAATAACTTAAGTACCCGGTGTGACGTACCTGCCAGCAGGACGCACATGACATAAAGGCAGATAGGAATCAGAATACATGTCTGCGTAGCTCAGTTGGTAGAGCTGCTTGTTCCGGAATAAACGTACTCCGGTTCGAATCCCGGCGTAGACCGAAAATGACGGAGAAATTTACTTCGTTATACCGGTTTCTTACGGTAACACAATATACGATAGATGGTGCACAAAATGGAGGAGAAGGGGAGAAATACCGTGTGCCACAATAGGCAAAATTTTATGCGATATATTATCCACAATATCCCAACTCGCTGCAGAACTTTAAATTCAGGTCCTCCGACCGACGCGGCGACGATTGAAATTTAATAGTGACTTAAACCTCAAGTATTCCCGCGAATCTCTCCTATTTCTGGAAATTTTCTGTCATGTGGAGACGAAAAAGGTGAGAACAGAAATTTTCCATTAATATACGAAAGGAATTGTGGAAAGGTTTCTGAAAATTCAGAATTTTACTAGTATACGAAGAATCCGTGGGGTTTTTTCTGTTATTTCACGGAATATGTTGTATCAGAAGTATGCTTCGTAAATTTACCAAACGAATCATGGAAAATGGCTCGTGAATTTCTGGAAATTTTTCACGGTGTAGTTTATTTGATCTTTTAAAGCACGCCTACTTAACAAGTTAACTTTTAAAAAATGACAGGATTTAACCCTTTTGCTCCCACAACGCCCGATGCACCCGGACATGCAGACAACCACAAGCGCCCGAGTCGCCCAGATAGCATGAATAGGAATTCCTACTCCCTATGTTCTTTGAATTTGTACTGCGTCCGAGAGATTAGCAGAAGTCACCCTCATCCGTCATTATTGTCGCTAAACAAAGAAGTGCACTGGAATTGGTTTGTCCTGGGGCTACATCATTCAGCCTTTTGACATCGCTCAGTAGAACACTACTTGCTTTGTTGACACGTGCTTTGTTTGCCTGTGATATTTTAAATTGTTCCAAAAGCGGAGTTTACAAGAGAAAATGTTTCGTAAAAATTCTTTCATTTTGCTTAATCCAAATAAACAGATTGAGACCATATTTTTTACAAGAAAGAACAAGAAAATGGGAAAGTAAACAAGGTTTTCCAGCTGTTACCACTCCCATCTGTCTAAGGTTCTCAGTAGAAGAAAGCACTGATTGCCTCAGGGAAACGTCCGAAGGTCAGTGCATAGCAAACTTAGAGATCGGAAGGTTTCAGTGGTGACGCAGCACTAATCCTTGTTTTGGTAACCTGACAAAGGGAGGGGGAATGAATGCCGGAAAAGAGAAGCAGACATTTTCGGGCGCTGTGGTACTTTGAGTGACAAAACATTTTAGTATCGTGGTCGCGAAAGAGTTAATCTCTCGAGATCTGGAAAAGCAAGCCCATACTAAAAAAAACTTATAAGCTTGGCGGCAGGACCACCGCCGAGCTTATAAGTTCGTTTTGAGCTTATAAGTTATATGTTCTTTGAGCTTATAAGTTATATGTTCTTTGAGCTTATAAGTTATAAGTTCTTCTTTGAGCTTATAAGTTATAGGTTCTTCTTTGAGCTTATAAGTTATAAGTTCTTCTTTGCATAGCACATAAGTTCTTTGAGCTTATAAGTTATAAGTTCTTCTTTGAGCTTATAAGTTATAAGTTCTTCTTTGAGCTTATAAGTTATAAGTTCCTTTTTCAGCTTATAAGTTCTTCTTAACTTTTCAGCTCGGCGGTTGGTCAAAGGATCGGCAATACACTGGAACCAAGCGAGTGAAAAAATAGTAAACTATAATACCTTCCTCTAGAAGTGACACCAAGAAACGCGGCATCAGAAATGTTTTCTGCCGGTAGGCGTGCTTTGATGTTTGACCCTCCTGGATTAAATTTCCTTCAAATTACACCAAAGCTGAGACAAAATTAATAGAGATTTGCACAGAAACACAGCACGCGGCTTTTAGTTTTGTGAACAAGTTTTCAAACCTAAATGATCTCGTCGTACTAAATGTTAGCGATTGTAGTGTTCTTAGGCTTGAAGTGTAACTACACTGGCGGAAAGTGAAAAAAGAACACCAAGAAGGAGATGTCTGATACCAACAAAATTTATATAGCATAATAACGGAATACAGAGGATAACGTGATCAAAACATTATGGCAAAATACAGCTGTATTTGCTGGTAAACTGAAAAATAACATTTCCATGTAACATGGTTAGTACGAGGTTGAACTGCCATGAACTGCGTCACATTGTGAAATTCTGGCATGGAGTCTATCGTACAGATGTTGGATGTAAGATAAGGGTATTGAGTTCCAAGCATCCTCAACCTGGACGCGTAAATCGGGGATGGTCGTGACTGGCCGTGGAGACCGGATAAGTCGTTGTCCCATAAAATCCCACACGTGCTCAATGGGGGACAAATCCGGTGAACGTGCAGGCCATGAAAGTTGTCTCACACCCTGAAGTGCATGTTGCGTTGCACATGCCGTGTGTGGGCGTGCGTTATCTTGCTGGAAAACACCACGATGGACCGACTTTACAAATGGCACAACAACGGGTTAAGTGATGTTGTTGATGTAGGAGGTGCTGTTTAACGTACCCGGTACAAACACTAGTTGTGTACGGGAGCGATAGTTGATCGCTCCCCACACCAGGTGTAAGCCCCGTGTGTCGCTGGCGGATGCAAGAAGGGTGGAGACGCTCCCCTGTGCTTCTGCGAACACGCATACGTCCATCAGAGGCTCCCAAGCAGAATCTGCTTTCATCGCTGAACACGACAGATCGCCATTGCGTTCTCCAGTGCAGACGTTGGCGACACCACTTCAGCCGTTCCTGACGATGGGCTGGAGTCTGAGGTACACATGCCAGAGGCACACGTGCACGTAGTCCTGCATCCAGTAGACGGTTGCGGATTGTTCGCACAGTCACCTCAGGTGCAACGGCAGCTCGGATTTGCGTCGCAGTGGATGTTCTGCTTGACAACGCCGCTCTTCTTATGCGTCTGTCACTCCCGGTTCCACGTCTTCTCGAATGTTCTGCTTGACAACGCCGCTCTTCAGTCGGTCTGTGACTCCCGGTTCCACGTCTTCTCGTGTGGGAATGTTCCTCATACCATCTACGCCACCATCGTACCGCCACCGATACTTCCCGTCCAATTCGCTCCGAAATACGACGATACGACCACCCGGCCTCGCGGAGTCCGACTAGACGACCTCGCTCAAAGTCCGATAACTGCTGAAATCGTACACGTCTTCCATGTCCAGGCATTGCAGCTTCTTCAGGGTCTTCGCACGTGTCCGTACGCCGACGACTGATTACATTCACTTCGCCGTACTCCTTAAATACCACTGACGATAATTTGCATATTAGGCCATGCTGTGGCGTAAGCGCTCACCGGTTGGTCCCGAAATTAACATCACACCTACGTAAACTCGACCCCATTAACATATGTAAATTTCATGATCGTCCGCCAATTCCTTCTTGGTGTTCTTTTTTCACTCTCCGCCAGTGTATATGTGCAAAGCCAGTTTACGTAGAACACTAACATTAAGTGAAGCTTGATTAATTATTAAAACTTCGGATAGCTTAATACTCAGTGTCCTTAATTAAACATAGATTGACTAAACGAGCAGATAAATGATAAGTCTGTATTTACTCAAACTTCAACGTTTTATTTAACCCTTCATACCCTAGCTAGCACCATTCATCATATCACTAGTAGCGCGACACACTCTTCAAATATATATAACTTTTTGGAAGGTTAAATGCTGTAACAATCGACTTCTAATAAACTCGAACTTCACAATGAAAATCTCCAAAACATCGAACAATTATCTCAAAAACATTTAACGTAGAACAGAAGTCAGCTGGCCTAACGAAAATCAACTTCGCAGCTCGTAAACCCGTCAACCAGCGAAAATACATTGAAAACAACCTTCTTATCTCATCTTTTTACATATGCCACAATACCTCTAACCTCATTTGTCGTTGCCAAAAGACATTCGGACGGAAGGAAAAATGTAAACCAAAAATGTGTGAGAAATGAAAATGAATTGTAAAATATAAAAATGTAAACCTAATGTGTGGAAAATGCTTAAAGGAGTATAAACCAGATTTACATAAATACAGGAACAAAAAGGAAAAGTTTTATTAGAGTATACATTACACTATGTCGAATGAAAATAGCAGATCTTTGGGTATGTGCGTTTGTGTGTTACGTTTGGAAAACGCAGTTTTGGTACTGAGAGTCAGCAACTAAAATGCCGGAAATTAAATCAAATAAGGAAGTTTTAATCAAAGCATGGATTTCCGACTATAGTAAGGAATTAGCTACTAATGGAAAATTTGCATATTATGTTATTTGTGAAAAAGCTGAAAATGCCATTTCTATTGTTTCCAGTGAAATTGGAGAAACAATGAAAGGAAAACTGAAGACTGTTTTCAATAAAAACTCTTGAGTTTCAGGAATTAAAAAACGCTAATGGCTTTATCAGCGTGATGGTTACGTATTCCACAAGTTCCGAAAATGAAAGCAAATCACCAAAAATACCGTCAAATAACACCTGTACACGTGAAGAGAACATTTTCTACAATAAAAATGGTTAAATGGTTTTGGATGACATCGGCAGAACATAACATTGAACACTTAAAGAACATATCGTGGTCAATTGAAACAAAAATTATGACGTGTGAAACTATATCGTTTAAGGTGATTTTTATTAATTATATCAGTTATTTTGGAGGGGAAAAAGAAGCAAGTGGAGAAATCGAAACAGTACTCGCCCAAATTTTCACTCGATGCCTTAATGAAGGAAAGATTCCTGAGGATTGGAACACCGCTACAATGATCCTGCTACATAAGAAAGGTGACATTGAGGATCTCGGAAACTACAGACCTATCAGCCTCCTATCAGTAGTTTATAAAATCTTCACTAAAGTTCTTTCACACCGCTTGAAGGTAACACTGGACATGGCTCAACCGAGAGAACAAGCTGGATTCAGGAGTGGCTACAGCACAATAGATCATATCCACGTGCTGAGAGAACTAATTGAAAGAGCGAGGGAATATGAACTTCCATTGTGCATGGCTTTTATCGATTATGAAAAAGCCTTTGATTCGGTGAAACCATCAGCAGTTACAATGGCTCTGAAAACCTGCGGTATTGAAGATGCATACATTAATATTATTAATAACATCTATGAAAATGCAAGTGCAAAGATTAGGCTGTTTGAAAATACAACACACATAAAAATTGGAAAGGGAGTGAGACAAGGTGACACCATATCTCCGAAGCTCTTTAATGCCACATTGGAGGGTGTTTTTCAGTCACTGAGCTGGGAAAACAAGGGGATAAAGATTAATGGAGATTATCTAACCCACCTTCGTTTTGCTGATGACGTAGTCATTTTTGCAACTACCCCATCAGAGCTGCAGAGTATGATCCAGGAACTTGCTGACAAGAGTAAAGAAGTGGGATTAAAAATGAACTTTCAGAAGACAAAAGTGATGTTCAATGCTTTTACAAGAAATGAAGATTTATCGATTGATGGAGAAAAGCTGGAGATAACAGACACGTACGTTTATCTTGGACAGCAGATATCAAGTGAGGGTCACATTGATGAAGAAATTAATCGGCGTACAAAACTTGCCTGGAGAGCTTTTGGAAGAAACAGCATAATTTTCAAGAGCAATATGCCATTATGTCTTAAAAGAAAAGTGTTTGATCAATGCATCCTTCCAGTGCTTACGTATGGTGCAGAGACGTGGACCTTAGCTAAAAGAGACATACAAAGGCTGCAGACAACTCAAAGTTGCATGGAGAGGTGCATGCTTGGTGTAACCAGGAGAGATAAGAAGAGGAACTCGTGGATCCGAAAAATGACAAGAGTGGAAGACATCATGATCAGAGTTAAATCCCTGAAATGGCAATGGGCTGGACATACTGCCAGAAGGACAGATCATCGATGGACAGCTGAAATTTTAGATTGGATTCCAAGGGACAGGAAAAGACCCAGAAGAAGACCACATGGGAGATGGGTGGATGAAATTCGAAAGTATGCAGGGGTGACATGGAGGAGACTGGCACAAGACAGACCGTTGTGGAGGAAACTTGGGGAGACCTTCGTCCAGCAGTGGATTGATAATGGTTGACAATGATGATGATGATGATGATATCAGTTATAACTTATTATTAATTATGTTTAAGAATAATGTATTAGTGTATGGTTCATAAAATTCCTATTCAAAAAGTAGTTTCTCGGTGAACGGTATTTATTTGAAAATAAACATTATGAATGCATATTTTGTGTATTTTAAGTGCATATTCTGCTGGTTTTAGTACATATAATCCGATCTCTACTTATTAAAAATGCCTCAGTAGTCTTTCCTCCTCCTTCAGCTTTTGCATAGATCTCTATCTTTTTGTATGCCATATTCTGATTCCCTCATTAACTTTCGCATGATATTGAAGAATTCCAGAACTATGTATTCTTTAATCAGTGAACGCCTCTCCCCCGCTTCTGTCTCAAAAGAGCTACGGTAATTTGTATCTGTTCCTGCATCTCTTGTACAGAACCATTTCTCCTGAATTTCAAATTATGACTTCCTCGTTTCCATGGCTATGGTATTTAAATAGTACCAAAACCATATATGTCTGAATCACTGTACCTTCCCTTTCGTTCCCTTTCCCTTTTCTTAATCTTCCACTCTCCCCTGATTATATTTTCTTTTGCTCATATCTCTCGCCACCCTCTTTATCTTTCAACCCCTGTCTTATCTGTCTGTCTCGCTCCCAATTACTGTCGCTTCCTCTTCTCTCTATTACACTCCCTCTCTCTCGTGCCCTCCTCTCGTATTTCTCTCACTCTCTTTTTCTGTCTTTCGTTCAGCCGCTTTCTATCCCTCTGTCGTCTTCTCTCGATCTCTGTCTTTTTTATATCTATCTTCCTCCTTTCCTCTCTTCTGTTTCTCCATCTTCCTTTTTACCTCTCTTCTTTCCATCTCTTTCTCTTTAGTTCCTTCAAGTGCCTCTATGACGTCATCATTTCTTCCTGCTCCTTCATTTTTTGCACAGATTTATACGTACACTATGTAGACAAAAGTATTCTGACTCCTCCACATACGCAAAGAAACGTGTATTTGCAGAACTAGACGCGCACGCGCGGTGTGTATTGGATGTTGTATAAAAAGCGGAGCGTTGGCACACTTTTCAGAACGCATTGGACGCGACTATACAGCAAAACTGACGGAATTTGAAAGGGTCATGGTATAATTAAGCAATCAGTGCGTAGCATTGCCGCACTTGTGGAATTCCCTAAATCCGCTGTCGCCGATGTTCTTCATCGATGGAAAGCAGATGGTGCCGCTACAGCGAAGCCATGCTCTGGGAAGTCGCAAAAATTCAGTGATCGTGCCAAACGTAGCTTACTGTAGAATTTGAAGGCACGCATATCCTGCGCCACGAACCTGGCAGTAGACATCACACGTGCCACTGCGTCAGCTCTTTGCACCATAACATTCCGTCGGAAGCAGCATGCTCACGGTTATCATGCTAGGTCAGCTGCGTATAAGCCCTACATCACTGCAGACAATACTAAGCGAAGACTCTTATGGTGCTTAGCTTGCCGTTGTGGAGTGACGAAACACGCTACTTAGCTTGCCTTGTGGAGTGATGAATCACGCTACCGTCTCTTTCATTCATATGGAAGTATTTGGGTGCGGCGTTTTCCCGGAGAGAGCTGACAGGCGGGTTGCATTGTCCTTACAGTTAAGTTAGGAGAGAGATTTGCGATGGGGTGGATCTGTTACTGTTGGGAAAGACTCGTCCCTTTGATTATGGTGCCCTCCAGCCTGACGGCCGCAAGGTACGAAGACATTCTGAACAATTCTGCATTACCTACGCTCTGACAGTACTTCGGCACACATCCCTGCCTATTTCAGTAAGATCGAGAGCCTTAACACAATGCAAGGTCTGACACATCCTGGTTTGATTAGCAAGACATTCAAGTGTTGGATTTGCTGGCCCAAAATTCCAAGGCAAATTCAATAGAACATCTATGGAACGATCTGGAACCCCGAATCCAATCTCGGCAGGTTACACTTTCCTGTACGGCAGCTCTGCCAGAAGTTTTATAGGATGAATGGAGGGATGAAAATTCCGGTACAGATCTATTTGCATCTCGTGAAAAGCACTCCTAGAAGAATCGCTGCAATCATAATGCTCAAGGGTGGACCGCTACTGATTTCGCTAAAAATTCTTTTCTTTCCGTTCAACCTCTGTGCCCATAAACTTTGTCAACATAGTGTACAGGGTGATTCATAAAGAAGTATACAGTTTCCAGATGCTGTAAAACAGTAACAGTTCAAGACACGGACCACAACTGCGAACCGTTAGGTAGATGTTCTCATAAAGTTTGTGTCCCGCTACTGAAGGAAGTGACGTAGGCGATAGCGGGTGTGACGTGACTAGTCAGTCAAAATGGCAGCGTCTGCAGTGAAGAAGGCGTTTTGTGTTCTTGAATTGAGCAAAACGGAATCTGTAACTGTTGTGCAACGGCATTTTCGATCACGATTCGGAAAAGAACCTCCAACCAGAAAATCTATCTACGATTGGCATAAAAAATTTAAAACTACGGCTGCTTGTGCAAAGTTAAAAGTCCTGGACGACCGCGTGTATCGGAAGAAGTCGTCTATAGTGTTTGCACCGCCATTCAACGCAGCCCGGGAAAATCAACGCGGAGGGTGAGTCGTGAAGTGCAGATTTCACAGCCCACTGTCTGGAGAATTTTGAGAAAGAAGCTGAAAATGATTCCATACAAAGTGCAGATGTTGCAAAATTTCACTGACCTTGACAAGAGAAAGCGAGTTGAATTTTGTGCCGAAATGCGACACCGTTTTGAAAATGACGATTTTGCCGATCACTTAGTTTTCACCGATGAAGCTACATTTCACGTGAGTGGTCAGGTAAACAAGCACAATGTTCGCTTTTGGGGAACGGAGAATCCCAGATTGACAGTGCAACACGTGCGAGATTCCCCCAAGGCAAATGTGTTCTGTGTTTTTTCGCGTTTGGGCGGAAATGGATTACCGGCTCTATGTATGTCGTGTGACTAAGGGTGCACACATAGAACATCTGTGACTGTCTCTAAAAACACTTGAAACATTCCCCTACAATTGTGTTACAGGTAAACATAAAATATCTTACATTGTTCTTGTTTTATAGTGCGTTGAAACTGTATACTTTTTTATGAATCACCCTGTATTTCTCTTCTATCTTAAATTACATATATCCCTTTTCCTTGCCATGATGCTACATACGATGTAGTTCTGGAACCATGTATCCCTGATCCTCGTAAATGAAAGCGTTTCGGTAACGTTATTTCTCTCTCGATCTCTCAGGTCCCTTGCACATAACCATTTCTCCTCTTTTTTCAAATCATAACTTTCTCGTTTTCCTAAGCACATTACTGTAAAAGCTGTGAATCTAAAACTTCCTCAGCTATTACTTCTCCTTGGACCTATCTTTCGCAAGTACCTCAGTAACATCACAATTTCTTTCCATTCTTTTATGTCTTGTGCTGGTCTCTTTCTCCTGTATGACAAATTACAAAATTTTCTATATGTTTAAGAATAATCTTAAAGAATTCAGGATCCATATTTCTGTGAAAAACTGCATTTCCTCTCAGTCAGTCTTTTCCTTTCTGAGTTTTGCTTCACGAACTTCTGTATAGCGTCATGACTTTGTTGTGCGATTTATTCTTCTGCACAGATCCATTTCTGCTGTTATTTCAAATTACGACTTCGTCGTATTAAAGAATATAACGAAGTAAATTTCTC
The DNA here is from genome assembly GCA_039090855.1 of Macrothele yani. Lineage (NCBI taxonomy): Eukaryota > Metazoa > Arthropoda > Arachnida > Araneae > Macrothelidae > Macrothele > Macrothele yani. The sequence goes on along the minus strand of CM077023.1, from coordinate 121,019,761 downwards.
CGTCATTTTTGTCCACGCCGAGTATCGAACCCGGGTCCCCTCATTCCGGAATAAGTCGCTCTCCCAACTGAGCTACGCGGACGTATGCTGTCGCTGCTATCTGCCTTTATCTCATGTGCGTCCTGCGGTGCAAGCACGTCACATCCCCCCACCCCCGAAAGAGCGCCGGGAGCATGGCCCACTGGTTAGCCGGGACCCTATGTCGCTGTAGGCAGTCATCCCATGAAGAACGTGCATTTGAGAAATCCCAGACAATTTGGTGTGTGGAACGTAACATCACACACATTTGTTTTTCGAAGCGCTGAAGAAGGGATTCTCTTATTTTTCCTGTCTCACGGTGTGGAAAGAACATCACACCATTGCAAGAACTTTAACGGCCAGGTCATTCTTGAAGTTCGGGCGCCAATATAACGAAGTAAATTTCTTCGTGATTTTTTGTTCACCCAAGGCATCGAACCCGGGTCCCCTCATTCCGGAATAAGTCGCTCTCCCAACTGAGCTACGCGGACGTATGCTCTCGCTGCTATCTGCCTTTATCCCATGTACTTCCTGCGGTGCAGGCACGTCACAAGAGTTCTGCGTTATATGCTGTTGAACTACTACATCTCTCCCCGTCTTCCAGTTATTTTCACATCTCCCCGTTTAACTTTCTTTTGACACTCTTTATCTATCACCACATCTGTGTTTCTCCGGTACCACCGTAACTCTTCATGGTCCAATTATAACATTTCGTTTTCGCAAGACCAGGAAAAATACTTCACATATTTCTACGAGCCCAATTTTGCCTTTCCACTTTCCTTCAATACACCGATGATCCATTACATTATACTCCCAGCCTAGAGAAATGAGCGCGCATGGAGACCAAACGGTGGCACAGGTAAAGTTCACAGAGAAGTACATATACAACCCTAAAACCGGCTTTCGGTTCGTAGAGTGTTTGGAGTCAGAATGGGAAAAGCTACTGATTTATCGGAGTTTGATAAAGGACAAATTGCGATGGCACGGAGCCTCGGAACTACGACCTCGAAAACGGCGCGGCTTGTGCACATGCTGCTGTGGTGAGTACGTATCAAAAGTGGTGCACAGATGGCCAAACGAAAAACCGTCGTCCAGCCGTGTGTCGTTCTGCAACTCATTGATGCCAGAGGAGAACAAAGACTGTCGCGCATTGTTCACAGAGACCGCAGGGCCACAGGGCGACAAATCACCCGCAGCTACAACACTGGTGATCAGGGCAATGTGTCACAGTACACAGTTCATCGCATCCTTCTGCTCATGGGTTGAAGACCCAGCCGGGTCTCCATGCTCAATGCACGTCATCGCCAACAATGCATGAAATGGGCCCAAGATCATTGAGATTGGACCGTGGATGATTGGAAGAAAGTGGCCTGGTATGACGAATCAAGATTTCTGGTGTATCACGTAGACGGCCGAGCGCGGATACGCCGATTACCAACGGAGGCTATGGCACCTGGATGCACTGTTGGGAGGATACAGGCCAGCAGCGGCGGTTTTATGCTGTGGGCGATGTTTTCTTGGGACACTTTAGGCCCCATTATCCCAATAGCACAATCCCTGACAGCTGTCAGGTATCTGATCATCGTTGCGAACCAAGTTCACCCATTTATGGCAAATGTGTTCCCTGCTGGTGATTGCCATTACCAACAGAATAGTGCTCCATGCCACAATACCAGAATCGTCAAGGAGTGGTTCGAGTAGCATGCTGATAACGTTCTGTTAATGGCCTGGCATCGAAATGTACCTGACATGAACCCAATCGGATATCTATGGTTCGACTGCAGGTTCACGCTAAATATGGTTCGAAAGCAGGTTCCTATGGTTCGAAAGCAGGTTCACGCTAAATCGCCACCACTCCAAAATGTACGGGAACTGGAGGACCTGCTGTTGAAATTATGGTACCAGATATCCCAGGATACTTATCGCCACCTCATTGAATCGATGCCTTGCCAAGTGGCTGCTGTTTTGCGGGCTAAAGGGGGTCCTACAGCTTATTAGATAGGGGGTCCTACAGCTTATTAGATAGCTGGTCATACTGTGTATATCTAAATGTTCTGGTATTTTATTTTCCAAATTATTGCGTCCCTCCTTATCTCTTCTTTTATCTCTGTGCGTGTTTGCTTTTTTGTCTGTCTTATTCTCTTTCCTACTTTACCTCCCTCTCTCTCTCTCTCTCTCTCTCTCTCTAGGTCACTGTCCATCTTCTTCCTTCTTCCCAGGTCTTTTTTTCATTTTCGAATGAAAGACTTTAGTGTATCCCATCTTATTTAGCAGAACTTCAAATTTTTAATATATAATTTTCTTCGTAATACCAGAAGCAAGGAGCTCCGAATTGCTCTTTCTATAATATTTTGCTGTCTCAGTTCTTCCCTTCCTTCCCATTTAAATTTGTCTTCATATTCTTATGTCCCTCAAGAGGTTCTCTAACACACACATTATACGTGATCTCCTTTCTGATTGTTTATTGTGCGAAAAATAGCCATTCCTCTCTCCTTTCTAAATTCTGACTAATTTTTCTGCTGCGTTGTTATTAAAGGGCTGTTTCTGTTCCGTTCATGACTTTCCCGTTTTCATTTTTTTTGTATTTTTCTAGCCATCCCCTTGTGCTCTCTCTCTCTCTCTCTCTCTCTCTCTGTCTGTCTGTCTGTCTTGTCAGTCTCTGAACCGCAACATTTACTTACAAGTACCTTTAACTTTCTTTGCTGTTCGACTGCTTTCGAAGAACAAATAAAATGCTTAAATTTCATTAGGCTTTTGCGCTTTTCACATACATACAATAGCAGGCGTATATACTCAGAGCAAATGCACGTAACACCTGCAAATGCCTTATTGGGGAAAGCTAAAACCTCTGCCGGAATTCGAGTATGATGACGCGAGCTGCAGATGAATTGTTATGCAAATCCAGATTCTCTTTTCATTATCACTTAATGAAAATTAAACTGCCTTTTGCAGCAATACGTTCTTTGCAAAGCATTTTTAATTTCGCTCCTAAGCGCTTGCGCGATCGCGAATATTTTTCTCAAGCAGCAGCTCACGGCTGGGCAAAGTTTTCCTCGACGGAATTTTTCTTCTCGGAGTTTAAATACCACTTTGGAGCATGTAAAAAACTAACTTCCTTCGCAAAGAACACGTTGAGTGAAGGCTGAAGAAATATCTTTGAAAGACTTTCTTGCGAGATTCATTGAGGCAAGCAGTTACACGGTCAGAGACGCCTGCTTTAGTTATTTCGAGGCAAGTGGCGGGCGCAGCATATCTTTCGGTTGGATATCGATCCTGTCAGCCTTCAGACGAGACCCATAATAGAGACGGGGGGTCGATACGAATGCGATACCCGGCTATCTGACGCGAAATACTCGCGGGAAAACCCGGGACTCCGTAATAGATAAAAATACAAAAAAAAAAAAAAAAAAGGTTTGATTCAAGTGCGGTGCTGGGCATTTGCCCAACATTGCCATGTTAAAAAGACAAACGCTGAAAACGATTGAACCAACTAGGCTTTTGTGGTCTCATAAGTTAAGTTTTGTGAACTTAAATGGAATAGAATTTCTCATGATTGATCGATGTCCCTGAGTATCAATTTAATCCCCTCCATGGTTACATCTTTCTGCCTGTCCAGCTTCTGAATCAATGACCACAGAAAGGAAAATTTAGAGGTACCTTCTCATTGAGAGAAAAAGTCAGAAACATTTCTTTATTTTAGTCTTAATGAATCAAGATTTCTAAGCTGGCTCAAATAAATACATTCTGAGGAAAACTGAATAAAGAATAATACGTGCTCGCTAATATGTAATCAAAGGCAATAAATCTTAAATAATTTCACAGGGAATTCATAATTAAAGGAAAAATCCATTTTTAAAAATCAGAGCAGTTCTGGTTTAAAAGTAGTTTGTCCTTTATATATATTAAGGTAATACAACGTAGTTTGTCTCAATTATTTATTTTTTCAGGCCGACCATGGTTTCGCTGGGTATTGACCTAGCTTCATCAGGACGAATGGCACGTAAATATTCAAATTATATATGACATCATAAATGGTGTTTACAGTCACGTGTTTTGGTTAGATGCTTCCACGCGCTTGATAGAAATGGCGTGGATGCCATGTCATTAACAAGTTGCGAAGACTTCTGATATATATGGAAAGCTTCCAAAATATCAAGTTTGGTAGTTGAATCTGGCTTGTCAATTAATTTTGCTTCTTCAAAGAGAAATTTGTGGTCCTTTTCGTAACAGTGTTTAGCCATCGATGACTTCTATATATCACAATTTCGAATGTAGGTCTTGTGCTCCTTGAATTTAGGGAATTGTGACATAAAGAAGTCATCGATGGCTAAACACTGTTACCAAAAGGACCACAAATTTCTCTTTGAAGAAGCAAAACTAATTGACAAGCCAGAATCAACCACTAAACTTAATATTTTGGAAGCTTTCCATATATATCAGAAGTCTTCGCAACTTGTTAATGACATGGCATCCACGCCATTTCTATCAAGCGCGTGGAAGCATCTAACCAAAACACGTGACTGCAAACACCATTTATGATGTCATATATAATTTAAATATTTACGTGCCATTCGTCTTGACGAAGCTAGGTCAATACCCAGCGAAACCAAGGTCGGCTTGAAAAAATAAAAAATTGTGACAAACTACGTTGTATTACCTTAATATATACATATATAAGTGTCACAAGACTGTAGTTTTTGAGATCAAGAATCTTTAGTTTGTCTTTATTTTAAACAGAAGAATATTATAATATTCGGTGTAAACTTAATGCCGGATGGGAATGCAAAGTTTTTATGGGCAAAATTGACTGCGCAATATTTATTCTGCTGTACACAATACGAGTGTTGGGATCTGCTTTCTGGCTACGGAAAACTGAAGGTGGTAGAACAAGTTCTTAGAACAGTACCCGTGATAACACACATGACAAATACACTGAGCTGCAGCTGTTTATCTACGTACTGAACATTTGTAAGTGCAGCGTTCTTAATGAGAATAACTGATCTTACAAGGTGCATCTGAAAGGCTTTAGGACTACATTCATAACAAATCAAAATTTCGAGGGAAAAAAGTTGCCATTTAATCTTCAAAGTACAGCTCTTACTCTTTACACCTCTTTGAACGGTCATAGAGCTTCTGCATAGTCCTGTGGAACTGAGCTTGTGGAACCCTATTTAACTCCCTCATCCCGCTGTTTTGGATCTCTGAAATGCTGTCAAAACGGTTCCCTTTCAGGTGGTATTTCACTTCGGGGAACAGAAAATAATCAGCTGGTTCCAAATCCGGTGAATACGGGGACGTGAAGCCCTGTAACGCCCTTCCTTAATGGAAACTGCTCGGAGATGGTCGCTTTGTATGGAGGCGTATTTCGTGAAGCAAGAACCAGTCATCCGACTCTTCGGCGTCCAAATTAACGAGCCGAATTCTTTACAACAATCTGATAGCTCGTTCACTATCATTCGGAGGGAGAAGCACGATGTTCCATTAACAACTGCCGAACTTTTCAAGGCACCATACCAGACCGAAAGGGCCAGCCGCCCCTCACGTCGCACAGTGGTTCCAAATACAAATCTAGCTGGACAAAAGGTATGATTGTTTAATCTTTAAAACAACTTAAATATTGTCATACTGTAATCCTAAATGGTTGTGTAGCTACGACTCACAATCAGTTTTACAAAAAATAATTGGGTCTGAGCAGGAGCATGTAGATGTCACGTATTTAGTGCGACCATCGTTTTCTCGTTAGCATCGCCCAGCAGTTGCCTTCGGAACTACGATCTGTGTACACGTAATTTATTCTCGATCCTATTTGGGCCTTCGACGAATAAAACGTACAGGTATCTTCCTACATTTTTAGTGCATTTTAAAACTTATTGTGTTATTTAGTTCTTATGTTCATTCATTATAACAGACGTATTCCATGAAATTGTTTTAAGATGTAATTGAAGTAGCAAGCTTGCAAAAGCAAAGGCCGTAAAAGTCCGTTGTGAAAGTATATTCAGCGTTTAATTTAGTCATTTAGGTTTGTAATTATAACTGTTTTATGACCAATTTGAACCAACTTTTTTATTAATATTTCAGTGATGGCGGACGAAATTCCAAGAAAAGAGCTGTTTGACGTTTGGCGGAATGAAAAGAATATTTCAAGGATATTAATTAGCCATAGTGTGTGATGATATATTGACGAAATATGGCTTAGAAGATCCTGAGGGACATATTCGTGAACTTATGCTGAAAAAAGTGCTGAATTTTGTAAGGAACTTAAAGAACGGTGGACTAGCTGTCACGATGTATTGAAAGAATTCTTACGAAAAAACAACGATTGGATGAGTGTTAAAATGACTTTTTTAGAAGCAGACAGTGCTCAAGAAAGAAAACACATAGGTCGTCCACGAAAGTTGTTCCATGAGTGTGCCGGTATTAGTCGAAAAAGGAATTTAAAACCATTGTTGTAAACGCACACTGTTGGTCAGATTGTTCTTGTCGCGGAAATGGGTTAGCGATCTGCCCGTAGGCGTGATGCATTTCAAATAGTAAAGCAAGTATCAAGTTTTTCTCCAGAAAGGGCCACGAAAATAAAAAAAGCCTATCAATCCCTAAGAAACAAAGCGCCCATTAAAATGAAATGTGACGAAGCATTAGCCTTTTTTGTGGATAAAAAGCTCACAGAGGACCAGTACATTTCTATGCGTCAGGTAGGCATAGCTCACAATGCTAATATTTTCCCAAATTATCATATGCTTCTTCAGGCAAAAAAGCGATGCTATCCAGATAAAATGGAGATCACTGACTACTCTGCAGAGGTACAGCTATACAACTGCAGTCATTGCTTGATCATACTATACACCGTTTAGTGTCAATACAGCTGATGTGTTACAGCAAGTGCGAGTATGCATAGACACACTTCCAACACTTAATATGGTCATCGAATGGGGCTGTGATGGCGCCTCTGGACAAAGTCAGTATAAGCAACTACAGTATATTCGTCAACGCAAGAGGGTATTGATGAATCGTATACATTTGTTATATCAATGGTACCACTGCAGATGACCACGTATGTTTCCGTTGGTAGTAGTACAAGTCCAGAGAAAAAAGTAATTTTGTGGCTACATCCTTTGCCTTCGTCGACAAAATGCTATCGGCTTATCAAAGTTATTCTAAAGAAAGTCCAGAGTTAACAAGGAAAGAAATCGACAATATAAAATCATAAATAGCTGCATTATCTCCCAATGTTGTACACGTAGAAGGTCGTGAACTTCTTGTTAGGCAGGAACTTGTTCTCACTACGATCGACGGAAAGATTCGTAGTGTGCTCTCAAATCAAGCATCCCAAAATTACCATGTGTGTGAGGCAACTCCTTCACAAATGAACAAACTTAGCTTTATTTGGACAAAACATCCAGATAAAACAGCACTGACCCTGGGCTTATTTAGCCTTTACTCGTGGATTAAATTTTTCGAGTGCATCCTGCATATATCATATAGATTAGACATTGAATCGTGGCAAATACGAAAAGAAAACAAAGCTCAGGTTGAAGAACGGGAAAAAAAAAAAGAATACAAGATCGCTTCCCACAAAGAAATGCGGCTGCTTGTCGGACATACGCAAACCAGGATTTGGTACGACCAATGACGGAAATACCGTGCGGAGGTTCTTTGAAGATCCAGCTTTAGCATTAGATATCACTGGTGTAGATGAAGAGCTGATTCGGCAATTTGCAACCATCCTTAAAACAATCGCCAGTGGGTACAGCATTAACAATGGAGAGTTTGAAAAATACTGCTTCGACACAGCAGAATTATACATCCGAAAATATAAGTGGTATTATATGCCACAAAGTGTGCATAAGATACTTATCCATGGTGCACAGTTGATAAAGGAAGCAGTACTTCCAGTTGGGAAGATGTCCGAGGAAGCTCAAGAAGCCCGGGATAAGAACTATTAGAATTTCAGGGAGCATCATACTCGTAAATTTTGTAGAGCCGATACAATAACGGACTTTTTTATTTATTTATTTAAGGTTTAACGACCACCGTGAGCAACTCAACGGGCTATAAGCAGTCGCCCGTCACTAATTTAGGGTCATTGGTTCCCGCGAAGGGAGAGAACCAGTGCCGTAAGACAAACAATATCCATGTCTCACGGGATTCAAACCCGGACCCCTTTTGGACGAATTATCAGAGGCCATCGTTTAGACCACTGTGCCACCTGGGCGGCATGACGGACTTGATGCACACGCTATTAATTTCCTCGGACCCGATTGTAAGCAGTCTTCGAGTCAAACGTCAAAAGAGAAGTAAAAGTATATCTCCTGATGTACTCAGACTACTCCAAGATCCAAGTGGCAGCGATGATGATGATGGAAAATGAATAGATGTACATCTCTCTGAAACCTGTAAATATTTGAAATATGTGTATATTTGACCACAATTGGTGTTTTGTTTAAATCATATTAACTTGTTATTTTGTTCAAATAAGAACAAAGAATTAAAAAAATATTTGCACTAAATCTTACAAAACTATACGAATATTTCGTTGATATTTTTACCGCAATAAAAAAATAATTAGAAAATGCAACTTGTATTCGTATAAAATTCTATGACAATCTGTTTTATAGGAGAGGGGTTATTAATTTTGTCCAGCTAGATTTGCATTTGGAACCAGTGTGCGTCGTCCCGAACATCTCGCCCCTTAACAGAATCTCCAATGCCAGCAGAAAATGTTGGATCGTGATAATGCTTCATCTCCATAGGAGCCGTTCCCTTGGCGCAGTGATGTAAGCGCTGGCTTCTGACCGTTCGTCCAAGTGCGTCGGGTTCGAATCCTACGTGGGGCGTGGATGGTGTATTTGTCTTTCGGCCCTGTCTCTCTCGCTTCGCTGGGACCAGTCATCGAAAATTAAGGATAGGCGAGGGAAGTAGCTATCTAGGGAGCGCAACCTCAAAGGCAGAATTCCGCAAGATTGCTCCATACAGAGATGCTAGAACAGCAGTCATTAGAGAACCTATTGAAATATTAACACGCCATGATGTGTGCAACGCAGATGTCTCAATTGAGCTCCCTGTGTCCTGGAGCCATCTGCTTGGCATACCAAGTAGGATGCAATGATTCTGTATACATTAACGACCTAGTACGTTTTGATCATAGATTGTGACGTACCTGCCAGCAGGACGCACCGACATAAAGGCAGATAGGAATCAGAAGAAACGTCTGCGTAGCTCAGTTGGTAGAGCGACTTGTTCCGGAATAAGCGGCCTCGGGTTCGAATCCCGGCGTAGACCAAAAATGACGGGGAAATTTACTTCGTTATAATGGCGCCCGAACTATCCGGATGACCTGGCCGTTCAAAATCTCGCATGGGTGTGATGTTCTTTCCGCACCGCGAGATAGGAAAAATCAGAGAATCCCATCTCCAGCGCTTCGAAAAATAAAAATGTGTGATGTTGCATTCCACACAGCAGATTGACTGGGAGTTCTCAAGTGCACGTTCTACAGTGGGTGGCTGCCTGCAACGATTCATGGTCACGGCTGACCCGTGGGCCATGCCCCGGCCCTCTTTCGGGGGGGGGGGAGATGTGACGTACCTGCCAGCAGGACGCACGCGACATAAAGGCAGATAGGAATCAGAATAAACGTCTGCGTAGCTCAGTTGGTAGAGCGACTTGTTCCGGAATAAGCGGCCTCGGGTTCGAATCCCGGCGTAGACCAAAAATGACGGAGAAATTTACTTCGTTATAAGATCATATAGCATTTCAGTTGTTACCCGCGTGTTTAGCATGCGCGAGCGTGGTGTTTTACAAAACATATTTATTTATCTATGTGTATGCATATGCATCTATTAGTTTGATCTCCTTTCCCTTTGTAACCGTCTGAAGAAGCCGTCCGTTGACGGGGAAGATTATTATATTTTCTTACACCAATAAATACGGCTTATATTGTATTTGTTTCGTTAAGATGGAAGATAATGCAGAACAAAAAGTCGTGATGGAATCCTCCCCGTGGATCCGGAAAGCACACACGTCATCGTCATAGGGGAGATAGAGTATGCTTTGTTTTGTTTTTTTATCGGAGGTTTAAAAAGGATTTATTGGACCCGGTGGTACAGAGACATGACAAACAGGCAGACATAAACAGGATACAGATATTTCACATCATACATGATTTACAGCATGCCAGATGATCACCTTACACAGATATAGCCAGTGCTGATCAAGTAACACATTGAGAGTCAGTGCCGAAAGACAAACATCCATGCCTCACCGGGATTCGAACATGGACCCCTTTCGGGCAAATGATCTGAAGCCATCGCTTAGACCACTGCGCCACCGGGGCGGCATGAGTTCTGGAATACGTGAGTGGAGTATTTTGTTTCCCAGGTACTGAATAACAATTTCGGTCAACAACGGTGAGATGGGAGAGCCCATGGGCGTCCCCTGTAATTTCTTACAAAAGTTGTTATTGTATTTGAAGTAACTGTTGTTTTGAATGAGACGAAGGGAAGACATAAGAGGTGATTTCCTGTGGTGAAAAAATATCAGATTATTCAAGTTTTTGTTTAATCAGATTATGTGCAAAAGAGACCGGTAGATTCGGGTACATGAATCAATGTCATAGGCGGTGTGATTCTTCTACGGCTCTGTTTCTATCAATTAGTGGTCCTAAATTAGAGACAGGCGATTCCTTATAGCCTTAAATGCTCGTGGGGATCGTTAAACCCGAACAAAAAAATTGTTCTGCGCAAATTCGTCGTGTCTTCAAATCTGAGTGACATAAAAGTTACAGGGGAAAAGCATTTGTGTCAGCAAAAACGATATTCCTGCTTCAGAATATCGTGCTGCAAGAAATTCTTTGTGTTCCGATAGTGCGCCGGATTTCTTGATATGTCTCTCTTTCCATTCTGTCTGCTGAAACGATATTTCCTTTCTCTGAACAGGAAGTGTGTTCTTCTTTTAACTTTCGCATTTAATTCCCTTTTCCAAATAATGTTTTAGGAAGTTTTCAGCTCAACATTATCCGTGTGAAATATTACGCTAAATTTTGTTAGTGCGTTAAAACATTCATTCATATGGAATTCGAAGTAGGTCTCAACCGCAGAAAACTATTTCGTTTTATTTGCCTGAAAGCCAAGACGTGCTCAAAATATAGCTGTGCAGTTAAAACGTCATAATTTGCACGATGGCTTTTTATATTCTTCCACAGGTACTGAACTAATGTTACTTTCAAAAATTTGCTTAAATAACTTTATAATTCCTATGATTTTGAAAACATATGCGCAAAACTGGAAAGAAAGCATACAAGGTGTTCTAAAAAAGTATCCAGATTGGACTTATTAAAAAAAAAGGTACAAGACTTAGAGATTTGAAATTATTCGCCTTCAAAGTAGTCCTATTACAAAGCCACACACTTAGCCCAGCGTTGTTTCCACTGCTCGAAGCATTTTTTGAAGTCATCTTCTGAAATAGCGAACAGCTGCTTCGTCGCATTCTCCATTGTATCTCCTCAATATCTCGAAATCTTTTCCCTTTCAAGTGGTATTAGATTTTTGGGAAGAGAAGCGAGTTGTGGCGAATATTGTGGCTGTCGGGCCTGTGCAGTGTGGTGTTTAGAGAGAAACTGCTGCACAAGTTGCGATTCATGGGCAGGCGCGTTGTCATGGAGTAGTTGCCACTCTCATGCAGTGCCGGCCTTTTACGACGAACTGCGTCTCTGAAACGCGGCAAAACATGACAATAGTACTCCTTGTTGATTGTATGGCCAGGTAGACCGTAGATCTGGAGAATAGGGAATGATACAGGATGTATGCGAGATCTGGAGAATAGGGTGGCTGTCGGACCTATGCAATGAGGTGTTTAGCGAGAAACTGCTGCACAAGTTGCGATTCATAGACAGGCGCGTTGTCATGGTGTAGTTGCCACTCTCATGCAGTGCCAGCCTTTTGCGACGGACTGCGTTCATCAAACGCTGCAAAACTTGACAGTAGTACTCCTTGTTGATTGTCTAGTCTGTAGGATCGTATTTCTGATGCACAATTCCCTCGTGATTAAAAAAACAGTCAGCGTCGTCTTGACATTGCTGCGGCTCTTACGTACTTTTTTGTGTCTGGGAGAGTTTGGGGTCTTCCACTCTGAAGCCTGGGCCTTAGTTTCGGTGTCATACCTACATACCCACGATTCATCACCAGTTATGATAGTTATTAAAAAGTTTGCGTCGTTTTCGACTCACTCAAGCAGGTCACTAGCAGATGAAACTTCTCAGCTGAGAGCAATTTTGCACAAATTTGACTGAGACGCGTCTCATACTTAAATCGTCCATAAGAATCGACTGAACTGAATCCAAACTAATGCTGAAGTCTTCAGATAACTCACGAATAGTGATTCGGCGATTTTCCCACACAGCTGTGTGCACAGGTTCGACACTGTTTTCACTTTTGCTGGTTGCGGGCTTCCCAGACCGTTCATCACTCTCAACGCTTTCAGGACCATCTTTAAAACGTTTACACCACTCATAAACTTGTGCACGACTCATAGAATCCTCCCCAGACTTTCTGTAACTTTAAGCATGTGTCTTTGCAAGTTTCACCAATTTTTTGACAAAATCTGATGCAAATTCGTTGATCAACTTTTCCCGACATGACAAATGCGACGAATAGCTTCAAACACGGACGAGCAGGGCAGAAGTCACTCACTGCACATGCCTGTAGTAGTTTTCAAGGTCAACCTGTGCCAAACCACTTCGTGCTGTGTCGCGCGATCCCGAACTTATGCAGCCAGTCTGGATACTCTTTGATCACGCCTCGTTAGATACTTTTTTGAAAAAAATATTAACTACGTACTTATTTTCGTGTTGTATGTTTTCAACTATGATTTTAAAAAATTCTGACGGGAGGCGTAAATGTATATTTCTGCTTCTGATGTATTTGCAGCAATATACCCAGTCTTAAAATAAATACTGTTACAGACGTTCGACAGATGGGGCGAAACCGGTGTGCAACGTCACCGACCAGCCAGGAGGGATGAAGCAGCTAGTGAATCACTGTGCGTTCAGTCACAGAGGAAATAATGTGTTTCGTGAAGTACTTGCCATGGAGTGGGACAGTTATGAAAATCGTGTTGCTGTAATAGCGCTACACAAAGTCGGAAAATCAACTTCAGAGATTTTCAACATGCTGAAGAAGCTGAAAATCAGCCAAATTTTTGTCTACCGGACTATAAAAAGGTTCCTTTAAACTGGGACCGTCGCTGACCGCCCCAGAAAGGGTCGGCCGCCTCTCGTGTGGACTGCTCGCCTGGTGAAAGCAGTGGCAGCCCGTATTTGAAGAAATCCAAACAGAAAGCAATCATAAATAGCTCGTGAGCCGAACATTTCAAGAATGACAATGTCACGCGTGATACGGAGTGACCTAAGGGTAAGAGCTTACCGGCGGCGTACAGGGCCAGGGCACTTCCTCACCTCAAAACAACAGCAGAGAGTGCTAAAAGCGAAACGTTTGCTGCAGCATTACGCAAACAATCGCCACAGGCACATTTTCACTATTGAAGATACTTTCAACCGCTAAAATGACAGGGTGTATGCGTCAACCTCACGAGAAGCTCAGGAGAAAGCTCCAATGATCATGAGGGGGGGGGGGCCATCATCCTGCTTCTCTCATGGTTTGGTGGGGAGTCTCCTACGAGGGTACCACGGAGCTCCATTTCCGTGAGAAGGGAGTGAAAGCATCCGCCAAAGTCTATCAGGACAGGATTTTGGTAGCCAATGGTCAAAAATGTGAGTCACACCCCTCTTCCAAAACTGACAGTGGAGCTTTCAGCAGGATTCCCAACCTACCCACAAGGCCAAGTCAACCCAGGAGTGGCTTCAGGCGAATTTGTCAGACTTCATTTCTCCAGCTGATTGGCCTTCTAGCAGCCCAGCCCTCACCCATTGGACTAGAAGTTGTAGGCCACAATGGGGGACATCGTCTGCGGAAAGAGACACTCCAGTATTGACAGTCATAAACGGTCTTTGGTGCGGGCAGTAGAAGCGTTCCCTGTAAAGACCCTACGTAAAGCTACTGATGTGTTGCCACGGTGACTGAAGTACTGTGTGAAGGCAAAAGGATGCCATTTTGAAAAGTGATTGGTGCCATGTATTCACAAGTGTACTACTTACGTTACATCACAAGTATATTAAAATATCTTTAAATTTCTTTTGTTATTTCATTTAATACTTTGTAACAGTATTTATGGAAAGACTACGTATGCTCTTCTGAAAATTCGATTGCCGCCCCGGTGGCGCAGTGGTCTAAGCGATGGCATCTGATCATTCGTCCGAAAGGGGTCCGGGTTCGAATCCCGGTGAGGCATGGATGTTGTGTTTGTCTTATGGCACTGGCTCTCTCCCTTCCCTGGAACCAGTGACCCTAAATTAGGGACGGACGACTGCTTATAGCCCATTGAGTTGCTCACGGCGGTCGTTAAACCTCCAATCAAAAAAAAAAAAATTTGATTAAAAAATTCTTTTGTAATCAGATACACTCTCCACGAAAAAACTTCTGATAATACCTTCTGCTTAAAATAACGCATAGTTTTTCCGCCAAAGGGGCGTAGATGTATATCTTATTTTTGTCCAGATCTCTGCTTCTAACAGAACGATTTGAAAAATTCTTTCTTTGTCGGAGAGAGTTTCTCGTGCAAAATGTTTTGCATACAATTTCATTTTTTTTACGCGCACGTTTACCACTAGAGGGCATTAGTTCACGTTTCCGTATACAGCAATATTAGGGCATCTAAAATTTCGACTGAAAAAAATATTTTTTCTGTCGGACACTACTACACTGCTGGCCACCCAAAATGCCACACCAAGATGGGAGCATCCGATTGGCCTGAAATTCGCAGCATGCGTCGCTCGCGAGAGGACATGCAAACGATTAGCATTGCAGGGAATATGCAAATCATGTGCACCCGGCACGCCACCGAGAAGCACTATGAGAAGGGTGCACAGAAGGCGGGGTGTAAGTAGTGGAAGTGTGTTGTGCTGTCGGACCTGTGCGTGTGATGCTTTCTGATGCCTCGTCGCAGAATACGGCAGTCATTTCAGCACGTTTTGGAGTTCGACAGAGGACGAATAGTGGCTTATCGCGACAGAGGTTTATCGTACCGAGACATCGGCGCCCGTGTGAGAAGACATCCAGCCACAGTGAGGCGAGTATGGATTCGGTGGGTGCAGGAGGGACGGCGGGCATTGACGGCTCGCACCGCCACATCACGAACGTTAGCGCAGGAATTGGGGTGTGTTGAGCAACAACCTGTGTCAGCACGTACCGTTCGACGTCGTCTGCAGGAGCGGGGACTTGTCGCACGGCACCACCGGCGGGTGCGGCGGCAGTAGGCCGTTGAACGCCGCACCTGGCCAACGGAATGGCACGATATTGTCTTTTCCGACGAATCCCACTTCTGCCTGCAACACCACAATGGTCGCATCCGCGTGTGGCGGCACCGTGGCGAGAGACTGTATGACGCCTGCATTATGCATCTCCATACCGGCCCGTCGCCTGGCGTTATAGTTTGGGGAGTAATTGGATATGACACCCGCACCCCTGTGGAACGCATCGCCGGTACACTCAACAACCACCGCTACTTCTCCGACGATTTGGAGCCTGTAGTCCTCCCTTACCTGCAGGACCTGCCAGCGGCCACGTTTCAACAGGACAATGCACGCTTGCACGTGGCACGCATCGTGCAACAATTCTTCACGGCCCACCAGGTGTCCTTGCTGCCGTGGCCCGCCTGTTCTCCCGATATGTCGCCCATCGAACACGTCTGGTCGCTGATCGGCAACCGAGTGGCCCGGCAAACACCACCCGCGGCTACGCCTGATGAACTGTGGCAACGTGTGGAAGCAGCCTGGACCGACATACCCCAAGCCCACATCCAAAGCCTCTTTCGTTCAATGCCGCGGCGTGTAGCGGCCGTTATTGCCAGCCATGGGGGCCGCACGAACTATTGATGTCTGCGTGTTCCGCAAGTCGCACGGGCCTGTAAGCTCAATCGTTTAATCTTTGTATCTGTTGTTATGTGTCCAGTAAATCTGGCTTTGTTATCACGTGTCCTTCTTGGTGTTGCATTTTGAGTGGCCAGCAGTGGATTTACGAAACAATTTTGTGTGCATTTCCTGCCCAAAATAATGTACAACATCCTTGCTAGGGGGGCGTCAATGTATAATCTGTGTTTCTCGATATCTCTGCGTCTAAAAGTCCTGTTTAAAAAATTATTTTAACACCGGATATCTTTACCTGGTGGAACATTTTCCATGTACTCGTGAGTTGTTGTTGTTGTTGTTGTTGTTGTTTTTTTTGTAGTTTACAGTTATGGTTCTAGGTGGTGTTCGTCTATGTATCTGTTTGCAACTATATGTCCGCTTTTTTAAAAATTATATTGAAAATTTTCTTTTTTTACTGTATACCATTCGCCACCGTAAAGATGGGAAACATTATCCTGTTTAAATGTAGATTTTCTTTTCCCCGATTTATCTGCTTCTAACAGTCCGATGTGAAAAATGTTTTTGCGTCGGATAGAATTCAAGATGAAAATGCTGTTCATATAATTTCTACTTTTTCGTAACGATCCGTTTTGCCGCCTGGGTGCTTAAGTGCATATATATTTGTTTTCGCTACATTCGCAGCAGTATCTTCTCTTTTGAAAACTCAACTGGAAAAGTTTTTTTCTGTCAGATACCACTGCACACATTTCCTCAGATGACCTTCTACGCACACTTCCTGCTCACAGCGATGCACAATTATCTACCATGGTGTAGATATTTATCCTAATTTTCTAATACTAGACGAAACCCGTCGGAACCGACGGCAAGTTTGTTTTTTTCTGGGTTTTTTGAAAATAATAAACTCATATGAAACAACAAATGTAAACTTTATTTGATTGACAAATTCATTCAACCACTTCAGTAAAGACAATTGTACAGGTTCGTGATTTTTTTTTTTTTTTGTGACTGAAGGTTTAACGACCACCGTGAGCAACTCAATGGACTATCAGCAGTCGCCCGTCCCAAATTTTGGGTCACTGGTTCCAGGGAAGGGAGAGAGCCAGTGGCATAAGACAAACACAACATCCATGCCTCACCGGAATTTTTTTTTTTTTTGATTGGAGGTTTAACGACCACCGTGAGCAACTCAATGGGCTATATGTAATCGCCCGTCCCTAATTTAGGGCCACTGACTCCTGGGAAGGGAGAGAGCCAGTGCCGTAAGACAAACACAACATCCATGCCTCACCGGGATTCGAACCGGACCCTTCACGAACGAATGATCATAAGCCAACGCTTTGGCTATAAGCAGTCGCCCGTCCCTAATTTAGGGTCACTGGTTTCAGGGAAGGGAGAGAGCCAGTGCCGTAAGACAAACACAACATCCATGCCTCTAAGGATTCGAAGCCGGTAGACGAAACCCGTCGGAATCGATGATTAGTTTTCTTTTTTCTTTTTTTCTTTTTATTTTTTTTTTTTTTTGAAAAGAATAAACTCATGTGAAAAGTTTATTTACATTTTACATAATGGGAAACGTCTCACCTACGTGAATACACTGTGTCGAATTAATGTTAAATTGTATGTATACATCACACAGTCCAATGGTACAACGCAATCAGGTCTTCGAGTGTTCGCTGTTCCGATAAGGCCTTTCAAACAAATTCCTGCTGGCGTTGTTTTGCCCAACGGTTCGTTGAGAAGAGAGACTTCGGACTATCTGAGTCCCTCCATACAACAGCCTTCAACAGCGCATGAGTCAACCGCAGGCGATCGGATGTCAACCGCACGCTTCTCTCATAGACTTTACATCGGAACTTTGCAGCCCCACAACGCCCGAACCGTTGAACCAATCTCATTTTTCTCTTCGACTGGCGCATCTACATGGTAAGACCTTTATTTTGATACTTCAACCATATGTTTACATTCAGCTGTTCTCTCACAACTGGTCTTACAGTAAAAAAACTTATAGATTTAATATACAGATTTCTGCTTTTAACAGCACAATTTGAAACATTTTTCTTTATCGGAAACGCTTCTGGTGAGGAGTGTTTTCCATATTATTCCTAAGTTTTCTTAAAAGGAAAGTTTGCCATTAGGGAGAGTAAATATTTGTTTCTGTTTACAGCATATTTTCAGCAATATCTGCGCTTTTAAAAAACAGATAGAAAAAATTATTTTTCGGTGAGATACTTCTGACTCTGAAAATATTTTGTGTGCATTTCCTGTCAAAAACAGTGCACAGTTTACCCGCTCGGGTGCGCAAATGTCTAATTCAGTTTTCTCGATATTTCTTCTTCCAATAGTCCGACATGAAAAATTGTTTTAGCACCAGACACCATACACTTCGTGGAACATTTTGCATCTACTCTTGGGATTTTACAGTGCACATCTCTTACGATAGGTGGCGTTCAAGTGGATTTGTTTGCAATTGTATCTCCGCTTCTAAGAATCCTTCGGAAAAAATTCTCTTTATAAGGTATGGCATTCGCTGCGTAAAAGATTGCGGATATTATCCTCTCTGAATAATGCGCAGTTTTTCCGCTTGGTGGAGTACATGTAAAAACAAACTTTTTTCTCATTATATGTGCTGCCAGGTGTCGTAACCGAAAAATTCTTTTTCCTGCGCATCCTTTTTGTGATGAAAAAATATTTGTTCATATTTTCTGCTTTTCCATTTCTCATTTCTGCCTCCAGGGGTGTTAGCGTATACAATGTGAGTCAAAAGTCGCAGGACACCTTTGTATTTCAGAAACCGGAGGGGAAATGAAATATCTGAATACCCCAGCAAAGAATCGGTGAGGTGGTCTATCTTTTAGGCTATTTCCGGAACTTGGCCGCCATCTTGAAATCCACCATATTGGATCAAGGTCAAATTTTTCAAATGGTAAGGGTACATGTTGCATATCAAATAAGACTAGAATTTTCTCAGAAACTGATTGCCATAATCACATTTAATATATGTATTGTGGTTCACAAGTTATCAACACAGAAAGTTAAAATAACAACCTCTAAAGCACCCTGTGATACGTAGGTATTTGATATGTTCGATGTGCTGTCCCTGTTGCTGAACACAGAGCTGAAGCGCTTAGTCTAGTCGTTATGCATACGCACGAGAATATCGAGAGAAATGCAGTTACAGCTCTCCAGAATGCGTTGCCGAAGGTGGTGTTTGTTGCGGATTTTCTCAGCATGCACCACGTGTTGCAGATGACCCCACAGATAAAAGTCGAGTGGAGTGAAATCGGGGGATCTGGGTAGCTATTCCACAGGACCACGCCGGCCATTCCAATGGCCACGGAATCGAACATCTTGCCATTGAACGGATGGCAGTGAGCGGTGTGAAGAACCCGTGCAATGGCTGACTGGCTAATACCACATTCTGCTGCGAGACGTCGTGTACTACGTTGTGGACTCTTTGTGAAGGATGCCAAGACCATTGTTGAGGTTTCCTCGTCGGTAGCAGTTTTCGGCAGACCACTACGTGGCTTGTCGTCCACAGTCCCAGTTTCTCGGAATTTGGATATCAGGTATGCGAGAGTGCCGGGTGAAATTGGTGGTCTTTCTGGGTGTCGGTTGTTGAAGACCGCGGCTATGATACAGCAGCTGCGTTCCTCAGACATTAGGATCACCTCAATCCTCTCCTCTTTCGTCAATGCTATTTTCAGTTATCTACAACAAACAATGGTTATTTCAAATTTCTGTGTTGATAACTTGTGAACCCCAACACATATGTCAAATCTGATTACGGCAATCAGTTTCTGAGAAAATTCTGGTTTTGTTTGATATGCAACATGACCGACCCCCTTACCATTTAAAAAATTTGACCTTGATCCAATATGGCGGATTTCAAGATGGCGACCATGTTCCGGAAATAGCCTAAAAGATAGGCCTCCTCACCGGTTCATCAGATATTTCATTTTTTCGCCCGTTTCTGAAATACAAGGGTGTCCTGCGACTTTTGACTCACCCTGTATTTTTACTTGTGTGAGGGGTTGAGAGCTGTTTCTAAGAATCTCTTGGATAAATTCTTGTTTGGCAGGATAATCTTCACTATGAAGAATATTTTGCACCTATTTTCTTCATCAAGTAACTCACAAATTTTCCGCTAGGGGTGCGCAAAGTCACGTTTGCTTTCCAAACTTCTGTTGTTTCTGAATATGAGTACCATGCACTAAAGCATCATCTACTACTTAGTTTTTGAACAAAACCGTTTGGATACTCGTAATGCCTTAACAGGCTGCAAATAAGAAAGGAGTTCAGAGTATTTCATTACCATGGAAATGACTGATGTCAGGATAAAGGACGATAGTATAATAAACAAGCCCTCTTTTTAAGGGTAGTTGGCACGTGAAGACATCTCCAAGATATCCGAAAGCCTCTATTATACAATTATTTCTCAAAATAAAAAGCACTAATAGTAACAGTTCAGGTAAATAGTAAGATTCTAGATGGTATTTCCAGTGAACTACGAATTACCTTGTCCTTCTGAGAAAAACTTTTAGACCAACAATCAGGGAAAGCTAGTTTCGTGTGAAAGTAAAGTAATTCGACTGGGGTCTTTATTAATCGTCTACGGTAACACAGCGAGAACAAGGAGTAATGAAAGTGTTCAGAAGTACGAAATTAATTTGATCAGAATCCTCAACAGCGTAGGCTGTTTTACGCTTTCCAACCGTAGGTTGAAACGTATATGCTCCAGCTTTGTCCGTGTGTCTGTCTGTCCGTCCGTCGGCACGATAACTAACGTAAAAATAGTTCGATTTCGATGAAATTTTAGTATGTGGTAGGGGACCACCTGAGGACGAACCTTATTGAAAATGGGCGAAATGGGATCAAAGGTCAGGACATAGGAGAGGAATCCATTCCATTGCCCTTATGCATCATAACTCACGTAAAAATGGTTTGATTTCGATGCAATTTTAGTATGTGGTAGGCGACCATCTGGGGACGAACCCTATTGAAAATGGGACAAATGGGGTTAAAGGTCAGGACATAGGAGCCGGATCCATTCCATTGCCCTTATGCGTCATAACTTATGTAAAAATGTTTCGATTGCGATAAAACTTTATCATGTTGTTAATTTTGAAAACAAGACATATTTTCAAAATGACTATTGAACAAGAAAGATGACACCGATATTTCGGGTGTAATAAGCACGTCTTTTGAATCCGTTCTGACGCAAATTAAATTTATCAAAGCTATTCAAAGTCAATGGAATCGGTATGGAAAACAATAGTATCTGACAGAAGAAACAAGTTTTTCAATCGGGTTTTTAATTTCTCAGATATTGCTGTAAACGGAATCGTGAGCTTACGCCCTATGCTTGCAGACTTGTGCGTTAAGAAAAACATGAATTTATATAAGAAACATTTCACACCGGAAACGCTCTCCAAAATAGAAATAATTTTTCAAATCAGACTCTTAGAAACAGAGATATCGACAAAAATAAGGTGTGACTTTACGTCCCCTGGTGGGAAAGCCATTTATTATTGTAGGAAGAAAGTATTCCAAAAGGTTTTCCCATACGAGCGGTATCGGTCTAAGAAAAAAAAATTTTAGTCGAGTTTTCAGGAGCCCAGATTTTGATACAAATACATCAGAAGCAGAAATTAACACTTATGCCCCCTCTTGGCCAAACCATTCTTTACCAAACATTAGAAATTATGTGAAAAATATTTTCCATCAGGTCTTGTATGCGATACAGGAAGAATTTTTCTAATCGGAGTTTTAGAAGCAGAAATAACGCAAGAAACGCACTTTACCTTTGTGCCCCCTAGCGGAAAGTTTATGATTTACTTGAAAATTTTGAATTTATAGGAAAAACATTTCGCATCGGAAACACTATCCAACAAAGAAGGAATTTTTCAAATCGGTCTCCTAGAAGTAGAGATATTGACAAAAATAAGATATACATCTACGCCCCCTGGCGTAGAAACCATGCATTATTTTAAGAAGAAAAAGTTTCTAAAAGGTTTGTTGACATGAGCACCATCGGTCTACAAACGACGTTTTTTTCAATCGAAAATTTAAAAGCTCATATTTTGCTGCAAATACACCAGAAGCGGGAATTAAGTTCTACGCCCCCTGGCGGAAAAACTTTTTTTTTCAAAAATTAGAAATTATGTGCAAACGATTTCCCATCAGGAGCTGTATCCGGTGCAGAAAGAATTTTTCAAATCGGAGATTTAGAAGCAGAGATATAGGGGAAACCCCAATTTACCACTACGTCCCCTAGCGGAAAGTCTATGAATCACTTGAAAATTTTGAAATTATATGAAAAACGTGTCACACTGAAAACACTATCCAACAAAGAAAAAAATTTTCAAATCGGACTCCTAGAAGTAGAGATATTGGCAAAAATAAAATATACATCTACACCCCCTGGCGGAGAAACTGTGGAATATTTTACGAAGAAAACTTTTCAAAAAGGTTTACCGATGTGAGTGGCATCGGTCCATGAAAGAATTTTTTCAATCGATATTTTAGAAGCTCAGATTTTATGGCAAATACATCAGAAGCAAAAATTAACACTTACGCCCCCTGAAGGCTAAAATATTCTTTACCAAAAATTTGAAATTATATGCTAAAGAGTTTCCATCACGAGGTGCATCCGCTGACGCAAAAAACTTTTCAAATCGGAGTTTTAGAAGAAGAGTTATTGGGGAAAATGTAATTTACTTTTACGCCCCCTAGCGGAAAATCTATGCGTACTTTGTAAAAGTAACTATATTTAAAATACTCTTCGATATAAATGGAATCGAAAGATAAAAGAATTTTTTTCAATCGGATGTTTAGAAGCAAATATGTGGAATAAAACGTATTTTTGAATTCGACATCATCTGCATTTACGCCCTCTAGCAGCAAAATTGTACTTCGTAAAAAAAAAAAAAAAAAGGATCATCATTCGCATATTTCAAGCCTCCCAATGCAAAATGAATTTTTCAAATCGGACTAGTAGTTGCAGAGATAGCGTGGGTACAGACGGACGGACAAACCGGTAACATAAGCACGATCTTTTTTTTACAAAAGACGTGCTCAAAATGTGAGTCAGATGGCTTTTTCAAGGAAGTTAGACAGAATTTGCAAACTGAATAATAGAACGCTTTAACAATTTGAACGCGGGAACTTGTCTTGACAATAAATATATACGACGTTATATTCATTTAAAGATACAAGGCATCACGTTGGTTGTGCGCGCGATATCCTGGTAGGGAGAGGGTGTTACTTGAATAACTGGTTCCAAATTCGTTGCAACTCGAGTAAAACGCCATCATTGCAAGTATCGCTGTTGGTAATGATCTCCAAGGTTTCCCGAATGGCTATACATTTAGGGGTAGAGTAGCTAGCTAATTTCTTTATATCATCCCACATAGGAGTAGCGGACTTGAATTTGACTTCTCTGGATAGTGCCGTAGCTACTTTACCGTATTTTGTCCCTTTTATATTCATTGACTCTGATTCCAAACGAACGCTTGGTCATTCCAATGTAGTATAGTTTAGATCCGTCCGGGTACTGTAGGGGGATCGCATAAACACCCTGCTTTGCAAGAGAGAGGTGGTTTTTCACTATTTCTCCTTAACATAGTACGTATATAAAGATGCAGGAGACCTTATGCCGACGCCGTAGTTCATCTTCTTGAGGACGTTCTTGAGTTTGTAAGACACATTTGGTATGTAGGGAATTGAGCTTAAATAACGAAGCTGTGGCATAGGAAGATTAGAAAGTTTGACCTTGGCTTTTTGGATAAAGTTACGTATCTGATTCAGCGAATATCCTGCATCTGTGGCTAACTTGATGACGTTTTCAATTTCGTGTTGTCTAGAATGGGCATCGGAGGAAACGGCGAAGGCTCTTCGACTTCGAGAACGGAAGATAGCTGTTTTGTATTCTGATCTTTAAATGAATATAACGTCTTATATATTTATTGTCAAGTCAAGTTCCCGCGTTCAAATTGTTAAAGCGTTCTATTATTCAGTTTGCAGTTTCTGTCTAACTTCCTTGAAAAAGCCATCTGGTTGAGGTGCGAAAGCTTGGAAATGCTTATGTGCCTTTTTCCTACGCCAATAAATCAGATCACTAGTATAGTATTACTATTTCCAACTGTTTTTGAAGTTCAGGAAAGCTGCAGAATTTATTATCTCCAGACTACGGCTGCTTATGCTAGATGTATTTTCCTTTCATCGTATGGTACCTTCAGTTTGCCTTTAGCATATAGCGAAACCTACACCTACAAACACAATGCATGGACACTTATACTGCATAACATCTGTTGTACATAGTATACCTCTAATTTAGCCTTTTGAGTTTGTTTTCTTTTGTCAATTTCGTTACTTTTCGGTTTTAGATTTACTCACTGAAAGGCACATTATATCCCTGAACAGCTTGTACACATTTTTGGCAAAACAACTATATCGCCACTACATCCATCATATAGTCAGCAGAAAATTGATTATATGGTGGATGTAGTGGCGATATAGTTGGAAAACAGAAAGAAGTGGAAGCTTGTGTTTGTGTAAATGGATAAGGTACTGCAGAGCTATACGATTGAGATTTATATTTTAATTTCCCTTTCTGCTTCGCTCTCTCTCTCTCTCTCTCTCTCTCTCTGTATATATATACAAGGATCTCTTTCCCAAATAAGAATATCCTCTTTAGAGCAAAATCACTTTTCTTACCACGTTTAATTTTTTTAAATACTACTGTGTGTTCCGTTGGTTTTGGAATCAGTTAAAACCCTGGTTATTTTGATAACGAGCAGCGAAAATGCAAAAGGACATAATCAGAGTTCGAAAATCAAGGATAAAAGATTTAAACCCGTGAGAAGTTTAATCAACACTTTCACGAAACCAGAAAAGCAATAAATCGATTATTAAATAGAAGTGTGTTGAACACAGTTAAGTTCTGTAGTAACTTTCAGCCACAGTTTGGATGTTACTATAAATACAGCACAAGCGTAAGTCTTCGTTGAATGCGTTACATTGATTCTACGGCCAAAACAGAAACCATCTTTCCACCACAAACATCGAACAAACACCCGCATTTCGGAAATTGTTAGCTGGCATGTTTGTGAATCGACTTTCGTACTAAATCGGTAGGAGTTTCAAAACTCGACGTCCACATGACGCTAAAGTATCCATCGACGAGGAATGCGTACTTAATTAAATTCTTACATGGGAGAACGGCAAATTAGTATTGAATAAATAATTGGATCTGTAAGTATGAGTCTCGTCAAAATAACTGAGATGTTAATAAGTTATGACAGAACTTTGTCGGAAACTTTGTTATAAAGCATTTCTCCTAGGGGAAAAAGGAATATTTATCGCAGGATTGAATTTGTACGGTTGCACTTCGCAATATGATTCAATATCTTTGGGCTGATTAACCGTAGGACAGAAACTGCAAATATTTCCACCTTTCGCGTTGGACATGAGTCAACTAGGAAATATTATTAGTCCCAACGAATATTTTCACACTTATATATATACATAATATATGAACATGTTAGGGAAGAAACTCTGGTTTAAAGATTTTATGTAAAATATCATACGAGAAGAAATTCTCTAAAAATGGGGATTTTGCTTATTTCAAAACTTAACCTTTATTAATAAAGCTCCATGCAATATACACTGAAGTGCCAGAAAAACTGGTACACTAGTCTAATACTTGGTAGGTCCTCCACTAGCTTCTGGAAATATGCCGTAGGCAATGCACACTATACTTACTGCAGAGCGTTCCACAATTCAGGTGTATTCCGAGGTCTCGGATTCCTGTGTTCGATAGCGCGTTGCATGTCATCCCAAATGTGTTCTATCACGTTCAGATCTGGGAACTTGGGTGGGAATGGCAACACCCCAAACTCAGATGAATGCTCATCTAACTATAATGTGGCGTCCCGACACTTGTGTGGAGGTGCATTGTCCTGTTGGAACAGGCCCAACCCATCAGCATGAATGCAGGACATGAACGGGTGTACCTCGTCAGAAAGGATGCGCACATAGCGTTGGCCGGTCACAGACGTTTGTAGACGTACCAGAGGTCCCAGTGAAGTCCAGCTAAACACATCCCATACTATTACGGACCCCCCACCAGCCGGTACAGTTCCCTGTTGACAGGCGGGAACCATGGCTTCATGGGGTTTGCGCCACACACGAATCCTTCCATCTTCCGGATATAGTTGAAAATGCGACTCGTCACACCAGGCTACTTGTTTCCAGTCATCAAGTGTCCAGTGGCGGTGTTGTCGTGCCCAAGCAAGGCGCATAGCTCTGTGTCGTGCACCCATCAAGGGGACTCGAGTTGGGCGTCGGCTCCCAAAGCCCATATCTTGCAGGGTACGTTGCACAGTCCGGACGCTGATGCCTGTTGAGGCTCCAGCATTGAATTCCGATTCTACCTGCCAGAGTGTCGCGTGAAACGATTCTTGACAGCCGACGATGGTCACGTTCACCCAATGTCTTTTTACGGCCACACTGGTATCGTAGGTTGGAGGTTTTGCCGGAATTCTTGTAGTCATGGTACACCCTTGCAATGGTCGTCCGTGAAAATCCAAACTTCGTTTCTACCTCCGAATTACTATGGCCCATTTCACGAGCGCCAACTTTGACACCGCGTTGAAAATCGCTTAAATCGTTATTACTTGTCATTCTCATGCCGAAAACAGCTCTGACAGCTGGCAAGGATGTCTATCGCTTTATATACGCACTGGCGGACGCAACTGAGTACGCGCATAGGTGACGTTGCTATGTATTTTGCATAAGCTCGTCTGTACCAGTTTTTCTGGCACTTCAGTGTACACTCAGTAGACAATCATTAAAGATAAGGGTGATGGGAAGTGTGTTAACATGGGCATCCCTCACGCAGATTGTAACTGACCCGAAACAAACGCAGGCGATAAATAGGCGGACAACAGGGCTTCCCAACAGTGTATCGCAATCGACGAACGTGGGTAAACGCAGTGATCTGAGCGACTTTGATCATGGACGCATTGCCGGCGCAATTCCATCGCCCAAGTGGTAAAACCACTAGGGTTCCCGAGCGCAACCGTATCAAGGGTGTACCGCGAGTACACCATTGATGGATGTACCAGCGTCCAGAGAGCAAGCGGTGGCCGACAAAAGCCACTGATGACCGGGGTCGATGAAGGCTATCGAGGCTCGTACAGACGACCGCTTGGTAACGGCGGTGCAAATCACACCCAGGTTAAGTGTCGGATTACCAAACAGTGTCAACGAGCGAACGGTACAGCACACTCTGCCCACCATGGGCTACGGGAGCCGACGCCCTACTTGTATACCACTGTTGACTGCTCGTCATTGGACATCACCTCTCGCCTGGTGCTGAGAACATCCAAGCTGGACCTGTACAGAGTAGCGTCACGTCGTGTGTTCAGATGAATCCCGTTTTCTGCTGACGGCAGGGTGAGGGTGTGGCGCCGACAACATGAGGTCATGGCGCGGTCGAGTCAGATTGGCTCTGTTCAAGGCGATGGTGGCTCTGGGGTATGTAACGATTGATCGACAAACGGTTGGTCGACAAAACGATTGGCCGACACACGATTGGCCGACAGTAACGATTGGTCGACATAACGATTGGTCGGCATGACGATTGGTCAACAGAAATTATTAGTCGACATAACGATTGGTCGACAGTAAAGATTGGTCGACAGCACGTTGGATCGACATAACAATTGGTCGACAGTAACGACTGGTCGATATAACGATTAGCCGACATTGGTCGACATAAAAGGATCAACGGAACTTGGGAAACAATTTTTGAATAAGTGCAAACAGTTTGGCGGTAAATTCCCACACATCTTTCAGCAACCCGGAAAATCGCCACTCAAAGAAAAATTGCCCCACCGAAAAATTACCTCATGGTTTTCATTAAGGGGACGAGCACAAAAAGAGAAATGCTTTGAATGTGTTGCAATTTTCCGAGTTTCCGAATTATGTGTGGCAGTTTCCCCAAGGTGCCTATACCTGAAGTGCCCCGGGGCCCTTTCGGAAATCCACTGCTGGCCACCCAAAATGCAACACCAAGAAGGACACGAGATAGCAAAGCCAGATTTACTGGACACATAAAAACAGATGCAAAGATGAAACGATTGAGCTTCCAGGCCCGTGCGACTTGCAGAACACGCAGACATCAATAGTTCGTGTGGCCCCCATGGCTGGCAATAACGGCCGCTACACGCCGCGGCATCGAACGAAAGAGGCTTTGGATGTGGGCTTGGGGTATGTTGGTCCAGGCTGCTTCCACACGTTGCCACAGTTCATCAGGCGTAGCCGCGGGTGGTGCTTGCCGGACCACTCGGTTGCCGATCAACGACCAGACGTGTTCGATGGGCGACATATCGGGAGAACAGGCGGGCCACGGCAGCACTGACACCTGGTGGGTCGTGAAGATATGTTGCACGATGCGTGCCACGTGCGGGCACGCATCGTGGCCGCGAACGTGACCTCTTACGTGGCCGCGAACGTGGCTGCGAACGTGGCTGCAAACGTGGCCGCTTGCAGCCACGTTCAAACGTGGCCGCTTGCAGCCAGAGGGGTGCATGTGACATATCCAATTGCGCCCCAAACCATAACGCCAGGTGACGGACCGGTAGGGCGATGGATAACGCAGGCGTCATACAATCTATAATAGTAAGAAGGATGTACGGATGTCTATAATAGTAAAGAAGGATGTGAGTGCGCGTGTCTGTGGCAGACATTAGTCATCGGAAAATCGTGGTATACACTTCAAAATTTGGCAGATTATTTTCCGAGTTGCAGTGGCCAGTTTCAAATCTAAATTCCAAACGGAAGGTAAAGTTTAAATGACCACCGTGAGCAACTCAATGGGCTGTAAGCAATCGCCCATTCCCAATTTGGGGACACTAGTTTCCTGGAAGGCAAAGACAAACACATCAACCATGCCATAAGACAAACACATCAACCATGTCATAAGACAAACACATCAACCATGCCATAAGACAAACACATCAACCATGCCATAAGACAAACACATCAACCATGCCATAAGACAAACACATACTCGAACCAGGTTCCACTTGGACGAAGGTCCAGCGCTTAGCCCAATGCGCCACCAGGGCGGCTAGGTAAGGTTGTTTTTTAAAGCAAATACATTTATTATCCTACATTATTTCTAGGGTTTACATACACAGGGTACGTAAAAACCACATGCTTTTCGTGGTTATTTTGTTCAAGAGTTGGTGCTAACAATACTGTCATTCATTTACAGTAAAAACCATAACATACAGATTGAATATTAAATGTTATACCCGGGCAGCGCCAAGTACAGTTCAGTAAGTATAGAACAAATGCAAATACGAATATCTCTCGTGTTAGAGTTCCTTAACCGAGAAGCCCTCGAAGTTCGTTTGCTAAATATACGAGGTATGGCTATCAAAAAACGAAACTGGCCGATAACTTTAATTTAATTGAGAAACTTACAGTTTTAACTCTTATCACCTCCAATCTGCTTCCATTTCGCATAAACTCACTGCTGAGTTCTAATTTTCCAATGGACAAATCAGTGTTGAAGCTTACCTGGTGTGGTACCTTTGAGAAGCTTGGTCGTTTTTTCCTTCACCACAGCAACTGACTTAAAACAGGTCCTTCCCTTGAGCACAGATATGACTTTAGGGGGGGGGAGATTTCATAGAGACAAATCTTGTGACTAGGCAGGATGTTCAAGCATTGTGACGCGTTTCTCAGCTAAAAACGGCTTTGCTTAGAGATCTTAATTAGCTGGCGCATTGTGCTGGTGAAGGAAGAAGCAATTTTTCCTCAACTCTGGCCTCTTTTTCTGATTCTCACTCTCCCTCAAAGTCACCAGAACCTGTTTGTTGTATTACTAGTTCATTGTTGCTCTATCGAGAACCAACTCTGGCAAATATTACAGCCTTAATGTCAAAGGAAACAATTAACATAGCTTTCCACTTGGACTTGCTTTCTTCATTATTGGTGGCATTAGTGCTTTCCAGTGCATCGACTGTGCTTTCGTTTCAGGGTCGTGTGAAAAGATATATCACACGTTATGACACTTTCTAAAAGGTTGAGGCTCGCCTTAATTTGCCCCAGAATGTCAGCACAAATTAGCTTGGGATTTATTTATTTTTTGTTGTTGTTCAAGCGTGAAAAGCTTTCGAACCATCTTCGCACAAACCTTTGTGATGTGCAGATTTTTATGAACATTTTGCTTAACTGCCTCTTTATTGATGTTTACCATTACTGCTGTCATCCTAATACTCAGTCGTCGATCATTCCGAACAGTTGCGTAGATTTTGTCCACATTGTCTTGTGTTTTTGAAGTGCTTGGGCATCTCCGACGTTCGTCGTCTTCAATGTCCTCCTGGCCTTCACTGAACCACATATGCAATGCAAAAACACGCGCTTGTGGCATGCATTTTTCCGTGTACACCTCACTTGATATACGAAAAGAATTGGTAAGTGGTTTCTTTAATTTTACCGGAAATTTCACGTTTATTGTTGCTCAATTCTTGAACTGAGCAACAAGTAATTTTCCCAACATGAGACAAACAGCAGGTCTATTTTCATTAACACCTGCCATCAAGTTGATGCACAGAGTGAGATGAACTTTGCATTTCCGGTTATGGACAGAAATAGGTCAATAACCTGCCACTCGCTTTCCATCTGCACCCCGCGTTTCATTCGCCACAAACAGTCCTTTTATTTCATAGCCATACTCGTTTTTTTAAATAACAGAAACCAAGGAGAAGAGAAGGTTGGAAAGAAGAACAAACTAATGGGAACAAAAGTACATGTGTTCATTTGCTCCTAATGCAGCTTGTACTCTTTTTGTAATGGATGTAAATGAATCTTGAACAATCCCCAAGGAAATATTAGACTATTCTACATGAAGGAATGTTTCTACTACGTCGATAAAGAAGTGTTAGATCTGCTCTCGTCACCGTATTTTCAACAACTGATGGTAGTGGCTTGACAATATTTAAATCAGGTAACTGTGCAGGACCCGAGAGGTCTTGAATCTCGTCTGCATGTTCCATCAATCATTTCCTGTTACATCTGGCTGTGTGTGCAGGAAGATTATGATTTCGAAAACCGGTGTAATGCTCGAGGAACAATGCCCGAATGAATGCAGAATATTATTAGAACGCCCGTCCTAATAAGTATATATAGGAAGCAAGTATCTTTCTGTCTAGACAGACAGAAAGTTACTTGCTTCCTATATATACTTATTAGGACCGGGTTCTTGTCCTCCAAAACGGCATACATCCGCTCCAACTGTTCAAATTAGAGGTTGGCGTTGATGGTTCGACCGTCTGGAACAAATTCGTAATGGATTATCCCCTCGAAATTCCACCAGACACAGAGCATCACCTTGTGCTCGAAGCGCCCACGTTTGGCAACAGGTTCAAGAAGCTGACTTAGGCTCAGTCACTGACGTTGTGTGTTAGGATTACGGAACTAGACCCACTTTTCATCGCACGTAACAATTCTCTTGGTGAAATGTACATCGCGTGGGTTTTCTAGGATTTTCGTGCACACTTCCACTGGGCGGTTTGCTTCATCTGGCGTCAGTTCGTGAGGGACAATACGGCAGCTCCTGTAGACCTTGCCGAGGCCCTGAAGGTGACAAACCACGGTGGTTTGTGATATTCCCAGCTCGCCTGATAATTTCCGACTGCTGGGTTGTCGTATTTGCCTCTACAGCCTGGTTCACGGCTTCCGAATCCAAGGTTGCAGCCTACCTGACCTTGGCTGATCACCTGAGCGAAATTTCATGAACCATCTGGTTGCGGTGCTGTGGTCGACGGAAGCTTCCCCTTTCGCATGACAAATGTTTCGTGTTGGTTGAGCAGCGTTACGGCAGAGTTAAAACTCGTAAAGCAAAAGTTCCCTAATTAGCCGGTTGTGGCTCTTCATCTTTTAGGCGTCCCAACCACTAACAGAACGACGACGTGTAATGCTGTTAACAGCAATGACTGCCACTTTATACCCCTTTCGACTGCCTGCAGTGCGCGATTTGAACTAGTTTAAACACGTGACATACCCCCCGCAGCAGATGCGTTTATGCAAATATTGCAAACCTTTCGACTCACCATCTGTAAGTTGTTGATGCTGCAACTCATATAAATGCCCATTGCGTGGGGAACCGGTTCGTGTGTGGTACACGTGTTTCGAAATCACACGGTTCAAAAACTTAAACCTTGGTTCTGTTGGGCCATTACTGGAAGAACAGTTTTAAAGCTCCTGAAGCAGTCCGATAAATGAGCGAAGGTGGAGGTGTTGCGTGCGGTCTCTCAGGCATCGCAAATCTGGTTCAAGAAGTTCACGATATGTGCTTCGAGAGGGGAAAATTTTGGGAAGGGTCTCCGTGGTTGATTCGGAGCACATGCGCACGACTGTTGAAGCAAATCCAACAACCAACACCCGAAAATTATCGCCGCCCCGGTGGCGCAGTTGTCTAAGCGATGGCTTCTGATCGTTCGTCCGAAAGGGATCCGGGTTCGAATCCCGGTGGGGCATGGATGTTGTGTTTGTCTTACGGTACTGGCTCTCTCCCTTCCCTGGAACCAGTGACCCTAAATTAGGGACGGGCGACTGCTTATAGCCCATTGAGTTGCTCACGGTGGTCGTTAAACCTCGAATAAAAAAAATTCACTATCGTTGATCAACCTGCACAAACTCGGAAAGGTCCACAGACGATGGCGGGAAGTGTGGCATGAATTGCTCCAACTCAAGTCCATTGACGCGTTAAGGTCTACAAGAAACAGCGCAAGAATCCATCTGACTCTCGGTTCATCAGGTAAGCAAATGCTGCGGATGAGAAGCTGGATCTACCTGCCTATTGCACACTCTCCAACCAGTGGTTGGATCTATGTGTACCAACTTTACCTGTCGCCAAACGCGGACATTTCGAGAAAAAGGTCATTCTGTGTGGCTGGTAGAATTGCGAAGAAGGGATCCACTTTGACCTCCTTCCGGATGACCAGGCTATCAACGCCAAACGGCATTCAGGGCAGACGGATTTGGTGTAGAACTTAACAAAAGTACCCTGCTTTAGTCAACTAAAATCGGATTCTCCTTCAATAGGACAATGACAAGCCTTCTACACATTTAGCCTTCGCCTCTACAACTTAAAATCAGCTATTTACAAAAGTAAAGAATAAAGTAAAATAAAAATAAATAAATGAAGAGACTTTAGCTCACATCCACCGCAATTACTCTCTAGAACTTGCCCCACCAGATTTTCTTTAGTCAGTTTTCAGCGATATACTGAAATTTTCAGTTGGTTGACGAATTCCATGAAGATATGGTTTTTTCATTTTTTCCTCATTCAACTCGATGTAACTATTAATACCCTGGCGGAAAGTGAAAAAAGAACACCAAGAAGGAGACGTCTGATACCAACAAAATTTATACAGCATTATAACGGAATACAGAGGATAACGTGATCAAAACATTATGGCATAATACAGCTCTATTTGCTGGTAAACTGAAAAATAACATTTCCATGTAACATGGTTAGTACGAGGTTGAACCACCATGAACTGCGTCGCACTGTACAATTCTGGCATGGAGTCTGTCGTACAGATCTTCGATGTAAGTTTGGGGTATTGAGTTCCAAGCATCCTCAACCTGGACGCGTAAATCGGGGATGGTCGTGGCTGGTCGTGGAGACCGGATAAGTTGTTGTCCCATAAAATCCCACACGTGCTCAATGGGGGACAAATCCGATGAACGTGCAGGCCGTGGAAGTTGTCTCACACCCTGAAGTGCATGTTGCGTTGCACGTGCCGTGTGTGTTCGTGCGTTATCTTGCTGGAAAACACCACGATGGACCGACCTTACAAATGGCACAACAGCGGGCTGAATGATGTTGTTGATGTTGGAGGTGCTGTTTAACGTACCTGGTACAAACACTAGTTGTGTACGGGAGTGATAGCTGATCGCTCCCCACACCAGGAGATTAGGTGTAGGCCCTGTGTGTCGCTGGCGGATGCAACAAGGGTGGAGACTCTCCCCTGTGCGTCTGAGAACACGCATACGGTCATTGGAGGCTCCCAAGCAGAATCTGCTTTTATCGCTGAACACGACAGATTGCCATTGCGTTCTCCAGTGCAGACGTTGGCGACACCACTGCAGCCGTTCCTGACGGTGGGCTGGAGTCAGATGTACACATGCCAGAGGCACACGTGCAAGTAGTCCTGCATCCAGTAGACGGTTGCGGATTGTTCGCACAGTCACCTTGGTGCAACGGCAGCTCGGATTTGCGTCGCAGTGGATGTTCTGCTTGACAACGCCGCTCTTCTTATGCGTCGATTAATCCGCTCATCAGGCCGTCTGTGACTCCCTGTTCCACGTCTTCTTCCCGTCCAATTCGCTCCGCGATACGACGATACGACCACCCGGCCTCGCGGAGTCCGACTAGACGACCTCGCTCAAAGTCCGATAACTGCTGAAATCGTACACGTCTTCCATGTCCAGGCATTGCAGCTTCTTCCGGGTCTTCGCACGTGTCCGTACGCCGACGACTCATTACATTCACTTCGCCGTACTCCTTAAATACCACCGACGATAATTTGCATATTATGCCGTGCTGTGGCGTAAGCGCTCACCGGTTGGTCCCGAAATTAGCATCACACCTACGTAAACTCAACTCCATTAACATATGTAAATTTCGAGATCGTCCGCCAATTCCTTCTTGGTGTTCTTTTTTCACTTTCCGCCAGTGTATAATTATTTAGATCAGTATAAGTGAAAAATGGTCTCTAAGGATATAGACATAATTGATGCATTCAGGACTAGTGGGCGAGTGACGGCAAATCGCACGTGTTGAACCCAAATCCAGGCGTTAGCCTCAGCGGATTCTGTCCCTTCCTTGGAACCCGAGACCTAAAATTAGCCTTAGTTGGTCATGGAGGTAGTTGCACTAGGAAACTGGGGGAAAAAATAGATAGAAATAAATATAAATTCAGATGGAGAGAAATAAATATAGATTCATTTTAGATTAAATATCTCTTCTTTTTATATAAAAAGAACAACTGTTTACGGGTTAATCGGCAAAAGATAAGACTGAAAATTAAATAATATAACCGACTGTTCCTAATACGTAAAACAGAAACCGAATGTCTTTCGGCTATCATGTGAAAGAAAATAGTCAAGATGAGCAACCGTCGCCAAGACAAGGTCACCAGACATTTCGTCTTCTAGCTATCGACCGAGCCCAAGAAAAACCCGAAGATAAGTGCGTCATCCTTACACTGAATTTCAAAATGAGAGAACTGTGGCGTGAAAATTTTTAAATGGGTCGAAAAACTTAATAAACGAGCATACACTCATCATTCAACTTCTCCAAGTGCAGGCAACACAGAGACGAGAAAAAAGTTTAGGTAAATTCACGAGACGAGATCAGTAAAAAATCCTTGAACTTCTTTATTTTCAGAAATCTTCGTGGTATAAAAACAGAACAAAATTCTGTTTTTGCCGATCACCTACCATCCCTTGAAGTACTTGTCACATACCTTCCCAAGTCAATAATGCGACGCTGTATAATGCAGCTTTAAGTTCATCTTAAGAAACACTTATCTTGAACAGCTTATGCTACTATAAAAGAGACAGGGTGAGCACGTTTTTTTGCGATAAAGAATCAAATTAACAAGTTAGTAAAATCATGCAATGCATTGATTATGATACGCTTTCCAACATACCAGAAATTATTACTCAAGTTATGAGGTTAATGGCTGTGGAATAAATCTCGCTCCTGTGTCCCGACCTTTGACCCCATTTCGATGATATTCAACAGAACCGGTTCAGTACACCTCAAGAATAACATACTAAAGTTTTGTCGCAATAGAAGCAGTTTTACGCAAGTTATGAGAATAATGGCTGTGGAATAAATCTTGCTTTTGTGCAATGACCTTTGACATCATTTCGTTGATATTCAACA
This sequence comes from Macrothele yani, assembly GCA_039090855.1. NCBI lineage: Eukaryota > Metazoa > Arthropoda > Arachnida > Araneae > Macrothelidae > Macrothele > Macrothele yani. Next base: position 120,983,789 of record CM077023.1, on the reverse strand, counting down.
GAACCGGTTCACTATACCTCCGGAACAACATGATAACGTTTTGTCGCAATCGAAACATTTTTTGGTAAGTTATGATACACAAGGGCAATGGAATGGATCCCACTCCAGTGTCCCGACCTTTGACCCCATTTAGCCCATTTTCAATAGGGTTCGTCCCCAGTGGCTCCCTACCACATACTAAAATTTCATCGAAATTGAACCATTTTTACGCAAGTTATAACGCATAAGGGCAATGGAACAAATCCCGCTCTTATGTTCTGCCTGACATTTGACCCCATTTCGCCCATTTTCAATAGGGTTCGTGCCCAGGTGGTTCCCTACCACATACTCAAATTTCATTGAAATCGAACCATATTTACGCATGTTATGACGCATAAAGGCAATGGAATGGATTCCACCTTTATGCCCTGACCTTTGACCCCATTTCACCCATTTTCAATAGATTTTGTGCCCAGGTGGTTCTCTACCACATACTAAAATTTCATTGAAATCGAACCATATTTACGCATGTTATGACGCATAAAGCCAATGGAATGGATTCCACCTTTATGCCCTGACCTTTGACCCCATTTCTCCCATTTTCAATAGGGTTCGTCCCCAGGTGGTTCCTTACCAAATACTAAAATTTCATCGAAATCGAACCATATTTACGCATGTTATCACGCATAAGGCAATGAAATGGATCTCGCTTTTATGTCCTGACCTTTGAACCCACTTCACCCATTTTCAATAGGGTTCGTCCCCTAGTGCTCCCCTACCACATACTAAAATTTCATCGAAATCGAACCATATTTACGCAAGTTATGACGCATAAGGGCAATTGAATGGATCCTGCTCTTATGGCGTGACCTTTGACCACACTTCACCCATTTTCAATAGGGTTCGTCCCCTGGTGGTCCCCTACCACATACTAAAATTTCATCGAAATCGAACCATTTTTACGTGAGTTATCGTGCCGACAGACAGACAGACGGACGGACGGGCGGAAAAAGCTGGAGCATATACGTTTCTTCAACCTACGGTTGGAAAGCGTAAAAAACGTTCCACAATATTACACAGTCACGCGGAATTTTCTGTAAAATATCAGGCTAATGAAGATATCGTTTGCTTTTCATTTTGCAAATACACTGTACTGGTAAAAACCGGATTAAGGGTAACCCGAAAATCTTAGCGATATTTTCCTCTTTTCTTTTTTTCATTTTAAGTTTAAGGACGCCTCCAGCTCAGAACAGCATTAAAGAAGAGAGACCCCGGTCCCAAATTTCGGGCTACTGATTTTGAAGAAGGGAAGGGAATCTGTACCAAACACGCTATAACGAAGTGAATTTCTCCGTCATCTTCTTATCCGCGCCAGGATTCGAACCCGGGTCCACTCATTCCGGAATAAGTTGCTCTACCAATTGAGCTACGCGGACATTTTATTCTGATTCCTATCTGGCTTTATGTCGTGTGCATCCTTCTGGCAGGTACGTCACATCTCCTGGTACGTTACAACGCATATAGTCAGGAACGTTGACGAATGGCGTTTTTTGATTATTATTATTGGGAGGGGCAATATTAGTTCTCTCTCTTCCTCTCTTCTTGAAGAGTGTGGGTGGGCAAATTTGGTATTTGATTCTCTTTTGCTTTTTTTTTCCTGTGCCACCAATTAAATATTAGGTGTCAATGAAACGCTAAGAAATTCGCCATCCTCTGAATTCGGTGCTCTCTGTGCTTTTTGTCATGTAATTTGCAGAAAGTTCCCGTTTGCCTCAAAGATGGCTTTCCCAACTTTACCATAAAAAAAAACTTTTAACCCTTTAAACGGCTGGAACGAATTAACTCGGGGTTAGCAAAATTGGATGAAATTAGCTCGAACGAATATATTCGCTGTTTGAGAAGTACTCTGAACACGGCTGGAAGCAGTGCTGAATCTGCGCATCGGAAAGCGTTGCTTTCCCGTTAGTTTTGTCACTTAGTGTGGTCATTTAGGGGATGATTGAAACAAATTATTTATGACTGATTACCTGCTAAAAGGGCTATGACAATGGCGACAAACCTAAGAAACGAGAGAGAATATGTTCAAGTCCCTAGTTTCTACCCAGTGGCATGATGTTCATGTCAGGGGCACTAGCCCTTCCCCATCATTCCTTGGTGTCCGGGGGACTTGCCCATCCCCATATGTTTCCATGGATTGGGAGTATTGTGGAGCGGAGAATACCAATTCAGCTATGACAGATTTATGGTCGTATGGCTCAGATGCAAAGTGAATAGATTGTTTTGCCGTAGCTTTCGCAAAACCCGGCCGCTATGTAAACATTTCTGTTTGGGGAACACAGAACATTTTGGGTACTATTTGGTTCAGGTACATCGGGCCGCTTAAAGGGTTAAGAAGCTCCACCAAGAAAACTGAACTACCCTCCAGAGGTTATAACCACTTCGAAGATATGTTCTCAAAGCCATTCGCAGAATCTTTCACCTGTACTTCGGAATACGTACTACAAACATTTTCAAAATAATCAAAAAAGACAGAGACGAAATAACGAGACGAAATAAATTTGGTGTGTACTGCATCCCCTTAAAAAGCATTGACGCTGACACTCCTGATAGTAAATATATAGGATATACCAAACGTACACTAGCAACAAGAATAAACTAACATAAATATGCGGTAAAGAATGGACTTACAAATTCTGCATTATCCCGACTCGTGAGCAATGGCCTACACTACCCAGTTTGGAATGATGCTTCCATTATCGTAACACCTACTGCTATATCTTCACTATTGTTCACTGAGAGCCTTGTAATTACTTCTCAAAGACATTTATTCTATTCCGACAATCTGGAAACTATTTACTGATCCGAATACACAGCAGACAGATGACGGAAATACTTAATGCGAAACGACTTATGCTATTCATTCACTACCATGATGTTTCTAACTGCTTCCTATAATACAACGATGAAGGACGCCATCCCTCATTGTAAGACCCGGCAAATTGAGGATGCTATAAATCCCAATTATACTGCTATGACGTTCCCTGTTGTATCTCCAGATGAAGATATATCCTGAAAACTGTGAACAACACAAATTGATTGAGTAGCAAACTACTTTTATATTATTTATTACAATGCAGTATTGTATGTATTCCTGCATTCAATATTCTTTCTTTTCATGTTTCTTACCACGTTGTTTAGATAATTTGAACCACGTGACTAAATCATATCATCATCATCATCATTGTCAACCATTATCAATCCACTGCTGGACGAAGGTCTCCCCAAGTTTCCTCCACAACGGTCTGTCTTGTGCCAGTCTCCTCCATGTCACTCCCGCATACTTTCGAATTTCATCCACCCATCTTCCATGTGGTCTTCTTCTGGGTCTTTTCCTGTCCCTTGGAAACCAATCTAAAATTTCGGCTGTCCATCGATGGTCTGTCCTTCTGGCAGTATGTCTAGCCCATTGCCATTTCAGGGATTTAACTCTGATCATGATGTCTTCCACTCTTGTCATTTTTCGGATCCACATGTTCCTCTTCTTATCTCTCCTGGTTACACCAAGCATGCACCTCTCCATGCTGCTTTGAGTTGTCTGCAGCCTTTGTATGTCTCTTTTAGTTAAGGTCCACGTCTCTGCACCATACGTAAGCACTGGAAGGATGCATTGATCAAACACTTTTCTTTTAAGACATAATGGCATATTGCTCTTGAAAATTCTGCTGTTTCCTCCAAAAGCTCTCCAGGCAAGTTTTGTACGCCGATTAATTTCTTCATCAATGTGACCCTCACTTGATATCTGCTGTCCAAGATAAACATACGTGTCTGTTATCTCCAGCTTTTCTCCATCAATCGATAAATCTTCATTTCTTGTAAAAGCATTGAACATCACTTTTGTCTTCTGAAAGTTCATTTTTAATCCCACTTCTTTACTCTTGCCAGCAAGTTCCTGGATCATACTCTGCAGCTCTGATGGTGTAGTTGCAAAAATGACTATGTCGTCAGCAAAACGTCATCAGCATATCTTATATCATGTGTCTATAGCATGTCACGTAACATTCTATTTAAATGTATTCCCTTTCTTCTTCTGTTGTTTATGTATCTGACGACGGGTTCTGAGGAAACCTGAAAGTGCTTATACCTCAAACTATATACAATAAAATCTTTAAATTCAGCCGGTGAATTTGAATTTGTATTGTGTGCAATTCTTCGCATCAAGATCGTGCATCGAAGGAAACTACCTTGATTACTTTATGACTATTTCTGCACGAATTTGAATCTCCTAATATATTTTAATGTTAAAACAAATTGTAAAACGGCACACCTTGAACTGGGTGGGCAAGTAAAATTCCAGGGTGAGCGCGCATCTTTTTGACGACGTCCCTGTTCACATAGCCACAAGTACTCATTATACCATGGCTTTTGCAGTGAAATTGGTATGGTTTTCCATTAAGTTTTGCTTGCCTTTTTCACAGACACGGAAAATGCTTGTGTTTTCCGGTAGGGAAAACCAATATGTCTCTTTTATCTTCATTTTCCAAATAGAAAAGAAATCTTAATAGACTGCATTCAAAATCCCTTTCCGAATTCATTTTTTTTTTCAAAATTATTAAAAAGAAACATTGTACTGAGTTCCACAAAATAAACAGCGCTATAAACTCGCAAAATATCCGATTGGGTGGAAGCAAAGGAATAGTGCCAAAGCAGAAGGGAGTGAAGTAGTGTTTTGATATTTAGAGTCGCGAATAAACGGTTTTGATCGCGACCCTAAATACAATCTTTTAACTAGTCTGTCGACCCATGGTGTTGTTACATATTAATAAAAAATATCTGTGTCCCGCATATGGCTTTAACGCGCAAGTGCCATGCTTTCAATTTGGAGGCAAAAGTATTTGGGAAGTGTTAAATGGATGCAGCAAAATATTTTCTTTAGCTGTATGTTCATCTCGACTCCCCAGGAGGAAAGAGATCGAAAAAATAAACACCAGCGGACTTTGTTGTACACGGTTTCTTTCTCGTCACGTTGACATGCAACGAACATGTGATCATAGTCGCAACGCCTGCAAAGATTGGTCAACTTCATTTTTACCTGGGAAATTTATCTTTTTTAAACGTGATGCTGCCTGTTGTGTGTATCGTCACCTAATAGTATTTAGATGTAGATAGACGTTACCCAGCCCATATGTAACAAAAGTGTTACTGTACTCCTCAAAGCAGAGAAAAAACGTTTTAAGAACATTAACAGACTTGGTCAATTTTTCTCGCAATTCCCTGGCAATTTCACTATCCATTTTTAGTTTAAAATGTTTTTCCCCGAGAATATCCTGAGAGTGCCAGAAACATCCGCGTGACCCTCGTTTGGGTCGCTACCCGGGAGTTGGGAACACTGACTTAGAGATTTTGACGTCACTAGTTGCCATAGCAACCCCCTTTCCCAGATTAGTCTACGCCTGATATTTGCAGGTGGTTGCGATAACTTCACCTTCATCCTTTCACAATTTGTGTCATTTTAGACGGAGTTCTAATATTTTTGGCTCTCAGAAACATGAGAGCTATGTTTCCAAAGACTCGGGAGTTTTCAGAAGTCAGTCTTCTAAATGTAAAAGTCATTAATTTTAATGGTTCCGACCAGGGCGGGATTAAGACTTTAGTGGGACTCTAGGCTGAGACATCCGAGTGGGCTACAAGGCTATAGGGCATCTGAGAGGGCCCCGCAAAGAACTTATAACGCAGAATCATTATGAAGTTCGCTAAAACACGAAACTGTAGCAATATTACTAATTGCTAGAATGCCGTCGTTGCACGATGTAACATGAAATTCAAATTTAACGATGAAAAATGACTTTTATTTACACTGAAGCATAAAGTTGATCACTGGATCTTATCACTAGATCTTTGTGCTGGCTCCCATCACATCCTCAGGTGAATTCTAAAACAGGTATTGTAAAAATTTGAAAAGAGTCCACCGTGGAACGTCGCTTTTGTTTATTTACATCGCGTTCAGCTCCCGAATGACTTCAAAAAACGTCACCATACTCTGACTTATGATTGTTGTGTCTTAATTGTTATTGGGTGAGTTCTGAAATAAAGTTCGAGTTATTGGTTTATTTGCTTCTTGTTGTTCGAAATTAACTGCATCCAAGTTGGAGGTATGAATCTGGGTACTTCATCGTTACAACATTTAGCAGCGTTATTGACGATGTGTAAACTCTCCGCTAGCAAAATCGCATTTTTTTTTGTTGTGAGAAGAAATAACTCTTGCCTTATTCCGTAGAGGGATGTGAGCTCCCTGGTTAACTAATCTTGCAAGTGCTGTAGAGTTTGAATGTGTTTTGACATTGTACTTGTGTTCCGCAATACGAAAGTTCAAATTTCTCATGGTGGAGATCCAATATAAATTCGATCTATGTCAACAGAATCCAGAGCCTGTAAAGGTATTTTGTAAACTCCGAATCTGCTATTACTCGGAATTGGGTCCCGATCTTTTTTAATAGTTGACATTAGGTTGTTTGTTTTAATTCCAAAATCCTAGTTGTATTTTTTACAAGAAGATTTAAGTATATTCATAACTTTTGGAATATAATCCACTGACCCAACATATTTGCGTTGATTGGATTCTTTAGTTAATGTAGAAAAGTGTGTTCTTATTTTTCGATGGATCCGGTTTACAATATTTCTGGGGTACCCATATTCGTCTGCTATGGCATTTATTTCATTTAATTCTCGTCTCCTAGCAGTAACGCTTGAGCAATGTGTGTATGCTGTACGGGTGAGAAACTGGAATGCAAATAATTTATATGTATTAGGGTGTGCTGAGTAATATGATATAATTGCTGATGCTGCACTGGAAATCCAAGCTTTCATGAAAGCCTTGAAATTGGTTTTCAAAAGAACTTATTTCAAATGTCAAGATATAATTTACCAACAGAAGGAAGGAGCACCTATGCGTTCCCCACTCTCACCTCTCCTGGCAGAGATTGTATTACAAGATTTAGAGGAAAGAGTTTTACAACTTACTCCAGTAGCTCCATGCCTATATCTACGATACGTAGATGATATTCTTGTTTTCTGGAACCATGATGTAGATTCCTTATATGAATTTTCTGAACTAATGTCTTTGCAGATTACCTCAATTAATTTTACAGTTGAACTGGAACAAAATTGTACTATACCTTTTTTAGACTTTCTGTTGAAGAGAAACCCTATATCACAAATTATTACTATCTCAGTATACCGCAAGCCCAGTGCAGCATCAGCAATTATACCATATTATTCAGCACACCCTAATACATATAAACTATCTGCATTCCAGTTTCTCATCCGTAGAGCATACACACATTGCTCAAGCGTTACTGCTAGGAGACGAGAATTAAATGAAATAAATGCCATAGCAGACGAATATGGGTACCCCAGAAATATTGTAAACCGGATCCATCGAAAAATAAGAAGAACACACTTTTCTACATTAACTAAAGAATCCAATCAACGCAAATATGTTGGGTCAGTGAATTACATTCCAAAAGTTATTAATATACTTAAATCTTCCTGTAAAAAATACAACTTGGATTTTGGAATTAAAACAAACAACCTAATGTCAACTATTAAAAACGATCGGGACCCAATTCCGAGTAATAGCAGATTCGGAGTTTACAAAATACCTTTACAGGCCCTGGATTCTGTTGACATAGATCGAATTTATATTAGTTCCACCATGAGAAATTTGAACTTTCGTATTGCGGAACACAAGTACAATGTCAAAACACATTCAAACTCTACAGCACTTGCAAGATTAGTTAACCAGGGAGCTCACATCCCTCTATGGAATAAGGCAAGAGTTATTTCTTCTCACAACAAAAAAAATGCGACTTTGCTAGCAGAGAGTTTACACATCGTCAATAACGCTGCTAAATGTTGTAACGATGAAGTACCCAGATTCATACCTCCAACTTGGATGCAGTTAATTTCGAACAACAAGAAGCAAATAAACCAATAACTCGAACTTTATTTCAGAACTCACCCAATAACAATTAAGACACAACAATCATAAGTCAAAGTATGGTGACGTTTTTTGAAGTCATTCGGGATCTGAACGCGATGTATATATACAAAAGCGACGTTTCATGGTGGACTCTTTTTCAAATTTTTACAATACCTGTTTTAGAATTCACCTGAGGATGTGATGGGAGCCACCACATAAAATCTAGTGATGTGATTTTGACTTGCAACTTTTGCTTCAGTGTAAATAAAAGTCATTTTTCATCGTAAAATTTGAAGTTCATGTTATATCGTGCAACGACGGCATTCTAGCAATTAGTGTTATTGGCACGAATTTCTTCAACAACTTCTGTAGCATAATATGCTTGTGATAATTTATGTGTAGTGCATTCTTCAAACTAATAAGTTACTGCAAAGTTTTCATAAAAATTCACTATTTTCCACTGTTCTCACAAAAACATAAGTTAAAAGCTTAAAATTCCTAGATTTTGTCTAGTAATTTTTGAAAATTTAGCATTGTATATTTTTCTTGGGGCATCTTTTTTGTTATGCAATATGTGATCACAGTGGATTTCGTCCGGTATTGGTTCTAAGTGCAAGCAGGGATGGTGGGTGTATGGTAGTGAAAAAGCCGAAACTCTCCCTCGCTGACCCCGCTGTATACAACCACATGAAACTTTTACCTTTAGAAAGTCACTGCCTTGAAATCTGTTCATCTTCTAGTCTCCGTTTGCTACGGAGTAGAATCATGCGAGATAAAACTAAAACTATTTTACTTCATATGAACATATTATTAGAAGCTGTGTAGTATGTGCGGTGTAGCGACATGTCTCCTGGACCCCTGGTAATGGTGAGCGCCTAGGCTATAGCCCCGTTAGATCCCCCTTAATCCGGCTCTGGTTCCGACGAATTATTTGAAAACATTTTAAAGGAATTTTTAACCGAAGTGGCACTTTCTCTCTCTCTCTTCACTCATTTTACTTGGCGATCTTCTTCTGCATTCCAGCCAAAAAGGAATTTTGACCTGACCTAGTACATGCATCTTTAGTCATCAGTGTTTTCTGCATCTTTAGTCATCCGTGAGCATGCATCTTTAGTCATCAGTGTTTCCATTCCCGTATATTAAAGTACCAGGCGATCCTCTACCGCTTTCTAGCCAAATTTGTATTTTGAATTGCCACCGCACAGCTGTAACGTGAGCATGCGTCTTCGGGCTCCTTAGGCGTTCCATTCCTGTACATTAAAGTGGACTTCTAGTGATTTTGCTTCCTATACTTCCAATGGGCAAACTTCTGAACACATTTTCTTCACAATTAATGCGTTCACAAGGATGAAAATGTGAACATCGATTAAAATAACTTCATATTATAACTTGGAATACTTAGCATTTTCTAAAACATAACCATAATTATATTAAAAATCAATAACTTTTCCTTTGGTGGTGTTGAGACCAGAAAAAAGATGGCGCGACCTGTACATTGATGACGTCAGTAGACAACCAAATGCTGAATTGCTTAATCATGGTTATGTTTTAGAAAATATTAAGTATTCCAAGTTATAATATGAAGTTATTTTAATCGATGTTAAAATTTTCATCCTTGGGAACGTATTAATTGTGAAGAAAATGTGTACAGAAGTTTGCCCATTGGAAGTATAGGAAGCAAAATTACTAGACGTCCACTTTAAAGTACCAGGCAATCCTCTACCGCTTTCTAGCCAAATCCGCATTTTGAATTGCCACAGCACAACTGTAACGTGAGCATGAATCTTCAAGCTTATTAGAGTTTCCATTCCTGTACATTAAAGTGGCTGGTGCGCCTCTACTGCTTTCCAGCCAAATCGGCATTTTGAATTGCCACAGCACAGCTGTAACGTGAGCATGCGTCTTCAGGCAGCATCAGCATTTCTACTATATTGCATTGGTACCAATATTCGCAGTTGTTGCACTTTCTGGAGATGTAGAGTGATCCGCCTTTTTTACTTTTTGTTTGTTTGTTTCGGGATTTAACGAACACTATGTGCGGCTCATGGAACTATAAACAATTGCCCGTTCCTAATTTGGGGCCGTTGTTTCCAGGAAGGGGACGGGGCCTGCGCCATCAGACAGGCGTATCATCCATGCTCCACTCGGGGCTCGAATCTGTGACAAATGGTCTGAGGTCATCGCCTCAGAACACTGGGCCACCAAGGAAAAAACAATAGGCCCTTATTTTTTGATCTACTCTCGTAAATGAAATTGGAAGAGTGGGCGTCGTCTTTGTTCAGGCGTGATGACAAGTAGTCCCGTGTAGCTGAGGCGAAGTGAAACAAAGCCTCTCCATCAAATAATTGGTTGATCAAAATGTCAGTCCCACTGCATATGAAAAGTATGAACCATGAGAAGTACTTTAATCTCTAATTCGTTACTTCAAGCAGAAGTTCGTGCCTGATACGTGGCGAATTTCAGGCGCTGTTACTGTTCTGTATGACAAACTGCACATAACAAACTGCATAGTATGACAAACTGCACATAACAAACTGCATAGTATGACAAACTGCACATATTCCTACTTCATCTTCTCATTGGCTTAACGTGTAGGTTGCAATCATCTTGACCTAATGCCATTTAAATTCTAATTGGTTAGATAAATATTGAGCTATTTTCGGTTTCCTCACAGTACCTCTCTGAATTTCCTAATTATGTCTTCCGTAGTACTCTTTATAATCAGGATAGTGTTGTCTGGAAGTGTTGACATGTAAAGGGTACCTTTGGATTAAAATAAATTGTGTTCTAAGATAAGCGCGCACTCTGCAGTCGAATAAAATACTGTTCAAGGATAAGTGGACATTCTACAGTCGAATAAGAGATTGCTCAAGGATAAGGGCGCATTCTACAGTTGAATAAGAGACTGTTCACAGATAAGCATTCGTTCTGCCTAGGTTCAGTCGAATAAGGAATTGCTACCCATGTCGCATACTATCTGCTCTTTAAATGCGACTGCTCGTTGAAGAAACTGTTTACTTAATCTTTCCCAAAACAGAAACCCTTCTTGGATTCTGCTAGGTAATGTCACTTCTTTTCCTAACGGAACAACACATATATAGTGTGTTTCATTTATTTATTATGCTGTATATTTCACAGTACAGTAAATCCTTGATGTACCGCCACCGTTCGTCACAGTACTTGTGGCGTTACATTACGTTGGGACATTGTATCCAATTTTCCAATTATTTTTGCAAATTTTAATGTTATTTTTCAATTATTTTTAAGCAACACAAGTTTTGTAAATCATGGTTTCTCGAAAATCATTATTAGCGTTAAACTAAAAACATGTTAATTAGAAAAAATGTAATTCTGTGTTGTGTACTTATTGTGCACTGTTGTTCGAAATGTTCATTTCCATCTCGGAAGCTTGTGGTCAGCGTTAAATGAGGAAATTTACTTTGCGCAGTAGAATGACAAAGTCAGCATTTCACTAAGGCCCAATTTTCCGTTTACCCAACAATACGTTTCACAACAGAACTGGAAAATAATAATTCTTTCGCTTTCCTGGACATTCTTGAGACAAGATATCAGTTCTCACATCTACTATCGTTTACGGTATATAGGAAGCCAACTTGTAAACGTTTCCTAATTCCAAACTCGTCAGCTCACCCCAAAGGTTACAAAAAGTCTGCCCTCCGATTCATGCTTAATAGAGCCTACAGGCACATCTCCAACCACAATCTTAGACAAGAGTAAATCAAAAACGTGCACCAGATTGCTCGGAACCACGGATATATAGGCATGATGCTTAATAGTATATTGAAACAATTAAGCCAGAGGTCACGATCCACCAGTCAGGGGGACAGAACCACACGTAGATTCGTAGGTTCAATCGAGTATATACCGTGTTTAGTGAACACCTTAGGAAACATTTGCTGCAGGAACCATTTAGCTTTTGGAATCAAAACCAACAACATCCTATTCCGTATTAAGAATGACCGCGACGATGTAGGCGTTGAACAAAAGCATGGAATTTATTCCATCCCATTGAAACCTTCGGACGACTCAATGAAAAATAGTGTTTATATTGGATCCACAACCAGATCGATTGGAATTCGACTCAAGGAGCATCGATACGATGTAAAATGTGGGACTAATAACACGGCCCTATCCAGAATCATAAATAGAGGAACACATTACCCTGAGTGGCCAGAGGTATCAGTCCTGGCCGTGACTCGATCAAGGTTTAACATTTTATTTATTGAGAGCATTTACATTTGGAATGCAGGAGACAGATGCTGCAATGAAGAACTTCCATTTCACTTACCTGCTCTGTGGAAATCAGTCGTGGAGAGTACTTTTTCTACATAACGAAGGTTTACAGACAAAAAGAGGAAATAGCCAATAATCCCAAAAACAGACTGTTACGCTGTACCAGTTGGGACTTTAACTTCCATTTTAGATTTAAATTTATTAAATTTTTTTATTCATCACGTTGTAATTTAATAGATAAGTATATCGATTGTACTCTCTTATTTACTATGACGTTTGTTGGTCACATGACAGATCGTTGTACCTATATATAGTTGACGTTCACGAAGTCTCCTGTGTCACTCACATCTGAGGAAGGGTCGCGCTGACCCGAAAGATCTCATGTAGTTGTTGAGAGTTTGGTGACATGTTTTTAGCCACGACCCTTTGTATATTAAAGCATTTTAATGTCGATCTGGGGATGTGTCACTGAGGTTTTAACTATTTATTTTTTAAAATCGTGTATGGAGGGAATTACCGCATTGGCGCTTTATGGCATTTGCTGCACGAAATACACAATATCAAGACTTAGTCAGCATTTTAATTATAAGGAAATGAATAAAAAATCACGTTACGTTAGTGAAACTTTATCAAGTGAAAATTAATATCATTACACAAAATTATTTTACATACTTTAGTTTCTTTTAGAAGCCTCGTCTATTTTCATTTGTGTTTTAAATTTCAGTCCAATTATTTCCAGAGCACAATCTAATTTAATAAGTGCGTTTGAAATATCGCCATCCAACGGATTTGCTCCCAAGAGTCTTCTTAAAGCCAGAAGACACTGATTCGTATCTTTGGTTGAATCAATGTCTTCAACATTAAAATTTGCCACAATCGATAACAGTCCGGAAAGGCGGTAAAAGAATTCTCAGATAACTTGCAAGTGGCGGTGTATCAAGTATGTTTTGTGTTGGGAAAGGCGAGCTGGCGAGTAATATACACTGGAGTGCCAAAATTAAGGACGAGACGGTTTTTCGAGTGTAACGTCGTGCAGAAGTGCTCCACATCGACTCATATCATTCCATAAGATCCCCAAGATGTAAGAATATGGGACAAGTGAGCAAAACCGTCCAAACAAGGAATCCAAAGGATACAGAGGCACTTTATTGAAAAGGTAGCTTCGAGCACAACTGGACAGAAAACAGAAACGTCCATGTGACAGACGGCTGCCAAGAAAAATCTAATTTTTAGTAGGGTATATGATCACCCCTGACTGCGTTGCAGGATTTACAACGTTTGTCCATGCTGAGGACGAGGTTGTCAAGGAGCTGTTGAGGAATCGTGGCCCATTCCTCTTGTAGCGCCAATCGCAGCAGCGGAATCGTTGCTGGCTGCTGGTGACGTCCTGCCAAGCGTCTCCCGAGAAGGTCCCACACGTGTTCGATTGGATTTAGGTCCGGGGGCCTTGCGGGCCAATCCATGTATTGAATACCTTCACTCTCCAACAGCTCTGCGACAGCCATTGTACGATGAGGTGTAGCGTTGTCGTCCATGAAGAGGAACTCAGGACTTACAGCACCTCTAAACAGACGCCCGTGAGCCAGGAGAACCTCGGTACAATAGCGGACACCAGTGACTGAACCTCCTTGGAAGATGTGGCGGTCAGTACGGCTACCAAGCATGATACAGCCCCAAACGAGAACTCCGCCACCTCCAAACCGGTCCCTCTCGATGATGTTGGAGGTGTGATTGCGTGTTCCCTGCTCTCTCCAGATGTGTATACGTCCAGAATCGCTCGTCAGACTAAATCGGCTCTCATCCGTAAAGAGAACTCGACCCCATTGCTGATACGTCCAGTTCTTGTGTTCCTGTCACCACAGAAACCGCCGTCTTCGATGAGCAGGCGTTAATGGCACACACCGTACTGGTCGTCGTACAAATAGACCACTTTGTGCTGCCTCCTGGTCACGGTAAAACGCGATAACGGACGTCCAGTTGTCTGTTGCATGTGCCTTGCGATTTCTCCCGCTGTCTGCCGTCTGTCTCTTCCCGCTTCTAGGACAATATACCGGTCGTCCGCCGCCGTGGTTGCTCGTGGACGACCACTTCTAAACTATCGGACAGCTGTTCCTGTCGTTTGAAATGCTCTCCAAGCTCGTGAAACGATGCTGTGAGCGATCCCGAACTCCTCGGCCGCACTAGTCACACTTTGACCTTCTTCCAACTTCCCAATGACGCGACCCCGGATAAAGTCGTCCAGATGTCGTCTATACTGGATTGCCTGTTGGCCATATCACACGGTGGCAGCAACTCGAAGTCGTTCAAACCGATGTTGTACACCGTGCGATAGCTTTCACCGAATTGCTGAGCTTACACCGCCCGTGTGCTTTATACTCTTCCGACACCTACCCCATCTACCCCCAACCCACCTACGTCATGCGGCATATATGCCCATGCCCTACAGTACCGGACCCTAGTTTATCTCCTGAGTGGTCTTTCGGTCCGTTCTGCCTGCTCGTTCCGCTGTTATGCTAATTTCTCCTCTTTGTCTTTAATTTTTGCACACCAGTGTACATTGACGGTTGGCGGATGCCAAGGGTGGGGTGATATATTAATGAATCAAGGGATGTTTTATATAGAGCACGTCTGTTCAGATCCAAGCGACAAATCGACGGGCGGTACATCGAGGTTTGACTGTAAATTAAACTGAAAATATATTTTAATTGGGCGTGGTTTTAAATGGGTCGCTCTATATATTGTTTTTGTTTAGTTTTCTTTCTACAGTTTTAAAAAGCCAAGTGGTTATTGGATGATTCATAAGCTTATATTATTTTGTGTATTTTTTTCCTTTATGGGCGCCCATGGATTTCTCCGTATGAAACATTGCTGCTCCACCTCCCTTCTCATTGTGTCTCTCGTCAACTGCCAACATTTGCATATTCCCTTCAAGAGCTTCGTTAAATTCGACTCCGTTCTTTACATTGCGATATTTCCTTCCGGTGATGCAAATAAAATCCCACTTGAGGAACCAGAATTTTCCATAACGCTATTTATGAGATGTGAGAGGTCATGCAAGAGAAACGTAATTTAAAATAACATTTTCACGGAAGCTTCTCTCAAGAAGTGGAAGAAGACAATTCAAACGAAAGAGAACTCTTTTAGAAAAAGGTATTTAATCATTTTTTGCCGAACAACAATTGCGAACTTTTTCGACTTGTGAATATGATGTAAACAGGTTCAATCCTCAGCGGAATATTTTATAAGAGTTCCGAAGATAACCTGAAAAAAGAAAGCTTATTGCTGAAAACAAAGACATAAGTTTTATAAATATGCTGCAAGAATGCTTGAGAAATAATCGCAGGCGAATATTTGTTTCAACAATATGAATTTTTATGCAAGGTATGAATGGGATTGCGAAAGGTATCCTGTCAAACTTTTTAACAATTTAAATTTAAGGGAGAGAATGTTATCAGCGAAAATATTTTTGTCTCAATCCAAGTGAAAAATGTGTGTTCGTTGAAGGCGTAAGATTATGAATTAGGTATTCACAGAGACGTGCTTTTTCCGTGAAATGGGAATTGCATTATACATCTGGCTCCAGTTTCATTTCACGCCAGATACTTACACTAAAATCATAAGCGTGAAAAGTTCTTTGTAAGATCCAAACAAAAGGAAAGCGAGGTTTCTCATAATAAAACAGAACAGTTTTCATACATTTTTGCTATCATAACTTTATGTGCAGAAAAGCATCTCGTTTGTTACTACGATGGTTAAAATATTGCATTGAAGTCAACGTTATCAACTAGGCACATAAATGCGCTTGCTTTGTTAGCAAAGGAGATGGGTACAGGTAAGAAAAACATGCATTTTTCACGCGAAAACTGGAGGAATTTCACCAAAGTTTCGGGTGTAATAGCCATATCTTTTTGGTTATAAAAATAAGTCCAATTTAGAATGGTCTATTATATTCCAATTTTCAAGACAGCAGAGGTATCTGCTTGCATTTGGGTTATGATGCATTTTTTTTTTTTTTGATTGAGGGTTTAACGACCACCGTGAGCAACTTATAACGAAGTAAATTTCTCCGTCATTTCTGTCCACGCCAGGATTCGAACCCGGATCCCCTCATTCCGGAATAAGTTGCTCTACCAATTGAGCTACGCGGACGTTTTATTCTGATTCCTATCTGCCTTTATGTCGTGTGCGTCCTTCTGGCAGGTACGTCACATCTCCTGGTACGTTACATCATCTCCCCCTTATTTATTTATTTTTTTTTCGAAGTGCTGGAGAAGGGATTCTTTTATTTTTCCTATCTCACGGTGTGGAAAGAACATCACACCAATGCGAGATTTTGAACGGTCGGGTCATCCGGATAGTTCGGGCGCCATTATAACGAAGTAAATTTCTCCGTCATTTCTGTCCACGCCAGGACTCGAACCCGGATCCCCTCATTCAGGAATAAGTTGCTCTACCAATTGAGCTACGCGGACGTTTTATTCTGATTCCTATCTGCCTTTATGTCTTGTGCGTCCTTCTGGCAGGTACGTCACATCTCCTGGTACGTTACAAACTCGATGAACTATAAGCAGTCAGCCGTCCCAAATTTAGGGTCACTGGTTCCAGGGAAGGGAGAAAGCCAGCGCCATAAGACAAACATAACATCCATGCTTCACCGGGATTCGAACCCGGACCCGTCTGGGACGAATGACCAGAAGACCCTTCGCCGGGGCGGCTGCATGGAGACAAAATCTCCTCTGGATCTCTTTTTTTTTTTTTTTTTTTTTTTTTTTTTCAAATATTCTAATATAAGTTATTTCAACTTTTCAAGTTGAATACTAGTAGCAAGAGTGGAATTGAGATAGCCCCCGTGTTTTTGTCATTTTTATCTTGGTTGGATTTTACTACTCAATAGATTTTAAATTCTCTTTTCACTTGAATTTCGCCCTTTTATATTTGGTTTCATACCTTTTGATTCGCCTTTCAGTTCAATTCGTCATTTTTACCTTTTGCTGAGTTATATGTCTTGTCAACTGCTTGTGATTGTTCTCGTGAAGAAGATGCCGGACGGCAATGGATGTAGGCCTACTTTTCGAAGTTAGGGTAAGTCCTTTTATTTTTGCTACTTGTAGTTTCCTTTTTGTTGATATTACCGGGAACCTGTCGAATTATGCTTAAAATGCTATTTATATAAGCACGTGATGAACAGTGTTTTGCCAATGTAATTAGTAGCTACAGATTTATTTTTTTAGCCACGTATTGTCCATTATGTGCTTTTATGAACTTAGGACTTTCTAGTTTAATAATGATACTCGTACACTGATAAGTACTGTATTGCTGTTTTTTAACTTTAGTAAATGTATCTAAATACTTTCCGACTTATTCTCACAGTTTTCCAGCACTAAATTACGAATTTTTAACTACTAAAATATCCGCAAAACGGAAAAAAGGCGTTTTTTCTTTGTATAACCTTCCTGGGTGCTTTTCTGATTTTATCATTGCATCACAGAGCTGCAACAATTGTAAAAATATGATTTCTTTTCCAGCTTAACTTTCCCGGGCACAGTTTTCTTCCTATAAGAAAAAAATTGCTGGAAAAACCTGCACGCATTTACCTGTAAAGCGTTCCCGAATTTCTAAAATAATAAGAGGATTCAAGCTAAAGTTTTCGGATTTTGTATTGCTGATGCCTAGCAGCTAATCAGAACCGATCAGCAAAATACCGAAAATCTCTTTGGGATTACCAAGATTTATTATGGCAAACAAGAGTTTGTTCTCCAAACTGAAAAAAGCCATTTATCCGATGTATAAGGATTTGTGCAAGCAGTCTTCTTTGCCATCATCATCCTGTTTTTATAAGATTTGTGAACCAAACATTCCGAATAAAGAGCGTGATTGTACTCCATGCGATAAACGTGCAATCGTTGAAATTGAAGGTTACTTTCTTTCGCGCTTAATCTCGTCAATCGTTCTTTCTAGCTTTTCTTTTGATGAAATAAAAAAAATACTTTGTTCAAATATCCCGTTATCTCCAAATAAGCAGAAAGCACTTACTTTTGGTAAAAGGTTATTGAACTTCCGGTTTTTTATTTGTTACACTCTTACGATGTAATTTGTTCTGTGTTATTACTTTAGAAATTCTGTTGAAATTTTTACTAATTGCTTTACTCTTCAATTTAGAAAACGCAATTCATGTTACTATCTGTATGGAACGTAAACAAAAAAAAAACACGTTTTTAAAGCAGTTGGTTGTATTTATACAAATACACTTTGCCAGAAAAAGAAAAAAAGCAAACGAAGCACCCAGAGAAAGTCGTTCAATCCTGATGAAATTCCGCATGCAAGTACCGCAGGGCCGAAGATGCAAATGATTAAAAAATAAATACCAAAGACGAAACACTGGCTTGCCACAGAGCATGGAACCGCGCAGCATCGAAGAGGGTATATCAAAAGCAAAGCTCGCACGCAGGGACAATTGTGACAGCGGATTGTCGTTGCATTAACCTCCACGGACTGTGAGGATGCTTCGACGTCGGATCCGTGAAAGATACCAGCAGCTCAGCGGGTTTGAGAGAGGACATATAATTGGGATGAGAAAGGTCGGTTGATCGAGTCACCGTATAGCCAGGCATTTGGGTCAAAGCGAAGCGGCAATCGGACGATGTTGACGCCAATAGGTCAAGATGGGCACAAACCAGCGGCACGTGTGCAACGGACGGCCGAGGGCAACAACAGAACGCGAAGATCGAGCGATTGTGAGAGCCGCACGAACAGGACCGAATTCGTCGCTCTCAACCATCCGTAGCCATGTTGCATCGTCTACAGGTACAGAAGTGGACATCCGGACCGTTGACAGACGACTTGCAGCACGGGGACTGCATTCGAAGAGGCCAGTCCGTCATCTACCATTGACCAGCGAGCATCGCCAGCACTGATTACAGTGGTGTCAGGCACGATCAACGTGGAATAGTGTCCAATGGCGTCGTGTTGTCTTCAGTGATGAGTCAGGGTTTGCACTTGGGGTCGATGACCAGCGCATACGTGTCTGGAGACAAGCTGGCCAGCGCACGGATGCTGCTACTGCCTTTACTGTGGAACAGCACACCGGGAGTGACTATCTGGGGGCCATTTCCTACGATAGCCGGACACAATTGGTAGTCTTCCGTACAATCCTCAAGGTTCAACGATAGCTCGACGACATTCTACGGGCTGTTGTGTTGCCATTCCTGTTGCAGTATCACCGAACAATTTTTTAAAAGGATAATGCGCGGCCACATACGGCATGACTCTCCCAGGCCTGCCTAGGTAATGTTGAAACCCTTCCATAGCCACACCGAACGCCCGACCTCTCACCGGTCGAACATGCTTGGAAAATTATGAGACGCCATCTCCGCCCATCCCGGAATGTCGGTGAACTTGCCAGCAATTTGAACACCATCTGGCATGCTATACCTCAGTACAGTATCTATGAACTGTATGCGTCTATACCACGCCGGGTAACAGCTTGTATCCGAGCCAGAGGTGGCGCTACAACCTACAGACTTGTTCCACTCATGAAGCTATTTTGTCCGAATAAACGGCATAACTGCTCTGCAATCCATTTCTTTTCCCAAACATATGTATGCATTACACATAACAATTTTCATCTCGATTAAGGGAATTCCCTCTGAGCCGCTCCGGTAGCGCAGTGGTTTAAGTGCTGGCTTGTGACCATTCGTCCGAGATGGGTCCGGGTTCGAATGCCGGTGAGGCATGGATGTTGTATTTGTCTTACGGCACTGGCTCTCTCCCTTCCCTGGAACCAGTGTCCCTAAATTAAGGACAGACGACTGCTTATTTCCCCGTGAGTTGCTCATGGTGGTCGTTAAACCTCCAATCTAAGAAAAAAAAAACTCCGAGTGGGAGTGCTTCGTTTTTCGGGGGAGTTTTTTTTGTTGTTGTTGTTGTTGTTGTTGCTTTTTGCAAAGCGTGTATACAGGTTTCATCCACTATCCGAAAGTAGAGCGTTCCTGTGAAACCTGTCGTAAGCCGAAATGGCGCAAAGCGAAGCAATTACCATTAATTTACACGGGAAAAAATCTTAAGCGTTCCCAGACCCAAAAAATAACCGACGAAATCATACCAAATAACACATAAAACCTAAAATAACAGAAACATATAGTAAAAGCAGGAATGATATGATAAATATACATTTTATCCATTACTGGATGAAGACTAAAAGAGTCTGCTTTTCTACTAGCAGAACCAACAGTAACTTCGGAAGCTTTCAAGATCCTGTGACGTCCTACAGAGGTGAAAACATGTTTCAAGACGACAAATATGCAGCGAGACATTCTGTCCGCGTAGCTCAGTTGGGAGAGTGACTTACTCCGGAGTGAGGGGACACGGATTGGACAAACTTGTGTTTTCACATTGGTGACAGATTGTGAAAAATGGATCCACTAGCCGTTGGGTTCTTCGAAAAATGTATGATGTTTGTTCCACACATTGTTTGGAATTAATGAAAAATTCCTACTTCGCTTCAAAGACAAAAAAATTATGTGGGAGATGATGTGACGTACTACAGAGGTGAGACATGTGCCAAGACGACAAATCTGCAGCAAGACATTCTGTCCGCGTAGCTCAGTTGGGAGAGCGACTTACTCCGGAGTGAGGGGACACGGACAAACTTGTGTTTTCACAATCCTTTCTCTCTGCGTGTAAATACGAGTAGTACGACAGGTGGACGAGGCAAGTTCAACGCCTGCACCATGTCTTTATTTTGTTCACTACGAGCGAGACGCTTAATTACGTCCAGTTTTACGCTAACGTAGCATTATTACGAACTCTCTTAGGCTCTTCTGATAACTTTGGACACATCTTGCTAACGGATTCACAAAATATATCGAGATAAAGCACAGATGCTCACAGACACAGTTCAAAACTATAGCGGCTTGATGCTGAGTGTAATTCCCGGGGAAGGAGCTTGGCAGCGCCACTCTCGCTGCTCAGGGTGCCCGCGCTGTCTCCATAACGGTTCGCTTCAAAACAAACGCTGAATGCTATTTTCGCTTCTTCTTTTCGTAAAAGCGAAGTGAGGTAAAGCGAACTTTCGGAAAGCCGGGGATACCTGTATATGTATTTACTTTGTAATACAGGGTGATTGTAAACTCCTTCAACAAAACAAGAGGGGTGGTAGTACACATGAAGACGAACAATATTTACAATGGAACCTAGGGCCGCATTCCACTCCTAGTGCCAGAAAATAGTAAAGTTGCATATCCACGTTGAGCCTCCAACGGTGAAAACAAAGAGACATACCTAATTTATGAGTTGTGCAATTCAGAGAAAGACTAAAAGGAGCTGCTCAAACTGGCACCCAAGGGCGCCGTTGCACAGCCCACACCGGCGAATGAAGGACTGTCGCACCCTCTCGTAGACTCCCGGTGTGGTTTTGATTTTGTGAGCAACAGCGATTCGCGCGACGAGATCTTCCAGGGTGTCCACAGGTGTCTCGTACACCAATGTTTTCATGTAGCCCTAGAAGAAGACGTCCAGTGGATTAAGGTCCGGGAAGCGTAGAGGCCAAGCCACAGGTCCACCGCGTCCAATCCACCGCCCGAGATATGTCGCATTTAGGAAGTATCGGACTTCGGTGGCAAAGTGTGCTGGGGCCCCATCATGCATAAACCACATGCCCCCCCTCCGTGGGGTGAGCGGAGCATCCTGCAACAGACTGGGAAGCACTTGCTCCAGGAACACACGGTACGCTGCGCCGGTCAGACGTATACGCCAATTCTCATGTGATGTTCGCACATTAATATCGCTGAACGAGTTCGGTTGCGTTTTTAGATTTTTGTTCCTCATCGTCTACGCACGTGTTCAGTGCCCCTGATTTGCATCTTGTGCTTCTCATGCACTGGTTGAAACTAGGTGTGCCTGCTGGACGTTTTTCGAACGTGCTCTTTTCTGGCTCTAGGAGTGAAATGCGGCCCTAGGTTTCATTGCAAATATTGTTCGTTCTGATGTGTACTATCACCCCTCTTATTTATAAAACCAGAAGCTCATGATTTGTTGCTGTAAACTTCATATTTAAATACACAAAAGCAGTTCCGCGCCTTTTAAGCATGAGAGCCTCTTTTTAAATTTCAAGCATGTGGAGGACTCCACGTGTCAATAATTTCTTGCGGGAAATCCAGATCCCTGGAAAACCGTGATCCTTACACGCTTCTTACACGCTTTGTCAATAAGAAATGCCGCTGCTGATTTCCGTTGGCTTTAACTATGTAATTTAATTTACATATTGGACAGCATTTTGCTTACTGTTATGCAAATTCCACTGTGGGCGTTTGTTTCTCGAGTTCATTTGTCCTGTAAACAGTGGCGCACCCACGGGGAGGGCCGACGAGGCCCGGGCAAAGCAGTCTCGAGTACTAGCAGGCCTTAGTCCTCGATTCGTGACGTCACCATCAGGGTCATAACAAACGCTGCCGTGACTGCCATCTTAGCTAGCAGCGAGGTTACAGCGAGGCGATATCAAGACTCTAATTTTTCGTAGCTTCGCAATATCGATGGAAAAAAATTCTAAATTTCGTTAAATGCAAAACATTTGGTAAATATCAAAACGCAAACACTTTATGAGCCATGGGAGTGATGAGTTCAGTGATTGTTTCATATCTACAAACTAATTCAGATATAAAAGAGCTTTAACTTTTTCTTTTTACATCAATGGGTTGTTGTTTTTACACAAATTCACCGGCATTACCGTACGCACCATGCATTTTTTTTAAACAAATTATATTGTATTTCACCTAAATAAGTTAAGGAGGGAAAAAAAAGGCAAGACTTTAAAACTTTATCTGATAGGTCAATGAAGAACATTCCATGCATCACATTAAAATTGCCGTTATTGATATGGTAATTCCATATTCTTTCAGCAACACAATGTGTGACTGACACACACACATTTCTTTTATTTCAGCAGGGGCCGCCCCGGTGGCGGAGTGGTCTAAGCGATGGCCTCTGATCATTCGCCCAAAAGGGGTCCGGGTTCGAATCCCGGTCGGGCATGGATGTTGTGTTTGTCTTACGGCACTGGCTCTCTCCCTTCCCTGGAACCAGTGACCCTAAATTAGGGACGGGTGACTGCTTATAGCCCATTGAGTTGCTCACGGTGGGCGTTAAACCTCCAATAAAAAAAATAAAAAAAAATATTTCAGCAGGACGTCGGAAAAATACATTTCTAAATATTTCGTACAAAGTAAGGAAACCGCACTGGACAAAAAAAAAGAAAAAATAACACATGATGATAAATGAAAAGTAGCTAAGCCTAATGATTCATCAAACGTTTCTTAAGCCTAATGATATATGAAACATTGCTTAAACCTACTTAGTTTCGCGAGAACTATTACGTTTGCAAAAAAAAAAAAAATTGCCTGGTTCATCAATTCATAAGAAATATGAAATCTAAATTAATAAGCCGCCCCGGTGGCGCAGTGGTCTAAGCGTTGGCTTCTGATCTCTCGTCCGAGAAGGGTCCAGGTTCGAATCCCGGTGAAGCATAAATGTTGTGTTTGTCTTACGGCACTGGCTCTCTCCCTTCCCTGGAGCCAGTAGCACTAAATTAGGGACGGGCGACTGCTTATAGCCCATTGAGTTGCTCACGGTGGGCGTTAAACCACCAATCAAAAAGGAAAATAATAATAAAAATACTAACTTCTCTTCGAATCCTCATATCGAACTCAAGTCTTCAGCATTTTCAGTGTAAGACGCACGCCAAGCAAACACTGTTTCTCGGTTCTAATCATTTAGCTTTCTTGTACTGTAACATTACTAGTAACTGGATAAGAATAAATGTACAAAAGTCAAAATTGTGATGGCACCTGACTATTTTTCCCGGTAAATTTAGGGAGAGTCACCCCCACCTTGGGAAAATTCAGTGTGCCACGGCTCACACACCCCTTCGGAGAAATTTCTGGGTGCGCTACTGCCTGTAAACATCCTCACATTTCGTTGGGAGCTATGGATTATTTGCCCACAATTGCCTTCCGGACTTTAATTTTTTTTTTTTTATTGAAGGTTTAACGACCACCATGAGCAACTCATTGGGCCATAAGCAGTCGCCCGTCCCTAATTTGGGTCACTGGTTCCAGGGAAGGGAGAGAGCCAGTGCCGTAAGACAAACACAACATCCATGCCTCAACAGGATTCGAACCCGGACCCCTTTCGGACGAACGATCAGAAGCCATCGCTTAGACCACTGCACCACCGGGGCGGCCTTTAATTTTGAACACCTGTATATTAGAAAGACCCAACAGCAATCAGACATCTGCCATCCTCACTTACGCACGCAACTATGACATTGAGATGGCTTTATGAACATTTCACTGCAGAGGTGTAAGGCGTGTACGAAGCATAGATAGCGGCAGTATGCGGAAGACTCGTGATTTAAGCGACTTTATTTATTTATTTTATTTATTTATTTATTTCAATATTTATGCTATTACATTATGACATCAAATCAGAGATATATATGTGCAATTAAAAAGTAATAGCAGCAAAGGGAAACAGGGAAAAGGCCTCACCTGACGTGCCCTGAATCCCCAAAACAGAAGAAATGAGTCAAGCACCGGCCATAACAACACAGTAAGGGAAAGATGTGTATATTAGTCCCATTTTTTTTAGCTATTAAGTAAGTATATTTTTATTTTTTTTAAATAATGTTAGATTATTAATATCAATTAACTCCACAGGCAAACCATTCCATTACTCAGGACCAGTGTAGTTAATATCTTACCTTGACATCTGTGTCTTTGGTAAAATAGGCCGCAGTAATGCCTTATTCCTTGTTTTATAATTATGAGTAATGAAATTTAAATGTATTACATCGGAAAACAAATTATTTTTATCCTTTTAAACATCAATTTACCAATGTTAAAATGAAATAGTTGTTGAATCGACAGAATTCCATACCTATTTGGGTCAACACGAGTATGATGACAGTGAAATAATTGTATTTTTAGAGTAGAAGGGGAGATCTTTAAATCCAATAATCTGATAAACTTATTCTGTAAAATTTGCAACCTATTTATATTAGTTTGGGTAGTCTATCCCTAAGAGGCAATGCCATAATTAATATGTGAATGAATCAATGAATAGTACAACAGTTTAAGAGTTTTAACTGTCAAACATGATTAACCCTAGAGACAATACCAATATGTTTTGCAATTTTACTTTTAATATATGTTATATGATTATTCCATTTTAGAGAAGAGTTCAAAATAATTCCCAAAAACTTAAATGTTTGCACACATTCAATAGTTTGATTATTCAAAGTTAAATGATGGTGGTGCATCAAAGATATTCTTTGTCTAATGAAGATTAAATATTTACTCTTATTGAGATTAATTGTTAAATAATTATATGTCAACCATTCGCAATAAATTTGAAATTGTGTATTAGCTTGCATAAAGAGATCATTAATATTTGTTCCTCGAAAATGTCATCTGCATACAGCATTAGCTCATTACAAGACTGAACATGTAAAATATCATTTATGTATAAATTAAATAATAGGGGACCAAGAATAGAGCACTGGGGAACACCACAGGTCACTTTCAACAAGGGTGAAGTAAATTGATTAACAGAAGTGAATACAAATCTATCAACTAGATAATTCTTAAGAAGAGTGTGGGAAACACCCCTGATCCCCAAATTATACAACTTAGTTAATAGGAAATCATGATTCTCAGTATCAAAGGCCTTAGATAAGTCCAAAAAAATAAGTTATTTCTCCAAGTTCTAACTTTTTTTGAATAAGTGTTTGCAAATATAAGAGCGCAGATTCAGTAGATTTATTAGGTTGGAATCCAAACTGATTCCCATTTATTATATTATATTTTAGGAAGTATGTAATCAATCTCCTGCATAACAAACCCTCCAAGGCCTTTGCAAATATTGAAATCTTGGCAATTGGTCGGTAATTATTAGGATCACTTCGGGAGCCAGATTTATCAGAAGGAGTTTATTTTGTGATTTTTAAAGAACTGGGACATGTACCTGAGGAAAAAATAGAGTTATAGATTAATAATAAAGGATCTATGATTGTAAATCAGCCACAGCCTTTAAAACCGACGGATCAATTTCCTCATAACCTGGACTGCAGTTTGTCTTAATGTGATATAATTCCGTCAACAATTCAGATTTTGAAATTGGCAGTAAATGAAAACTATTAGCTATATGTAAGTTATTGAAATATTGTAAATAGGTTTTATTAAAAGACCACTGGTCATAATCAGTTTGTTGTTTACTTTATAAGAATTTAGAAAACAATCTATTTTTCTTATTTATTTGATTTATGAGGTGTGATGTAATCCATGGTTTACGAATTCTTTTTTTTTTTTTTTCGTGAGTGAGCTCTCGAAATAATCGGAAAAGCACGGTCGTAGTTTTCCTTAAACACTCTGAAAAAGTTATTAGAGGATGTATTTGGAGAGTCATCTAGTTGTAAGTCATCCCATCGTATTTGAATTAACAATTGCTTAAATTTTTCAATATTTTTTTATTTAGGTTTCTCATTGTAATTTACAGCAGTCTCCATAAAAACAAAAGTTGGTAAATGATCACTTATATCAAATTCAAGAATCCCTGATACTACAATTTCAGACTGAACATTTGTGACAGCCAGATCTAATGTAGTTTGTGTTAGTGGGGTAATTTTAGTTGGAGATGTAATTGCATTCCAAAAACCAGATGATGATAACAACTGATGAAACTGTCTAGTTGTACAGTTATCTTGAGCAATATCAATGTTAAAGTCACCAACAAGGAATGCTTTTTTTTTTTTTTTTTTTGTAAAATTAATCATATTAAGAAGATTATCTAGAACCATAACAAAATTATTTGTATCTGAAGACGGAGGTCTATAACATACCGAAATAATGTGGAATTGGTTTTGAATAATTAGTAGCTCAAAATCTGTGCTCATTATTGTAAATTCAGTTAATAGAGGTAGTTGCCTTCAATGCACGATCAAGAACGATCATATCAAGATCGTGCATTGAAGGCAACTACCTCTATTACTTTTGACTATTTCTACACGAATTTAAATTTTCCTAATAAGTAAATTCAGTTATTAAGGTAAAATATGGATGTAAATTATTTATATAAATAGCTACACCCCCACCCCTAGAATTTAATCTCTTCAAGTTGAAGACCTGGTACTTATCTATTGATATTGTGAAATCCTCTGGAAACCATGTTTCTGTAATACATATTATATTTAACGTGAAGTTAATTTATCTGCATTAGTGTCTCCAATTGAGTAATTTTGTTAATCAAAGATCTAGCATTAAGATATATCAATTTAAGAGTAAAGTTAGTGTTAGCTGTTAGTAAATGATTAAGGTTATGAATTGTATAATATTGACTCTGCAATATAAAGGTTCAAAGTACAACAAAAAAATAGTAACAAATTAAATATTTAGTCCATAGTACTGCAGATCCTCAGCGCAAACAATTTTTTTTCTTTGATCACCAGCTCTCTGTTTTATATATAAGTTGTCATTATTAATCCATGCATATTTTATCATACCCTGAATAACCAATTGTCTGGCATGCCAATGCATCTTTTTATAGTATGGTGACAAATTTTCATTAATGTAGATTTTAGTTTTTTGTCTGTTATGGTCCAAATCTGAGTTTAAAATGGATTTTTTTTCTCCGACCATCTATTTCTGCCTGATCTGGTAGTAAATTGGATAATTATAGGTACAGTTGAAATTTTACTTTGAGTAGAAGGTAGAGCATGAATTACATCAATATCTTCTGGTTTATAGTTTTCTATTTGTAATTTAGCGGCCATAAGATCAATTATGTTTCTCAGAGCAGCTGTATCTGTAACATCATCAACCTGTAGACCATGAATTTCCAATTTTTTTCTTCTGTGATACTGATTCAACTCTGATAATTCTGACCTCAAAACACTTAATTTTTGCAGCATTCTCAAGCTCAACCCTCTCATATTTGGCAATTCTTTGTGTGAGTGTGTCATTAGACTGTTCTAGCTTAATACATTTCTTTCTGAATTAAGACATCATAATTATCACTGAAGAACTGCAAGGATTGTTTAATGTCCTGAATCTCTCTCTCTCTCTTTAAGTCTGATATGCAATCAAGTTTCTCTTCTATCCGAAGCATTGACCGTCTAAGGAAGTTCAAATCTGGTTGATTATGTTCAAACTGGACTCGAAATGCAGTTTTTAAATTATCTGAGTCTGCAGTATCTGAATTCATGGGTAAAGTAGTTGATAACTGCTCAGCATCCAAAACACATCCCTGGCTTTGTCCAGGGATTTGTTTTGAAAAAGGAATTAGAGTGAGCTCTAGGCAGGCAGGCGCAAGCATCTCAGAAACGGCAAACCTCCTATGCTATGCAAGAACAACTGCACCTAAGGTGCACAATGAGTGGTGCACAAACAGCAAAACGAGCAGTCAGCTGTCTTCCTGTGGGCGGAAACGACTGTTCGATGGTCGAGGGCCACGTCGGCTGGGGAGGATTGTACGAGGTAACAGACGAGATCCATTGAGTCAAGTAACCACGCAGTACAACACCAGTATCGAGAAGAGAATTTCAGCATACACAGCCCGCCTCCCATTGGCACGAATGGGCTCCTTCGTGTACCAACTTGTATTTCCAAAAGTGTATTTAAGTCTTTGAAAGAGGCCGGATAATGAGTTCTAGGCGAGCAGGTGCAAGTATCTCAGAAACAACAAACCTCCTAGGCTATGCAAGAACAACTGCACCTAAGGTGTACAATGAGTGGTGCACAAACAGCAAAACAAGCAGTCAGCTGTCTTCCTGTGGGTGTGGTCGATGTTCGAGGGCAACGGCGGCTGGGGAGGATTGTACGAGGTAACAGACGAGATCCATTGAGTCAAGTAACCACGCAGTACAACACCGGCATCGAGAGGAGAATTTCAGCATACACAGTCTGCCTCCCATTGACACGAATAGGCTCCTTCGTATACCAACTTGTCTTTTCAAAAGTATTTAAGACTTTGAAAGAGGCCGGATGATGAGCTAGGTGAGCAGGTGCAAGCATCTTAGAAACGACAAACCTCCTAGGCTATGAAAGAACAACTGTACCGAAGGTGTACAGTGTGAGGTGCACAAACAACAAAATAAGAAGTCAGCTGTCTTCCTGTGGGCGGAAATATCTGTCCATGCGCGAGGGCAACGGCTGCTGTGGAGGATTGTACAAGATAACAGATGAGATCCATTGCGTCAAATAACTGCGCAGTACAACAGCGGTACCGAGAGGGGAATTTCGTAATGCACAACCGCCGCAAATTGGCTCGAATAGGCTAGAACAGCAAACGTCCTCTTCGTGTATCACTCGTGCCTACTAAAAAACCCCAAATTCCTCCGCTGTGGGCACGGGAACACCAAACCTGGACCAAAAGGGCCAAATATGACGTCAACAGCACGAATCGATGGATCCCAGATGTCTAGTGTTAACTGTACAAGCTGGAGGAGGCGGTACAATGGTCTTGGGTCTGTCTTCATGGCGAAACTGGGTTCCTTAATTTCTCTGGATGAGCAATTGGTTGCGACGCGGTATTTTAGTATCACTGCTGATCAGACACACCACAATGTACAAGTGCATTGTGTTTTTGGATGGATAGAGCTACTTCCAGCAGGATAATTGGCCATGCCACAAGTCTCGGATCAATACACAATGGCTGCATGAGTACGATAGTGACTTCAAAGTCCTAAAATCCTTCCCCAGGACCCAGATCCTTATCCAATTGAACACTTGTGGGATGAGATCAAGAGAGCCACTCGTAACAGAAATTCTTCTCCAGCTAACGTTTGGTAATTGACGAACGCCATCACATCCGCTAGTCTGAACATACCTGTAGAACGATATTAGCAACTCGTTGAAAACTTGCCATATCGAATCGAGGCTGCTTTGAATTGAAAGCCAAGGCTGTCCAACACGTTATTAGGAAGGTGTTCCTAATAATTTGCTACTTCAGTGTATATCAATATTAGAGAAGATATTCGAAACTGCACACCTGGTAGAATGTTGAACAAGACGAATTAGGTTGTTTGGGAAGTAAGTAAACACTTTCAATTTACCATAATTCCTGAAACAGCACACCTGGTAGAATGTTGAACAAGACGAATTAGGTTGTTTGGGAAGTAAGTGAACACTTTCAATTTACCATAATTCCTGAAACAGCAAAGCAATTATCACAATATTTGAGGGTAATTATTAGTAATTCCCCTCATTATCAATAATACCGTCCCAGAGTGTGGGCAGTTCACGAACACCATTTAAAGTACCCGTGTCATTAAGTCTGTGGAAAATGTCTTTGATTCGGATATCCAAGCGCTGTTTGCTGTTGTAGGGAGTACTAGAGGACCAATGTAACAAGCGGCTAAAACAGTTGAAATCACAGGGGTTCATACCGGTTAATACAGTGGGTGGGATAATTCCACCCAACCATGCTGTTCAGTGAACAGCCAAACAATCCGAGCTTTGTGTGGTAGGGCGTTGTCGTGTACAAGGACAGATCGCTGTACATGATAACGCAGTGCCCATGACGGGATACGCTCTTCTAGAAACGATTTATACCGTTCCGATGTCATGGTGATGTTTTTATACAACGTCTTACAAAAAACCATATCGTGAACATACATTTCAACGACCAAAGAGATTTTACGTTCGTTAAACTCTGCACGGGGTAACGGCGCCGCGGAAATACTGGGTTTACCAGGACCGAGACTGATGTCGTAGCCTGGGTGCGTAAAATTCCACCCAACTTTCATTTAAGAGCAGGAACTTTGTGAACATTCTACTCTTGCGACAATACTATACAAGGTTACTCCGTGGAATTTCATAGCAGAATTCCGTATGTGTCGTAGTAAGTATGTGCGGTACCCACTTCACTAGTTTACTCATTAGGGTTAAATCTTCGATCAGCAGGCAAACCCTTGTGTGAGGGGTTCCAAGTTTTGTGGAATGGTCATTGACACTAGCCGTACAGGACCGTTGTGAAGCCTGTAGGATTCGTCGCCTGGCTTCTTTTCTGGAAGTCAAAAATGGTCGACCACGTCTTGGAGCATCTTTAGGTGATGCCCTTCCTTCCTTTTATCCTTTCATCCAATTGTGCACCGCCGTTTTCTTAAGGACATTTCGACCTACTGCTGTCCGCAAAAGACTTTGTGCCACCCTTTGAATACTGCAATAAGACACAAAACTTCAAAAAACAAGCTGTTCTTCCTCTGTCAGTGATCGCCTTAGCTCTTCCATCGTTATTACCATTCTTCCATCTTAATAACAGCAGGGGTTTACCTAATAATTCGAACCATACATTCACCTCACGTCTGTTCTCATTATCCTCGTTGTTTCTTCTCATACCATATATTCCTAGCAGGAATTTCAGCCAACCGAGAACAAGACTTTCACTAGCCGATCGGTAGGCGTGAACTACGTACTACACAGCTGCCAGACATCGCCTGTGTTTCCAGTACAGGCTTGCGAAATGTGGTCCAATGAAAACGTTCGCGTACTAGAGAATTTACTATGCTCACTAGCTTAACTTCCCGAACGAGCAAATAATTATTTTTAAGACTTGTCGCTGACATTTTAAGAGCGTACATAAAACAGGTTTATGAAAATATTTTCTGTTAAATTCTTATTATGTATACGTATGCTTTGTTTAAAGCAACATACTCATAACTTGTCTACAGAAAATACAGTTTCCTCAACTGTTTATACAGTGTAACTATAAAAGTTTGAACAGGTACATAAAACTGGAAACCATAAAAATACTTCCGCTGAACATTTTATAATATGATAAACAACTGATGTGAGAAATGCAGTGTTTTCGGTAAAACTGCAGAAAACACTATTAATAATAACCACGTAAAACTTCAAGTATATGTAGAACGATTAGGTGAATACAAAATAACTTTCAGTAACTTCCTTTCTACGAAATAAAAAATTACAGAGAAAACATCCATAGTTTATCCTAGCAAAGTAAACTATTTTTTTTTTGTTTTTGTTTGAGAGATACATAGCTTATCATGTATATATCAAACACTCCGTTCTTGTGGCTTTTAACTTTAAATGAAACCCAAAAAATGTCTTCGAAATACATCTGTTGACTTTTAAGGAAGTCTTATCTCTCCGACAAATGGACGCCTACACATGGTATAACGACAGGCACAGATGATTGCTATGTCAACGTCGAGCGCTTCCGATCCATTTTTATGCGATAAAGCTCTAAATGTCCCTCACGTGAGTGTGCTTGCTAAGCTATAAAGATGAGAGTTTTCCCAAGGCTTTGGAATATGGCCGATCTTAAAGAAATGCCGAGTGTTTACGAGGTGCCTGGGGCATTCTAAATCATAGATCAAAAACTTTGTTGTCAGAATTTGAATTTTCCATTCAGATTCCTTTTTCTTTACTTAGAGATACTTTTAGTTTTGTTATCTTTTTCGAGAAACTTTGGAACCAAATAAAATTCACTGACATTCACCAAAAAGAGTAAGAAAGAATATAAAGCACCAAATCACAAGGACCCCATTTGAATCTCAGATGTTGGGACTCTTTTCTTCGTTTGAAAAACCAGGAGAAACGTCTGCTAATTTCAGGTTCATTTTTCAAATATGGATATTAAAATATAATGTTTATGTGTACCAACGTATTAAAAGCATCCGGAATTTCCTATTTGTAATGAAGTATGCAAAATGCGATATCTTTAGAATTGCGATTTTATAACATTACTAGTCCGTAACCCGTGACATGCACGATTCAAAAAGCTGTGACTGATTTTTTATTTTATTTTTTTTTGTCGTATAACACGAATCGTAATAAAATGCATAACTATAATAAACGGTTGAATTATTAATGGGAAGTCTATAAGATGGGTCACCAACAACAAAATTTGCGTAATATTCCCATTCATTTTTAATTTTTCGAACTATTCGTATACGAATTTAACGATGACGTTCCTCGTTATTTTATAAACCGTCGTTGACGGGCTTGCATTGGAGTATTGAGGCATTCTTTCAGTGACCCGAAATGATATCGTGTCTAGATAACTACACAATGAGGTTAAAAATGTGTTTTATTTTGCCAGTTTGGTTTTAACAATTTTTTTGTATCATTATATAATTTACACTAATACACACTGCCGGAAAGTGAAAAAGAACACCAAGAAGGAATTGGCGGACGATCATGAAATTTACATATGTTAATAGGGTCGAGTTTACGTAGGTGTGATGTTAATTTCGGGACCAACCGGTGAGCGCTTACGCCACACCACGGCATAATATGCAAATTATCGTCGGAGGTATTTAAGGAGTGCGGCGAAGTGAATGTAATCAGTCGTCGGCGTACGGACACGTGTGAAGACCCTGAAGAAGCTGCAGTGCCTGGACATGGAAGACGTGTACGATTTCAGCAGTTATCGGACTTTGAGCGAGGTCGTCTAGTCGGACTCCGCGTGGCCGGGTGGTCGTATCGTCGTATCGCGGAGCGAATTGGACGGGAAGTATCGGTGGTGGTACGATGGTGGCGTAGATGGTCCGAGGAACATTCCCACACGAGAAAACGTAGAACCGGGAGTCACAGACGGACGGATGAGCGGACCGATCGACGCATAAGGAGAGCGGCGTTGTCGAGCTGAACATCCACTGCGACGCAAATCCGAGCTGCCGTTGCACCTGAGGTGACTGTGCGAACAATCCGCAACCGTCTACTGGATGCAGGACTACTTGCACGTGTGCCTCTGGCATGTGTACCTCTGACTCCAGCCCACCGTCAGGAACGGCTGCAGTGGTGTCGCCTACGTCTGCACTGGAGAACGCAATGGCGATCTGTCGTGTTCTGCGATGAAAGCAGATTCTGCTTGGGAGCCTCCGATGGCCGTATGCGTGTTCGCAGACGCACAGGGGAGCGTCTCCACCCTTGTTGCATCCGCCAGCAACACACAGGGCCTACACCTGGTCTCCTGGTGTGGGGAGCGATCAGCTATCACTCCCGTACACAACTAGTGTTTGCACCAGGTACGTTAAACAGCACCTCTTACATCAGCAACATCATTCAGCCCGTTGTTGTGCCATTTGTAAGGTCGGTCCATTGTGGTATTTTCCAGCAAGATAACGCACGCCCACACACGGCACGTGCACTTCAGGGTGTGAGACAACTTCCACGGCCTGCACGTTCACCGGATTTGTCCCCCATTGAGCACGTGTGGGAGTTTATGGGGAAACGACTTATCCGGTCTCCACGGCCAGCCACGACCATCCCCGATTTACGCGTCTAGGTTGAGGATGCTTGGAACTCAATACCCCAAACTTACATCCAACATCTGTACGACAGACTCCATGTCAGAATTGCACAGTGTGACGCAGTTCATGGCCGTTCAACCTCGTACTAACCATGTTACATGGAAATGTTATTTTTCAGTTTACCAGCAAATACAGCTGCATTTTGCCATAATGTTTTGATCACGTTATCCTCTGTATTCCGTTATTATGCTGTATAAATTTCGTTGGTATCAGACGTCTCCTTCTTGGTGTTCTTTTTTCACTTTCCGCCAATGAATAAAAAAACTTTGTGTGTTTGAGGTAATCTCGAAAACCACTGAACCGATTTGCATAATTCTTTCACCGTTGGGAAGCTTATTTCTTTCCAGTGGGCATAGGCTATTTCGTTTATTTTTTATTATTATTTATTATTATTTTATTATTTTTGGCTGTACCACAGAATCAGATCGCTTTGAAGTAGTTCCCGATTTCCCGTGTATCGTTCCGCTTTGTTTACATACAACCCGATCACACCCAACGTGAAAGAAAGTAGTTCACGATAATATACGGAATTTTTTGTACTAATCTCGAAAACTGCTGAACAGATTTGGATAATTCTTTCACCGTTGCGAAGCTTACTTCTTTCCGGTGGACATAGGCTATTTCGTTTATCTATAATACAGTAATACATAAAGAGAGAAACTTTGTGTGTTTGAGGTAATCTCAAAAACTACTGAACCGATT
This sequence comes from Macrothele yani, assembly GCA_039090855.1. Taxonomy (NCBI): domain Eukaryota; kingdom Metazoa; phylum Arthropoda; class Arachnida; order Araneae; family Macrothelidae; genus Macrothele; species Macrothele yani. The sequence goes on along the minus strand of CM077023.1, from coordinate 120,948,552 downwards.
TGAATAATTCTTTCACCGTTGGGAAGCTTATTTCTTTCCGGTGGACATCGGCTATTTCGTTTTTTTTTTTTTTTTTTTTTTTTTTTTTTTTTTTTTGCTGTACTACCGAATCAGATCGCTTTCAAGTAGCTCCCGATTTCCCGTGTATCGTTCCGCTTTGTTTGCATACAACCTGATCACACCCAACGCGAAAGAAAGTAGTTCACGATAGTATACGGAATTTTTGTACTAATCTCGAAAACTGCTGAACAGATTTGGATCATTCTTTCACCGTTGCGAAGCTTACTTCTTTCCGGTGGACATAGGCTATTTCGTTTATCTATAGTACAGTAATACATAAAGAGAGAAACTTTGTGTGTTTGAGGTAATCTCAAAAACTACTGAACCGATTTGAATAATTCTTTCACCGTTGGGAAGCTTATTTCTTTCCGGTGGACATCGGCTATTTCGTTTTTTTTTTTTTTTTTTTTTTTTTGCTGTACTACCGAATCAGATCGCTTTCAAGTAGCTCCCGATTTCCCGTGTATCGTTCCGCTTTGTTTGCATACAACCTGATCACACCCAACGCGAAAGAAAGTAGTTCACGATAGTATACGGAATTGTTTTTACTAATCTCGAAAACTACTGAACCGATTTGGATCATTCTTTCACATTAATATGCTTGCCCATATCAGATTCACAAATCATACACGTAGTACAGGAAGAATCAGCAGCTTGCACATGGGAAAAATTCATGAAAGGTCAATCCTGTCTGTAAGCTTTACTTGTTAAGAAAACTGTATTCCACAAAATATGATGAACAAAGTTCAATGCATTTTCATATAAATGAAATATTACAGTTGGCTGAAAAGCTTACTGCTATTGGGGAAAATGTAAAGGAAACACATTTAACTGCAATTTCATTATGTAGCATCCCTGAGAGTTATGCAACCTTAATTACTTCTTTGGAAAGTAAAAGTGAAGATGAATTAACTTTGGAGTATGTAAAAATTAAACTAATAGATGAATTTGAAAGAAGAGTTCATGGTAAAGAAGAAAGACTTACACAGTCTACAGCGTTCAAAGGGAAAGGGAATTTTTCCAAGAAACATTTTGTTGCTCCTGTTTCACGAGAAATAAGAATTGTACTTTCTGTCACAGAACAAATCATTTTAGACACGAATGCATATAGCTTATTGAAAGAAATACACTATATAAAAATGACAAAAATAAAATCAGAAGGCAAACACCACATCATGCTAATGAAACATAGTACAGAAATGCATCACATACATCAAGTGTTAGTATTTTCAAGCAAAATGAAAATTATACTCAAAGAGAGTTCACAAGAATACAAAGATGAAAAATAATATGATATATGCAACACAAAGTGATAAAAGTGGAAGAAATGACAATATCAGTTCAAATGAAAACAAAAACACAGATTTTGTGTTATAATCAACAAAAAATGCTAAAACCAAAATTCATGAGTGGATAATAGATTCTGGAGCCACAAGTCACATGAGTAGTGATTTGAATTTCTTTAGCAGCCTGGAAAGCAAGTCAGGAGACACTGTCACAATAGCTAATGGACAAAACCTTGAATCACAGGGAATTGGTTCAGGTTCATTATCAGTTGAAACATTTAAAGGAAATATACATAGAGTTATACTCAATGATGTGTTATATGTTCCTAAATTGGAGGGAAGTTTAATATCAGTTAAGACTGTAGCAAACAAAGATTACACTGTTATATTTGAAGGAAATATGTGCACTATAAAAAAGGGGTAATTGTATAATTCTCAATGCCATAGCAAATGAAAGTTATTGAAAGCTATTCCACATAAAACTGAAAAAATACAAAGCTATATTACTCAGTCAAAAGAAAGAATATGTAAAATTTCTAATTGCGTATTCAAATGGCACTTGAGGTTAGGACATAGGGAAATAACAGCAATAAAGCAAATGGCTAAAGAAAGGTTGGCTAAAGGCATGACAATGAACAATTGTAAACATAATTTAGATTATATCGTGTGCACAAAAGCTAAACTTACTGGAAAGCCATATCCAAAGAAATCTAGCTATAGAGCCAAAGAATCATTGGATTTAATACATACAGATTTGTGGCCCTATGGAAGTAAATAGCCTAGCAGGTAAAAGATATTTTTTAGCCTTTACCAATGACTACAGCAGGTACCCATATGTATACTTACTTGCTAAAAAAGATGAAGCTGTTGATAAACTGAAGGAATTTGTTACATCTACCAGAAATAAATTTAATAGAAATATTAAAGCAATTAGGAGTGATAATGGTGCAGAATTTTTGTAATGTAGAAGTGTCAAAATACTTAAAACATGAGGGAATTGGTCATCAAAGAACAGTGGCGTACTCACCTGCACAAAATGTCACTGCAAAACGTAAAAATAGATCACTAGTAGAAATGGGTAGAGCCATGCTAACTTATTCCAAACTGAAAACATATTTTTGGGGAGAAGCAGTATCAACAGCATCATATTTGCTGAATAGACTGCCAACTAAAGCAAATACAAAAACTCCTTATGAGTTATGGAATGGAGTTAAACCCAACATAGGCCATCTGAAAGTGTTTGGATGCACAGCTTTGGCATATGTTCACAAAAGTAAAAGGCAAAAATTCGACAGCAAGACATTCGAAGGAAAGATGGTAGGATATGATCCAAGATCAAAGGGGTATATAATACACATAGGAGGAAATAGAGTAATTGTATCAAGATCAGTAAACGTTTTAGAAAAATAAATGCCCATGGATGAATCAAGTTATACAAAAGAAAGTAACTATAATTTGTTACAGTACATGGATGAAACTGATGATACTCCTGTTCAAAATAACCAAGAAGATCAAACTGGAGAAACTAATTTCAGTTACATACAGATAGAAGCCATAGATGAAAATAATGAAGTCATAAAAGAGGCAGTTGAACCACCTGAGAACCTTAAGCTCTCAGAAGGTCACAACGGACAAGAGGAATTCCACCATCAAGATTAAAACTAAGAGTTGAAGAATGTCGACATATATTGTCCAGCAATGATCCGAAATCATTTCATGAAATATAACAAATAGTTAAAGCACAGAAAGAAAAATGGGAAATAGCAATGAATGAAGAAATAAATTCTTTAAATCAAAATAAAACATGGTCATTAGTTGATCTACCAAATAACAGAAAAGCTATTGGATGCAAATGGATTTATATAAGACAAAGCATAATGGCAAAAATGAAGTAACAAAATACAAAGCAAGACTGGTAGCAAAAGGATATAATCAAGGATATGGAGAAAACTATAACGAAGTATTTGTCCTGTTGCAAAACAAACAACCATCAGAACATTATTTACAGTTGTCTCATATAAGAAAATGCGTCTATGTCTTCACGTAGACGTAAAGTCTAAATAATAAATACGTCTATGTCTTCACATAGACGTAAAGTCAGCAATCTTACATGGAAAACTTGAGGAGGACATACACAGTCGAGTTACATTATTGTGACCACCTCCTACTTTTGACGTCAACAGCGCGTAGCCAATGAAAGAAGGCACGTGTAATGAGCTGGCTTGGAGGGTATATAAGGTGTGCTATAGGCATTCTGAAAACACATCACTTGTTGGTGTCATAGATAACGGGAGCGATTTATCAGATTTGTAAAAAGGGATGATTATCGCTTTTCGGGCTAAGGGTGGCAGTTTTTCTGAAACAGCGCAGTTTGTGAACTGTTCGCGTGCTCCTGTGGTTAAAGTGTATCGTGATTGGAGAAATGGCACAATTGCGAATAAGCGTTGTGGAAACTGCGGTGCACCACGTGCCACTGATGTGAGAGGTGAACGTCGGCTCCGAAGGTGCGTGCGCGCCGATCGACACGCTACAATGGAGCAATTCACTAGCCGAATGAACCAGGAGGGCTACCGAAAATGTGTCTCAAACAACAGTTCAGCTAATCCTGCTGGGTATGGGGCTCCGATGCAGACGGATGGTCACTGCACCTATGCTAACGAAGGTACATTGGCAGAAAAGGCTTACATTTGCATGGCAGTATCGGAATTGGACCTCCGCTTATTGGCAAAGGATTGCCTTCTCCGATGAGTCACGTTTTCTGCTTCATCGACCGGATGGGCGTTGGCGCATAAGGCGAAAAACATCGGAGAACAAACACTCTTCAACCATTGCTTAAAGAACACAAGTTGGTGGGAGCAGCGTTATGGTCTAGGGAATGTTTTCGTGGCATTCCCTGGATCCACTGGTACCAGTGGAAATCACTATAGACCGAATTCGTTATGAATACGTCCTTGCAGACCACGTACACCCATACATGCTGATTGTCTTCCCTGGGGCGGATGGGATCTTCCAGCACGACAATGCGACGTGTCACACAGATAGAAATGTCCTAGAGTGGTTGGAAGAGCACGATGAAGACTTAAAATACTTCCCTGGCCCCCTAATTCCTCAGACTTAAACCCAATTGAGCATCTGTAGGACCACATCGATCGTGTTGTTAGCTGTATGGATCCTCCACCACACACTCTCCAGCAGCTGTCAGATGCACTGCAGTCGGCATGTCTCCACATACCTGTGAACACCTTCCAGCACCTTATTGAGTCACTCCCAGCCCGTCTAGCTGTTGTCCGCGCTGCACACTGCTGTTACTCTGGGTATTAGCTGGTGGTCACAATAATGTGACTCGACCGTGTATAGATGTGTCAATCAGAAAGTTTTGAAGTTCCTAAACATCCACATAAAGTATACAAATTACAAAAGGCAATTTATGGATTAAAACAAACACCTAAGAACTGGAATCAGACTTTGGGAAACACACTAAAAGAACTGGGATTCGGTCAGAGTGAAGCAGATACATGTTTATTTATCAACTCAGAAAGAAATGAGAAAGTATATGTAATTTTGTATGTTCACGACATCTTAATAACTGCAAAAGATGTGTTGTATATAGATAAAACTGTAAAATCCTTGTGAGAAAAATTTGTTCTGACAAATTTGGTGAAATAAGATATTGCTTAGGTATTGAAATAAACAGAGATTCTGTAAGCAACTATTATTTGAGTCAACAGAGAAAGATCGAAGATCTAGTTCAGAAATATAATATTCAAGAAGCTAAACCAACATATACTCCACTAGAAACAAATTATGTTCAGCAAGTAGGCGAAGAGGATATACTGGAAAACAACCAAAAATATCAACAAGCTGTTGTATCCCTACTGTATATTTCGACAACTACAAGACCAGACATCGCGGCAGCGACTCATATTCTTAGTAGAAGATGCCAAAATCTTCGTCAAAGAGACTGGAATTGCGTAACAAGAATTGTCATATAATTGAAAACTACGAAGGATCTAAAGTTGAAAATATCGTCAGATGAAAAACCTATCTTAAGAGTAGACTGGGGTCAAGGTAAGAATGATAGAAAATCCGCAACTGGATACTTAGTTCTATTAGGAAGTAACGCTATTACCTGGAAATCAAAAATGCAAAATTGCATTGCTCTATCATCAACCGAAGCAGAATATGTGTCTCTTACAGATGCTACAAAGGAAGTTATGTGGACACTACAACTACTAAAAGATTTTGGTGTAAAGCAAGAACATCTGATAACTATCTGGGAAGTTAATCAAGCTACGATAAAACTCACACGATCAAAAGGAAGTTTTAGTAAAACTAAATACATGGATATTAGGCATCACTACATTCAGAATTTGCAGGAAGAAGGCATTATAGAAGTGGTATAGTGTACATCAAAGGATATATCTGCAATTTTGTTCACCAAACCACTTCCAAAACCAGCATTTGAGAAACATCGACAAAAGTTGAAACTTACAGAAATATCAGAGCAAAGGTGGGTGGGGGGGTTGTTAGCCATATTGCTTACACTGCTCTGAAGTTTCTTCAGTCAAGTCTAGTGCGTGAAACCGCTGCTAACCGTGACTGTAAAAAAGAGACTTGTTGTGCTGTGAACTGGAATACTCAAATGTTCCTCTCTGTTCTGTTCTGTGAAGTCAAATGGAATGAAGATTGCCGTGAAGTGAAATAGAAAAATGATGTGAAATAGAATGACTGTAAATATGAAAATTACAGTGTATATAGGTTATAAATACATACTGGTGGATAAATGAAAGGAATATAATGTGTTTTCCATCAGGAAGTGAGATTCAACTACTGACTTGTATTCGCTGCATATATTTTTCTACTCCATGTTCTAAAGTTCTATATTAGCATTATAATGTTAACATACAGTACCTTATTGAAATATATGTCTTGAGTATTAACTCTGGAGCTCAGGTATCTTATTTTTGAAATCTTGATGACTGACATTATATCACAAATTACAGAATAGATTCACATACAATACATGTTTATACTTCATTTTGGAACTTGGTATTCACTGACCTTCTGCGTATGAGGCAGTACAGCAGAGCTATCTTTTGCCTTTATTTTCAATCAAAGATTCTATCAGATGGAGTCTGTAAGAGAGGTGACAAAAGAATGTTAAATGCTATTCAATGATATGTGATACTTTGTTGTCATATGATGCCACGAGTTGTTTTCAAGTGAAGTGCGTTATACGAAGCTGTGTTTCGCCAAGTGGATTTTTCTCAGACTTACAAACTTTGTCCTTCACTGTAATAGCTGTTATAGCGTTTACGATTTTGGTAGTTGTACTTTTAAATAATTACTTGAGTAGCTGACCAATCAAATGGTGTTCTCAGATTAGCTTCGTAGCCCATAAATCACTCTTTAGAAACAAATATCCAAACGGCCAGTTAGAAAGAATCAACTGTTCACTTACGTAATTCCACTCATTTATTCTGCAAGCACTTATACTTCAGGACATCAATATAATCCACTGCCAAAATGTAATCTCGCTGGTATCAACTCAGACATCAATCGTATAACAATGACACTTGTTCGTCGAGCACATTGTATATCTCAACAGGTTTGTATCAACGTTTAACAATCTGCCCACAATCTCCCCACTTCTGTACAACTCCACTTCTATACATTCAGAGTAATCATTTTATGTTACTCTGAATCACTGTCAGTCTTGCCAGAATGTAAAAACTGGTCGGGGAAGTAATGTGTCGTTCAGTTAGAAAACGTTTAACCAAGAAATAACTAAATTTACATAAGAAAACAGAAACCCAAAAGGAAGGTTAAATAGAGGTATGCGTCCCATTATCTTTAGAACTAAGTGTATCGTTAGCATTCAAGTGACAATTTAATGTCAAGCTGATAACAATAAAACTAGTAAAACATAATAACCCGTTGGACTTAACGTCCTGAGCTCCAGTACCGAAAGGACTTATCCAGAGCTCGAGCACTCAGTGGACTTCTCTTTCAGAACTAATGCACCCATTGAACTACATGTCCAAAGCTCGAGCCCTCATCGGATTTCTATAAAGTCGGCAGGTGTACTAATAAGTAATACATCCACAAGATCGAAATTCCGTTACGTTTCGCGAAAACGTCAGTTTAATGTATCACACCATACCACACTTTCTAGCTATAATACCATACCGCACTTTCTAGCTATAATACCATACCACACTTTCTAGCTATAATACCATACCTCACTTTCTAGCTATAATACCATACCTCACTTTCTAGCTATAATACCATACCACACCTCAAGATTGAAAAATTCCTGTCTGTGTCTTTCTTAAATGTCTTATAAAGAAAACTAAGCATTAGACTTCCTCCGAATGATGGTCCAACGAAAATCACAGTAAAGATTGAAGCACGATTTATTAAGAGAAACTACGGCAGTACCATTGACGCTGATCATAAAGCCACAAACGAAATAACCGTCTTTTAAGATTTACATATCTGGGTATATACTAATGGTCGCCGAAAAAGTCCATACTCTCTTTAGGCAACCTAGTTCAAATTTAGATGATTGATAGATGCTATAGCGTGGCTGCTCACTCCCAAAGTTGATGTGTTGAACCCTCTCCTGTGATTTTTGCAGTATATTAGCTATATGCTTAGTATCAGTCTCCCTTTACAGTCGCATGGATTCTCCCGAAATTTTGCGGTGATGGTAGCAGATGCTGATCTTGGGTTCATCTTCACGACTCTCCCTGCCATGTTTGAATTTTGATGATGAGCAAGGTCCTTTAACCTTTTCTCTACATTCTTATTGATGTTTCTATCAGTTAATCCTTTTCTGCAACGTCTTTTGTTAAAAAAGTTGGTGTTTATGGTATCACTTTCTCCGTCCGTCTGTCTGCGGACACCGTATCTTTGCAACTGTTAATCCGATTTGAAAAACTATTTTTTCTTTGCGAAACTTGAAATGTGAGAACGATGGTACTTGCTTTCTGTTTGTTTTTGCTTTCTTTTCGTTGCATAACTTCGCCGTTAGAGGGCATAAGTGCAGATGCTATCGAATTCAACATTCGTTTTATTCCGTATCATTGTTTTTAAATATCCGATTTCAAAAACTCTTTCTTCCCTTCGGCACTATTTATAAAGAAGACTATTTTGGACACAGTTTCTTTTTCAAGTAGTGCCCTGTTTTTCCGTTAGTTCACGCTTCCGTTTACAGCATATTTACAGCAATATATGCATGTCAAAACACCTGATTGAAAAACTCATTTTTCGATAGGATACTACTAACTACGAAAACATTTTGTGTGCATTTCCTGCCCAAAATAATGCACAATTTCGCCGCTAGGGGCGCAAATATTTGGTCTGTTTTTATTGATATCTCTCCTTCTAAAAGTTCGATTTAAGAAATTATTTCAACAGCGAATACGATTGATCTTACAGAACATTTGTTTTGGCGCTCTTCGGTGTATCTTTAACTTTAGAAATGATATTTATAATCGTGAAATCACTGAACAAAACGCTACTGCAATTTCGAAATGTTTTTTTTTAATGTCCTTGATCTGTTAATGGGTTACCTTTCCTTCCGAAGCATTGAGCTATTATTTAACTGCCTTTTGCTGTTCCATTTTTATTTTTATTTTTTTGACCCTTAAGAAAATGCTAAAAACCATTGTCTTGTTTTATATACGCGGTTACTTCTTTCCTGGTAGCTTCAGTCTGATCAATTTGTTAGAAAAAGATTTGTTGCTTTTTTCTTTTAATGGCTCGAACGCTCTACGTGAGACAAACAATTCTCGTGCACACACGCACACATACACAAATACAAATAGTACAGTCGTTTTACACTGCTGATCACCCAAAATGCAACACCAAGAAGGAAGCATCCGATTGGCCTGAAATTCGCAGCATGCGTCGCCCGCGAGAGGACATACAAACGATTAGCATTGCAGGGCATATGCAAATCATGTGCGCCTGGCACGCCACCAAGAAGCACTATAAGAAGGGTGCACAGAAGGCGGGGTGTAAGTAGTGGAAAGCCTCTTTCGTTCGATGCCACGGCGTGTAGCAGCCGTTATTGCCAGCAACGGGGGCCACACGAACTATTGATGTCTGCGTGTTCCGCAAGTCGCACGGGCCTGTAAGCTCAATCGTTTCATCTTTGTATCTGTTGTTATGTGTCCAGTAAATCTGGCTTTGCTATCACGTGTCCTCCTTGGTGTTGCATTTTGGGTGGCCACCAATGTATTTAATCCTAAGAACTGTCGTCCCTCCGCTGCCAACGTGAAGAAGTACATTCGTTTTCTGACTGTGCTTTGTTGTGAACTTCAGAAGAACTTATTATGAAGCGGTATGTCCAGGTAAGTGTTTTTGCGCATTACATTCTGTCCCGGTGTTCCGTAAACACGCTCTGAAGCAAAATGGCGCAGACATGAATTGACACAAAACATGCTTACGCAAAATAGCATGTGACAGATCCAATGAGCACTGATGAGTTGTACAGGGGATTAAAAAAGCATCTCAGTTTTGGACAATTAAAACATATTGCATTTTTCTTCACAATATTTTTTGCTTTATAACATAATACACAGTCGAGTCACATCATTGTGACCACATCCTACTTTTGACGTCAACAGCGCGTAGCCCATGAAAGAAGGCACATGTCGTAAGCCGACTTAGAGGGTATATAAGGTGTGCTGTAGGCATTCTGAAAACATATCACTCGTTGCTGTCACGGATAAAAGGAGTGAATTATCAGATTTGCAAAAAGGGATGATTATCGGCTTTCCGACCAAGGGTGGCAGTATTTCTGAAACAGCGCAGTTTGTGAACTGTTCACGTGCTGCTGTGGTTAAAGTGTATCGTGATTGGAGAAAAGGCACCATTGCGAATAAGCGACGTGGAAACTGCCGAGCACCACGTGCTGTTGATGTGAGAGGTGAACGTCGGCTCCGCAGGTGCGTGAGGGCCGATCGACACGCTACAGTGGTGCAACTCACTGGCCGAATGAACCAGGGAGCTACCGGAAGTGTGTCTAAAACGACAGTTCGACGAACCCTGTTGCGTATGGGGCTCCGATGCAGGCGGATGGTCACAGCACCTATGCCAACGACGATGCATCGGCAGAAAAGGCTTATATTTGCACGGCGGTATCGGAATCGGACCTCCGCTGATTGGCAAAGGATTGCCTTCTCCGATGAGTCACGTTTTCTGCTTCATCGAACGGATGCACGTTGGCGTATAAAGCGATAAACATCGGAGAACAAACACTCTTCAATGATTGCTGGAAGAACACAAGCTTGTCGGGGCAGCGTTATAGTCTGGGGAATATTTTCATGGCATTCCCTGTGTCCACTTATACCTGTGGAAGGCACTAAGGACCAAATTCGTTATGAATCCATCCTTGCAGACCACGCACACTCATACATGCTGATTGTCTTCCCTGGGGCGGATGGGATCTTCCACAAGGACAATGCGACTTGTCACACAGCTAGAAATGCCCTAGAGTGGTTGGAAGAGCACGAGGAAGACTTCAAAGTACTTCCCTGGCCCCTTAATTCCGCAGACTTAAACCCAATTGAGCATCTGTGGGACAACCTTGATCGTCTTGTTCGCTCTATGAATCCCCCATCACGCACTCTCCAGGAGCTGTCAGATGCACTGTAGTCAGCATGGCTCCACATACCTGTGAACACCTTCCAGCACCTCACTGAGTTACTCCCAGCCGTTCTAGCTGCTGTCAGCGCTGCACACGGCGGTTAATCTGGATATTAACTGGTGGTCACAATAATGTGACTCGACCGTGTATTTGCCATGCAATGAGCATAATGAATAATACTGTATATCACAATTAAACAAATGTGCAGTGACGTCAAAAGAATAACAATCCAAACATAAAATTATCACAATCTATCTAACACATCAAACACAATATAATTTCCTTTGTCTGTCCACTTTGGTGGTACAGTGGAAAGAGCGCTTGCCTGTTTTAATTGTCGAATCTCTGCCTCAACCAATATACTATTTTTTAGCACGTCTTTTGTAAAAAAAGATCGTGCTTATGTTACCGGTTTGTCCGTCCGTCCGTCTGTACCCACGCTATCTCTGCAACTATTAGTCCGATTAAAAAAATTCTTTTTGCATTGGGAAGCTTGAAATATGCGAATGATGATCCTTTATTTCGTTTTTTTTTTTTTACGATGTACAATTTCGCCGCTAGAGGGCGTAAATGCAGATGATGTCGAATTCAAAAATTCGTTTTATTCCACGTATTTGCTTCTAAACATCCGATTGAAAAAATTATTTTATCTTTCGATTTCATTTATGTCGAAGAGTATTTTAGATATAGTTACTTTTTCAAATTACGCATAGATTTTCCTCTAGGGGGCGTAAAAGTAAATTACATTTTCCCCGATAACTCTTCTTCTAAAACTCCGATTTGAAAATTGTTTGCTTCAGCGGATGCACCTTTTGATAGAAAATCTTTTGCATATAATTTCAAATTTTTGGTAAGGAATACTTTAGCCACCAAGGGGCGTAAGTGTTAATTTTTGCTTCTGATGTATTTGCCATTAAATCAGCTTCTAAAATATCGATTGAAAAAATTCTTTCGTGGACTGATGCCACTCACACCGGTAAACCTTTTTGGAATATTTTCTTCTTAAAATATTCCACAGTTTCTCCGCCAGGGGGCGTAGATGCATATTTTACTTTTGTCAGTATCTCTACTTCTAAGAGTAAGATTTTTTGTTGGATAGTGTTCTCAGTGTGACACGTTTTTCATATAATTTCAAAATTTTCAAGTAATTCATAGACTTTCAGCTAGGGGGCGTAGAGGTAAATTAGGGTTTCCCCCTATATCTCTGCTTCTAAATCTCCGATTTGAAAAATTCTTTCTGCACCGGATACAGCTCCTGGTGGGAAATCGTTTGCACATAATTTCTAATTTTTGTAAAAAATAGTTTGGCCGCCAGGGGCGTAAACCTTAAGTTCCGCTTTTGATGTATTTGCAGCAAAATATGAGCTTTTAAATTCTCGATTGAAAAAAATGTCGTTTGTAGACCGATGGTACTCATGTCGACAAACCTTTTAGAAACATTTTCTTCTTAAAATAATGCATGATTTCTCCCCCAGGGGCGTAGATGTATATCTTATTTTTGTCAATATCTCTACTTCTAGTAGTCCGATTTGAAAAATTCCTTCTTTGTTGGACAGTGTTTCCAGTGTGACATGTTTTTCATATAATTTCAAAATGTTCAAGTAATTCGTAGACTTTCCTCTAGGGGGCGTAAAGATAAACTGCTTTCCCCTATATCTCTCCTTCTAAATCTCCGATTTGAAAAATTCTTTCTGCACCGGATACAGCTCCTGACGGGAAATCCTTTGCACGTGATTTTTGTTGGATCATGTTTCCGATTTGTTGGATGGTGTTTCCAATGGGAAATGTTTTTCCCATAAATTCAAAATTTTCAAGTAAATCATAAACTTTCCGCTAGGGGCACATAGGTAGATTGCGTTTTCTGCGTTATTTCTGCTTCTAAAATTCCGATTTGAAAAATTCTTCTTGTATCGCATACAAGACCTGATGGGAAATATTTTTCACATAATTTCTAATGTTTGGTAAAGAATGGTTTGGCCACCAGGGGGCCAAAGTGTTAATTTCTGCTTCTGATGTATTTGTAGCAAAATCTGGGCTCCTGAAAACTCGACAAAAAAAATTTCTTGGACCGATAGTGCTCATATGGAAAAACCTTTTGGAATACTTTCTTCCTAAAATAATGCATGGTTTTCCCACCAGGGGACGTAAAGTCACATCTTATTTCTGACGATATCTCTGTTTCTAAGAGTGCGATTTGAAAAATTATTTCTATGTTCGAGCGTTTCCTGTGTGAAATGTTTCTCATATAAATTCATGTTTTTCTTAACGCACAAGTCTGCAACCATAGGTCGTAAGCTCACGATTCCGTTTACAGCAATATCTGAGGGATTAAAAACCCGATTGAAAAACTTCTTTCTTCCGTCAGATACTATTACTTTCCATACCGGTTCCATTGACTTTGAATAGCTTTGATAAATTTAATTTGCGTCAGAACGGATTCAAAAGACGTGCTTATTACACCCGAAAATTCGGTATCATCTTTCTTGTTTATTGTTGTAATGTTCATGAAAAACATTGCTATACATATCTTATTTTTCCCGGTCATTATTGACGGGCTTTCACCTAGTAATAACATATTTTAGCCATACGGGTTTCAGAAACTTCATGGGAACCCTGTTGGCAATTCAGAGAAGTTGTGCGACATCAAAAAATATTTTCGGATTTTAGGGGCAGCTATGTAACGTCAAAGGAAATTGAACGGCTGTGTGAACAGTTTTGAGACATCAAAAGAAGCTGATGCCTCTTTTGAGAAAAAGCCCAGACCGCTTTCCCTTCTTTGTTACCTATCCGACTCCTAGTTTCACTACGTAACAGAAGCTTCACTGCGGCTCACGTTCTTACACGATGCTAACTAACACTGCATTGAACATATGCAAGAGTATCCACTAATTGCTCTGTGTAATTCATTTACTTTTCATAAAATATGAATAATAAAGCTAGCCATAGTGCCGCACTTCAAACTCCTTCGCGTGACAAAGTTTGCTGACTTCTAGTCCAAGGCGTCGCTGACTTCGCACTATTTTAAGCCTACACAATTACCTCTTCATTGGCCTTGGCCCAAGACTTTTCAGTCCATTCATACACCTCAGTGTTTGTGGGAATTTTTATTGTTTCATTTGAAGTCCTTTGGATGTCGTTAGTATCCATAATCAACGTGTTCCACTCTTCTCTCGCAAACTTGTAAAAATGTAAACGGTTATTTGCCATCGCCATTTATCATTCTCTGTATAACACGCACAGCCAGTTTGAACCACATTTCGAAGATAAAGAAACATTGTCTTCTACAGCAGAAAAATACAGTAATTTGCTGTCGAAAGAAATATGATTCTTTATTTCACCATCCTGTGATGAAAGTTATGGATCTTTCCCAGGGCCTGATTTACACGAGGGTGTTCGGGGCACGTGCCCAAGGGACCCGACCTCTGAGGGGAACCTCAATATATATTTACATATTACTTGCTTCGCATCAAGTAATATACACGGTAGAGTTACATTATAGTAACCACCAGCTAATATCCAGAGTAACCGCCGTGTGCAGCGCTGACAACAGCTAGACGGGCTGAGAGTGACTCAATAAGGTGCTAGAAGGTATGTGAAGCCATGCTGACTGCAGTGCATCTGACAGTTGCTGGAGGGGGAGTGATGGTCGATCCATAGAGCGAACTACACGATCGAGGTGGTCCCACAGATGCTCAATTGGGTTTAAGTCTGAGGAATTAGGGGGCCAGTGAAGTACTTTGAAGTCTTCATCGTGCTCTTCCAACCACACTCGGACATTTCTAGCTGTGTGACACGTCGCATTGTCGTTCTGGGAGATCCCATCCGCACCAGGGAAGGCAATCAACATGTATGGGTGTACGTGGCCTTACAAGGATGGATTCATCACGAATTCGGTCCATAGTGCCTCCCATAGGTATGAGTGTGGACACAGGGAATGCCACGAAAACATTCCCCAGTCCATAACGCTGCCCCCACAAGCTTGTGTTCTTACAGCAATGGTTGAAGAGTGTTGTGTGTTCTCCGATGTTTCTCGCCTCATACGCCAACGTCCATCTGTTCGATGAAGCAGAAAACGTGATTCATCGGAGAAGGCAATCCTTTGCCAATCAGCGGAGGTCCAATTCCGATACTGCAATGAAAATGTAAGCCTTTTCTGCCGATGCACCTTCCTTAGCATAGGTGCAGTGACCATCCGTCTTCATCGGAACCCCATACGCAGCAGGGTTCGCTGAACTGTCGTTTTAGACACACTTCCGGTAGCCCCCTGGTTCATTCGACCAGTGAGTTGCTCTACTGTAGCGTGTCGATCGGCCTTCACGCGTCTTCGGAGCCGACGTTCACCTCTTACATCAATGACACGTGGTGCTCGGCAGTTTCCACGTCGCTTATTCGCAATTGTGCCATTTCTCCAATCACGATACACTTTAACCACAGCAGCACGCGAACAATTCACAAACTGCGCTGTGTCAGAAATACTGCCACCCTTGGCTCGATAGCTGATAATCATCCCTTTTTGCAAATTTGAGAAATTGCTCCTTTCATCCGTGACAGCAACGAGTTATGTGTTTTCAGAATGCCTACAGCACACCTTATATACCCTCCAAGCCAGCTCATGACACGTGCCTTCTTTCATTGGCTATACGCGCTGTTGACTTCAAAAGTAGGAGTCACATTAATATGACACGACTGTGAATTACTTTAGATCATTTACACCTCAGCATCAAACGACACGACGAGTGAGAAATAACCAATCATGAAATAAATTGCTCCGTTCGTGGTTAGTTAATCATTTCATTGCTTTGCGTCGCGTCACTTGACTCTGAGGCGTAAATCGAGCCTAACACTTCTGTGAAATTATTCCATACGGGATGGACATTTTCTGCCGAAGGGTGTCCACTGACCGGCTGATTCAGAATGAAACCGCAAAAAGCTCAGACTAAGGCTCCTGAGACTATCCTCAAACATACTCGTATATGCATAATACGGGATGCCGGGGTCGAAGGCCTGAAAGCCTCTTGCCCAGGGCCCCAAACTGTTTAAGTTTTCCTAATCTTTCCTCCTGTTCAGGCCTTTAGGTGAGCTGTAAAAAATGAGTTTGAGTATTTAGGAAGCATGTTTGACAGAGAGAGAGAGAGCAATTGTATGGTGTCATGGCTGCTCTGGGAGGTTTTCCCAGGAATGATGGGTTCACAACAGAGTCCCGCATGGCTGTGTATGACAGTGTAATTATTCCTACTCTGATGTATGGCAGTGAAACCTGGGTATTACAGAGGAAACATATGAGTGGTTTGTGTGCTGGAGAAATGCGTTACTTACAGGGGGTTTGTGGCAAGACGCGTTCTGATTGTGTGAGGAATGAAGATGTGTTGAGCAGTTGTGTGATGTGAAGCAAAATGTTGTTAGCAAGGTGGAGACTAATATGTTTCGGTGGTTTGGCCATGTTGAAAGAATGAGTGGTGAGATGCTTACTAAGAAAATCTTTTTAGCCAAAGTGGCAGGAAGGAAAGGTATAGAGGAAGACCAAGAAAGTCATGGGAGTATCAGATTCAGGAGTGTCTGCATGAGAAAAAGATTGAGTATGAAGTTTAGAAGGTCTTGTGTACGACGTATGATGGATGTCAGTGAAGCCCGAGTTGTATGTCAAGATCGCTGTAAATGGGGAAGTTTGATACGGCAACAGTAAATAACAATTATCTGATAGTTTGTATTTCTTTGTACAGCTAACCTCTGAATACCAGAGAACAGCTTAGTGATATGTATGTATAAAAAAGTGGTGTGAATTCATGGGAAATTCCTAAAAAAAAACGTGCAGCAAAGTTGCCGGTAGGTCTTCGATTTTTACCGAAATCTCAGTTTTCAAAAGTTTCCGTTTCTAAGAACGGCAACATTCTGATGCGTTTTCCGTTGTCATGAATTCCTTATTTTACGGAAATTCCCCGGGTTTAAAAAAGTTTTAATTTTGACTTTTTCAGTTCCTATACAGACTTCGGGAAAAATTATTGTACTCACCAGACTCTTTACGTAACGTGGCCAGCTGCCGAGAAAGGAGATCCAGGCCTGACGAGAGGAGGAGGGGGCGGTGCTGCAGCAACGGGGCCCGGGCCCCTGAGTGGGCCCAGAGCCCGTTCCTAAAGTAATTTTTGTCTAATTATTATTTTATGGTGTCCGAATATATTTCAAGCTATACCGTCACCAGGGTTGGAAAGTTACGCGTAAAAAAATATTTTCTACGTGACGCGTAAAATACGCGTAAAAATGCTTAATTTGTGACATAAATGTAAAAAAATGTAATAAATTCAAAACTTGCTTTAAATACAATAAAAAAAAACGAAGCGTTACAATGTTACTCGAGTTCCCATACTAACTGCAACACGTGCGTGGGTTACCTGCGGCAAATCAAACGAGCTCTCCGTATTACGTTTTTCATTTCTTCTTTTCTTTCCAACGACACGTCGACACCACACATTGGGTTCTGTGTGTTGCTTTAGTACTCACCGACACAGACCATTGTGTATGATATACAACGTTATTGCTAATAATCAAAGGTTGCAGACCATTTTCATCATGTGGATTTTGTCACTTTGTGTTGATTTAGTACGAAAAGACACCTTGCGCACATGAATGCTAAGAATAGAACGCGTACGACGCTCGTTTGTTTGTTCGCGATGTCGAGCACTGTTACGTCACGAAACGCGTCAGAAAAATATCTCCTTCCGCAAAGCACTAGCCCGACTCGTGGCCCAGTGGCAGCGCGCGCTCTTCGCATGCGATAGGACCTTGGTTCGATCCTCGTCGGGTCCATGCTATAGTCACTGTCTGTAAGAAACGAGTGGACTCGGTGGCGATCGTGACAATTCGTCTCGCATCGACTAACCAACTCAACTAAACCCGCGATTGGTATGCGAGTTGCATGCAATTTCTGTGATATGCAAATAAGTATGGAACGTAATACCTTTTCGGCAAGTAGAAAAGAGAGTTCCCGAGGTGTATGTCAAATCTCGCGGTCATGGAGAAATATTCCAATGATGAGTTTTGCGAGATGTTGCTCCTATACGATGGATGTGGTCGTAATGCAAGAAAGGCAGAACGGCTATATCGTGAACGTTTTCCTGCAGGACCGCATCCGTCATGGAAGATCATCTTCAAAGCTGTTAATAGGTTAAGGGAGACGGGCTGCGTGACCAACCGACCTCGATCCGGCAAACTAGCTGCTGTAGGCCGTCAAGTGCAACCAGAGGATGTCTTAGCATACGTCCTCAACAATCCTGAGAGCAGCACAAGAGAGGTTAGTGCCGAGTGTGGCCTCTCAAAAAGCCTCGTATGGCAAATCCTGCGGCGATCAGGTGCTCATCCGTTGCAGGCACTACAGCAAGGGGATGCTGAGCGACGTTTCGACTGTTGTAACTTCGTCATGAACAAATTAGAGGTCCAGCCAACGTTCCTTGCCGACATTATTTGGACAGATGACGCGTGTTTTAGGCGTAATGGCGTCTACAATAGGCAGAACACCCTTTACCGGGCGCTGGAAAATCCTGCACGTGGTCTACCAGTTCATCATCAGGTGCGGTGGACCATTAATGTTTGGTGCGCCATTTTCAAGGACAGTCTCATCGGACCTGCGTTTTACGAGGGTACGTTAATGGGAGCCCGATACTTGGAGCTTCTACAGTACGTATTACCCGATCTTTTGGACAACCTGCCGTTGCCTCAACTGCGGAATGTTTGGTTCCAACACTACGGCGCCCCTCCGCACCAGTCAGGAAACGTAAGAAGCTACCTGGTCGAGACATTCGAGCAACAAATCATCGGCTATGGTGGTTGCGTAGAGTGGTCTGCACGCTCACCGGACATTGGACTTCTTCCCCCATTGGACTTCTTCCTGTGGGGCTACCTCAAAGAGTAGGTGTATCAGACCCCTCCGACAACGTTGCAGGACCTTCGCCGCCGTATGACTGATGCTTGTTCCAGCGTGTCACCTGACATGCTGCAAAATGTACAGCGTGAGATTCAATCTAGAGTCCAAATGTGTATTGTGGCTGACGGAGAGCACATTGAGCACCGACGGTAAATGTGCGTAGTGACAACGAATTCCTCCTTTCTGATGCGTTTCGCGGCGTAACAGTGTTCGACATTGAGAACGAACAAACGAGCGTCGTACGCGTTCTATTCTTAGCATTCATGTGCGCAAGGTGTCTTTTCGTACTAAATCGATGCTGCTCTACAACTTTATAATTGATTATTTTCCCGTATCTCGTATAGTTTTCGAGATCGGCACGCTAACCCCTGGCTTTGCCGCTAGGAGGCGCTCTAAGTGGTCTCATCGAATAGCGCATAGCCACTTTACTATACCTAGACACCGTTTTTATGGCTATAGCTGTCGGCGTTCGAAAGTTACGGGGCTGAGAAAAGACTTTACTGGGCACCCTGTATACCTGTAGATATAAGAAAAACGTCAATCTTTTTTTAAGACAATAACGTTTTATACAGATAACAGAAAGCTTAAATAAAGTTAACGATTCTTACTCATAAATACCAAATAATTGTTCATTGCTTCTAAACAATCCAGACAAAGAGGAAACGAGAAAGTGGGCCATTTCTCCAGTGGTCCACCGGGAAATATCCCGGTGGGCCAATCCGCCCCTGGCTGAAGGTTTCGGCCGGTGACAGCGACAGGGGGCGCCGACAGTGATTCTGTCACTGACATTTCAGCAAACAAGTCACAGCCGGTGACGGTGACATATCAGTGACGTGATTTCCGACCCATCTGTAGTACTGAGTAGCCCTTTCCGTTTTTTGGGTTGTTGTTTTTTTTATTGGATGTTTAATGACCACCGTGAGCAACTCAATGGGCTATAAGCAGTCGCCCGTCCATAATTTAGGGCCACTGGTTCCAGGGAAGGGACAGAGCCAGTGCCGTAAGACAAACACAACATCCATGCCTCACTGGGATTCGAACCCAGACCCCTTCCGGACGAATGATCAGAAGCCATCGCTTAGACCACTGCGCCACCGGGGCGGCCTCTTTGCGTTCGGCAGTTAGTTATTATTATGTGTTTTGTGTGTGGGGGGTTACCTAAAAATTGTATACCATTTACATTATTATTGTGTAATTTGTAATTTATATTAAGAATGTATCGGTGGCTTAACAGTGGTTAATTGATACAACTCCACATGTAGCTGCTAAAACTAAAATAACTGACGATCTATATGTATTGTAGTACACTGCTGGACAATTACTAAGGACGGATCATAAACGGCTATATAGCGCATAAAAAAGTAAGTGTGGTTGGATGCCAAGTGAAATAAAATAATGTCACAATGCCAGGACATTACAAGAAAGACAATTTATTGTGCTCTGAAATCCAGAAGGCTTTGGAACGTGTTCAAGGGACAAACAGGCCATTTTGTGCAGAATACGTAAATGTGAAAAAAATGAAATTACCGTCCGCAGGCGTTCCGGTGTAAGATGTCAATACGGGATATGGCCACCATGGAGGGCGATGCAAGATTCCACACGTCGTGTCATGCTTTGCACAACATTATCAAGCAGCTGTTGGGGTAATTTATCCCATTCCTCTGTCAGTGCACGGATGAGGGTGTCCTTGTTTATTGGAGGGCATTGGAGACCAGCAAGACTCCTCCCCAAAGCATCCCACACATTTTCAATGGGATTCAGATCTGGAGAACGTGCTGGCCATACGAGGCGTTGAATATCCTCGCTCTCAAGACACTCCTGGACAGCGACTGTTCGATGACATGTTGCGTTGTCGTCCATGAAAATGAATCTATCACCGACAGCACCACGGAACATGCGAACATGAGGTAGCAGAACATCATTAATGTATCGTTGGCCAGTCATAGCCCTAGTTGGAAGCACATAGAGGGACGTACGGCCATTGATCATGATGCCAGCCCATACCATGACACTACATGTCGGATATCGGTCCCTTTCCTGTATGTTTGCTGGACAATATGCAGTACCGCTGTCACGCCAGATCAGTTGTCGTCGACAATCAGACGATAGACTGTATCTACTCTCATCTGAGAAGAGGACAGCAGACCAGTCGTTATCAGTCCGATTGCGATGTTGATGGCACCATTGCAAACGGGCAGTACGGTGACGTCTGGACAATGGGATGCACACAATAGGACGGCGGGCGTATAGTCCTCCTTCATGCAAACGTCTGGCGACAGATTTTTGGGAGATCCGCTAGCCAGTAGCAGCCATAAACTGATTTGCTACCTCACTAGCTGTGCTGCGCCGGTGTCTTTTTGTTGATAGCACTATGTACCGATCTTCTGCAGGTGTCGTACTGCGAACACGACCTCCCCCGTGACGTTTGCTACACTCTCCATTTGTTTGAAATGATTTCCAAAGCCTTGAAACAACACTGTGGCTGACGTCGAACTCCCTGGCAACATCTGTTATTTTTCGCCCTTCTTCAATCTTGCCAATAATACGGCCACGCGTAAAATCATCTAGGTGATGTCAGGAAGACATACTGGAAATTGCAAGTTCGTCAATTGATTCTTTCCCTTTCAACTTTGCGTTTGAACAACAACGGTCAATACGCGTCAAATCCTTTATATCTCTTATCAGCGCTATGACGTCACGAACAAGTTCGGCAATCCAAAATTTGCATACGCACAACACGTCTTACTGTATCCCGCACTTATGCTAATTTCCACATTTTCCTGCCTTCCATTTTATGGTTGCTATCGTTGCTATTGTCATCCGTCCTTAGCAATTGTCCGGCAGTGTATATGCACGACATCTTCATTAATAGAATTGACGTAAATATTTGACGATCTATATGTATTGTATATGCACGACATCTTCATTAATACAATTGACGATCTTTTTCAAACCAGTTGCTCTGTTATCGGCAAAAAAAAAATGTGTAAACAGGAAATATGATGATTACATGAAAATGGGATTTTATTGGACCGGTGACCAACTTGCACCTAACCCTCTTTGCCGCCCCGGTGGCGCAGTGGTCTAAGCGATGGCCTCTGATCATTCGTCCGAACGGGGTCCGGGTTCGAATCCCGGTGAGGCATGGATGTTGTGCTTGTCTTACGGCACTGGCTCTCTCCCTTCCCTGGAACCAGTGACCCTAAATTAGGGACGGGCGACCGCTTATAGCCCATTGAGTTGCTCACGGTGGTCGTTAAACCTCCAATCAATCAATCTAACCCTCTTTATGTTATGTGCTATGACACTTGTCTATCAACGTGATGAAACCTTTAAAACTTTCACAGCATTTCAACCAAAACATGCAGATGCCCACAAACCTGTTGAATATTTTCAAAACAAATGTAAAGTGATGCTGTTATCACAGAAATCAACGACTTCTGTTGCTACGGGTGAGGAAGACAGCAAAACTACAGAGGCATAATTCCAAGTCGGAGTGCGTAAATTGCGAACTAAAATCGGACCGCTCTCAACCCCGATATGTAAATTGCGAACTAAGAGCCAAGACCCCTAAGTGTAAATTGCGAGCTAAGAACCTAAACCCCTATGTGTAAATTGTGAACGAAGAGCCAAGACCCCTATGTGTAAATTGCGAACTAAGAACCAAAACCCCTATGTGTAAATTGCGAACCAACTGTTCTGCGCCCATTCCGACGGTATCCAAAAATAAACCAGTATGAAAAAATAATGATTAAAACAATGTAAAACAATTTAAAGCAATGTGTTCACGAAAACAACAAAACTACACTGGCGTGCAAAAATTAAGGACGAGACGGTTTTTCGAATGTAACGTCGTACAGAAGTGTTCCACATCGACTCAAATCATACCATAAGATCCCCAAGATGTAAGAATATGGGACAAGTGGGCAAAACCGTCCAAACAAGGAATTCAAAGGATACAAAGGCACTTTATTGAAAAGGTAGCTACGAGCACAACTGGACAGAAGACAGAAACGTCCATGTGAAAAATCCAGTCTTTTGTAGGGGATATGATCACCCCTGACTGCGTTGCAGGATTTACAACGTCTGTCCATGCTGAGGACAAGGTTGTCAAGGAGCTGTTGAGGCATCGCGGCCCATTCCTCTTGTAGCGCCAATCGCAGCTGCGGAATCGTTGCTGGCGGCTGGTGACGTGCTGCCAAGCGTCTCCCAAGAAAGTTCCACAGGTATTCGATTGGATTTAGGTCCGGGGACCTTGCGGGCTAATCCATGCGTTGAATATCTTCACTCTCCAACAGCTCTGCGACAGCCACTGTACGATGAGGTGCAGCGTTGTCGTCCATGAAGAGGAACTCAGGATCCACAGCACCTCTAAACAGACGCACCGTTCAGTCACTGGTTCGGACACCAGTGACTGAACCTCCTTGGGAGATGTGGAGGTCAGTACGGCTACCAAGCATGATACCGCCCCAGACGAGAACTCCGCCACCTCCAAACCGGTCCCTTTCGATGATGTTGGAGGGGTGATTGCGTGTTCCCTGCTCTCTCCAGATGTGTATACGTCCAGAATCGCTCATCAGACTAAATCGGCTCTCATCCGTAAAGAGAACTCGACCTCATTGCTGATGTGTCCAGTTCTTGTGTTCCTGGCACCACAGAAACCGCCGTCTCCGATGAGCAGGCGTTAATGGCACACACCGTACTGGTCGTCGTGCAAATAGACCACCTTTGTGCAGCCTCCTGGCCACGGTAAAACGCGATAACGGACGTCCAGTTGTCTGTTACATGTGCCTTGCGATTTCTCCCGCTGTCTGCCGTCTGTCTCTTCGCGCCTGTAGGACAATATACCGGTCGTCCGTCGCTGTGGTTGCTCGTGGACGACCACTGCCAAACTCTCGGACAGCTGTTCCTGTCGTTTAAAATGCTCTACAAGCTCGTGAAACGATGCTGTGAGCGATCCCGAACTCCTCGGCCACACTAGTCACACTTCGACTTTCTTCCAACTTCCCAATGACGCAACCTCGGGTAAAGTCATCCAGATGTCATCTACTGGATTGCCTGTTGGCCATATCACACGGTGGCAGCAACTCGATGTCGTTCAAACCGATGTACACCGTGCAATAGCTTTCACCGAATTGCTGAGCGTACACCGCCCGTGTGCTTTATACCCTTCCGACCCCTCCCTCCCCCTACGTCATACTGCATATATGCGCATGCCTTACCGTACCGGACCCTAGTCTATCTCCTGAGTGTTGTTTCGGTCCGTTCTGCCTGCTCGTTAAGCTGTTATTCTAATTTATCCTCTTCGTCGTTAATTTTTGCACACCGGTGTAGTTTGTCATCCTTGCGCAGGAGCCATGTTTAATTTTTTTCTGTGATGTTCCATATTTAATATATGTACATTTGTACTTAATTCATTGTATTCACGAAAACAACAAAACTAGTTTGTCATCCTTGCGTAGGGGCCATGTTTGTTTTTTCTGTGATGTTCCATATTTAATATGTGTACATTTGTACGTAATTCATTTTATTCACGAAATCAACAAAACTAGTTTGTCATGCTTGCGCAGGAACCATGTTAATTATTTTTCTGTAATGTTGCATATTTAATATATGTACATTTGTACGTAATTCATTTTATTCACGAAAACAACAAAACTAGTTTGTTATCCTTGCGCAGGGGCCATGTTAATTTTTTTCTGTGATGTTCCATATTTAGTATATGTACATTTGTACTTAATTCATTGTATTCACGAAAACAACAAAACTAGTTTGTCAGCCATCTTAATTTTTTTTTCTGGGATGTTCCACATTTAGTATATGTACATTTGTACTTAATTTATTGTATTCACGAAAATATCTTTATTTTGCAGTAAGTGTAGGCGTCTACGATTAACAAATCTTTTCCTTTTTCCGAGATCGAGAGCGTCACTTCCATCGTAAAACTTGTCGAACAACAAAAGATATATCTAAAGCAAAGCAATCAAAACAGACGAGCTAGCTTAGGTAATTCCAGCAGATGTTCAGAGAAGTCGGTTCGGAATTTACATACCGCGGTCATGAGCCTTGGTTTGCAATTTACATATAGAGTTTTAATGACGGTCTGATTTTGGTTCGCAATTTACACATTTTAGTATGCAATGTACATACCATAATTCCAAGTGGCCTTACTTGTGACAAAAACTGATCAAAGGCATACCGTCACTGAAACACTTGTAAAGCCAGAGGCTAAATTGATGGCGAATATTATGCTTGAGTAATAGACAAGATTCCTTTGTCGAAATTTACAGTTGATCGGGGAAGCTGAAGCAGGGAAGAAATATACCGAACTGATTTCTTGCTAAGATGGCATCTTATTATCGTGCCATGTTGAAAATTACTGAGTTCTGCCGCACGGCCAATTCTACTGTTCATGCTTGTCTATGATGTTTGTCAGGCGACTTGCGTCTTTTTTACCTGTATGGGCCATGACTGTGACGTATATGGGAAAATCCACTATTCAAAAGGATGTCCGGATACTGTTCATTATATAGTGTACATTTCCTATCAAACGTTAAGCACCAAACAAAAAAAAATTGACATAGTTAAAAATACTGACGAATTTATGTCTCAGCATGGTACAATTATACACAGGGTACGCCTTACAAATATGCGGCAATGCAGGCGCATGTTAGCAAACAAACACATGCTTCAAAGACGGAATGCCAAATTAGGGTAGTACTTGGTATACAAAATATATAATAAATATGAAATGTGATCACCTACGGAGGTAATGCAGGATTGTCACAGACGAGCCATATCCTAAATGGGATCCCGATAACTGGGAGGTAATATTAGCACTGTCGAATGAGAGTCATCGCAAAATCTCCAAGGGATCGAGGAGAGCGCAGGTTGGAAGAAGTACTCCTTTCTAGGGCATCCCACGATGTTCAGTAATATTGAGATCCGGAGAAAATGCAGGCTACTCCATTCTTGGAATGTCTTCTTCTTCTTCTTCAAGATACGCATCGATGACGTTAGCTCTGCGGAAAAGTGCGTTATCGTCCATTAGGACCAAATGCACGCTGTCTGCACCGCCATATGGTATCACATAGGAATCGAGAATATATCATGAAAAGGAAATACGAAGGATGAAGTGGCCTGCATTTTCTGCACACTTAAATTCCATTGAATATCTGTGGGATACCTTAGTGAGAGAAGTATTACTTCCTTTCAGCGTTGTTCCTTAACCCTCCGAGACCTCAAGATGGCTCTCGTTCGCCTGTGGCATATGCATCGACGACGTGGCTATTATCCTTTGCGCTGTTATCCTCTGCGCTATTATCCTATGCGCTATTATCCTTTGGGACGAAATCCACGTTTAACTGAACCGCTATACTGCCTCGCTAGAAATAGGCAATATAATATCAGCACTTTATGCCGTCACAGAACCTTTAGGGGAAAAAATGTGAAGGTGGATACCGCTACCTAATGAAGAACCAGCCAAAGACACGCCGCCGCCACAGAAAGCACTTCGTGAGATGATGTTATCAGATGTGTAAGGAGTCACAGTTTCTAGTCAGCGTAATACAACTCTTCTGTCCGATTCCAGAGAGCAACGCGACTCATTGATGAAAAAGACTTACGTCACTGTTCCAAGGTCAAGTCAACATGATCCAGACTCCAGCTGCCGCCCCGGTGGCGCAGTGGTCTAAGCGATGGCCTCTGATCATTCGTCCGATCGGGGTCCGGGTTCGAATCCCGGTGAGGCATGGGTGTTGCGTTTGTCTTACGGCACTGGTTCCTTCCCTTCCCTGGAACCAGTGACCCCAAATTAGGAACGGGCGACTGCTGATAGCCCATTGAGTTTCTCACGGTGGTCGTTAATCCTCCAATCAAAAAAAAAAAAGAGACTCCAGCTTAGGTGAGAATGCCTGTGATTGGCAAGCACGGGGAACACATACCACAGTTATGGAACCTGGAGAATAATAAGTTAGTTTAAAGAATTGTTCGAAGGCTCCAACTGTTACTGCAACAATAAAACTTTCCTGTAAAGCATTACACCGTTTATACACTAAGGCTTAAACTTGCTGAAGTAACGTGCTTCACTGTAAAGCTACCCTTAAGTTTACTGAATTACTATTCGCTATAACAATTGAAAATGTTAAATACAAATGAATTTAAATCATCTTGCCATCCGGGAACTTGAGTAAAAAGGTTTCAAATAATACAGAGCACAATGAATATTGTTTTTAAAATACCTTTCTTAAGAGATGTTTCCTTTTTTGATGAACTTGTGAAACAAATTTAGCCAAACGTGGATGGTCTCTTCGCAAAGGTATTGTAAGAAATCACTTAATTTCTGAGTAGTAAGGGCTTAATTTTTTTTTGTATTACCTTCTGCTGACGTAATTCTTCACCTCTCTTTTTCTTTTTCTACTCATCACTGGACCTCAGGAATGTTGAGTGCCTCCGGGAGCCAGCAACATTTCCCCTGCGGTGAAAGATTTGAGCTCGTTGGGGCTCCATTGCTATTGAGGCTACCAAGTGAGATGGTTGTCCCCCAGTCTGCAGAAGATAAAGAACAGAGAAAACAAACCAACCTTTTCTTATCTAGGACACGAACTGGTGCTAAGCTTGCTCGAACGAGCATCTCTGACCACTCGTTCTCAGGTCAGACCTTTATTTCTCTCTTAAATGATACAAATACTTTCCCAATTATTTTCAAAATGAACAAATGGAATATTGAGGCAGTTTCTGGCTTCATTGATTTTTTGTTTAAGTAGTTCAGTTCTTACTTCATCTACAAATCCCCCCACCCAATGCAGTTTCTATCACTTCTTCTTTCACGTTCTTATATCTACAAATGTAATATATATACTGTAGTTATACATTTTTATCATTATTGGGTAACAGGTTTTGAGGCTCTTCATCTTCAGTTTTGTCTAAACTAACAAGAACATCATTATTTAATAGCAATTTACTCGCACTGTGCTTTATTTCATGCTAGCATATAGCCAGATGTAAGTAGCACTTTTAATTTTTTTATAAAAAAATGAAATGAGCTTTCTAATTTCCAATTTCAGAAGTTTCAAATTGGTGATGAGGAATCATGCGGGACATTACGGGCGGGCTTCAGCCCACCAAACTTTTCTTTGAACCCATCCGTTAGCCCTACTAAAATATAACACACGGCGAATGCAGCCATCTAAGACAGCAAATATTAAGAAAAGAAAAAAGAAATGGCGTAAATAAGCTAAAATTTCGAAAAAATAGTAATGGCCATGGAGGTTTATACCTATGGTTCCCATTGCCACATACACTGAATAAATCAATGGCGGCGGAACCGCCCGGGCCCGGTCAATAATTTAAATAATTTTAGCCAAGATTTTTATTTTTATTTATTTTTTCATTTGGCATATGTGCGATTTTTTGTTGTGATGTGCCTTAGGAAGTTCCTCTGGGTCAGGTGGTCTTAATCCCTAACAAAGCTCCTTAGGCATTGTTTTTCTTCTGTTTGTACCGGGAAGCGGGAAGGAAGGGGAGCACCACGATTCGAAATTTCGGGCCCGTTCAAAGAACTTCACTTTCCGCCGCCCCTGGAATAAATGTTATATACAGTATGTACCTGAAAACATTTGTCTTACTGGGGATAACATCATGAGCGTCGATTAAAATTAACATGAACGGAAATTGAGACAAAAACAACAATGAATTTACCAGTTCTCAGGGTTCGTCCTTTGGTTTTTCTTTTGGATCTTTATAAAACAACGTTAAATAATTTCACCTGACAGCGTACTATTGATTTATTGATTGGAGGTTTAACGACCACCGTAAGCAACTCATTGAACTATAGGCAGTCGCCCGTCCTTAATTTAGGGCCACTGGTTCCAGGGAAGGAAGAGAGCCAGCGCCGTAGGACAAACACAACATCCATGCCTCCCCAGGATTCGAACCCGGACACATCTCGGACGAATGATCAGAAGCCATTGCTTAGACCACTGCTCCACCGGGGCGGTACAGCGTACTATTCAATTATACTTTTTTTTTGTTCCCGTCGTTGTTTTGATTTAGCTATTTCATTAACTTTATGTAATCTAGCCTTCTATATTGCTGACGTTTTACTTACCCCGTGAAAGTACTTTTCCATTAGTCAGTACGGATATTCCATAAAGTTGTTCCGAGAGTTAATTTAATACCGAAGAGAAGGAACTGCTCCGTCGTTCGTCAATTACTTTAGCACCAGTGAGATCGAATCGCTTCACCGAGCTTGTAAGTGAGCGGGAAAGCGCTTTTCATGGTCCAAATAACTTCAGCAAACAGCTTGTACAATCCCATCCTCTCTTCCCCAACCTTGCTGTTGCCAGATGCATAGCATATTTGGATCGTGGGCAATTTCGCAGTCGAAGAGCATATGCATAACCCGAAGGACGAAGTTCTTTCTGTGCTCTCGAAATGAAATTTTGTCAGTGAAGGAAATAAAATGCTATTTGTCAAACGCGGACTATTCCTGGTATCCCCTGTCACGTGAGGAGCTCGCACGACGCTCTGCGATCGTGAAAGCATTTGACCTTGGAATTTTATGAACGGGAGAGAAATATTCATGTGTCCTACAGCAAAACAAAAGTCTTCCCAAGACCTTCTCGTCTGTCAGAAAATTTGTCATTGCACTTCGAATCTGAACTGTTTCATACAGTTGCTGACATTCCAAACTGATGCACAATGATAGAGAAGCGCAAAACAATAAACAAAATAACTACGTTACTAACGTTACTCTGCGCGGAGAAGAAAACAAAAACAAAAAAACACGTAAAGCCATGGGAAGGCCGAAAAGTTTGTGTGTGTTTTAAGAAAGTTGCAACACATTTTAATCAACACGTAATTGATGCCATCAACGTCAGATCTTCGTCCGACAAGTAGCAACGCCCCATGTAACTGAAAGCCTAACAACTTGTTTATGACGTCATCATAGGTGAACCGTTGTTTGTCTATCGACGAGAACAATTTCGTTCTCTGTGCTTGTCTATAGACGAGAATAAGCAAAGACTAAGCAAACGGAACAGCAGATGTTTGCACATAGCAGCTGTTTATGGTATTTCGCGTCACAAAACTAACTGGGTTAGCGATAAAAACATAATTCTTTTGACTAGGGGCATAAATCAGCGCAACTGTAGTTGTACTATATCACTAATCCAAATAAACAAATATATCGCTCTTTCCACGTTTTACCAACACACAGCAACCGAAAAAAATGTTATACGGTCACCGCCGGGGAATTGAATCCCAGATCTCTCGATATCTAGCCGAGCGCGTTAGCCTTACACACATAACAATTTTTCGGTTGCTGTGCGTTGGTAAAACGTGGAAAGAGCGATGTATTTGTTTATTCACTGACGCCACGTATTTGGAAGATTATCACTAATCCAGTAGGTTTTGCTACACAAAATGCTACAAATAACAACTACATTTGAAATCTACTGTTATGCCTCTTCAGACTACCCCAGAAATCTCGTATTATCTTTGGCTGATGAGCACTGGTAACAAAAATGTCCTTGACTTACGATGACGTAACAAATGAGTCGTTAGGCTTACAATTTCAAGGGTCGTTGCAAGTAGACGATATAGACCGTATGTATTGACGTCACGAAACCGCGGTTCGCGTCACTTTTTCGTCTGCTGTTTTCTTGCAGAACAACTGGTGCACAAGTGAGATCAAAGACGCATTGCATGGGCTACGTAAGTGGGTTATCTGGTGATCAAAAACAGCTTTATTCTGATAAATTAAAGTTATTGGGCAATTGAGATGACCCATATGAAATTCCATACTCACTTTTCCTGAACAATATTGTAGGAAAGGGAATGTTTTTGCTTGAAAGGGACTCAAAATTCTGCATTCCAGCACAGCCACCAGCTTCTGTGCTAACAGCATATCACACAGTTAATTAAGATAAAAACGTCGTGTCATTTTTGGTTAATTATTTAATTTAGAAGTTTACCTTTCAGTAATTTAGATATTCCCCAACTTGAAGCTTAAACTAAATTAAAAATCCTCAGCTTTACACAGGTAAGGCTATATACAGTACATACGTATATAATAATAATAATAAAAATTCTGGCGAGTAGCACTAAGTCTCTCTACCTTATATATAATAATGACAATAATAATAAACTGGCGAATTTTTTTTTTTTTTAATTTTTTTTATTGGAGGTTTAACGACCACCGTGAGCAACTCAATGGGCTATAAGCAGTCGCCCGTCCCTAATTTAGGGTCACTGGTTCCAGGGAAGGGAGAGAGCCAGTGCCGTAAGACAAACACAACATCCATGCCTGACCGGGATTCGAACCCGGACCCCTTACGGACGAATGATCAGAGTCCAGTGCCTTAGACCACTGCGCCACCGGGGCGGCAAAACTGGCGAATGTTACCATGAGATCATTTTTTCAAAATTGGCCTGGGAACCCAACATGTGAAGGTTCCATAAGATATTCACTCCCCTATAGCAGTGGATACATTCACGATAAAGAACAGCATAATCTTGCTCATAAGAAAGGTTAATTCTAGTCTAAAGATATTCATAGAGTTTTTGTAGATAATGCATCAGTAAATTTATGAACATACCTGTTACAAAACGTAAACTACACACTCTAATGTTCCTGTGTTTCAGGTCATCAATGTCAACTCTGCTGACACGTGATAACCATAAATTTTGGCGGTTCTGAATTAATTTTTTATAATTTTGATCCCACTTTGTTCGTTCAGATGATGATCTAATAGGACACACCATTATCTCTCCCACTTGGGTTACTGCAGCCGAAAATAGCACATAACACCATCTTCCTTAACGCTCCACAATGCAAATCCAAGCAGTGCTTGTACACCAGTTGATAGCCGCCCCGGTGGCGCAGTGGTCTAAGGCGCTGGCCTCTGATCATTCGTCCGTAAGGGGTCCGGGTTCGAATCCCGGTCAGGCACGGATGTTGTGTTTGTCTTACGGCACTGGCTCTCTCCCTTCCCTGGAACCAGTGACCCTAAATTAGGGACGGGCGACTGCTTATAGCACATTGAGTTGCTCACGGTGGTCGTTAAACCTCCAATCCAAAAAAAAAAAAAAACACCAGTTGATCACCAGGACGTCTGCTAGGATGGTTTACCTCGCTGTGACGTCATATGCATACGGTCTATAAATAACAATAAAAATTTATTCTCGAATTTTATAATCCATTTAAAAACCGTTTTGAAAGGAGAAAATATACCAAAATAAAATGCGTTTGTGAAAAGTGGTACTTTATGAATTAATTCAATTAGAGATTATTTAAGTGTTCAAAAATGTGCCAAGCCAATTATTCTGCATTCAAAAGCTCAAGCTAATTTGTTGTCTTTTTAAATATTCCACAACTTCTATTGTATAAGAGATGATGCAGAATATTTACAAAAATTAATCCGTTTTGTGATTTCAACGTTTTGAATGTCAACAGCACAAATAACAACAGCAACCATAACAACCCGTATTTTCAATTAATATTTCACATTTTGGTGCTTTCATTTCAACTACCCTTGAATAGATTTCAAAATAAACTCACATTTTGGGGTAATTTTAGGTTTTGATATTTAGTGCTTCTAAGTAAATCGATCTTAAAAAATTAGTTACTCCAATCTTCATTTTACTCATAGTTTTCCGTACTATACCAGCATATGTACACAGTGGCACTCATGTGTATTTCCAAAGAGAGGCGGATTGGTAATGGAACTCCAATCCATCTGCCGGAGGTGTGGGCCACACCTTGTGTTCCTCTCCCCTCAAGAGAAGATTTCAGGAATTTAACCTTGTGGGAGGGAATTTTAGAGCATCTGAACATAATTCTGAGCTAATTATGAGTTTCAAGAACCAATTGTGGCAAAAAAGGTTGCTGAAAAATTAACAAAAATAAAATTGAGTTGTAGCTGATGCTGAGGTGAACCCATTGGGAAGATAAAAAGACACATCATATTTTTCACAAGTTTATTGTGCACTGAGCAGAACAAAATGAAAGGAACGTTGTTCGTTGAAGTATGTGATTTTTTGCAACAATTCTAATATTTATCAGAAAAAACAAATTGCAGATTTCTCTTGCTTTCAGAAAATTTGTGTACAGCTCTCTCTTCTAAGTCTAACTCATTCCCTGTGAACAATCAAAAGACACAGATTTAACAGACGATCTTCTGAAATTGTACTTCTTAGCAACGTTTTAATTCGACGAAGTGGGCTAAAAGACCGCTCCACTGTACACGTTGTCGGAGGAATAGTTAGGTAGTTTATAAGCGTCGTTTTCAATGCAAGAAAAAACGTAGTCTCCGA
This sequence comes from Macrothele yani, assembly GCA_039090855.1. Taxonomy (NCBI): domain Eukaryota; kingdom Metazoa; phylum Arthropoda; class Arachnida; order Araneae; family Macrothelidae; genus Macrothele; species Macrothele yani. Next base: position 120,915,317 of record CM077023.1, on the reverse strand, counting down.
AAGAAGATTAACAATCTCGAGGTTTTCATTGCAATTTTTATTTCATCCAGACATTATACCATGCCCGCGATTCTGCTTCTAAGTTGTCAATGTTGTAAAACTCTACTAACGTTTTCATTGTTTTCACATAAACCTATTTTTTTTTTACTGTTTTCAATGAATCAGGATGCACTATACTTGCTTTGAATGGTGTTTCATTGCTGTCCGCCAATCTGGTTTCCATCGATGTTTTTAAGGAGTACAAGTATGGAATGTATATGGAAATTCTAAAATAATCTGAAGTGGAAGATGTTTCAACGTTCGGGCGATGATTTTGCTTTCCAACTCGCCTTGGAATCTTGATATCAACGTAAAACTGTTTACAAGTGGCTTAGATTTCCCCGAAGATGTTAGTAAATTCTTTTTCTGATTGTTCTCTATGCTTCTCGAAAGCCCCCAGTAAATCATTCCTCACATGTTTGTGTACAGAATGTAAATCGTTGTCTACAGCCTGCAACTTATTTACAACTGGTTCAAGGTATGATGAATATCTTGATATGATTTTCAAACACACAGTAAACCTCACTGAAGAAGTCTCATTGTCCAAATGGGAAGCATGGGAACGAGTGTCTTGATTTACATCAACATCAGAGGTAAGTACACTTAGAGTTTTCTTGATAAACATAAAATTACCTGAAAATAAACGAATTGACTTGTACCTCTCAGACCATCTTGTCTCACAAAGTAAGGGGATTTTAGGTACCTCTCTTCTGCGCAAAACGCTCTCTCTAAATTTTACTTTACTTGTTTTACTATTCCAATAGCATTTCTTACTTCTTGCACAGCATTGAGGTCATTAACAACCAAATTTATACTATGGGATGCACAGTGGAAATATACTGCTTTAGGATATTGCTCTCTTATTCTTTTTTGGACCCCAGTTTCTCTGCCTGCCATTGTTGCACAGCCATCAAACCATGAGCCTATAAGTTTTGACATGTCTAGGCCTATCATATGAGTGAATCGCAAAATAGCTTTTGCAATACCTTCAGCATGGAGCACATCAAGTTAGGCAAAGTCAAGAAATTCATTTTTTGCTTTCCGACCACCAGCGCCATCCTGTAAGACAGTGGTTCTCAAACTTTCCTTTACCACGGACCACTAGGTGTAGGTCATCAACCTAACACGGACCACCTACCTCGGCACCTCTTCCATTCAAGTACCAAAATGTAGGAATAATGATTTGACAACTCATTAAAATGCATTATCATAATAAAAACTTGATATTAAAGTTATCAGATCATATGTAGAGGATTTTAGGAAGGGAGTGTCTGACCCCAGGTCTTAAACAACCCTTAGAAATAGGAAGCTAGGAGATTTGGGCTAGAGTGCCCGATAGGAAAGTCAAACTGAAGCGAGGTAGAAGACGCCCTTATTTACTACCGGGGGACCAGTACCCGGGGTCCGACGGCTTAACGTGCCCATCCGGCGCACATTTAGTGGTTCGAACGTTCTTACCTGCCTGGGATCGAACCCGAGGTCTTCTCCAAGGCGGTCATGAACGCTGACCACAAGGTCATCCGCTGCCCGATATTAAAGTTATTTTATTGTAGAAAAGTTAAAAATAAATAAATTAATACAATGTACTGCTATTTATTATATTTTAAAACACAAAAGAACATGGCAAATCACTGAACACAACATTAAACAGAAAAGAACAAGCCACTTTATGATGATTTAGAACTAGGCATCTCAAATCAATGAAAATATTTGATGGCAAAAGTCTGTTCAAAATGTAGTGCAAAAGGATCAACGCCAAACCACATCTTTCAATATATAGGCGTCAATAAGAAAATAATCCAAGAAGATGAACAAAAATTAATACGTGAATTAAAAAAATATAACCCCATGGAACTGTTTAAAGCCAAGGGATAAGAAACAATAACAGCATAATTATTTTTAGAAATAAAATGTAATATACATGTATATAAGCACATTTCAAGAAAGTAAATAAACGAATAATTTTTTTATTCTCCATTTCAATGTGAAGAATGGTGTTGCTTGCAATCTTTGACCAGTTTGGTTTCATCAGGTGCAATGGATGATAGTTTCAGTCTTAAGTCGGGCTCAACATTAAGCATGTTACTTTACACACTTTCTAGTCCAACCAGGGCAGAAAATCCTATTTCGCAATTGTACGCCATTGGTAACGGTAGTAGGTGATTGATGGCACTGTTGCGAGTTCAGGGTACTTTGATTTCACATGGATTCAAAAGTTTATGGGGGATTTCTCACTAAACGTTATTTCTAGTGCTCCATCAGACGCCAATTCAATAAGCTGATCACACATACGAGCTGAAAGGCCGAAGGACTCAAATCACAGATGTAGGACTGAAAGGATTCCTAATCCATTCTTTACTTTCATCAGGCTCCAGAAAATATTTTTTTATGCTATCTTACAGAATCGTTATATGGTTCTGAAATAATTACACTAATTCATCATCGATTAGTTCTTCTGAAGACTGCAAAAAATCCTCAAGTGCAGAAAATGAATCACACTCCCCACGACCAAGCCGTTTACTCCAAAGTTCACATTTCTGTAGAAATGTTTTTTTTTTTAATCTTGCACTTTAAAAATGATTACATCGCGCGCCCCGAAGCGACAGATTTAGGCTGTTCAAGATGCTGAAAATATCGCTGAAATATGCCTCCTCTAGCCACTTGAAATCGTGGAAAAGAGATTTACTTACTTCATCGTGTCATGAAGCAAATCCTGATCTCATCCCTCAGCTCGAAAACTCTTGTAAGCACTTTCCCCTCGACAGCAACTGTACTTCGATGTGGAAAAGTAAATTATGGTGCACACTTCCCATTTCTTCAATACACTAAAAAGGCAAGAGTTCAATGACCGTATTTTAATTAAATTAACCACTTGTTTTAACACAAGATCGAGTTCATAAGGCATTCCTTTTACCGTTAACTGTTCTCTGCGGATAAAGCAGTGAGTTGGACTACATTCAGGCACTAACTCTTTTACCTTTGCTGT